>CM032455.1:13999984-14224398 GCA_019049505.1 Pachyrhynchus sulphureomaculatus | reverse complement strand
TTATATAAGATTGTAAAAAAAAAACATTTATTTTTCGTAATATAATACCCAAAGAAAGTGAAGCGAATTAAACATGTCATTATCAGGGAAAGTAGCGGAACTAGTTGAAGGTATGCAAGGTTCTTGCTCGCCAAGCTCGGGAAAAATTTAATTTGCTTATAGTAACTTTTTGTTTGTCAATAAATTAATCTGAAAGGACATCAACACAAGCCTATACCTGATTATAGTTTGGAAAAACAACGATTTTTGTCGACGTTGATTAGTGATTTGTAGTAAAGTCAAGGAAAAAAAAGTAGTAGATAAAAAGAGGCACTTTTTTCATTTCTCTCATTACTTACAGCCTGTCAAGTAAGATCATGTCCGCGATAATTCATTTTTTTTGGTGTATGCGATTCTAGCAATTCTACAAAAAAATCGGTAGAGGAAACCTTTTTTCTACGACGCATTTTAGTAAAAGTATAAGTCGAGTCCGAACTTTCGTCGAAATCACGTAAAATCCAAAATGAGTCACTTGTTTGCGAGTCGGTTCGAGACAGTCTTTTTTTTTGTCCCACCCAAAGAGGCCTAAAATACAGATTCCCCAGCTAAATATATTAAAAAGTCAATATCTTTTGTAAAGAAGTGGATAAATCATTACAATGAGACAAAAAATGTCCACTACCTGCCAAAACGCAGCTCGGTAGGCAAAGTCACGCCGAGAGTCGAAAAAACGCGTTTCTGTTAAATTTTCGAAGCACCTTGAAGAAACCTTTGCTGGAAGAGAATCACCTTAGGAAGCGGCTCGCTTGGGGCCCACGGTAAGATACTAGACTGGCATTCACAATCGTCAGACGCCAACCCTATTGAAAATGTTTGATCCCTTGTAAAGAGAAAGCTCAGAGGAAAGACTCTGAGGACTGTTGAGTTGTCTCTCGAGATTCGAAAAATTTGCAGAGTATGCAGAAAATCTCGTCAATGGTGGCCTCGATGGTGGCAGACGACTTTTAAAGCAGGAAGTGATTGGACAACTTACTAAGGTAATTGCACCATTGTTAGTACACCAAAGAATAAATTGGTGGCAAATATGTCCTCGAAACACATTTTTTCAAAAATAGGAGCTGTCACATTCTTACTTGACAGGCTGTAGATAACGCCAGTAAGGTAGTCCACACAGGCGGAGCTGTAGGTACATGCTAATACATTACAAGCAGCAAGTTCACGCCATATTGCAACTTTGCTGACTCCATCATATATTTTTTGCAAATGCGACAGCACACAGCTCTAAAATTATTACATACAACAAACGGATCCTCCCACCGCAATTTGGCAGGCGCCAAACTAAAAGGCAAACTTTGTTATCGCTTAGTAGGGCGAATGAAAGAGAACGAGAAGTCACATGGATTTCTACTGGCTGATATTAGATGTATAATATTTGTATAAGTAATCTCTACTTGTGCAGGTATTGAAATCTTAAAATGGTATAAATGATAAATAATATAATAAAATTTTAAGTATTTTATTTCCTAACCTTTAATAATAACTTTAGCTCGCTATTCTTTTGGCAGCCACCTTTTTATCTTCACTGTTAATAAAACTTTATTAAATAGTAAGGTTAACTGAATTATCAATTATTAATAAAGAAAATAGGAATAAATATAAGCATAAGCTTTAAGCTAGACTTTAAAAATGTTTTAAAAATGATATTTTTTACTTATTTTCTTGCTTTTATAAGGATATAATACATATAATGACAAATTTTGATTCTGAATGGCTTTTGCCTTACAAAATACTATCTTTAATATATTCTGGGATTATATTCACAATATATTCCTCTTATTTCTGAGTTTAAGCTATTTTTTTATGTTGCCTCTTGATCCAATAATAATTTATTTACTTATTTTGTTTTATTTTATTTGCTCAATTTACAGCGCTGAATTTGTATAAACAATAATGGAGAAAATGAACGTTCACAGTATACTACGTTATTTAAATGTAGTCAACACCTATTACACATATATTAACGTACTAGTTTAAGAAGAACTATTCTAACTAACTCTATATACGAGGCTGGTTTGAAAAGTCCGTGCAAAAATAAAACTACTTATGTGTTTGGGGGTAAACCTTTTTTATTTTTTCGACATAGTCTCCTTTTAGGCTTATACACTTCGTCCAACGATGTTCTAGTTTGTTGATCCCTTCCGAATAATAGGATTTGTCCAAGTCTGCAAAATATCCATTAGTGTCTGCAATCACCTTCTCATTTGAATAAAATCTTTGTCCCGCCAACCATTTCTTCAAATTGGGGAACAAATAGTAGTCCGAGGGAGCCAAGTCTGGAGAATAGGGGGGATGTGAAACGAGTTGGAATCCTATTTCCATTAATTTTTGCGACCACAACTGCTGAGGTGTGTGCTGGTGCGTTGTCGTGATGGAAAAAGACTTTCTCGTCGGCCAATCGCGGGCGTTTTTTCTTGCAGCTCGGTTTTCAAACCGTCCAATAACGATGAATAATATTCACCTCTAATAGTTTTACCCTTTTCCAGATAGTCGATGAGGATTATCCCTTGCGAATCCCAAAAGACAGTCGCCATAACCTTTCCGGCCGAAGGAACCGTCTTCGCCTTTTTTGGTGCAGATTCCCCCTTGGTAACCCATTGTTTAGATTGTTGTTTGGTCTCAGGAGTATAGTAATGTATCCATGTTTCATCCACAGTGACGAAACGACGCTTAAAGTCCTCCGGATTCTTCTAGAACAGCTGCAAACCATCCTTGCAACACTTCACACGATTCCGTTTTTGGTCAAGCGTGAGCAATCGCGGCACCCATCTTGCGGATAGCTTTCTCATGTCCAAATGTTTATGCAAAATATTATGTACCCGTTCAGTCGAGATGCCCACAGCACTAGCAATCTCACGGCACCTTAACTCTTCTGTCATCCATCACCATATCATGGATTTGATCAATGATTTCTGGAGTCGTAACCTCCACAGGCCGTCCAGAACGTTCAGCGTCACTTGTGCCCATATGGCCAGTCCGAAAATTTTGAAACCACTTATAAACTGTTCTAATCGAAGGTGCAGAGTCACCATAATGTTTATCAAGCTTCTCTTTAGTCTCCTGAGGCGTTTTGCCTTTCATAAAGTAATGTTTTAATCACCACACGAAAATTCTTTTTCGTCCATTTCTTGAAAATCACTCGACTTCCTTGATTCACACGAATGCCAAACACAAAGAAATAGACCAATATGGCTCAAACTTGGTGTGCGTTCATTCAAGAGATGCTACTAACTAAACATGACCTCGATACGCGCCGGTGGTGCCATCTCTCGGACTTTGCACGGACTTTTCAAACCAGCCTCGTATATATATATATATATATATATATATATATATATATATATATATATATATATATATATATATGTATATATATATACGTTGAATAAAACATACATATATAGGTCTGTATATGTGTATGTTTTGACAAACAGGTCCAATAGTTATCATTAGCATAAGCGTAATATATGCAATTGCAACTCGTTCACTCCTTGAAAACGTATATTTATTCAATAGCTAATGGATTCGTTTAAAAAGTTTTCTACTTGTCGGGCGCCATATTTCTGAAACTATTAGTAAACAGTTTATCTATATTTGAGTATACATATATACACATGCATTTTTACTTTTTTGTAATTACTGTTTTAGTTTGTTGCTCTCAAGTATACTTTCTTCTTTCTCAAAATTAATTTTATTTTCTACTACAGGATATAATAAAAATAACTAGAATTGCGCCAATTAGGTTTATGAAAGGATTCTTGACACGATGGCGAATTTTTATATATAATAAAATTTTGTTTTGAAACATAAGAAGATGTATAGGATTTTTACCACTTTTACCCTGATTCAAGAAGATCAATTTAAAGACGAAATCTTGTTGTAAAACAAGTGTACAAATACAATTTATTGATGTTTAAATAAAAACAAACTTTTTTCATGGATAGCGGTTTGATAGTTATTTTTATTACATTATTATTAATTTTCACGATTTAGGAAATTGGAATAATTCCCCAAAATAGCTGTATATATATCACAGGCAGTTAATTAAGGAAATTCATAAACAAAATAGTATCGGTGTGAACTGTCAACAAAGGCCTCACAATAACCCAATAATTCACAGTAGTTTAGGTATAATAATATCAAATAATCCGCGTTCAGTACCGTAATTTTCTAATGTCTATAATTAGACCTAATATATGTACAAATTGTTCGATTAAATATAAAACTCTTCAAAATTTTATTTTGCTAAAATAAGAGGTTTAGAAGACTGGCTGTTTGTTCCAGCAGAGTCTAAACGACTAAAACCAAAAACAGATAATATATACGTTCTTATTCTTATTGGTACATATATATATATATATATATATATATATATATATATATATATATATTTATATATATATATATATATATATATATATATATATATATATATATATATATATAGATATACATACATATATATACATATATATATATATATATATATATATATATATATATATATATATATATATATATATATATGTATATACGTCGAATAAAACATACATATATAGGCCTATGTGTGTTTTGACAAACCGGTCCAATAGTTATCATTAACATAGAAATCGCATATTTATTCATTAGCTCATGGATTCGTTTAAAAAATTTTTACTTGTCGGGCGCCGTATTTCTGAAACAGTGGAAAATTTATCAACATTTGAGTATGCACATGCATTTTTATAATTACTGTTTTGGTTTATTACTCTGAAGTATACTTTCTTGTTTCCCAAAATTAATTTTATTTTCTACTACCTGAAATAATAAAAATATGTTATGTACGACTTACAAACTTGAATTACGCTAATTAGAATTACGAAGGGATTCCTGACAACACGGCGAATTTTTAATAATTAAGATTTTGTTTTAAAATACAAGAAGATATGTAGGATTTTTACCACTTTTACCCTGATTCAAGAAGATGGATTGAAAGACGAAATCTTATTGTAAAACGAGTGTACAGATAAAATTTATTGATGTGTTTAAACAAAAATAAACTCTTTTCATGTTTTTTTCAGTAAACATTTCATGTAACCTGACTGTGAATTTTGTGAACCTCCAACGATGACCAGCTTCACAATAACTACAGTGAGGAATGATGGCATGAAAAATACAGCAGATAAATGAGAAGGGCCTGACCACTGCTCTGCATATTTTTCGAATATTTTTTATATAAATTACTTTTAAATTTCCAATTTTACTTAGAATCTTTACCCTACGATTTTGTAGGGACTCAATGCATTTATCGTAAAAAGTATCGATAATTTATAAGTAATTTGAAATTTAAATAGTCAATATTCAATCTTAGGTTTAATCAGAAATAGATCTGCGGCCATTATTTTGCCAAAAATAGCCTTGAGTTGAGTTAGGTACTTCTGCAAACTATTTGCAGTAATTTCTTGTTTCGAAATAATTTTAGGCACATTTACTTCTTTTATATTGTTATTTTTGCTTTTAATAATTATATCAAATAAGGTAGGAAGTATAAGAAAAGAACCAATTTTATTATTTTATTTTAATATTTTGTGGAGAGGAAACCAAAAAAAACCAATCCACACAAATATGTAAATGATATCTAATAATACCAATGATAAGTTTCTTTATTTTTATTATAATAAAATAATGTGGCAGATTAATGTTTGTAATAAATCGCAAATATGTAGCTATTTTAGGATCATTTCTATGTTTATATTAATAATTTTCTGAATTTTATAATAATTATTATTGAAAACATATAGATATAAAGCTACAATAATAGAATTTTTTTAAGTATTCTGACAACACAGCCACACAAAAAAAAAATAATTACCACGAACTAAAATACATGTATCTAGTGTATTTTTTGACCCTGAATTCGAATCCGTAGTTAAAAAAAGATTTATCGTGTAATTTTTTCTCTTGAAATGGGGTACAACTATATTAGGGTAAGTCCGGGATATACGCTCCAGCGGGATAGACGCCTCATTACATTTGTGTGAAATGTAAGACGCGTAAACAAAAGAATGCCTTACAATAGGAACGTGCCCCTCCCTCACTTCAATCTGCCACAAAGCGTTGGTGCGTGCGGTTGTGCGTAGGAGCGCTAATGACAGTGACGAGCCAAACAGTCGAGATTTTACTTTGTGGATGATTTTCAGCCCCTTATAATTTTGGAGTTAACATGTAAGTTTATTTTATTTTTACTTCTGAGTAAGGAGTAGGGTATGTAAATTATTATTAATTACATTTTTAGGATAAAATAAACGTATTTACCATTTTTTTTTTTTTCGAAGGTATCTATTCCTGTGAAAAGGGATATATGCCCCGATATGTTTTGGGATAGTCGCCCCTAAGAGCGTCTATCCCTACTTCACCTTAATGCATGCTGGTTTTAAGGGCATCTATCCCTTGCCGTACTTAAGTGTATGTTATATGATTCAGATTGGAAATGCCCCGTAAATACAAGCGTAAAGCCGGCGTCCAACCGCGTGTCATTACTTGGACCGAGGACACATTGGCTGCAGCAATAGCAGAAATGCAAGATAAACGACTTAGCGTCAATGATATAGCAAAAAGACACGGAATACCATCTAGGACGTTACGTCGGCGGTTTGCTACACAAAATAAGAAAATAATACCATTAGGTAGGTACCTACTTTTATGATTGCACGTGTGCATTTATAATAATATTGCTTCGGATTGAGAATACTTACCTACCTCGTATAATTATGGGCAGGTAGTAATTTTTTTTTTTATTTTGCCTAACTAATACCTACAATTTTTTAGGAAAACATCCAACTCTTGGATTCGAAAATGAACATCGGCTGGTCACACATATTCATAAGCTAGAACAAGGCATACCAGTGAAAAGCAAAAGAGATCAGTAAAAAGTTAAAGAAAAAGTTGATTTGAAAAAACTAAAGCTAAGAAGCAAAAAAGGAATAATTCAAGTGATTATAAGTCAAGCGATACAGATATTACTGAGGATAGTATTGAAAGTGATAAAAATGAAAAAGAAAACAATAAAAAGTATAGCATTGAAAAACAAAGAAAAGATAAAGAGAAAATAAAAAGAAAACTGAGGAAGTGAACAGCTATGAAATTTTACAGTTCTAGTGAAGACGATAATAAAGAGAATGAGAACAGTAGTTTTGAAGTTGAAGAAATAAAAAAAAACAAAAGACGAAGAAACAAAAAACACGACAAAACTTATTCCAAAACCAAAGAAATATTCAAAAAGGCAAAGCCTGCTTTAATATATAGTTCTAATGATGAAAATCATGGAGTAGATGATAAGAATCTAGATGAGGATCATTGGGTGGAATGTCTTGACTATTATAGTAACACCAAATCCAAAGTAGATTGGATCCGTTGTGTTATGTGCCACAAGTGGCTCCACGCAACATGCACATTATATCGCAATTATTGCAACAAATGTGGGCGAATGCAGATTATTGCCACCAAAATGGCTAAATAGTTTTCCAGTTTTTAAGACGATTATATTTTTGTACCTAAGATGATTGATCTCTATACCTAGTGTTTTTAATTAATATGTTTATTTTTGTCCATGTTTAGTAAACTAGTAACATCATCTTAAATAATTGAAAAAAAATAGCTAAAAAGAATATATATATATATATATATATATATATATATATATATATATATATATATATGCACATATTTAATAAATAATAATGTTGATTTAAACATATATTCAAAATGTTTGTTTTCTTGCAAAGGGCATCTATCCCCTCCAAAAAATTAGGTCTGGGGCATATATACCGCATACGAGGCATCAATCCCGTTATGCAGTTTTATTTTAAACTCAAAATATACGGTTTATTTATTGACTAGTCTACAAAAAGTAGTACGAGGTGATTAAATGAAGTACCAAAGTTAGTGCACATATAAAAATCATGTGCGTATTATTTGTATGTTAAGAGGTATGAGTAAAATAAAAAAAGTTGGGCACATATCCCGGATTTACCCTAATATTATAAAGATTCTTAATGAAGTGTGAAAAATTGGTAGATATTTTATAGTCCAGAGAAGGAAATATGCATTCAAACCACAGCAAACTATTTCTACAAGAGCTACAAGAGTTTGTCCTTTGTACATGTTATTTAAACTCAAGCGCCTTATTTGAATTTTAGGAGTACTTTTCACCCCCTATAAAAGGGGATTTTGGTTTAATTAATAGAAATAGCTTTCTGTGGTTTGAATGCATATTCGCTTCTCTACACTATAAAATATCTACCATCAACTAATCTTAACTAATCTCTATCAACTATCTCTACTCTACAACTAATGTCTATCAACTAAATCTAAAACTAATAAATATCTACCACCTACTAATCAAGACCTAATTGTACTCAGAGCCATCACCAGCATTAATTGGGTCGTTGATTTTCCAACATCAAGGAAACTCTACACTTCTCTTATCCTTTCTAAAACTCAGATACGGAGATCTTGTGTATGATGCTGCCAGCCCAAATTCCAAGAGTTCTCTGAATACGATTCAAAACAACGCATTGAGAATAATTACGGGAACCTTTAGGACTACTCCAATCCCTAGCCTTCAGTGCATGGCTTCTATTCCTCCTTTATCACAATCTCGCACCTCCACTTTTCAACTATCCATTCTGGCATACTTTCCCTCCTTGATCCTCTCCAAAACTGCAAGTTGACTTTTCCCTTCATTCACCAAACATTAAAAATCCCAACCCCTCTGAATTAAAACAAAAAGTTGACTTTTCCCTTCATTCACCAAACATTAAAAATCTCTACCCCTCTGAATTAAAACAAAAATTTCTGGAAAGATTGCACACAAATTATCCCAATTTTTCATCTGTACTGATGGATCCAAAACTGAAAATAGAGTGGGAGCTGCTTTAATTCTCAATAACACCTCTAAATCTTACAAGTTCTCACAACATAACTCTGTATATACAGCAGAAACTCCTCGCAATTAAAGAAGCTACTAAACTTGCCATCAAAGACTGCTACGGAAAGAACGTCCTGATAATTACCGATTCTTTGAGTGCTCTTAAGTCTATTTCCTCCAATAACCCAAATCAATCAAATACTACCGACGAACAAGGTCGTGAAGCCGAATCATTTTCAATCAGTTGTGGCTTGACTCAGCTTATTGATGAACCAACACGGATCCCTGATCGAGACGGAGAGTTCGCCAGTCTTCTTGATCTGTTTTTAACCACCAATCCGGAGATTTACACGGTCAGCGTAAATCCGCCGCTAGGTTCTTCCGACCATAAACTACTCTCGACATCGAGTATTCTACCAATCAGTGACAGAGAGGCGCCCAAACCGCGCAAGATTTGGCACTACAAATCTGCTAAATGGGAAGATCTCATGGAATATTTTCGAACTTTCCCTTGGTTGGACGTTTGTTTTCGATCCGACGACCCATCTGACTGCGCCAGGGAGGTTTCCGATGTTATTTTGGCCGGTATGGAGGCTTACATCCCTGTTTCGAAGAAATGCCCTTCCAACGGCAAGCCTTGGTTTGACCTAAAATGCAAAGAAGCTGTTGCTTCTAAACATCTTGCATACCGACAGTGGCGTGAAGATTCTAATACCATAAATCGTAACATCTTTGTTCGTGCCAGGAACAGATGCAAAGAAATTATCGACGAAACCAAGGAGGTACACAATCAACGGATTAGAAACAAACTTCTCGCTTGTCCCGGCAATTCTAGGTCCTTTTGGTCAGTCGCTAAGGCAGTTAGTCAAAATTTCACCAAATCCACCATACCACCACTCACACGGCCAGATAATTCTATTGCAACGACACCTGTTGAGAAAGCGAACTTGTTGGCTGAACTCTTTGCTTCACATTCTACTGACGATTTCCAAGGAAAAAACACCACCTACTATTCCCATAGTGCAGTCAAGGATGCCCGATATTGTCTTCAGACAGCGTATCATAAAACGTATTTTGATGAAGCTAGACACCAAAAAGGCTTCAGGCGCTGACGGAATACTGCCATAGTTCTCAAGAACTGTGCCAGGGAACTAACACCAGTTTTCTGTAGACTTTTCAACCTATCCTACAGAAAGGGAATATTTCCTTCCTGCTGGAAATGTGCCACAGTTCAGCCGATACCTAAAAAAGTCAAGAAGACCTTGCCAAATAACTACCGACCAATCGCACTACTCTCAATAATATCGAAAGTCATGGAAAAGGCTATCAATCAGCATCTTCTAAAATATCTTGAAGGATTCAACATTATTAGTGATCACCAATATGGCTTTCGTAAAAATAGATCAACAAGAGATCTTCTGACTTATGTAACACATGTTTGGAACAACGCAATTGAACATTTTGGAGAATCTCGAGCGGTTGCTCTTGACATATCCAAGGCATTTGACCGTGTTTGGCACGATGGGCTGTTGGCTAAGCTACGTTCTTATGGTATGTCTGAAAAGTTCTGTAAAACATTTCCGTCGTATGTAAATGTTCTAGGATAATCAGCTACCCACGAAGAGACACTTTTTTTGCGGGTGGCTTGGTACACGTTAAACTTTAACACAATACGTTAAAAATTGCAAAAAGACTACACTGATGCAAGCGCGTCAACAATAATGTTAATACTGATATCTTGTTTTAAAATAAAAATTCGTCTTCGAGAAAATTGTTTCTTTGATTCACGCTCAAACAAATATTCTTAGAAACTAACTACTTATCGCTTAATATCCCGGCCGAGAAACAAAGGAATAAAATACCGTCGTAATTTTGGGTATTCCCTCCCTTTGCACTATAACCTAATCGATGTTTAGACTATTGCAGGTAATGTCCCGGCAATAAGATCGGTTCCAGACGGCGACATTAAGAATACCCTGAGCAATTCAATTGCCTAGTAATACCGAGAAATATTGTAAATATAGGGAAAATATGTATCATTACTAGATTTTGGGTAAAATATGCAATAATCGCACAGTGTGTCGCGTAGAACATGCTAGGTGGACAAAATTCATGTTATGATTTCCAGGAAATCTTATTTGCAAAACGTAAACAACACCACCAAACCCCGAATTCCGAGAAAAGGTTGTTTATCAAATTTGCAAGTGGCGAGTCATAAGGGTCAGAAGTCAGGTAATGAGTTTAATGCAGCTCTTTCAATCAATCAGTTGCAATTTAGCGACACTTTCGTGCACATCTTATAGTGACATATTGTAATGTTTTTGTGATGAATATTAATACTGAGGGTAAGTACTATTTTTTAATGTATTTTTTTAATCAGAATCTATTAATTTGAATTTTTAGTATTTTTTTTAAATAGCCTATATATTTTAGCGTGTTTTTAAAAAAAAAAAACTTTGAAAGTTTAGAATATACAGACATTCACCTCTATCCGGGCTAGTTTTTAGATATTACGCAGAAATAACTTTATTCTTCGTAAAAATACACATATTGTTTAGCACACTTCA
Organism: Pachyrhynchus sulphureomaculatus; assembly: GCA_019049505.1. Lineage (NCBI taxonomy): Eukaryota > Metazoa > Arthropoda > Insecta > Coleoptera > Curculionidae > Pachyrhynchus > Pachyrhynchus sulphureomaculatus. Next base: position 14,212,887 of record CM032455.1, on the reverse strand, counting down.
GTACAACATGTTTTTTTTTTCTTTTTTTCCAGAACACGTTTACTCTATTTCAAGGGTAGCCTTTTTTGAGGAGTGGTTTGAAACACACGAAGAATGAAAAAAACTCGCGTGTATATGACTTTCTTTCTTCAAAATTTCACTTTGGTGACATTACTGAAAGCAGCCAAAAAGAAATAAAGTTGAAGATATCCAACTTGTCTAATAAGTTGGCTTCAGGAAAGTCGAAGGAGCGTTTTTTAATTAAAAATAAGAATTGGTTGGATGAAGCAGACATACAGTTTACTGCGAGTTCTTTTGCGCCACAACCTTCAACATCAAGTGAGAATGTGACTCCTGCAGGAAGACCTCGCAAAGATTTCGAGGAATCGTCGTTTAAGACGAAGAAACGTCGCGTCGTGGATCTCGTAGAAACCCGAAGTGTCAGTGAATTGGTGACTGCTGCCGAAATTGCTGTGCGTTCAGCAGGGCAAAGGAAAATTGCCAACGTGATTAGAGACATTAGTGAGAGCCCAGATAATATTATTAAGTCTAAAAAATACCAGTTCCGTTAATCCTAGGCAATTAAGTAGTGACGAAGCCTTAGCTTACTATATACATAGATTCTAAGTCAACAACGCATTCTTACAAACAAACTAGGAAGTGGTCCGTGAAGGCGGGGCATAATGTGTTTCCGTCATATTTTAGTTTAAAAAAGTCCAAACAGGCCTGTTACCCTGCAGAGGAGCACATTGCTATAACAGAAACTCGTGCTGAAATAAATTTGCAAGCCTTATTAAATAAAACAGTGGGACGTCTAGTATTAGCACAGAATGAAGTTATCAGCAGTGCGCTCCCAACAAGTTCATCGTTTACACTTGTTAGTAAATGGGGATGTGATGGAAATTCTGGGCACAGCACATACAAACAGAGATTTGAAACCACTGAATATACGGACGAGTTTCTTTTCGCATTTTCTTTAGTTCCCCTTAAGTTATATGATGGGTCCAAAATTATTTGGCAAAATCCTCGGCCTTCATCAACTTTGTATTGTCGCCCAATCAAATTTATATTTGCCAAAGAAACGAACGACTTCACGTTAGTGGAGACAAATAGATTGTTGGAAGAAGTTAATGCTCTTCTTCCAACACTTATCAACTTTGCTGATTCTCAAATCTCTGTAAAACACGAACTTTTGCTGACAATGACAGACGGAAAGGTGTGTAACGCCTTAACGGAAACTAGTTCACCCCAAAAGTGTGTTTCATCTGTGGCGCCACACCCCCAAGACGATGAACGATGACCCCGCGATGTTTAACAGCAATCAAGAACATTTTGGCTTTGGTTTATCTACACTTCATGCTTGGATTCGTTGCTTCGAATGTCTTTTACATATCAGTTACAAGTTGAATATTAAGAAATGGCAGGCTAGAAGCAACGAAGTCAAAGCAGATATCAAGGTTCGTTCCGAGGAAATCAAATTGAAATTTAAGAACGAGATGGGACTCATTGTAGATAAACCAAAGCCAGGATTTGGTTCTTCAAATGATGGAAATACAGCCCGTCGCTTTTTTAAGAATGCTGAGATGAGTGCTCAGATCACAGGGTTGGATGTTACAATTATAAAAAAGTTTGATGTTGTTTTGAGAACATTGTCTTCTGGATTCGAGATAAACTTAGTTGAATTCAAAAAATTTTGTCTTGAAACCAGAAAACATTATCTTAGTCTCTATTCGTGGTACTGTATGCCTGCTACTGTGCATAAAATATTAATTCACAGCACAGAAGTCATCAAAGCGGCATTGCTTCCAATTGGGCAGCTTTCCGAAGAGGCTCAAGAAGCACGGAACAAAGATTGCCGCAGATTTAGGGAGTACAACACCCGCAAGTGCTCGCGTGTTGCCACGAATAGAGACTTACTGTGCATGTTAATTATAACATCTGATCCTTTGATCAATAGCCTTCGAGAGATTCCCAAAAAAAAGCCGGAAAAAATATGTACAGATGTATTAAAGTTAATTGTAAGTCCTAGCATAGAAGAGTCAAGATTGGAATCGTCATCATATTGTCGCACAATGCCACAAAATGATGACGATTATACAGTAAAACGACTCATCAGAAGACTCTGATGATGATTATTAGGTTCAGCTACTATTTTTAGTTATGTAGTGCTTGTACTAAGCATGTAAACCTTGACTTGTAAATTTTTCTTTATCAATAAATGAGTATTTTTATTTTACATATAATTACAGTCAGTGTCATTATGCTAAATTTATTACAGAGCATTTATAACATTTATTTTAAAATTAAACAAAAACAATTTTTGACTGGAATTTTCAAAAACAATTTTTTTTTGAACCGAACAGCAAGAAATATGTACCTTAAAAAAATCAAAAACATTTTAAAAACCAACTAATTATGTATGTATAATGCACAAGTTACCTACCTGAAAGGCAAGTATTATTTGAGTTTATCCTTTTTGTGTCAATAAAACTAAGTAATATGGATTAATTGTTTTATTTTTAATTGACAAATGCAATAAATGATTTTTCATCTGGTTATTATTAAAAATAATAATACAGTGTCTTTCATTTAGCTGCACATTCAAGTTTGTAGAAAAATTCGTGCACATACGCAGAATATTTTGTTTTTGTTATACAATGTTTTGTGCAGCTGGACAAAAAATACAGGTAAGCGAAATGCAGCTCAATGAAAGTCACTGTATTATAATTTTTAATTCTAATAACCATACAAAATACCCTTGCCCTTTAGTTCCGTTATCTACCTGCTAAGCTGATGCAATCCTACCGCGATATGCAAGGGTGGCTGTATTACACAAATTTTATCGATATTGAGTACCTGCGGTAAATTGTGAATAAAACCCACATTTTATTAACCGATTTTCGTGATTAATTAATACCTTATTTTATTTTCCAGATACGCAGCTGTCAGAAAAATGTATAATATTTTGTTTTTCTTTTGTTATTGCGCTTTTTTTACCGAAAAAAATAATGAATTTTACACGAAAAAATTTTTTTTCTCTCCATTAATTTCTAAATAACTCCAAAACGATAAAAGATAGAATAAAATAATATTCAATAAACTTTAATAAAATTTTGTTACGCATTTTTTAATGTTTTATTTATAAAAATCTGACAAGGTGTTCCTGAGTTATCGTTAAATATGTCTGCGTAGCTGACTAATTTAGGGGAAAAAATTAGCCACGCCCATAAAAAAAACCAACGCGATGAATTTTTTCTTAAAATAACTTAATATACCTAGAATATACATAAACAATTGAAATAAGTGAAAAAATAATTTTGTCCAGCTAACTTGTACTAGTCGACACACTGTGAATCGGTGAGAATGGTCTAAATATGCAAATGCATATGAAAATATGCAAATGCATATAATCCCGTCTCTAGTGATAACGGATAAAACATGAATCCACCACTACACACCGGAATCTAATCGGCAGTCAGCTGAGTAGACAGCAGCCGGTGAAAGCCGCCCTAAGCGACCAAGGACAGAACAGTCGGCTGGGAGGATTTTGGCCTCTGTATTTTGGAATGCGCATGGAATAATTTTTATCGACTTTGCTGAGAAGGGAAAAACCATCAATAGCGAATAAGTTATTGGTGCGTTCGAAGGCAGACATCGCAAAGCAACGGCCCCAAATAGACAAGAAAAAAATGCTCTTTCATCAAAACAATGCACCATGTCACAAGTCAATGGTCACGATGGCAAAATTGCATGAATTGAAGTTCGAATTACTTCCTCATCCAACGTATTCGCCAGATTTGGCCCCCAGCAACTATTATCTATTCGCAGACCTCAAAAAAATGCTCGCAAGAAAGAGATTTAGCTACAAGAAAGGTATAAAAATGTTAGAAAAGCATTGGACTGATTGTATCACTCTCTAAATAAAGTCGAATTTTGCAAAAAAAAAAAGTGTTTTAAGTAGCCAGATCAAGAACTTTCAGCCTATGTGTTATAGTATAAAATATAGTTAAAACAATGAGAAGGAGGACGAGGGAAATGTATGATAATGAAATAAAAAGAACATTTTTAAATCAGTAAAAATGCATTTTATTTCAAAATTAAATAAGAAAATTTTAACGCAAATGTAGTAAATAATTATAGACAATCGTTGGTAGGTAAATAAGTATACAATAATATTGCTTGCCTATAGTAAAAAATATTAAGTAAAAGAGTAAAAGTAATTTAGTTTATAATAGAGAGATAATGACGTCCCTACGTCAACAAATATATAAAAATGTATTGAAGCAGTACAGGCAAACACAGGAAAACATAGTTTTTTTATTATAGTAGAGAATATTGTATACATCAAAAGCTACTAGTAATATTCAACAAAAAAATTTAAAATATAATTCGTGAAATTCTAGAAATTAAAGGATTTCCTAAGGCAAATTCTTACCAAAGCAATCTAAGGATTTAAAAAAAAAAAACAGTTTCCGAACTTTATATATCCTTTGGTCATGATGTTAATGTAATTATTTGATTATACTGTTAATCCATAAGGGAATTTTAAGCTGTTTATAAAGATTATATATAAAATTTTCGTAATTTTAGGTGAAAATTTCTAGACAAGCTTAGAAATAAAGACGAACATAATGAGACTAACTGCAGTAGTTACGTTTATTTTAAGCGATGATCCAGCGTTACATAAATGGGTGTAACAAACATCACAAGCAACCAGTACTCCTTCTGTTACATTGCATTTATAGTTGACTTTACCATCTTCATACCCTTCTGATATACACAATCTCTCTTCTACTGTTGTTCCGTTTTTCTCACTTGCTGAAAATAAATAAACAGTCAAGTGCAAGTTGAACTTGCGCAATTAGTGTTCTGTACGTTGATTGCTTCTGAAATAAAAATTCTTATTACGGAGGTATAAAATGATCAGTGACTTCACAGAACACATCCCCAAATGAGTTTTCAGCAAAGTTTGTTTCCGATCTTTACTGAAAACTGATGGCCTTGAAATTCTTGTCTTTTTTTATTTACCAGATAAACTGTGCTAATGCACTCGTGATAATTTTCGTTCAATCTACACCTCGTGGAGAATATTCCAGAATTTTTTTCAAAATTTTTTAAACAGTACTTTTCGACATAAAGGGGGGAAGAGCGATCTTCCGCGATTCTTTCAAAATAATACAAAGAAAAGTGTGCGCATGTAAGACATCATATATATTTTTGAACTCGTATTTTTACAAACTTTCATCTGACACACCACTCGATGAACTAGTAAAAAAATTTTTTTTCACTTTCGATTCCACCCCCCAAAACTAAACCCTTAAGTCAAAATTTAACTTTCAAAACTATACGGCTCTAATGAGGTCATCAATTTTTATATTAATACCAAATTGTAACTTTCTTCGTCAAATAGTTTCGGAGAAAATCAGGTGTGACAGACGAACAAACAGCGGACAGACAGACGGACGGGGGACAGACAGACAGACACCCAAGTGATCTTATAAGTGTTCCGTACGGAACACTAAAACAACATACGTCTTGGCGTATTAAAAAAATGGTTCCAACTTTTTACCATTTTCAAAAATAATAACCGGTCAAGTGCAAAATTAACTGACACAATTAGCGTTCCGTACGTTAATTGCTTTTAAAATAAAACATTTTGTTACGGTGGCATAAAATGATCAGTGACTTCACAAAACACACCCCAAATAAGTTTTCAACAAAGTTTGTTTCCAATCTTTACTGAAAACTTATGACCTTGAAATTTTTTGTTTTTTATATACCAGATAAATTATTAAAGGTAATGCACTCGTGATAATTTTCGTTCAATCTATACCCCGTGGACAATATACCAGAATTTTTTCAAAATTTTTTGATCAGTACTTTTCGAGATAAGGTAGGAGGACAGCGATTTGTCGCGATTTTTTAAAAATAATACAAAGAAAAGTGTGCGCAAGTATTACATTTATATATATATTATATATATATATATATATATATATATATATATATATATATATTTGTTACTCGTGTTTTCACAAGCTTTCAATTGACACCACACTCGATGACCTAGTAAAAAATTTTTTTTTCACTTCCGATTTTCACCCCTCAAAACTAACCCCTTAAGTCAAAATTTAACTTTCAAAATTACACGGCTTTGATGAGGCCATCAATTCCTATATTAGTACCAAATTTAAACTTTCTATGTCAAATAGTTTCGGAGAAAATCGGATGTGACAGACAGACAGACACCGAAGTGATCTTATAAGTGTTCCGTACTGAACACTAAAAATGAAGTAAGTATTACAAAATTAACTGAATTACTCTTAAATCGTAAAAATTACATTGAATTGGAGAGGAATACATTGAATAAAAAAATGAGAGACATGAAAAAAATTATTGCCGCACTGTGTATGTATAAAAAAAGCTTTAATATATATATATATATATATATATATATATATATATATATATATATATATATATATATATATATGTATATACTCGTATATGTATATATATATATATATATATATATATATATATATATATATATATATATATATATATATATATATATATATGTATATATATATATATATATATATATATATATATATATATATATATATATACATATATATATATATATATATATATATATATATATATATATATATATAATTTATGTATATGTATACAGGATGTCCCAGTATTCCGTGTACATAGAATTACTGTGGATTTCTGGGATCGAAATATGATCTTTTAACCCAACTTACTTTAGTCCAAAAATTCGTAATTTTCAAGATAGAGGGAGTCAACGTTACACTTTTATTTTAGTTTTTCTTAAGTAGCTTTCTTAATATTTGTACTATTTGTACAAGATTCGGTGCTAAGGAGTTTTTCTGAGATGAAAAATCGAAATCAGCTCTCAGCTTTTTGTAAATTGTAGAGGGCGCCACTTATTGTGCGGTGTATACTTTTAAATTGTCATAACTTTTTTATACCACTCTGTATGATATTTTTTATTAAATATACGTTTTCTTCTCCTTCTCCTGTCTAAAAAGCAATATTATCTAACTGCCATTCTAATCTGTTTCTAATTATTATTTCTAGTGTTTTCAATAGTACCGAGGATAGTATAATCGGTCTATAGTTGCTTACTATTTTGGGATCTTTGTTTGGTTTATTAATACAAATCATATTGTACTTTTTAAAGAATCTTGGTAGGAGTTTTCCTTGTAGTAGTTCGTTGTAAAGATATACGATTTTATGAAGGCCATTTAATGGTAAATTTTTTTATCATGAAGTAATATATTTCATCCATCTCTGGGGATGAATTCTTTTTCCCCTGTAAACTTGAATTAAGTTCTTGTAAGCTAAATATTTCGCATTCGTCATGAGCTTGTAAAAATTGAAAGTTGAGGTCTATATTTATTATTGAAATATATTTGATGATCTCCAATCGAAAGTTTTATTTATAGGTGGTAATTTGTCACTTGTTTTTTTTACCTGGGAATAGTTTAACCTTGTCTCAAACTTCTTTAATGGTCATAGTTCCGAGCAACAGTTTCTGAGATGGTGGATTGTTCGTTCCCATTTTTTAATTCCATCGTGAATTGGTAACATTTATCAATATTATGAGGAATGAAAAATATATCTAATATGTAAAAAATGGCTAAAATTATGTTTGAATCAATTAAAGTAATGTCCATGGAACACATTTCCAGACTTAATTAAAAAACATTAGCTCACAGTTTGCAAATACACCTATTTAATCCTAAAAAATGACAAAAAAAAAAGCGCCAATAACTGCTAACTTCCCCCGACCAGAACGTTCCAATGACATCCATAGCACCTTAAATTTTTCGATTTTATATCTAGAATCAAAATCTGTCAGGATTTTTAGTTTATCTTCTAGAAATTTGTGATAAAATTGCAAAATACGCTAAAAAACCCCCAAAACGGGCCAATTCTCCCATTTTTGAGAGTGTTGCCCCAATTTTTCAACGATCGCAATATTTTTTCTTAATGTACTCGTCAAGACGAGTACATAAAAAAAAAGTAGCAGTATCCGACGATTTCTGTTTCTGGCCTATTTTGGTCATGTTCTGACTGGACAAAAAATGGATCTTCCTAATATTAATCTAATCTGATGTCGAGAACCAGCTTTATTCCTCTTCTTCTTTTTTTTATTATTTTTCTGTATAATAACTAAGACTACATAAATTTAAATCATACTTACCCTGAAACTGTGGAGAGAGTTCTTTACGAGTATAAGAATATATTTGGTTAAAAGTATTCAGTATATCTTGTCTTCCTACATACAAAAAAGTTAGTTAATGCTAAAGCAGCAAATATATGTATATATATACATATATATATATATATATATATATATATATATATATATATATATTTATATATATATATATATATATATATATATATATATACATATGTATACATATATATATATATATATATATATATATATATATATATATATATATATATATATATATATATATATATATATATATACAGTAGAACCTCGGTTATCCGAGGTAACGTGAGGGGCACAATCCTCGGATAACTGAAAACTCGGATAATCCGGATTTGTTTTTTATTCATTCAAAAGATAAAACACCAATACTTTAAACCGATGTGTTAACGTTTTTAACATATAAATAGGTACATACATTATAAAACAGTAAAATATGTATCTATGCGCTTCTGTTTCATATTGTATCTTCTTTTTCTCCCTGCAATGTTTCTCCATCTATTAAGAAGAAGCAAATCCGCTGGTGTTGCCTCTGGTTGTTGTTCGATATACTTCAAAGCTTTTTCCAAAGAAGCAGAACCTTCTTGATGAGAGGTCTTATGGGGAGGACTGTTCATCCACCGCCGCTTCGTCATCGTCATCTGCTTTTTCGGTTTCCTGAAAGGCATTCGTTATTTCTTCAATACTCATTTCTTCTTCTAAATCATCTGCTGTAATCCATTCAACAACATCTTCTCTTGCCACATTTTCGCAACCTTTTAATTTTTGCATTAATTCAAATAAACTTTTTCTTTTTCTTCTATCTCGCTGTCAAAATTTGAACAGGACATTTCTCCATGGCTTCTCAATTTCAAAGCTAATTCATTTAATGGAGTATCAACTTCACTGTCACTATAGTCCTCAAAATCAATAACTTTTGACCAAGATTTTTGAATAGTGGTAGTACGCACAGAATCCCAAACTTAACTTACCCAGTAAATAACATTTTTCAGTTTAACTTTTTCATCCCATTGATAATATCCTCATTTTCTGTGTATTCTAACAGATGTTCAAGATATAAACGCCTATAATTTTTTTAAATGTTTTCGAGGATGCCTTGATCCATTGGTTGCATTATGCTGGTTACATTTGGAGGAAAAAATTTTACAACAATTTCGCCCACATGAAGTCCTTCTCCAGGGTAAGAGGGGGGCATTATCCATTAACAAAGTTGCTTTAATAGGAAGACGGTTTCTGTTCAAAAATTTAGTCACAGATGACACGAGCTCTTATTTAAACCAGTTAGTAAATAAGGTCGCATCCATCCATGCACTCTCTTTGACTTTTGTCATAGACTGGTAGGGCTTTAGGGGTGAGATGTCTTTTAAAGCTCTTGGACGTACAGACTTGCCAATCACCATCAGGGGGATTTTGCGCTTGCCAGATGCATTGGAACATACCATTATAGTTAATCTTTCCCTCCTTCGTTTTTGCCCAGGAGCCGATTTTTCCTGTCAAGATGACAATGTTTTTGATGGAAGCATTTTTATAATTCAGGCCAGTTTCGTCACAGTTGTAAATTTGATCACATGTGTATCCACAATCTTCGTTTAAAGTTCTGCTTAAATTTCTCAATTGATCACACATCAGCAGAAAGTTTTTCACCACATACAGTCAGTTGTCGTACACCGTACCGTTTTTTCCTGCGGTAAAGCCATCCAGAACTGGCGGTAAACTGATCTATCTCTGGGAATTGCCTACTAATCACTATTGCTTTCTGTTGTAAAATTGGACCTGACAGAGGCACACCCTTTGATCTCTTTTGGTTTTTAAACCACATGAATAAAGCTTCGTTAACCTTTTCATAGTCGTCGGTTTTCATTGATTTTCTTCCTGAGGACGAGGAGGCTTGATTTAAACCCCACTCTTCCATTTTTGTGCGGGTTCTTTTCCAATCTCCAACTGCTACCTCACCTACTTCATAATCTCGTGCAACAACTTTAATTGTTTCTCCTGCTTCAATTCTTCTGATGGTTTTTAATTTTTCTTCAATAGAAACGACGATTCTTTTACGCTTGTTTTGCTCCATTATAATATGACAAACAAAAATTCAAACAAAGCAGTTCGTATTAATTACACTTAACTACCAGAACTCCAACCAAATAAATTATATGAGTATACTCGTACTTCTCCGTAGTAAACGCTATAACGCACTGCATTTACGCAAATTTACATGCTGAAAGAGTCCAAAAACATAAATAGAGGAACCCCTCACACGGGCCAGGGGGATTCCCCGAAGGCCCCCGACGATTTAAAATCTAAATATGTACATACATATTTTAGAAACTTGGTTAATACGCAGCATAGACGCTCGTACCTCGGATAATCGGTTCTTAGATTGGCTCTGTTAATCCGGAGCTCGGTTAATCGCGACTCGGTTAATCGGGGTTCTACTGTATATATATATATATATATATATATATATATATATATATATATATATATATATATATATATATATATATATATATATATATATATATATATATATATATATATATATATATATATATATATATATATATATATCTATATATATATATATATATATATATATATATATATATATATATATATATATATATATATATATATATATTTATATATATATATATATTTATATATATATATATATATATATATATATATATATATATATATATATATATATATATATATATATATATATATATTATATATATATATATATATATATATATATATATATATATATATATAATATTATATATATATATATATATATATATATATATATATATATATATATATATATATATATATATTATATATATATATATATAATATTTATATATATATATATATATATATATATATATATATATATATATATATAGTACATATATATATATATATATATATATATATATATATATATATATATATATATAATACGCAGCATAGACGCGCGTACCTCGGATAATCGGTTCTGAGATTGGCTCTGTTAATCCGGAGCTCGGTTAATCGCGACTCGGTTAATCGGGGTTCTACTGTATATATATGTATATATATATATATATATATATATATATATATATATATATATATATATATATATATATATATATAGATATATATATATATATATATATATATATATATATATATATATATATATATATATATGTATATATATGTATATATATGTATATATATATATATATATATATATATATATATATATATATATATATATATGTATATATATATATATATATATATATATATATATATATATATATATACATATTAGGGTGACCGCAAAAAATCGATGTCGGAATTTTGTTCGTCTGGACCCCACAAAACGATTCCCCTTTCCAGATATTGAGATAGCCGAAATTTGAGCTCGATTAAACGACGTTAACCCGTGCCGTTCGTCGCTCGAAGTTTGAAAAAATCTAAATTTTTGGCCAAAAAGCTGACATATGGAGCCATAACTCCAGAACAGTAAATAATAGAAACACGCTTAATATCTCAAAAGAAAGCTAATTTGTTCTTCAAAATTTATACATACATAATTGTTGTTATTTTAAGTCAAACCGAGTTACAACAGCCTTTAGCCCCAAAAACGTGACGTGGTACCAGTAGTAGCCAGTTTAGGAGTATTCTAAGAATTTTACGGGTTTTTACATAATGTGTCTCGGAATTAACATTTTTTTGTTAAAAAGTATTTTGGAACTCAATTTTCAAACATAAAGAGCCTTTTGTTCAAATTTAATCTTTTATTATATGGGGATTACCTGACTAGTTTACCAAAGAAAGACCCGTTTGACAGGTAAAAAGGAGGGTGAATCTAATTTCTATTTTAGGAATAGTGATTTTACTTTAGCGTACAACCGACCTTTTATTTATTCAGTTTAGTTTCTAAAGTGCCTTTGCGCTGGTTAGATCGAACAATTATCTAGTGAAGATATTTTAAGACACTGAAGAGGACAGCATCTACCAGGAACTTGAGAGCTTGGAGGAAATGGACATCCTGAAGAAGCTGCAGAAGATCCAGGACCATCTGAGAGCAAGAGGATGAAAGTTTCATTTGCAAGGGGCGTTAAAGAGATTTTAAACATGAAATTGTCCATTTTATTAGATCGATGTAAGGTATCCGACAGAAATGCCACGAGAATTTTAATAGCTACTCTAGAAGCACTAAACCTTGACCATCTTGAGTACAAAGTCTCGAAAACTTTATTACATGATAGAAGGCAAATGTTCAGAGAACAATATAATAAAAAAAATTTTGATAAAGTAAACATTCCTGAAAAAGAGCCCGTGGTTGTCCATTGGGACGGTAAACTTTTACCGGGTGTTTTAAAAAATGAACAATGTGAGCGAATAGCTATAGCTATTTCATATAGCGAAAAGGAACAGCTGCTGGGAGTTCCTGTAACAGCAAACAGCTCTGGAGAGGAGCAAGCCGTAGCCGTATATGAATGCCTACATGAATGGGGTCTTCTCAACACCGTCAAGGCGATGTGCTTCGACACTACAGCATCCAACATGGAAAGACTCAAAGGAGCATGCGTCATATTGGAGCAAATGTTAGGAAGAGAATTGTTATACCTAGCTTGCCGTCACCATATCTTCGAAATTCTGTTAAGAGGCGTATTCGACACAAAAAACCACTGGACCTCATCCAGACATTTTCAAGAGATTCCTCACTGTGTGGCCCAAGATAGACAAAGGAAAATACGACACAGGTATCAGTGACAATCTAATACAAAAGCAGCTAACTCCAGAAGTAATGGCAAATGTTACTGCTGAATTCGAGACCAAATTAACTGAGAGCCACCCCAGAGATGACTACAAGGAGCTATTGCAGTTGGTTCTCGTATTTGTTGGATCACTAGACGGCAATGTTGTGGGTTTTAGAACTCCAGGAGCCATTCATCACGCTAGGTTGATGGCAAAGGCTATTTACTGCTTAAAAATATTCATTTTTCGTCGTCAGTTTAAGATGTCTAAAGAAGAAGAAAGTTCTGTGCGTGCCATTTCTGTTTTCCTAGTTAAAATTTATTGTAAAGCTTGGTTCAATGCTCCAAAAGCTCATCTTGCACCAAAGCAAGATTTAGGTATTTTGCATAGTCTGTTAGACTATAAAGAATGTGACAACGACATTGCAGAAATAGCCCTGACCAAATTTTTCGAACCATTTGTGGCATTTGAATGCAAAGTTGGTGGGATTATCGTTTTTTGATCCCACCATTACAGACGATGAAAAGTTGTTAATGGCTAATAAATTGCTCAGTAGCACAGATGAACCATCACAGCACGCTAGGGTTGTAAATCCAAAAGTTAGGAAAGAAAACTTAAAAGAGGTAGTTGATGGAGGATTGGTAAATTTACTTACCAAAGAAACGTTTACATTCTTTGACCAATTTAATATAAAAACAGATTTCCTAAGACAACATCCAAACACCTGGCCTCAAAATAATGACTTCCAAGAAGAATTGAAAATTGTGAAAACATTAAAAGCAGTTAATGATATGGCTGAGCGTGGTGTTAAATTAATAACCGACTTTAACGACCTTCTGACAAAAGATGAAGATCAAAAGCAATATGTCCTGTAAGTTGTAAGTAAATGCGGAGCATTATATCCTGACGTTTCAAAAACTACTTTAACAAAAGCTCTAGAACAGATTAGATAACTATGTAAAATTATCAACTCATGTAGGTACTGAACGTCTACGTCTGTATCTTTTCTGTGTCTGTTTTGTATGTATTATATACCTAATTTTTATATTTTAAAATAAAAAATGTCATTAGACTTATCAGTATTACTTGTTTTTTATTATATTTCTACTTTAAACTCAAAAATATACCAAAAAAAGCAAAATTTATCACTTAATACGAGTAACAAAATATACGAAGTATGCTCCTAGTGGTACCAGGTCACGTTTTTGGGGCTAAAGGCTGTTGTAACTCGGATTGACTTAAAATAACAACAATTATGTATAGAATATAAATTTTGAAGAACAACATTAGCTTTCTTTTGAGATATTAAGCGTGTTTCTATTATTTACCGTTCTGGAGTTATGGCTGCATATGTCAGCTTTTTGGCCAAAAATTTGGATTTTTTCAAACTTTGAGAGACGAGCGGCACGGGTTAACGTCGTTTAATCGATCTCAAATTTCGGCTATTTCAATATCTGGGAAGGGGAATCGTTTTGTGGGGTCCAGACGAACAAGATTCCGACATTTTTTTCCCCCTCTATGAGATCCGGTCGCTCTAATATATATATATATATATATATATATATATATTATATATATATAATATTATATATATATATATATATATATATATATATATATCTAGATGTATGTAATATTATACCATCCCAGTCGGTGTATATATGTTGTTACTTACCACCAGCTTTCAAAATGCGAGCCGGAGACCACCCTCCACCGTAATATTTGGCCGAAATAGTACCCTGGTTATTCCTTAGCTCGCTCTGGGAACAAAGATAGTACCATTGGGTATATCCTACCCACTCCACTAAATACCATATATCTATAATTTAAAAAAATAATCCAGTTCACCTGTGACAAAAATATTGATGAGCAGCTTCCAATCTAATAATAATAAAGAACTTTATGTATGACAACAGTAGAAATGAGTAAATTAATAGCTAATATATAAAATAGTAAAAACAATATATTAATAGTTAAAACTTAGTTAAAAAGGGAAAAAAAAGAACGGTCAAGTGCAAGTTGGACTTGCGCAATTACTGTTCTGTACCGTGAATACCTTTAAAATAAAAATTAGCCACGGCGGATTTACGGCGACCGTGTAAATCTCCGGATTGGTGGTTAAAAACAGATCAAGAAAACTGGCGAGCTCCCGTCTCGATCAGGGATCCGTGTTAGCTCGTCAATAAGCTGAGCCAGGACATAACGATGATAAATAGCTTGTAAAATAATTTAGTCACTGCTTTAGGTCACAAAAACTTTTCTTTTTCTTAATTTAGTCGTAACAGTGAATTAAAAAAAGTAAGTTGGAGTGGACTAATTTGCGACCAACCCTAAGCGTAGACCCCAAACGTCTCACATACTTTTTATTTTAGATTCATGGAAGTCTAAATACAGTAATACCCCGCTTTACGCGAGGGATACGTTCCGAAAAAAATCGCGTTAACTGAAATTCGCGTATATCGAGGTTTATGATTAAACATAGTCAAAATTTAATACAAAAAAATACAAATCATTTTAATCAATCACTTTAATTCTAAGAACACTTTATGCAATACATACTCTTATTTTTTACGGAAAAATACATCTATTGTCTTTTGGGTAACGTTTTGTTTACGTTCTTGTAAAATACGTTCATAACACCCAACACTGTTTTTAATTGTTTGACACACGGTCAAGACACGGTCATCATTATTGTCTATACTCTGCAATATGTCCAAACCTGAATAAATTTTTGAAAGTGCATTTTGTATTTCCCCTGAAGATAAAACTTTCTCTTCTACTTGTTCTTCCTCATCGTAGATAGGATTATTCTGTAACTCGATCAGATCTTCATTGCTAATAGGATCGTCGTGCGTTGCTACAAGTTCTACGAGATCTTCTACCGTGACATCTTCAAGTTCAGACCCCTCAATCATTGCAGCAATGTCTTCAAGCACTTGTCTCTGCATCTGGACAATTCTTCTAGGTGCTTCCACTACATCTGGCCAAAGATTACGCCACACCCCATTCATACAACTCATTTTAACTTCCTTCCAAGCCTCTTCTATGTTGTGAATAGACTTCATAATGTTGTATGACTTCCACCACTCTCGCATAGACTGTCTTCCTTCCCCGTCAGTTTCATGAATTAGTTGGCTAAAAGTGCGGCGATGGTAATAAGCTTTGAAGTTTGCTATTGCTCCCTGGTCCATAGGTTGTAATATTGACGTAGTGTTTGGTGGAAGGAACTTTACGTACACTTTTAAGTCTCTGGGCGTATCAAGTGAGGTTGGATGTCCTGGGGCATTGTCTAAGAGTAATATAACTTTAGGTTCAAGCCCATTTCTGTCACAGTATGATTTGACTGATGGGCAAAAACTATTAGAATACCATTCTTGAAAAATTTCCCGTGTAACCCACGCCTTTCTGTTTGATCGCCACACAACTGGTAGACTTGTCTTGTCTGTGCCTCGCATTGCACGGGGTGTTTCTGAATGGTACACTAGTAAAGGTTTCAGTTTGAAATCACCAGTGGCATTACCACCCAGCAGAAGCGTTAGTCGATCTTTCGCAGCTTTGAAACCACTGGCTTGACGTTCTTCCTTAGAAATGAATGTTCGAGATGGCATTTTTTTCCAGTAAAGTGCGGTCTCATCAACATTGAAGATGAGACAAGCAGGAATTTTCTCTCGTCTAACGAAGTCTTGAAACTTGTCTGGAAACTCAGCTGCAGCTTGAATGTCCGCGCTGGCCGCCTCGCCTGTTATGTGGATATTGTGAAGATTAGAACGCTGCTTGAAACCGATGGAACCAGCCTCTGCTGGCAGCAAAAGTCGGAGTGGCACTCCCTTCTCCTTCTTTTGTTTTCAGCATCTCATACAAAGATTTTGCTTTTGTGCATATGAGATCTTGACTTAGTGGTGTGTTCTTCTTATTCAAATCTTCGATCCAGACTGACAGTAATTTCTCCATTCTTTCTAAGATAGATGATCTCGAACGAGAAAGTTTTGTTGCACTTATAGGTGTTGAACCTTCGCTGGAGATTTTAATTTTTTTCCCGATTTTTATAAATCGTTCTCACAGTCGATTCTGAGAGTCCAAAATCTCTCCCAACAATTGTTGCTTTGCCTCCATTTTCCATTCTTCTTAAACACTTTCATCTTCAATTCCAAAGTGACGCTTTTACGCTCTTTTTTCTTTACAGGCGGCATTTTTAACGTAGGGTTAAATTATGTATGTATGTATCTCCAATAAATATTAAAACAAAACTGCCAGCCGACCGAACTAACATTACGGAACAAATGAACACACGAAACGAACGAGGAAATCCCCATAGAACAAAGTCGAAGGACAGGGAATTCCCAATTCTTCAAAGAGAATATTCAGAGAAAGCGGGGATCCCCCCGCGACCATAGAGAAGTTAATGACTACATGAGCGCGAAATTTGAAATTCGCGTTATAGTGAAACCGCGCGTAACGGGGTCGCGCTAAGCGGGGTATTACTGTATTGAATTATGGAAAAGTACCGAACTGAAAAACACAAATAATTTTTCCATAGTTATACTTACGAACATATGTGTGTTTTACACAGGCATGACAGTTATCTGGGCGGTCCCATTTAGTTCGATTTTCCGGACATGGCTGTTTTTGGCCACATGAATAACATTGTAAAGAATAGGCTGAAAAAAAAATACTATTATATTATAACTGTTGAGGTTTCGAAATCTCTGGTACAATGGCACTACACAACTATTATCACCACTGTACCAAGCAAGCACTTTATTTTTTTTTCTTCTTTAAGTGCCAATCCTCTGTGCATATTGGCCATCTCGTTGGTACACGTTCCTTTATTTTCTGCTTGTCTGATTGATGTCATCCCCGTATATATGCGTAAGCGAAATGTATCAATATGGACGGGACATGACATTTGTGGACGCACTACCAACCTTCGATCTTCTATTTTTCCTTGTAGACTGAATTAGAGGAGGCGGTATTTTTCATTGCGAATGATGTGCCAAAAGTACTCATTTTTCTTGCGTTTAACAGATGTTAGTAATTTTAGTTCTCTATCTATGCTTTAAATTTCCAATATATCCTCCTTGGACATCCATAAATCCCCCTATCGACTTTCCCTTTCTAAAATTTGTGTCTCTGATAAAAACAACTTTCCATCAGTTAATAAATTCTAATTTTTTTTTTTTTTTTTTTTTTATGGGTCTAGTACACGTGCTACAGGGAAGTCCCTAAAGCACTACAGAAGCGACACGTGTGCGGAGAAAGCAATCCACGTTGTTCTTGAATCGCTGTAGATTGTACTCGGTGGGAAACACAGTCCTGGGCAAATTATTCCAAAGGAAGGATGTTCTCCATATAAAAGACTGCTTGAATAGCGTTGTACGAGGAGTAACAAGCTGAACCTCATACGGATGTGAAGAATTAGCGCGACGTGTACTTCTAACATGTACCGCTCTGGGAGGAATTAAGCGGGCCACATCCCTCGAACACTTTCCGTGAAAGTACTTGTAGAATAGGCTCAAGTCGCCAACCGTTCTTCGATGTTCCAGCGAATCAAGGCCGACGGTCAGTTCCGGGTCTCCAATCAGACGAACAGCTCTTCTCTGAATAGAATCCAACAAATGCAGTGTATGTTTGGGAGCGGAGCTCCAAACATGGGAGCAGTATTCCATAGTTGGACGAACTTGAGCTTTGTAAAGAATTAACAGTTATTGTGGAGTGTAAAGCTTTCTGGTTCGAAATAATATTCCCAACTTTTGAGAAGCTCTTCTTGCTCTGCCTGCAACATGTTCATGCCAGGACATATTTGCTCCCAAATTAACGCCCAACAAATTGAGTGACGATGTTAGAGGGATGGAGTGCCCCGACATAACCATGTCGGGTTCAGCAACGTTAACTTTTTTTAGAAAAAACTGCCGCCTGGGTTTTTGTAGCGTTAAATTCCACTTGGTTACTGTGACCCCAAGATAGAATTTCTTCCAGGTCTTTGTTAAGTTGAATGACTTCCTGCTGTCTGCGGATATTCGTCTGAGTAGCCGATGTCCGAGCGTTCAAAGTGAATGAAGAGATAAGTGTACTGTCATCTGCAAAGCTGTAGATTGGATTCTCGGTCTTTTCCAGCAGATCGTTAATGTAAATGAGAAAGAGAGTAGGAGACAGTACTTGGGGTACGCCGGCGTTGATAGTAAAGGTGTTAGAAAGAAATCCGTCGACTGCCACTCGTAGAGAACGCTCTCTGAGGAAACATGTGAGCCACAAACAGAACTTTTCCGACATACCATAAGAACGTAGCTTAGCCAACAGCCCATCGTGCCAAACACGGTCGAATGCCTTGGATATGTCAAGAGCAATCGCTCCAGATTCTCCAAAGTGTTCAATTGCATTATTCCAAACATGTGTTACATAAGTCAGAAGATCTCCTGTTGATCTATTTTTACGAAAGCCATATTGGTGATCGCTAATAATGTTGAATCCTTCAAGATATTTTAGAAGATGCTGATTGATAGCCTTTTCCATGACTTTCGATATTATTGGAAGCAGTGCGATTGGTCGGTAGTTATTTGGCAAAGTCTTCTTGCCTTTTTTATGTATCGGCTGAACTGTAGCACATTTCCAGCAGGAAGAAAAGAATTACTTAGAATGAATGACTTTGAAAACGAAATTATTCGTGAATATTTAACATTATCTTAACTTTGCATGGAACAAAATTATTTCCAATATAACAATCAATTTTATGTTCAGAAAGAAGGAACAGCTATGGGTAATTGCTTATCACTTTTCATAGCCAATTTATTTATGAGTAAGTTTGAAATCGAAGCCAGTCAAGAATTCGAATGGGTATGGTATAGGTATGTGGATGATATTTTCGCGATTTTTGATACAAAGAAAGCAAATATTGATGATTTTGTTTCTAAATTAAATAGCCGGTATGATTCCATTAAATTCACTTACGAAGTTGAGAACAAAGGACAATTGCCTTTTCTAGATATTTTAATTATTAAAAATAATTATAGATTAGAATTTGATATCTATAGGAAGGACACAATAACAGATAGATATATTCCTAATGATTCATTTCATTGCAAACAACATAAATTAGCCTCATTACATTTTTTAGTTCATCGTTTGGTCACTTTCCCTCTGAACAGAGTAAACTTTAATCAAGAAAGGAATCGTATTAGAAATATAACTAGAGTTAATGGTTATGACGATGACTTAGTAAATAAACTATAAAATAAGTTTAGGTTTAATATTCAGAATTCCACCTTTTTTACACGCGAAGAAAATAACACCAAGTATGTCTCCATACCATATAATCCGAAATATAGCAAGGGACTCAATAAGGTATTTAATAAGATAGACCTCACTTTAGTCTATAAGTCACCAGACAATCTGAGGAATATCTTAGGAAATCCCAAAGATAAGATTCCTAATTGTGAGAAAAGTGGAATTTATGAAATTAGTTGTAATGATTGTGACAAGAAGTATGTTGGGCAAACTAAAAGGTCAATTAAAACACGATTTAAAGAACATTTAGCACACTTAAAATACAGTAGAACAGAAAAGTTTAGCATTGCCGAACATGTCCTTGAAGCTGATAATACTGTAACATTAGATAATCTAAGATTAATAAAAAATGTATCTGATAGGAGATTGTTGAACGCATACGAAAGTATGGAAATCATAAAATGTAAAAGTAGTTTAAATAAAGACAGAGGGCCTATTCCTTATAGTCCCCTCTACTGGTTACTTGACCGGAACTGACGGCCTTGCCTATGTCATTAGTTCCGCTTGAGTAATACAAGGGTTTAATAGTTATTAAAAAAAATATATGACATATATATAACGCAACGTCTTTCTATCTGTCTCTCTATTAGTACGTTTAGCACCACTTATCCGATTTACGTTTTTTTTTTTTTTTGTTTAAAATACATATCTTCTCTGGACAGGTTATAGGATATATTTTATTACGTTAAGTAACATAAGGAATAAGCAGTAACGATAATAGTAAATCAAGGCCACGCAAGCAGAGCCGCGGGCAGGGCTAGTAAAAGATTAAATTTCGTTCAATAATTTGAATGAATTTTGGTAAAGACTGAGAACAAATATCAAGTGTTACATAGTTTTAATGGTGTGCTCATATATCGAGGGTGTCACTTAAAAAAAAAATCCTAGTTAGCTTTGTAATCTGTCAAATTGACAAGTAGCAAATTTCAATAGTGAAAAAATTTACTTAATAATTAACTTAATAATAATTCAGTTCAATAGCTTGAATACTACATCTGGATTATTATTTCAGTCCCTTCTACAACAGGCAGAATGTACCGGGGTTGTGCTATTCTCTCTCCCACACCCTTACGAGACAAGTTATGAGTCCTTAAGTCCTTTAAATCAGCAAATAGCTTGCAGGTGGTAGTCCTGCGGAAACCTCGCAAAAAATAATTTACGACACTTGACTGCTTTCGAAATGTCTTAAAACATTCGTTCAGGGATCTGACATCATCATTTACTTTAACTCTTAAAGAAAATGGCTTAGGCTGCCATAAGCATTTTTTAAAATGCTTAGTATTTAATTATGATCACTGCATACAAAAAAAAGGCATATTAAATTTATCTTCGTGTAAATAATTCGGTTGTAAATTTGTAATCAAGAAATACTTACCCATTTGTGCTGAGGCGGCTACCAAAAATAAAACCAAAATTTTATCCATTTTTTAGGAAAGATGAACAGTTAATAACAAAGGTATCGCAAAACAACTCAATTTTTCTTTATCAGATGCCTTAACTTTTATAAAGGAAGCGAGTGTGGGTTTAATAATTAAATATTTTAATGAGGCCTAAAAATAAAAGTGGCCTAAATTTATTATGACCGTTTTGGTAATCCTTTCAAAGTTTATTTAATATCGGACAGAAGCTTGCGCAGTTTTGGTTAAATGGAAAATCATAGTAGTTGAAATTCGACTCTGCCATATTTTTGCACTTTTCCAATTTCCAGAATAAATGTCTCTAGTGATTTCTTGGATCTCTAAAAACGTTCCCCTATATACAATTTAGTAAATGCGTAGTATGATACACACAAAGATGAGAAATCGTGGTAAAATTGGAGGTTTGAACGAGATTCAGTTTATACTACTCGTACTACCTCCACAATGAACTGTTTTATAACAGGAACTTCATGTCTTTGTACAGGGTGAGTCAACGATAGAGTAAAGTTATTATCTCATTTGTTTCGGGAATAACGAAAAAATTTTAAATACAATAGTTTTAGGGAATGTTAAGGTGCACATATTAAAATAAAACCGGTCAAGTGCAAGTTGAACTTGCACAATTAGTGTTCCGTACGTTGATTCTTTTTAAAATAAAAATTTTTTGTTAGGGTGGTATAAAATGATCAGTGACTTCACAAAACACACTCCAAATGAGTTTTCAACAAAGTTTGTTTCCAATCTTTACTGAAAACTGGTGACCTTGAAATTTTTGTTTTTTTTTTATATACCAAATAAATTATTAAAGGTTATGCACTCGTGATAATTTTCGTTCAATCTATACCCCGTGGAAAATATTCCAGAATTTTTTCCAAATTTTTTGATCAGTACTTATCGAGATAAGATAGGGGACAGCGATTTTTAAAAGTAATACGAAGAAAAGTGTGCGCAAGTATTACATTTATATATATATATATATATATATATATATATATATATATATATATATATATATATATATATATATATATATATATATATATTTTACTCGTGTTTTCACAAGCTTTCATTTGACACCACACTCGATGACCTAGTAAAAAAAAAATATTTTTCACTTCCTATTTCACCCCTCAAAACGAACCCCTTAAGTCAAAATTTATGTTACGGTGGTATAAAATGATCAATGACTTCACAAAACACACTCCAAATGAGTTTTCAACAAAGTTTGTTTCCAATCTTTACTGAAATCTGATGACCTTGAAATTTTTGTTTTTTTTTTATATACCATATAAATTATTAAAGGTAATGCACTCGTGATAATTTTCGTTCAATCTACACCCCATGGAGAATATTCCAGAATTTTTTCAAAATTTTTTGATAAGTACTTTTCGAGATAAGGCCCGGGACAGCGATTTTTCGCGAATTTTTAGAAATAATACAGAGAAAAGTGCGCGCAAGTATAATATTATATATATATTTTTTTACTCGTGTTTTCACAAGCTTTCATTTGACACCACACTCGATGACCTAGTAAAAAAAATTTTTTTTCACTTCCGACTTCACACCCCCCAAAACTAACCCCTTAAGTCAAAATTTAATTCTCAAAACTACATGGGTCTGATGAGGCCATCAATTCCTATATTATTACCAAATTTCACCTTTCTATGTCAAATAGTTTCGGAGAAAATCGGGTGTGACAGACAGACAGACAGACAGACAGACAGACAGACAGACAGGTACAGACAGACAGACAGACAGACAGACAGACACCGAAGTGATCTTATAAGTGTTCCGTACGGAACACTAAAAAATGTGGGCGATATAACATATGTTTTTTTTAAATGGAACATCCTATTTTCTAATTTCTTTTTAAATTCTGGGTAAAATTTTATAACTTTTTAGTGTTCCGTACGGAACACTTATAAGATCACTTCGGTGTCTGTCTGTCTGTCTGTCTGTCTGTCTGTCACACCCGATTTTCTCCGAAACTATTTGACATAGAAAGGTGAAATTTGGTAATAATATAGGAATTGATGGCCTCATCAGAGCCATGTAGTTTTGAGAATTAAATTTTGACTTAAGGGGTTAGTTTTGGGGGGTGAAGTCGGAAGCGAAAAAAATATTTTTTTACTAGGTCATCGAGTGTGGTGTCAAATGAAAGCTTGTGAAAACACGAGTAAAAAATATATATATAATATTATACTTGCGCGCACTTTTCGTTGTGTTATTTTTAAAAAATTCGCGAAATATCGCTGTCCCGGGCCTTATCTCGAAAAGTACTTATCAAAAAATTTCGAAAAAATTCTGGAATATTCTCCACGGGGTGTATATTGAACGAAAATTATCACGAGTGCATTACCTTTAATAATTTATATGGTATATAAAAAAAAACAAAAATTTCAAGGTCATCAGATTTCAGTAAAGATTGGAAACAAACTTTGTTGAAAACTCATTTAGGGTGTATTTTGTGAAGTCACTGATCATTTTATACCACCGTAACATAAATTTTGACTTAAGGGGTTCGTTTTGAGGGGTGAAATCGGAAGTGAAAAAAATTTTTTTTTACTAGGTCATCGAGTGTGGTGTCAAATGAAAGCTTGTGAAAACACGAGTAAAAATATGTATATATATATATATATATATATATATATATATATATATATATATATATATATATATATATATATATACTCGTATATAATGTAATACTTGCGCACACTTGTCTTCGTATTACTTTTAAAAAATCGCTGTCCCCTACCTTATCTCGAAAAGTACTAATCAAAAAATTTTGAAAAAATTCTGGAATATTCTCCACGGGGTATAGATTGAACGAAAATTATCACGAGTGCATTACCTTTAATAATTTATTTGGTATATAAAAAAAAACAGAATTTCAAGGTCACCAGTTTTCAGTAAAGATTGGAAACAAACTTTATTGAAAACTCATTTGGGGTGTGTTTTGTGAAGTCACTGATCATTTTATACCACCCTAACAAAAATTTTTATTTTGAAAACAATCAACGTACGGAACACTAATTGTGCAAGTTCAACTTGCACTTGACCGGTTTTTTATTATAATGTTATATACCTAAACCTAGTAGTAGTTTTTCTAATATTTCAATTTTTTAAAAAAAAAATACTAGTTTTCAGTTCAGGTGGAATACTCATAATTGGTACGAGCATTCTATAGAGATGAAAAAAAAAAAGACAAATTTATACATTTTGACTATTTTAAATTGAAAAATATCAAATTTTTTAAATGGCACACCCTGTATATTATTATTTTTTCTGATAGATTTTGCAAAACCCTTCTTTTATTAAGTATGTCATATACCTATGTAGTATAGTTTTCGATTTATTTTGAATTTTTCAATTTTTACCCTTGTTTTTAATACAGTTACGCTATTGTGAAAACATAAACAAATAGTTAATAATAAGTTTAATATAGTTTAACTTATCTAAAAATTAATTATTTTGACGTAAAAAATGTTCAAAAATATGCCCGTCTACTTGAATACACATGTTCAGTCGTTTTACTATATTTTCCTTCACTTTCCTTAGCATAAAGGGCGCCGCACAAAGAAGTCTAAAGGTGTTAAATCATATGAACGAGGGGGCCACTGAATGAATCCATCCCTACTGATCCATTTTTTGTGGGTAAAGATCGTTTAAAAATTCCCGAACTTCCCGGTGATAATGAGCAGCAGCTCCATCTTGTTGAATGCACATTTGTTCCCTTTCAAAGTTATCAACTTCTTCAAGAAGCTGGGGTAATTCGTTTTGCAAAAAATTTAGATATCTAGGCCCGTGTGTCAGATAAGTCAGCTAGTTGACGGCTGCTGATCTGGGGATCATCTTCAACATGAAGTAAAATCTCCATTTCTTTTTCCTCATTGGTAGCATTCTAGTTTACTACTTTCCGTTTCGTATACTCTTTTGTCTTGGTAACTATGATGTTATAGCGTAAATGTATTAAAAACAAGGGTAAAAATTGAAAAATTCAAAATAAATCGAAAAACTGTTAGAAATAGATATATGACATACTTAATAAAAGTTGGAGGGTTTTGTAAAATCTATCAGAAAAAATAATAATATACAGGGTGAGATTTTTCAATTTAAAATAGTCGAAAGGTACACATTTATTTTGAACACCCTGTAGCATCTAACTAAAATTTCTTTACATATATCTTTTTTTTTTTCATTTCTATAGAACGCTCGTACCAATTATGAGTATTCCATCTTCAGAAACAATAGCGCTACTGTTAATTTTTTACAAAACTGAAAACTAGTATTTTTTTTAAAAAAAATCGAAATATTGAAAAAAGCACTAGGTTTAGGTATATAACAATACTAATAAGAAGGTTATAAAATTTTACGCAGAATTTGAAAATAAATTAGAAAATAGGATGTTCCATTAAAAAAAAACATATGTAATATCGGCCACACTTTTTTGAAGCACCCTGCATACTCAAAAATAATTTTGAACTGTGCACCTTAACATTCCCTAAAACTATTATATTTAACATTTTTTCGTCATTTCTGAAACAAATGAGATAATAAACTTTACTTTGTCGTTGACTCACCCTGTACATAAAAAGGGATTAGTTAAAACTGTTTTCAAAAGTAAATAGAGCAAAATCCAAATTGAAAATGCAGGACTTAGGAGAAAAGAAAAGCAAAAGGATATAAAAATGAGAAGAAATAATGTTTAAATGTATTTTATTATTGTTGGAATATTAGTAAAAAAGAAGTGGAAAAAGAAAATAACATCTTAGGAACCCATCAGTGAAAGAATCATAAAACTAAATATAACAATGCTAGGAAAAGACATGGTAATATTAGGAGTATACGGCCCAACAGAAGACAGCACTATAAGAGAAAAAGATAATTTCATGGAAAAACTAGAAATAGAAACACAAAAAGTAAAGAAAAACCAAGAATTAATAATAATGGGAGATCTGAATGGGAGAACAGGAAGGAAAACAAAAGACAATACCGTAGGACCATTCGGAGAAGAC
Source organism: Pachyrhynchus sulphureomaculatus (assembly GCA_019049505.1). NCBI lineage: Eukaryota > Metazoa > Arthropoda > Insecta > Coleoptera > Curculionidae > Pachyrhynchus > Pachyrhynchus sulphureomaculatus. The sequence goes on along the minus strand of CM032455.1, from coordinate 14,186,143 downwards.
ATTACTAACGACAACGGAGAGAGACTAATAGAGCTGTGTGAACTAAACGGCCTCAAAATAACAAACGGATTCTACAAACACAAGGACATCCACAAATATACTTGGATGCAAGAAACACGAAACTTAAAATCAATAATAGACTACATTATAATTAAAAACGATACCACTATCAAAATAAAAGACGTAAGAGTAAAGAGAGGGGCAGAATGTGGAACAGACCATAGACTATTAATAGCAAATATAAAAGTACCGTGGTACAAGACAACAAAGCAAAAAGAAACAATAGATAAAGAAAACAGAAATACTAATTGAGATAACAGAAAAAGCAGACAAGGAAATAAAATACAAAATACACTTACTGCAAGACGAAACGATAAGAGACCTATATAGACGACGATTAGATCAAGAATTAAATGAATTTAACTACGAAAACCTCCAACAGATGTATGACCACATAAAAGAATGCATCAAACAGGCTTCCCTAGAAGTATTAGGTAAAGAAGACAACGAGAATGAGAAACGTAAAATTAGAATCTGTGAAAAAAACCAAAGAATCTATAAAGGAGAAAAAAAGACTATACGAAAAATGTCTGAATACAAAATCAGAAGAAGATGTACAGAAATATAAAGAGAAAAATGCAGAAACGAAGAGGATGATAAACAAAGAAAAGAACGAGAGATGGGAAAAATCGTGCGAACATGTAGAACAGTATATAGGAGGAACTAGAAGTACAGAGTCATGGAGAATAATTAAAGCATTAAGGACTAACAATAGAGAGAAGATGTATATAGAGTACATCCCAGAAAGCGAATGGGAAGAATATTATAAGAAGCTGCTAACAGAAGATAGACAAGAATTCCAAGAAGAGAACCCTGAAGAAGAACAGAATAAGGAAATAAAAGAGATAGAATTAAGCTATGAAGAAGTAAAGAAGACAATAAAAACACTCAAAAATAATAAATCTGCAGGCCTGGGGGTGTGGTAAATGAAATGATTAAGTACGGCTCTAATAAATTACATCGAATACTAGAAACATGTTCCACAGAGCGATAAATGGAGAAAAAATACCAGAGGAATGGTCAAAAGCTTATATAGTATCTATATTTAAAAAGGGAGACCGTAGAAAATGCACAAACTATAAAGGCGTAAGCATAATATCGAGTATGGGACGTTTGTATGGAAAAATTATTAAAAATATCATGGAGCAAAATATAAAAGGAAAAATTGGAGAAGACCAAGCAGGCTTTACGGCCGGAAAATCAAGTATAGACCACATATACACTATAAAACAAGCAATGGAAAAAAAAAACTGGCAAAGAATAGAGAAGTTCATCTAGCCTTCATAGACATAAGAAAGGCTTAGACTCAGTACCAAGACAAAGATTATGGAACGCAATGAAAGAAATAGGCATTGACAAAGAACTAATATACGCAGTAAAAGCTCTCTACGAAAACAACACAGTGAACATAAAAATAGGATATAAAATAGGGAAGAGACTCCAAACATCAAAAGGCCTTTTGATGTTTGGAGTACATACAACAGTTTTATGTTCCTATCATCGTAATTTTTTTTTTCAACGGAAATTAATTTTAGACATTTTGCAGCCATGCTTGTTTTGACAAAGGGTCCTTAGCAATAGCTTTTTTGTAACAAAAACAAACCTTTTAAAGAATACAACTAAATATCAGGTAGGTACCCACTACCTTGCAATTCGTGAAATTATTTATAAACTTAAAACAAATGACAATTTTATGTCTTATTATATACTGTATAATAATGTATTTGTATAATTGTTTATGATACAAAGGAAACAAAAAATGATCAAAAGTATTTAAGTTAGGTATCTCTATTGCCTTTTTCACTTTCGTTTTCTAAACAGGTCGAAGGTCGAATTTGAAGGTTCGAATCATGTCCGGTCTTGGATGATATCTTCAAATATAACAGATTCAACAAAAAAGTGGTTGGAGCAAAACTTTAAGACAACAACATTTCTTATGAAATGAAACAGTCGGGTTTCCAGGAAAAATGGTTTTCATTTTATGCAAAAAATCGAATTTTACGGCTTTATTAACTCCTATGAGGCACTGGTTAACGTTATTTAATTGAGCTAAAACGGTGCAAATCTTATTTTTTAGACAAATGGCAAATTTTAAGGGGGCCCCGCTGGCATTACGATGAAAATATTTTTTCTTTCCTATACCTTGTGACCACCCAGTGACCGTATACAAGCATTAGGGCTGACTTTCCGGATTTGAGCGAGATAGTGTTGAGGGTCTCTAATTCTTAGCTCACAATACCAAAGCAACTGTTAATTCGAACTCGAATTCGACCAACGATGAAATAATGCTCCCATGTTTGGAGCTCCGCTCCTAAACATACACTGCATTTATTGGATCGTATTCAGAAGAGGGCTGTTTGCCTGATTGGAGACCCAGAACTGACCAGTAAGCTTGATTCCTCGGAACATCAAAAATGGCTGGTGACTTGGGTCTATTCTCCAAGTATTGTCATGGAACATTTTTGACGGATGTAGCCTGCATAATTCCTCCCAAAACGATTCATATGAAGTTCAGGTTGTCACTCCTCGTACAATTCTTTTCAAACGGTCTATCCTATCTTTTGGGAATGATTTGCCCAGGACTGTATACCGAGTACAATTTACAGCAATTCAAGACCAACGTAAATCGCTTTTACCGTGCGCGCGTCGCTCCTATAGCGCCTTAGGGATTTCCCTGCAGCACGTGTGCTACGCTTATCAAAAAAAAAAACTCTACTTACTTATTCTATCATATTGAGGCAAAATTTAAGAGCTCAAATAGCTATATTTATATACATACTAGCAGTGCCAGCGGCTCCGCTCGCGTGAACTTGATTCACTACTATCGTCACTGCTTATTCCTTATGTTACCTAACGTAATAAAATATCTGCCATTATTTTCCCTTATCTCCCATTATTTCTCCTTATCTCCCATTATTTATACTTATCTCCCATTATCTCACCTTATCTCCCATTATTTAAGCTTATATCGTATTATATAGAACATATGTACAAATTTATAAAAACACGTAAATCAGATAAGTGGGTCTCAAGTGATAAGCGCACTAACGGACAGACAGACAGACAGATAGACGTTGCATTTTATATATACTATATTCTTTTCAACATGATATTGTTCCATATTTGATCGTTTAGGCAGTGTATTGCAAGAGAACGCGCTAACGGTAACCTTTTTTCCGACTTGATTCACTATTATCGTCACTGCTTATTCTTTCTGTTACCTAACGCAATAATATTTATCCTATAACCTGGCCAGAGAACATATGTATGTTTTAAAAAGAAAGCACGTAACGCACCAACGGACAGGCAGACAGACAGGCAGACAGAGAGACGTTGCATTTTATATATATTATAGATAGATAACCTGGCGAGAGAACATATGTATGTTTTAAAAAAAGCACGTACATCGGATAAGTTAGTCTCCAGTGATAAGCGCACTAACGAACAAACAGACAGACAGGCAGAGAGTCAGGCAGACAGACAGACAGAGAGACGTTGCATTTTATATATATTATAGATAGAAGATTATAGATAACCTGGTCAGAGAACAAATGTATGAATTAAAAAGAAAAACACGTATATCGGATAAGTGGTTCTCGCGTGATAAACGCACTAATGATCAGACAGACAGACAGAGAGACATTGCATTTTATTTATTATTTATTTTATTTTATATTAGATTATAGATATTCTCTGCTACATAATATTGTTCCATATTTAATGATTTAGGCTGTGTATTGCAAGAGAACGCGTTAGCAAGAAACTTTTTCCGACTTCATTCAAATTATCGTCACTGCTCCTTCCTTATGCTACCTATCGTAATAAAATGTGTATTGCAAGGAAACGTTCTGGAAAGTTGAGACCAATAAAGGTGATAATGCATGATGAGCGATCAGCACAGACCATCCTAAGTAATAAGTCAAGGTTTAGAGAACAGGGAACGACCATTGGTCCTGATCAAACTTTATGGCAAAGGCATCAGTTCAAGGAGTTGAGGTCTCAGTTACAGCAACGCATTCATAATGGTGAAACTAAACTGGGCATAAAATATTTAGGAGGTGTGCCTAAGATTGTGCATGTAGATGAACCGCGACAGGACTCTATACGGCAGAGAAAAAACTTAATAGGGGCAGGCCGAACTTAACACTTTATTACCAAAACATCAGAGGTATTAAAACCAAAATGAAAGACTTAACACTCAGTATATCAGATTGTGATTTTTGACGTGGTGGTATTCTCAGAGACTTGGCTTAGTGATGATATCTGTGATGCTGAGATTGGTATGTCTGATTATGTATTGTATCGAAAAGATCGGTCAAACCTGACTAGTGACAAAAAAAGTGGAGGTGGGGTGCTTATTGCAGTACGAAACTGTTATCAGTCTTGTATAGTGCCAAACAACTACCATAGTGTGGAACACTTGTTTGTGTTAATTCGATGTGGTACGGAGAAACTTGTGGTGGGTGCTGTGTACTTGCCACCACCCATTAAAGTGGATGCTGTTCAGGCTCACTGCTGTGCGATAGAGGAGATCATTCAAGAGTATACCAGCGATAATGTATGTATCCTAGGTGACTATAACTTGCCTCATGTAGAATGGACTAGTGACAGGTTTGGAAGCTCAGCCATTGGCCATGGTGGGGACGTTGTGAGGCTACTTAGTGACTGTTTCTCTTATAATCAGTTATTCCAAGTGAACGAAATTAGTAATGCGAATGGTGTGAAATTAGATCTGGTGGTAACACGAGACAGTAGAACATCTGTTCGGGTGGCACTGGAGAGTCTGCTACCCTGCGACCGGCACCATCCTTCCCTAGTGGTTGATGTGCTGCTTAATGACTATCCTGAGCGTTTGCACTATGATTTCAATTTCTATGACTTTAAGCGTGCGGACTATAATATGTTAAATATTTATTATCACTCAGTGGACTGGGAATATGTCTTGGGTGGTTTTGCGGATGTAAATACTGCAAAGTCTGCCTTCGACGAAGTTTTGTATGCTGGTATTAGTCTGTATGTCCCTGTGGTTCGTTCCAAAAATCCGAAGTTCCCGAAGTGGTTTTCTGATGAACTTAAAGATCTTATCTTAAAAAAGAAGTTGTGTCACAAAGAATACAAAAAAAACCCGTCGGTGGGAAACTTATCAGAAGTTTTCGGAGTTAAGAACCCAATCCAATATCTTAAAGAGCAACTGCTACTTGCAGTATGTTAAAAATATTGAGACAAATTTAAAGCATAACACCAAACAATTTTGGAATTTCATTAACAGTAAAAAGGGGGGCAAGTCCACCCCTACCTTAATAAATCTAGACGAGCTAACAGGGACGGATGGACAGACTATTGTGGAAATTTTTAAGTCTCATTTTCAGGGTGTTTATAGGTCGGATACTGACGGTGGTGAGCCTGGGCTTGAGGATGTTGGGGATAGTGGTGGATCATTCTCCTCTGTTGAGATCTCCCTGGGGGAGGTGTTTGACTATGTGTCTAAACTTGACATAAATAAGGGACCGGGTCCTGATGGTATATCTCCCAGATTTTTAGTTGACTGTGTCTATGCTTTGGCCAAACCGCTCCATATGCTTTTTAAAATGTCCCTAGAGAGCGGTGTTTTTTCCTGACCAATGGAAATATAGCTTCATTCCTCCAGTATTTAAGTCCGGCGACAAATCAGACGCTAAAAATTATCGACCTATTTCCATTCTAAGTTCTATTCCAAAAGTATTCGAAAAAATTGTTTGCGACAAATTAAAACCATTCATAAAACCTTTTTTGGTTCCGGAACAGCACGGTTTCGTTGGTGGCAGATCGACGGCTACAAACCTAATCTTGTTGGTTCAAAGTACTATTGATGTAATGGAGGCGGGTGGTCAGGTTGACGTGGTTTATACGGATTTCAGCAAGGCCTTCGACACAGTCAACCACGATATCCTGATAGGGAAGTTAAGAGGTTATGGGTTTTGTGGAGCACTACTGAATTGGTTGACCTGCTACCTTACATACAGAAAACAGTTTGTTAAAGTAAAGGGCTTTGTGTCGAGTGAGGTGTCTGTTGCATCGGGTGTGCCGCAGGGTAGCCACCTGGGCCCGTTGCTGTTTAATATATTTATTAACGACCTACGAAAGGTGATTCTATTTTCAAGGCCCTTGTTTCTTGCAGATGACTTGAAATTGTCTACGGCAATTCATTCTATTGACGATGCTATGAGCCTGCAGGGAGACTTGGATAAGGTTAGTGAGTGGTGCAGGAGAAACAAAATGAAACTAAATATTCAAAAATGTAAGATTATGTCGTTCTTTCGAGTGAAAGTTCCGCTTTTGTATGATTACAGTATTAATAATTGTCTTCTCGAAAGAGTCTCCTCATTGTGTGACTTGGGTATTTATTTGGACACTAAGCTTGATTTTCATATTCATTATGACTTTATTACTAACAAATGTATTAAACTCCTTGGCTTCGTCTGTAGGAATACTAGGGATTTCCGGACCGTAGATAGCGTGAATATTTTATACAAGGCCTTGGTGAGATCTTCTTTGGAGTATCTGTCATGTGTGTGGTCGCCATCGTATGCTGTGCATATTGAGGGTGTTGAAAGGGTACAGAGGAAGTATGCTAGATATGTCTCTTGTAAATTTAAGTGGAACATCACTGCCTATGGGGACCAGCTACGAAGACTTCAGCTGCAATCACTTTCAAGACGAAGGAAAGTTGCTGATATATGTTTCTTATTTCGACTTGTAAATGGTCATATAGACTGCTCTGATCTCTTGAGTCTGATAAATTTTCATGTTCCACCAAGATCAACAAGGGACCACGTACTCTTTGCCCCGAGGTACCACAGATGTAACTATGGCCTATTCTCGCCGATCACTAGAATCACTAATGGTGCCAGTGAAGCGGATCTTGATTTTTTTAATCTCTCTTTAAAACGTTTAAAAGAAAAACTGTTGACAGTCCACTGAGTTTTTGAAATGATAATTACTGGTGTTGTTATTGTATTGTATTGTTATAAGTTTACTATATTATTGAAATTTTTCTGTAAATACTATGTATAAAATGGGTCTGCCCGTAGATAAATAAATAAATAAAAAAAAAAAAAAAAAAAAAAAAAAAATATAGTCTATAACCTGGCCAGAGAACATATGTATGTTTAAAAAAAAAGTACGTGAATCGGATAAGTAGTTCTCCAGTGATAAGAGCACTAACGGACGGACAGATGGACAGACAGACAGACAGAGATACGTTGCATTTTATATATATTATGGATGTAATAAAATATATATCTATAACCTGGTCAGAGAACATATGTATGAATTTAAAAAATCACGTAAATCAGATAAGTGGTTCTCGAGGGATAAGCGCACTAACAGACAGACAGACAGAGAAACGTTTCATTTTATATATATTATAGATATAGATTATTATTATTATTATATAACCTGTCCAAAGAATATATGTATGAATTTAAAAAAAGATACATAAATCGGATAAGTGGTTCTCGCGTGATAAACTCACTAATAGACAGACAGCCAGACAGAGAGACATTGCATTTTAAACATATATTATAGATTATAGATTATAGATATTCTTTGCTACATAATATTGTTCCATGGTTTAGGCTGTGTATTGCAAGCGAACGCGCTAGCGGCAAACTTTTTTTGCGACTTCATTCACTATTATCGTCACTGCTCATTTCTTATGCTACCTATCGTATTAAAATATAGCCTATAACCTGGCCAGAGAACATATATATGTGTTAAAAGAAAAATTACGTAAATCGGATAAGTGGTTCTCCAGTGCTAAGCGCACTAACGGACAGACAGAGAGACGTTGCATTTTATATTTATATACATAAGTCAACAAAACGAAATCTTGATTTAATATCATCCATCGCAATTACAACTAACAACTTTCCTAAATTAATAAAATTAGTTTGTCGTCTTTAAAATTGAGTCCAATGTCTGGCAACCTATTTTTACTATGTGACATACCACATAATTGATTATTACGTAAAACATATGATCGTATAAAAAGAGTTTCATTTTATTGTTTTCTATTATATTCCTAACTAATATAGTAATATGTTACGGAAAATAAAAAAAAAATCCAAGGAAATCAATAAAAAATTGAAGTATTATGTAATTCATTTACCAAGAAATTTAAAAACATAAAATTAAATTATTTTTATGTATTTCCGGAAGTATAAAAAACTTATTTTTCGAATATTCACATTAAGTTGGTGTTGAAATATTTATTATAAAAGTGTCTGAAAAAATCTAAACATGAGGTCATTCATCATCTGACTCGTAATTCATTTCAGATAACTGTAGCAAACAAACACGTCCAAACAAGTAAATTGGATTTTAATAATAACTTGAACTTTGGTAATGTTGCAATACTATAAAATCAAAAGTGCTTTATTGTGAATTATAACACATTAAAAGAATTTTTTCCTTTTTCAGCTTGGAAACGCAATCAAAGCTGAAAGAATAATTTATAAGTTTAATATTTTAAAAATAATTATTCATGAAAGAAAAGATATTCAAAGCCAATAATCATTATATTTCCTTTAAAAAAACTTGTTACTTTTAATATAGTTTCACTATTATAATAACGATATATTGTAGATAGATCCAAAGTGTATTTGGTCATAATTGCTACAATGAAGTACAAGAACTTAAAATACTCGACCGTAAAAAAGTGTGTGTCTAAACAGAGAATAAAAACATTTTCACATGAAACCAGTATTGTAACGTTCACTATTTATTCTTACTTTTACAAAACTCTAAAAAATGACAACATTTAGCCGTTGAAACTTTCCATTTCTAAAAAAAAAATAACTTGGAAATATGTTGTCAACATAACAGAATAGTTGTATTCTATGGGTCAGTGGCCACAATGTAATGTAATGTAATGTAATGTGTAGAGGGGAGTGTGGCCTAGAATGGCCCTTTGCACTGCGACCATCATTGACCTATTGTGCTTCCCCTTATCCCTCACGGATTTAATACATCCAGGAACAAGACCAGCTCCTTCAATGGGAGCGTTAGCAGATCCTGTCCACCCAGCGTATAGGCATGTAGTATCCTATGTCTCCTGTGTCCCAATGCCGCACAGTTGGCGTATATATATATATATATATATATATATATATATATATATATATATATATATATATATATATATATATATATATACATATATATATATATATATATATATATATATATATATATATATATATATATATATTGTAAGGTGTGAACTTACCCGCTTTTTGAGGCGTCATTTTGTAGCCTATGAAAAGGTGTTTAATTGCGCCCCACTTTAATTTCTGATAATGAATCGAGTGAACCCTGATTTTAAAAGAACTAAAGAAATTAAACACACACTAGCTCAGTTTTCTTTGGTAGAAAGATATGGGTAAGAGATAATTTTTGTACGTCTTTTTGGATTTATTTTCTATTTTTAAAAAGCTTTAGCTGTACGATTTCTTTTTGGGCACCATTCATTTTAAAATAGAAAGGATCTAACTTCAGCTAAAAAAATGAAAAAATACTGAAGGGTTTTATGGTTATTAAAATAAAAAATTAGTTTGGTACAGCCGTCCTTATCCTGAAAAGAAAGATAGGTATTCAGTGAGACACTAGCTTTAATCAACAAAAAGAAAATTTATTGAAGTTTTTAAAAATAAAAAGTTCTAACCTTTGCAGTTCTACAAAAAGATTCTAGCCTAACTAGTAGTTATTACATTTAAATTCTGAACTATGACAACCCCCGAAGACGAAAAATAGTGCTTTTCACTTCACTTTTTAGTCAGTTTTAAATTACTGTTAAGGCACTACTCAGGGACAGGTCTATTGAAGTATGCTTTGGTAACTTACTGTTCTTATTCCTGCTTTGATGGAATACGACCGATTTCACACTTTTCTAGCAAACACTTAGAGAGCCCACTACGGCTTTTCGTTAAGAAACTGGTGCTTTACTTAGCTCGCATGATGGTTGTTATGAGCTTTTTCTGTAGCTCAGTCGAAGGAAGCCTACTTGGCGGCTCCGATGCAATTAGCCTCGCCTACTCGGCCGCTGGATGGAAATTAGCCAAGACAGTCGTTTCTCGGACCCTTAAATAAACCATGCAAACTCTGCCGGTAATATGGCGACGCCGGAACCAAAACTGCGGATACACACATTTCACCAATCGCGGCGTAGCGGTAGATTCGGTCAGGAACCCGCACTGCACAGTATATACCGAACGTCTTGGAATCTCTGTTTAATATACCGTTCGATACAAAAATGAAAATAAGTACAATTTGAAGTGAAAAATCAGTAACATTACATGGTCTTAAAATCTAGGAAAAAATGAATGTTACAATATATATAGTTATGTACACTGTGGCCAACTGTGCGGCATTGGGACACATATATACATACATATATATATATATATATATATATATATATATATATATATATATATATATATATATATATATGGGACGTTTCGTATCAACGGAGCCACCCCAATACCCAAAAATAGAATTGACGAAAAAAAAAATTCAAGGGGTCAATTTTTTCGTTGAAACGTAAGCTTTCAAATTAAACTCCTTTTGAAAAAAACAAGATGGCGGCTCAGTATGGCGGCTAGAAACAAAAAAAATTGATTTTCTAAGCGGAGGTAACTGAACTTCAAAACTGAGACAAAATGCAATATTGATGTAATAGTTAGAGCAAACTTTTTTTTCTCGTAGACCACTTTCAAAATTTTACTGGTTTCGGTGGACTCCCTGCTGCTACATTTCTACCATATTCCCAAAACTCGTCAAAAAATGTGAAGATTAGATCTAACGATGGAAATTTGCGCCGTGGCTGAGTTCCAACCCTAAATTCGGAGTGGTAAAAATAAAAAGAAAAATAATATATTTTCTTGTGTTCTATTTATTAAAATAATATGATTACATACTTAATAGAATTAAAATTAAACATTAATAACGTACCGTAACTTCAACAATGCAAATCAACAATTAAAAAAAAATAGTCATAATTTTAATGGGAGGGATGTACTTGATGGATTGACAGCAAATTATCAATATTTGGCTTCAGTTTTGTAAGGATTAACCGCAAATCTCCCCGTTCTGTGATCTTCAATCTGCTCCTTTTTTTTGTTAGTAGGTTTGTAACGACACTAAAACTTTTTTCGACAAGGTATGACGAGGGAAAAGCTATCAAAAGTTTTCTCGCAATTTCCCACAGCCCAGGATATTTTTCTGGTATTTCTGCCTGCAGCCAAAATGTTTGATAGCCTTTTTTAAATTTCACCTTCAGCTCCTCATTGGTGCTAAGCTTGAGTAGCTCCTCTCGTAATACCATATTCACCACTTCCGTTTCATCAAATGGATTTATGATCCATGGTGGTATTTCCATCGTCAGAATATCTTCAAATCTATTTTTGAAGTCATCATGCAGGGCATTTAAATGTTGAACGTATGTCTGAATATCTTCATCCAGACATTCTGCCTGTGACAAGTTTGGAAACTGGGAGAATTCGCGCCGACTAATATTTTGCTTCATAAATTTCAATTTTCCAAGAATAGCCGAAATTACACCTTTTGTTTTTATTAAATTTAGGCTGTCCCCTTGTACCTGCAAGTTAATGTCATTAAATTTTTTGAACAAATCTGTCAAATACGCGATGTTTGCTTTCAATTTGATCAGGTTTTCTGTTAAATCTGGATCTTTACTTTCCAGAAACTCTAAAACTGATTCAAAAAGTGAGTAAAATCTTGTTAAACATACACCTTTCGACAACCAGCGTACTTCAGTATGTAAGAGCAATCGTTGGAAGTCTTCATCATTTTCGTCGCACAATTGTGCAAATAAACGGGTATTCAACGCATTGCTTCTTATTTTGTTAACTGTTTTAATCACAAATTGAAGCGATTGGTGCAATCTATCACTCAAATTTTTCGCTACCAGGTGTTGTCGGTGGATGACACAGTGAATTGCAGTTACTCCTGGTATAATTCTTTTAAGATGGCTTATAAACCCACGATATCGCCCGAAGATGGCAGGAGCTCCATCTGCTGCCACCGAAATAATGTTTGTAAATAGAATCGATTTTTCTTTAAAAAATCACTCAGGATATTAAATATTGATTCGCTTTTAGTGTCCGTCTCCCAAGTTTTCGCGAATAGCAGCTCTTCATGGATTTCTTCGTCCATAACAAATCGAACATATGCCAGTTATAATGCTTCATTACCAGGTAAAGTTGACTCGTCCAGTTGAATAGAAAAATGAGTTGTTTGCAGCTAATTACACAAGAAGCTTTCAATATCAGAGCTCATTTCATCAATACGTCTTTGTACAGTGTTGTTACTCAAAGGAATTGTTTTGAGTACGTTAAATGGAGGTTTGTGCAGAACAGTTTTTAAAACCTCTTCAACAGCGGTAAAAGTAACTGTTCTTCGATGGTGTGCGGTTTTCCAGATTTCGCTATAAGCAATGAGATATTGTAAGATGCCTGCAAGCCATCATCGTTACTTTGAGACGTTGAAGCGAACATACTGTGCACAGTGGGTCTCTTTTCATATGTTTCCTTCAATGTTTGAAAATATTTTAAATCTTTACCCATTTTATCAGGATGACCCCTTCTTAGATGATCTTCGAGCTTCGATGGTTTCATAGAGTCATTGCTCAAAACTTTGTTGCATAAAAGGCATATGGGCAATCGTTTGTCTGCCTTTGATGGAAGAAAACCAAATTTCAAATATTCAACACTGTACTGTCAACATTTCTTCTTAGATTCAGCCATGTTTCGTATCAGTTACCTACCTGTAAAGAAAAAAATGTTTATTTTAGTAATCATAAGGCGACTTTAACAGGATATGGTTATTTTAACAGAATAAAATAGGATTATTTAATTATTGCAATGAAAAAACCAAGATGCCGGCGGCAAAACTGATTTTAATTATTAAAAGCAATAAACTGCTAAGACCCATATAGAGGTTTTCACAAAACGGCTGAACCTATTTTAATGTAATATAAAATAGCACGTCTGAACGGATTACGTTGCGGGCGGGCGGCGCTGTGCAAGTCTCGACGCGCGTTGCATTGAATATCGAATATTCAAATTTTTACAAGTAACAGTCGCTGGCCTTCTTAAAATACACTACTCAAAAAAATTAAGGAAGTTTTTAAAACAAGAAAATTAATGCTAAATAAATAGGCTATCTGATCCATATGCGGGCCTAACTGAAAAAAAATTTTTCAAGCCCGTGGACCAAAAAAAAAGTAAAATATTAGCAATATTGTTTTTTTGCGCTATCTGTTAGGACTGCATGAGAACCGTAGCTCTTAAAAAATTTTAGCCAAAAAATTTGAAAATTAGAATCTTAAAGCTCCAAAATGCCTTTTTTAAAGTTTCAATACGACCATTTTTCACCGAAATACAGCCTGTTAAAAATCACCGAAAAATTTGGAATTTTTTTTGCTCCCTTAATTTTTTTGAGTAGTGTATTATCCGCCTACATTGATAGGTAAAGCCAAGCCAATATTTTTGTTCTTTACTATCGAAACCAGATAAATTTTCGTGGACCACCACTTACAACTTGTGAACCCGCATTTTTTTTTCACAGCAACGTAGACCACCGTCGAGTCTCCCGTGGACCCCTGGGGGTCCACCTGAACCACTTTGAGAATCACTGAGTTAGAGTAACCAACATAGTTTTACGTAATACCAACATGACAGATCCAATATGGCGCCTAAAACCGAATATTAGACGAAAAATGTGCAATTATAGAGAGTTCGCAGTGAGAAAGCACTTTTCTGACCTTAGTAATTTTCGGTTTTAGGCGCCATATTGGATCCGTCATGTTGGTATTACATAAAATTATATTGATTACTCTATTACATCAATATTGAATTTTGTCTCAGTCTAGTTTTTTTCAAAAGGGCCAAGTTGCATTTGAAAGCTTACGTTTTAATGAAGAAATTGACACCCTTAATTTTTTTTTGGTTAATTCTATTTTTGGGTATGAGGGTGGCTCCGTTGACGCGAAACGTCCCATATATGGATTCTACAGAAATGTTAATAGGTGTCTCAGGAGGGCTGAAATTTTAAAAAATATCCGAACTGAGAAAGAAATATCGAATGATTTTTTATATATGTCTTATGTAAAATAAATAATGATTGTTACAGTATCTGACTGTAAAATTGAGTGACTATCACTTTCGGTTTAGCTGAAAATGAAATCAACTTCGTTATTTTGTCAACGAAAAATACAAATCATAAAACTTTGCCTTTTTTTTTGGAAAAATGTGTGTTGCAAATGTCAAAAAATTTATCATTATTGTATAATTAAAAACTAATAACCATATAAACAAAATAATACCTTTATTTTTGCATATATAACAAGTGCTTTTGAATGACGTCACTAAATTATAACTTCCTCTTCAACCGAAAGAAAACTGAAAATAAATTTTTGAAGGTCATATAACATAATAATTTTAATGGAGTGATATACAATGTGTTAAATATTTATATCTTTCAGACAATTTTATACGATTTTTATGTACTATGTGCTCCACTCTACGTTACAACCAACCCATCTAAACAAAAAAAAACGGTCAAGTGCAAGTTGAACTTGCGCAATTAGTGTTTCGTACGTTGATTGCTTTTAAAATAAAAAATTTTGTAACAGATGTATAAAATGATCAGTGACCTCACAAAACACACCCTAAATGAGTTTTCAACAAAGTTTGTTTCCAATCTTTACTGAAATCTGATGACCTTGAAATTTTGTGTTTTTTTTAAATACCAAAAAAATTATTAAAGATAATGGACTCGTGATAATTTTCGTTCAATCTACACCCCGTGAAGAATATTCTGGAATTTTTTCAAAATTTTTCGAGATAAGGCGCGGGACAGTGATTTTTTCGCGATTTTTTAAAAATAATACAAAGAAAAGTGCGCGCAAGTATTACATTATATATACATTTTTTACTCGTGTTTTCACAAGGTTTTATTTGACACCACACTCGATGAGCTAGTAAAAAAAATTTTTTTTTTCACTTCCGATTTCACCCCCCCCCCCCCCCCCAAAACTAACCCCTTAAGTCAAAATTTAACTCTTCAAACTATATGGCTCTGATGAGGCCATCAATTCCTATATTGTTACCAAATTTCAACTTTCTATATCAAATAGTTTCGGAGAAAATCGGGTGTGACAGACAGACAGACAGACAGACAGACACCGAAGTGATCTTATAAGTGTTCCGTACGGAACACTAAAAAGCTATTTTAACAGTCGTTGGTCGTAAATAAGACCGTCTTTATTTCTTTTCACAATGTTCGAATAATACGTTCAATTGCGTTAATTAGTGTTCCGTACGGAACACTTATAAGATCACTTCGGTGTCTGTCCGTCTGTCTGTCCGTCTGTCCGTCTGTCACACCCGATTTTCTCCGAAACTATTTGTCATAGAAAGTTGAAATTTGGCAGTAATATAGGAATTGATGGCCTCATCAGAGCCATGTAGTTTTGAAAGTTAAATTTTGACTTAAGGGGTTAGTTTTGGGGGTGAAATCGGAAGTGAAAAAAAAATTTTTTTACTAGGTAATCGAGTGTGGTGTCAAATGAAAGCTTGTGAAAACACGAGTAAAAAATATATATATATATATATATATAATGTAATAGTTGCACGCACTTTTCTTTGTATTATTTTTAAAAAATCGCGAAAAATCGCTGTCCACCCGCCTTATCTCGGAAAGTACTTATCAAAAAATTTTGAAAAAATTCTGGAATATTCTCCACGGGGTGTAGATTGAACGAAAATTATCACGAGTGCATTACCTGTAATAATTTATCTGGTATATAAAAAAAAACAGAAATTTCAAGGTCATCAATTTTCAGTAAAGGTTGGAAATAAACTTTGTTGAAATTTATTTGCGGTGTATTTTGTGAAGTCACTGATCATTTTATATCACCGTAATATAAATTTTGACTTATGGGATTCGTTTTGAGGGGGTGAAATCGGAAGTGAAAAAAAAAATTTTTTTTACTAGATCATCGAGTGTGGTGTCAAATGAAAGTTTGTGAAAACACGAGTAAAAAATATATATATAATGTAATAATTGCGCATACTTTTCTTCGTATTACTTTTAAAAAATCGGGGAAAAATCGCTGTCCCCTACCTTATCTCGAAAAGTACTGATCAAAAAATTTTGAAAAAATCCTGGAATATTCTCCACGGGGTATAGATTGAACGAAAATTATCATTACCTTTAATAATTTATCTGGTATAGAAAAAAAACAAAATTTCAAGGTCACCAGTTTTCAGTAAAGATTGGAAATAAACTTTGTTGAAAACTTATTTGGGGTGTGTTTTGTGAAGTCACTGATCATTTTATATTACCGTAACATAAATTTTGACTTAAGGGATTCGTTTTGAGGGGTGAAATCGGAAGTGAAAAAAAAATTTTTTTTACTAGGTCATCGAGTGTGGTATCAAATGAAAGCTTGTGAAAACACGAGTAAAAATATATATATATATATATATATATATATATATATATATATATATATATATATATATATATATATATATATATATATATATAATGTAATACTTGCGCACACTTTTCTTCGTATTACTTTTAAAAAATCGTGAAAAATCGCTGTCCCCTATCTTATCTCGAAAAGCACTGACCAAAAAATTTTTGAAAAAATCCTGAAATATTCTCCACGGTTTATAGATTGAAAGAAAATTATCATTACCTTTAATAATTTATCTGGTATAGAAAAAAAAACAAAATTTCAAGGTCACCAGTTTTCAGTAAAAATTGGAAACAAGCTTTGTTGAAAACTCATTTGGGGTGTGTTTTGTGAAGTCACTGATCATTTTATACCACCCTAACAAAATTTTTTATTTTAAAAACAATCAACGTACGGAACACTAATTGTGCAAGTTCAACTTGCACTTGACCGGTTTTTTTTTAATTATAATGCCTGTTGTTATGTTTAATTGTTTATATTATTAGTATACGAAGGAGCCAGAAAAATCGAAGAAATACAAAAGCATCGTATATTCAAGGGTATCCAGGGCGGGATTCACCATATGAAAATTATATTCCATGGATAGAAAATTACTTAAAACAAAAAATTAGAACTTAAATGATTTTATAGTGAACCAAGAGCGTGTCGAAATAAATTAACAGTTGTGACAAAAGTTATACATAAACATGGCTTTAGATCTTTTAAATATCGAGTCCACCAACAATTGTATGACTTGTTGCCGATTTTGCACAAATTATTTTTCAACAGGACGGGACCTCTGCTGATAATTCTAGAGCAGTAGATAACTATTTAAATTTAATTTTTGGAAAGCGTTAGATCAGTACCAGTGGTCTAATAAAATGGCCGCCAAGGTTACCAGGCCTGAAGCGTCTTTAATTCTTCTACTAGGGAATACACATAAGATAATATCAAGGCTTTAGAAATAAGATCACTTAAGCTATTAATTTCATTACGCCACTTCAAGCGGAAAATTTCAAGAACGAGTTCATTCACGTTTTAAACCTTTAAACTACAGATAAGGTATAGAACGTGATATATGCATTACGATTAGTTTTTTTTTCTATAGGATTTAAAAATGATGTAATATACACATGATGCCCGTAAGCAATAACTAAGTTTGCAGCTATATATATATATATATATATATATATATATATATATATATATATATATATATATATATATATATATATATATATATATATATATATATATATATATATAAATATATATATATATATATATATATATATATATATATATATATATATATATATATATATGTATATATATATATATATATATATATATATATATATATATATATATATATATATATATATATATATATATATATATATATATATATATATTATATATATTATGTATATAAATATATATAATATATATATATATATATCATATATATATATATATATATATATATATATAACACATGGGCTGAAAAGTCCCGGGCCTAACACATAGATGGCGCTAGTTTTATTACAGTCACCGTTTTTTTCAGTTAATACTAACCTTCAAAAGACAGCTGTTAAAATTTCATGATATTCTATTCATTAGTTTTTGTGAGTTATTGTGCTAAGAGTGACGCTACTTTTGTTATTTTCAAAACAATGGATCAAAAACAATTTCGTGTTTTAATTTTACACTGCTTCTTGATGGGAAAAAATACCGTTCAAGCGAAGCAATGGCTTGAAAAGTGTTATGGGGACTCCGCTCCATCAGAAACAATAATAAAACGTTGGTTTGCTGACTTCAAACGTGGTCGTAGAGACACCGATGATGCAGAACGCAGTGGACGTCCAAATGAGGCGGTAACACCAGAAAACATAAAAAAAATCCATAAAATCGTTTTGAATGATCGAAAAGTGAAGTTGCGTGAGTTAGCTGACATCGTAAAGATATCAAAAGAACGTGTTGGCTTTATATTGCATGAGCATTTGACTATGAGAAAGCTCTGTTCAAAGTGGGGTGCCGCGTTTGCTCACTGTTGATCAAAAACAAGAACGTGTTGATGATTCTGAGCAGTGTTTGGCCATGTTTAAACGTAACAAACCGGAATTTTTGCGTCGATATGTGACAATGGATGAAACATGGATCCATCACTTCACTCCGGAATCAAAACGATCGTCATCTGAGTGGACAGCAACTGGTGAACCTCGTCCAAAGCGCCCGAAAGCACAACAATCGGCTGGAAAGGTTATGGCCTCGGTATTTTGGGATGTGCGTGGTGTAATATTCATCGACTATCTTGAGAAAGGAAATACCATCAACAGTGAATATTATATAGCGTTATTGGAGCGTTTGAAGGCCGAAATTGCAAATAAACGACCGCATATGGCAAAGAAAAAAATTTTGTTTCATCAAGACAACGCACCGTGTCACAAGTCAATCAAAACAATGGCAAAACTACATGAATTGAACTTCGAATTGCTCCCACATCCACCGTATTCGCCAGATTTGGCTCCCAGCGACTACTGGCTGTTCGCAGACCTGAAAAAAATGCTCGCCGGTAAGAAATTTCGCACGAATGAAGAGGTTATCGCTGAAACTGAGGCCTATTTTGAGGCAAAAGATAAATCGTTCTACAAAAGTGGTATTGAAATGTTAGAGCGGCGCTGGAATGATTGCGTTGCTCTTGATGGAGATTACGTTGATGAATAAAGCTAATTTTGAACCAAAAAAAACCGTGTTTTCTTTGTTAGGCCCGGGACTTTTCAGCCCATGTGTTATATATATATATTTTACAGCGCTACAGGCCTTGTAGACCCGAGCCTCATTTACATTTCATATTCACAATAATGTTCAAAATTGCTCAGAACTACTCTCCATTGCCTTCCTCTTCCACTCGCCAACACTCCTAAGATCCTTCTCCACCGTCTCCATCCACCTCGTCCTCGGTCTTCCCTTCCGTCTTCTTCCGATAGGCTTTCTACGTAGTACCATCTTCGGCATTCTCTCTAGGTGTCCGCCGTATAGGTCCCAGCCATCTTAGACGTTGTGCAACACATATGTTGTTATTCTTGGTTCCTCCAGGTCCATTCTTTTCCTCCATCCTTCTTCCGTCCTTATTCCTCCCAGGATAATTCTTAGCATTTTTCGTTCCCATATATATATATATATATATATATATATATATATATATATATATATATATATATATATATATATATATATATATATCTATATATATATATATATATATATATATATATATATATATATATATATATATATATATTATATATATATATATATATATATATATATATATATATATATATATATATATATATATATATATATATATATATATATATATATATACATATATATATATATATATATATATATATATATATATATATATATATATATATATATATATATATATATATATATATATATATATATATATATATAATATATATATATATATATATATATATATATATATATATATATATATATATATATATATATATATATATATATATATATATATATATATATATATATATATATATATATATATATATATATATATATATATATATATATATGTATATATATGTATATATATATATATATATATATATATATATATATATATATATATATATATATATATAATATATATATATATATATATATATATATATATATATATAAATATATATATATATATATATATATATATATATATATATATATATATATATATATATATATATAATGTGTGAATCGTGTGAAATTTGTTCCGTCGATATTTGAATAGTGTTTTGTTATCATCCTCCATCTGCGAGACTTGCAGGTTTTCTTTGATTCCTGACAAAGCTCTCGTCCGGCAGCTCCCTAACAGCCACCGGTAATGCTTTAAAGAAACTGACCCCATAGTAGTCGGTGGCTCTGCGAGTTAGTGCTATCCTATGAAAGCTAGGTATTAGATTTTGGTTACCTCTAGTGGAGTAGTTGTGGAGATTTTCATGGGAGCCTCACATTTTGTTTAATGTATGTTAAGCACTGGAATATGTAGACACAGGGAAATGTCAATATCCCCAATTCAGAGAAATAGCGACGACAACAGTCGCGATATCCCAGTCCCACAATGACGCGAATGCAGCGTCGCTGAAGTGAAAATATTCTTTGTGTATGCGATGAATGACCCCAGTTCACAACAGCATAAGACATGTTGGATGGAAAATATGCATGATAGGCGATTAAGGAAAATCATTCTAGAAAGTTTAGACGCCAATTCAGAGACATGTTTCTCCCATGAGAGCCCAAGGTCAAGGAACACGCCCAGTAATTTTAACGTAGTCATTTGTAGGTAGGTCAGATGGAGAATTTCTTAGGGTAAACCTCAGACTCTGGGTTTTATCACGGTTTAGGGTAAGCCTATTTGCCAAGAACCAGCTCCCTATGTTAGGTATATATATTACATATATATATATATATATATATATATATATATATATATATATATATATATATATATATATATATATATATATATGTATATATATATATATATATATATTATATATAAATATATGTATATATATATATATATATATATATATATATATATATATATATATATATATATATAGATATATATAGATATATAGATATATATATATATATATATATATATATATATATATATATATATATATATATATATATATATAGTTTTGGCACATATTAATATTCTATAGAATTTAACAAGTATTAACAAATAACCACAATTTAAATATTTACTAACAAGAAATTACATAATAATATTTATGCCGGTCGCTCTATTAGAGTCAGCTCTATTCCTTTTTAAATTCTCCTTTTTATATTTATCTGACAGTTCCGTCTTCATCGTATGGTTCTGGTTTACCGGGTCCAGAGTCTCAGGTTGGATGCCCTACAGATAAGTATATTTTTCATTTTAAAAATGTATATGGACTTGGTCACATTCCACGTCATGAAGCTTGCGAATAGACATCGGTAAATTTTTGAAAGTTGACATGCTTTAAAAAATGCGGTTGTTAGTGGAGGCTGCTCGAAAATTGAAAGGCTGACGGTGAAGATACCGCTTCTAGCGAGTGGGGTAGATATCTGACCTTGGTCTTCAAGGATTAAATGCCCACTTTGACAGAAAACACTGCTGAACATGTTGTTGGTTGGAAACTCCTAGGATTATGATGGGCGGACTATGAAGGCACTGCCTCTCACATGGATCTGGTGGATACCTCAAGTTGGCATTTAAAGACCGGGAGCCAACTCTCACGGAAAACTGCTAACAACATGTTGTTGTTTAGCGAGTACTAAGTTTGCTCTTAGTGAGGATATCTATTTACCCTGGAGAAATTTAGTTTCCCATCTGTCTATTACCTTATAACCTGGACTCCGCGAAGCACCATCTTAAGGACATTTTTCTCCTCGAAGGTACACTGTTAGTAACTGAGCGTCTATTAGTGACAGAAAAAACAGTACAAAGATAGATTTGAGAATAAATAATTTTAAATGATTCCATGTTTCTTTTTATTTTAATTTTAAATGCTCATTGTAATGTACGGGAAGATTAAATCTTTTATTATGTCTACCATACTATCCAATGGCATTTGATGCACTATTTAGAAGCTTAACAAAAATTCATATAAAGGATCAAAACGTCTCGAAACAAACAGAACATCCTTTCCTGTCGTCCTTATTCCCAGTACCTATTCCCGCTATATCCGTATTAAGGACGCCACCATGAATTCCACTTTTTTTTTATGGGTCTAGCACACGTGCTACAGGGAAGTCCCTAAAGCGCTACAGGAGCGACACATATGCGGAGAAAGCGATTCACGTTGTTCTTGAATCGCTGTAAATTGTACTCGGTGGAAAACACAGTCCTGGGCAAATTATTCCAAAGGGATGATGTTCTCCATATGAAAGACTGCTTGAAAAGCGTTGTACGAGGAGTAACAAGCTGAATCTCATACGGATGTGAAATATTAGCGCGATGTGTACTTCTAACATGCACCGCTCTAGGAGGAATTAAGCGGGCCACATCCTTCGAACACTTTCCATGAAAATACTTGTAGAATAGGCTCAAGTCGTCCACCGTTCTTCGATGTTCCAGCGAAACAAGGCCTCCGGTCAGTTCCGGGTCTCCAATCAGACGAACAGCTCTTCTCTGAACAGAATCCAACAAATGCAGTGTATGTTTGGGGGCGGAACGCCAAACATGGGAGCAGTATTCCATAGTTGGCCGAATTTGAGCTTTGTAAAGAATTAACAGTTGTTGTGAAGTGTAAAGCTTTCTGGTTCGAAATAATATTCCCAATTTTTGAGAAGCTCTCCTTGCTATGCCTACAACATCTTCATGCCAGGACATATTTGCTCCCAAATTAACGCCCAACAAATTGAGTCACGATGTTAGAGGAATGGATTGCCTCGACACAACTATGTTGGGTTCAGCAACATTAACTTTTTTAGAAAAAACTGCCGCCTGGGTTTTTGTAGCGTTAAATTCCACTTGGTTACTGTCACCCCAAGATAGAATTTCTTCCAGGTCTTTGTTAAGTTGAATGACTTCCTGCTGTCTGCGGATATTCGTCTGAGTAACCGATGTCCGAGCGTTCAAAGTGAATGAAGAGGTAAGTGTACTGTCATCTGCAAAGTTGTAGATTGGATTCTCGGTCTTTTCCAGCAGATCGTTAATATAAATGAGAAAGATAGTAGGAGACAGTACCTTTCTCATTTATATTGGGGGGTACACCGGCGTTGATAGTGAAGGCGTTAGAAAGAAATCCGTCGCCTGCCGCTCTCTGAGGAAACACATCTGACCGTATGAGTGGTGGTATGGTGGATTTGGTGAAATTTTGACTAACTGCCTTAGCGACTGACCAAAATGACCTGGAATTACCGGACAAGCGAGAAGCTCGTTTCTAATCCTTTGATTGAGTGCCTCCTTGGTTTCGTCGATAATTTCTTTGCATCTGCACGAACAAAGATGTAACGATTTATGATGATAGGATTTTCGCTCCATTGTCGGTATGTAAGATGTTTAAAGGCAACAGCTTCTTTGCATTTTCGGTCAAACCAAGGTTGGAAGGGTATTACTTTGATAAAGGGATGTAAGCCTCCATACCGGCCAAAATAACATCGGAAACCTTCCTGGCGCAGTCAGATGGGTCGTCGGTTCGAAAACAAACGTCTAACCAAGAGAAAGTTCGAAAATATTCCATAAGATCTTTCCATTTAGCAGATTTGTAGTGCCAAATCTTGCGCGGTTTAGGCGTCCTAACCTGAACAGTATCACCAGTGGGATTTTTAACTATAATGGGAGAAAATTCGAAAATTTGACCTTGACTTGAAATATATAAAAAAAATAAGCACATTATATGTTCTTACTAATGGTGTGATAACTATCTATTATTTGGATTAGTTCTAAATTCTATAGTATTACTGTAAATACTTGAATATTTTTATCACCGTTGAACTAATAATTACGTTAGCGTTTCAAGGTATAAAATGTAATAAATACTCCATGCCATTTATCCGATAGCTCAGTTCATTCACTTGGTAAAAACAGCTTTCTTTTTAAATTGGCGAGTATAAAATTAGAAAATATGGTGCAACACATCAAATTTGTTAAGCTCTGTAATTTTTTAATAGTATTTGGGGTAATTTTATCTTTAAGTATTGCGCAGCCCTTTGAAAATGAATCCGTCAATGATACTGACAGTTTGGTTTTGGTCCACGTGGTATGTATAACCTTTTTATTTTCATTTTTTACCTCGTAATTTTTTCTACACACTGACGAAACTTTACTATTATATTTACTGAGGATTTTGTATGCCAAAAAAACAGTCAATTAAAGTCTTAAAAAAAAAAAAACAGTCAATTAAAGTCTTTAAACCTCGAAAAGGACTCAAACCTTAAGCAAAGTAGAGAATGTTAACTTGCGAGAAGTCATGCTCTTTAACATATAATAATCGACCGTAAATACTCAATTCCATATTAATTGTCGAAGCTTCTAGATCTTCAATTTTTACTGACAGGTTTTAATTTCATAGTCACAGAAAAAGATACGCCTTGAACTTCACTTAAGAATTAGGAGGGTTGGTAGTTTCTTTGAAAATCTCTTAAGAATTTTCTTTTCGATATTTTTATGTTATCAATCTTTGAATTGTTGTGGCTGTTACTTGATGGAAATTCATAACGAATGTCATGAAAGACTTGTTTTTGTCAAATTTCCACTTTATTTAGTTTCACAGAAACTGTATGATGCGTTCGCTATACTATAGCTTCATCTGATACAAAAATGACATTTGAATATTAGTGTTGTTCCATATATAAAAATACCCTAAGGTAGATAAGTAATAAAATTAATACTATATGCCAATGAATATTGCTGGGAAATCCATTCTGAATATTAATTGTA
Organism: Pachyrhynchus sulphureomaculatus; assembly: GCA_019049505.1. Classification (NCBI taxonomy): domain Eukaryota; kingdom Metazoa; phylum Arthropoda; class Insecta; order Coleoptera; family Curculionidae; genus Pachyrhynchus; species Pachyrhynchus sulphureomaculatus. The sequence goes on along the minus strand of CM032455.1, from coordinate 14,161,064 downwards.
TAAATTGAGTAAAGGTGAGTTGCCATGGGCCAGGCAGATATCTTTTTGTTCGTTTAAGATGATGTCTGAATTTTTAATTCTATTTATTTCTAAATTTTCTAATAGGTTTAATTTTACGCCTTTGTTTTATATGTGTAGAATTTTAAATTTATCGTCAAAAAGATGATTTGATTCTGTTAAATGATTGCTGTACGGTGAGTCTGTTTTGATTTTTTAAATAGCTTTTCTTATGTTCTAAAATCCGAGTTTCGAATGAGCGACCTGTCTGACCTATGTAACTTTTCTGACAAGAACCACAATTCATCTGATACACTCCAGACTTTTTTGATCTATTTCGTTTTTTCCCTTTGCGTTTTTAATGAATTCATGCGTTTTTAATGAAATTCATTAAAAACGCAAAGGGTAAACAAAATATATCAAAAAAATCTGGAGTGTATCAGTTGAATTGTGGTTCTTGTCATAAAAGTCACATAGGTCGGACAAGCCGCTCTTTCGAAACTCGGATTTCAGAACATAAAAGAAGCTATTTAAAAAACGAAACAGACTCAGCGTACAGCAATCATTTAACAGAATCAAATCATCTTTTTGACGATAAATTTAAAATTCCCCACATACAAAACCAAGGTGTAAAATTAAACCTATTAGAAAATTTTGAAATAAATAGAATTAAAAATTCATTCATCATCTTAAACGAACAAAAAGATACATGTCTGACCCATTGTAACTCACCTTTACTCAATTTGAATTGGGTGAATGAGGACTACGGCTTGAATGTTGTGTGTCGGCCAGACTCCCATGCAAATGTCTTGTGTAATGTGATCAGCTATTTGAATCTTTTCCCGGTGAATAATGTTCCAAATGTCAATGGAGCTTTTCTGGATCTATGTTTCTGTAATGATAGCGGTCTGGTGATATCCCGAGCAATTGATTTATTAGTTCCCAATGATCATCATCATGTTGCCTGCTCCTGTATCCTGAACGATTAATTCGATAATAATATTAAATACGACGTAACATATTTTGATTTTAAGAACATTGATATGTCACAGTGGCATCATTTGATTGGGGTTCTTTATTGAGCAAAGACAAAGTTGACCTCGCCGTTGAGCAATTCTACGATATACTGTACCATGGTATTAGCCTTTATGTGCCTATAAAGCGTTTTAAAAGTTCCAATTTTCCTGTGTGGTTCACTGGCGAGTTACAACATTTAACGATCCAAAAGAAGGTTGCTCATAAACGTTTTAAGGAAACTGGTTCTTCGGCTGACTATGACATTTTTTGCTGCCCTTCGAGCTTCATGCAAAGCTTTGTCCGCCACATGTTATTCAAATTATCTCACGTTGGTTGAAAACAGCATCTCATTCAATCCCAGATTGTTTTGGAAACATGTGAATAACATGAAACAGTCTCAGGGTTATCCCAACACTATGTGCTACCGTGATAGAATAAGCAATTCTGGTGCAGCATGTGTGAATCTTCTTGCTGATTTTTTTGGGGAAGTTTTTTTGGCAGTCAGGCCACTATTCCTGGCTATTATAGTAACATAGTTAAATGCACTAATTTAAATGTTAACACAATATCAGTCAGTTTGTGTGAGGTCTATGAGGGGATAGATAATTTTAAGAATACATTCTCAGTTGGCCCAGATGGAATACCTGCAGGAGTATTGAAGGCTTGCATATGCTCTATTGTAACTCCTCTAAAATTAATTTTTAATTTATCTCTGTGCTGAAGTACATTCCCTATGTACTGGAAAAACTCATTTGTTACCCCCATTCATAAGTCCGGTGATAGGAGTGATATATCTAACTACAGGGGCGTGTGCATTCAATCCGCAATACCCAAATTGTTCGATAGTCTGGTTGCGGGATATTTGTCTTGGAGCTGTAATAGCATAATAATTGACGAGCAGCATGGTCTTAGACCTGGTCGGTCAACTGTCACAAACCTGCTTGCTTATCATGATTGTCTGTTGAGCGCCCTTGGGAGTCGCCAGTGTGTTGATAGTGGCTATACTGACTTTTCGAAGGCGTTCGACAGAGTTAATCATACGCTCTTGTTAGGCAAGTTGCGGAAAATAGGACTAAGTAGTGAAGTCCTCGGGTGGATTGGCAGTTTTCTGGAGAGTCGTACACAGTATGTCCGTATTAATAATTGTATTTCTAAAGAAATAAAAGTTCTTTCAGGTGTACCTCAGGGGTCTCACTGTGGTCCTTTACTGTTTTTCTACTTTTTAGTGTTCCGTACGGAACACTTATAAGATCACTTCGGTGTCTGTCCGTCTGTCTGTCCGTATGTCCGTCTGTCCGTCTGTCCGTCTGTCACACCCGATTTTCTCCGAAACTATTTGTCATAGAAAGTTGAAATTTGGTAGTAATATAGGAATTGATGGCCTCATCAGAGCCATGTAGTTTTGAAAGTTAAATTTTGACTTAAGGGGTTAGTTTTGGGGGGTGAAATCGGAAGTTAAAAAAAAATTTTTTTACTAGATAATCAAGTGTGGTGTCAAATGAAAGCTTGTGAAAACACGAGTAAAAAATATATATATAATGTAATACTTGCGCGCATTTTTCTTTGTATTATTTTTAAAAAATCGCGAAAAATCGCTGTCCACCCGCCTTATCTCGGAAAGTACTTATCAAAAAATTTTGAAAAAATTTTAGAATATTCTCCACGGGGTATAGATTCAACGAAAATTATCACGAGTGTATTACCTGTAATAATTTATCTGGTATATAAAAAAAACAGAAATTTCAAGGTCATCAATTTTCAGTAAAGATTGGAAATAAACTTTGTTGAAACTTATTTGGGGTGTATTTTGTGAAGTCACTGATCAGTTTATATCACCGTAACATAAATTTTGACTTAAGGGATTCGTTTTGAGGGGTGAAATCAGAAGTGAAAAAAAACGTTTTATTTTTTTTTTTACTAGATCATCGAGTGTGGTGTCAAATGAAAGCTTGTGAAAACACGAGTAAAAATATATATATATAATGTAATACTTGCGCACACTTTTCTTCGTATTACTTTTAAAAAATCGTGAAAAATCGCTGTCCCCTACCTTATCTCAAAAAGTACCGATCAAAAAATTTTAAAAAAATCCTGGAATATTCTCCACGGGGTATAGATTGAACGAAAATTATCATTACCTTTAATAATTTATCTGGTATAGAAAAAAAACAAAATTTCATGGTCACCAGTTTTCAGTAAAGATTGGAAATAAACTTTGTTGAAAACTTTGTGAAGTCACTGATCATTTTATATTACTGTAACATAAATTTTGACTTAAGGGATTCGTTTTGAGGGGTGAAATCGGAAGTGAAAAAAAAAAATTTTTTTACTAGGTCATCGAGTGTGGTGTCAAATGAAAGCTTGTGAAAACACGAATAAAAAATATATATATAATGTAATACTTGCGCACACTTTTCTTCGTATTACTTTAAAAAAAAATCGTGAAAAATCGCTGTCCCCTATCTTATCTCGAAAAGTACTGACCAAAAAATTTTGAAAAAAAAATCCTGGAATATTCTCCACGGGGTATAGATTGAACGAAAATTATCATTACCTTTAATAATTTATCTGGTATAGAAAAAAAAACAAAATTTCATGGTCACCAGTTTTCAGTAAAGATTGGAAATAAACTTTGTTGAAAACTTATTTGGGGTGTGTTTTGTGAAGTCACTGATCATTTTATATTACTGTAACATAAATTTTGACTTAAGGGATTCGTTTTGAGGGGTGAAATCGGAAGTGAAAAAAAAAATTTTTTTTACTAGGTCATCGAGTGTGGTGTCAAATGAAAGCTTGTGAAAACACGAGTAAAATATATATATATATATATATATATATATATATATATATATATATATATATATATATATATAAACATTGTAATACTTGCGCACACTTTTCTTCGTATTACTTTTAAAAAATCGTGAAAAATCGCTGTCCCCTATCTTATCTCGAAAAGTACTGACCAAAAAATTTTGAAAAAATCCTGGAATATTCTCCACGGGGTATAGATTGAGCGAAAATTATCATTACCTTTAATAATTTATCTGGTATAGAAAAAAAAAAACAAAATTTCAAGGTCACCAGTTTTCAGTAAAGATTGGAAACAAACTTTGTTGAAAATTCATTTGGGGTGTGTTTTGTGAAGTCACTGATCATTTTATACCACCCTAACAAAATTTTTTATTTTAAAAACAATCCACGTACGGAACACTAATTGTGCAAGTTCAACTTGCACATGACCGGCGGATACGACATTCTAAATTCCTAATGTTTGCAGATGATCTAAAAATGTTTAAAACGGTTAACACGCTGCAAGATTGTCACTCTCTTCAGGAGGATGTTCATGGCCTCTATAGATGGAGTATCCTGAATGAGTTGAACTTGAATATTAAGAAGTGTGTTAGCATTAGTTTTGGTAGAGCTAGACGGAACTTTACTTTTGAGTATAACATTAATGGCGGCAAGCTGAGGCATGTTAGTGAAATTAATGATCTGGGAGTTCTTCTTGACCAGAAACTTACTCTCAATAGGCACATTTTGTCAATTGTTCAGAAAGGTTATAAAAATCTGGTTCATCACGAGATACTGTACGGACTTTTCCTGCTCTACATTTAAACTGTTGTACTGTTCAGTTCTGTGATCGGGGCTTGAGTATGCTGCTGTGGTATGGTCTCCCCATTACAATGTATATATAGAAGCGATTGAGGCGGTACAGCGACGGTTTCTGTGGGCTTGTGCTTTTAAATTGGCCATACCCCCAGATGGTTACCATATAGACCACCACAACCTTAGAGGCATTTTGGGTATTTCGACCCTGGAGACTAGAAGACTCCGTTGTGACCTGCTTCTGGCTTTTAAGTTAATAAATGGGCTGGTTGATTGTCCCTATCTCTTGGATAAGTTAACGTTTAATGTTTCTCGTCACACTAGAGGCAGAGACCTGTTTGGTATTCCCCCCTAATTATGGCTATTATGGACCCATGTCCAGAATAATGAGGCATTTCAATCAGTTCGATCTCAGGATTCATAGCTCCATTGATAGTTTTAAATTGATTGTTAAAAAGTTGTGATATTTGCTTGCTGTGAAACTAGTTTTAATGTTCTTGTGATGTTAGATTCTATGTAAGTTTATGATTTTTTATTATGTTTAGTTGTTTTAATTATGTTTATAATTGTGTAAATTGGCGCAACGCCGTTAATAAATGAATAAATAAATAAAAAAAAATTTTACAATTAATATTCAGAATGGATTTCCCAGCAATATTCATTAGCATATAGTATTAATTTTATTACCTATCTACCTTAGGGTATTTGTATAAATGTAATATTCAAATATCATTTTTGTATCAGACGAAGCTATAATATAGCGAAACGCGTCATACAGTTTCTGTGAAACTAAAAAAAGTGAAAATTTGATCAAAATAAGTCTTTCATTACATATGTTATTAATGTTTGTCAAACTATTTAAACTAAAGGTTTTGTTTAAATAGTGTAAAACTCAAAAATTGTCTGTGTTGACAAATTGTGACAAAATAATATATGTTGAGAATAAAATGTAAATATTAATTAACGGTAGTGATTTTTTTATATCTTTCATGAAAAAATAAGTTTAAAGATGCGAAAAAATAAGTTAATTTTTTTTAAATTAAAAAAGGTCAAATTAAAATTTCAGTTGCGTTTTTAAAAGAACCTCATACAACACCATTAGTAATTTCTACTGAAGTAATAACATAGAGTCCCTCAATTTACATAAAGAAGGCAGAAGTTTTAGGAAGTTTCACAGAATCGAGTTTAGAATGATATCAAATGGAAAAAAAAATCATTAAAACCCAGAAAATTGACATAAGAGCTAATTATTCTTAAAAGGTTATAATATTTTAAGCTTTTAGCTTAAAAATTTTCATTTTAGTCATTATTATAACTATTACCTAATGTAAAACAAGTGAAAGTCGAACTTGCGCAATTAGTGTTCCGTACGTTGATTGCTTCTAAAATAAAAAATTTTGTTACGAAGGTATAACAGTATGACTTCATAAAACATACCCAAATGAGTTTCCAACAAACTTTTCTTCGGGTCTTTACTGAAAACTGATGATCTTGAAATTTTTGTTTTTTTTATGTACTAGATAAGTTATTAAATGTAATGCTCTCGTGATAATTTTTCGTTCAATCTAGACCCTGTTGAGAATATTTCAGAATTTTTTCCTAAGGGGGAGATGACGGGTCTTCAATCAGACGAACAGCTCTTCTCTGAACAGAATCCAATAAATGCAGTGTATGTTTCGGAGCGGAACCCCAAACATGGGAGCAGTATTCCATAGTTGGTCGAATTTGAGCTTTGTAAAGAATTAACAGTTGTTGTGGAGTGTAAAGCTTTCGGGTTCGAAATAATATTCCTAACTTTTGAGAAGCTCTCCTTGCTATGCCTGCAACATGTTCATGCTAGGACATATTTGCTCCCAAACTAACGCCCAACAAATTGAGCGACGATGCTAGGGGAATGGAGTGCACCGATATAACTATGTCGGGTTCAGCACCGTTAACTTTTTTAGAAAAAACTGCCGCCTGGGATTTTGTAGCGTTAAATTCCACTTGGTTACTGTCACCCCAAGATAGAATTTCTTCCAGGTCTTTGTCAAGTTAAACGACCTCCTGCTGTCTGCGGATATTCGCCTAAGCAGCCGATGTCCAAGCGTTCAAAGTGAATGAAGAGATAAGCGCACTGCCGTCTGCAAAGCTGTAAATTGGATTCCCGGTCTTTTCCAGCAGATCGTTAATATAAATGAAAAAGAAAGTGGGAGACGGTATGGAGCCTTGGGGCACACCGGCGTTGACTGTGAAGGTGTTAAAAAGAAATCCGTCGAGCGCCGCTTGTAAAGAACGTTCTCTGAGGAAACCTGAGAGCCACAAACAGAACTTTTCAGACATATCACAAGAGCGTAGCTTAGCCAACAGTCGATCGTGCCAAACACAGTCGAATGCCTTGGATATGTCAAGAGCAACCGCTCGAGATTCCCCAAAGTGTTCAATTGCGTTGTTCCAAACATGTGTTACATAAATCAGAAGATCTCCTGTTGATCTATGTTTACGAAAGCTATATTGGTGATCGCTAATAATATTGAATCGTTCAAGATATTTTAGAAGATGCTGATTCTTAACCTTTTCCATGACTTTCGATATTATTGAAAGCAGTGTGACTGGTCGGTAGTTATACTTCTTGCCTTTTTTAGGTATCGGCTGAACCGTGGCACATTTCCAGCAGGACGGAAATATTCCCTTTCTGTAGGATAGGTTGAAAAGTCTACAGAAAACTGGCGTTAGTTCCCTTGCACAGTTTTTGCGAACTAAGGCAGGTATTCCGTCAGTACCAGAAGCCTTTTTGGTGTCTAGCTTCATTAAAATACGCTTTATGATACGCTACCTGAAGACAACATCGGTCATCTTTTATTGCAATATGGGAATAGTAGGTGGTGTTTTTCCTTGGAAACCGACAGTAGAATGTTAAGCAAAGAGTTCAGCCAACAAGTTCGCTCTCTCAACAATTCCTATATTAGTGCCAAATTTTAACTTTCTATGTCAAATAGTTTCGGAGAAAATCGACGGACATACAGACGGACAAACAGGCAGACGGCCAGACACCGAAGTGATTTTATAAGTGTTCCGTACGGAACACTAAAAATTATAAATGTTTCGAATGGCGGTATGTCATTGCAAGAGAAATTAATTTGAATTACTTCGGACATTTTAGTTTTGGTTTAAAAAACGAAATATTGCAACCTAAATGATCACATTTAATAATAATAAGTATACTACACAACCGATATCATCTCTGCACCTACCACTTTATTTTTGCACTTGACATGCGTTTTGCTTACCCATTTTCTACAGTTTTTATAACATTTCGTAGATATTCAGACATGGAGATAGAACACCTACTAAAAGTGGACTTTGGAAAAGCAACCCATACTACAATGAAAGCTTTTATGATCCTTATGGATATGGTCAACTTACTAACGTAAGTATTATTACATACTTATTTCATTGCAACTTCCTTAAACTGCAATTTTAGTGTTTAGAGATCTTGGTAGTCTCCTGTATACTCAGTCTAAAATAAAACTTTTTTTACTGGTCTCAGTTATGTTCATCAGTGCTAAAGGCTTTAAAAAATAGCTTATTCTGAGCTTTGATTGGGTGCTCCACATATGTCCCAAGAAAAATATAAAATGTAAATCCCATAGAGTAAAAATAATTAAATTATATTGTATAATATCTTAAGTAAATAAAACCTTTGCAAAGAATTGATCTAGCGCAACTGATCAGCTTCTATATTTTTTGCCATATACTTAAACCTCAAAGGCATCTCTAGTAGTAACAGGATAGGAACAGAAATATATATAAGAACTGGAATAATACAGAGGTACTCATATTTCTTTACGTTACACTGTCATAATGGTTCAAATAATAAAAAAGGAAACAATGGGATAAACAAAACAAAAATGCAGAAAATTACCGGACTCGAACCTAAAAATAAATTCAATTTACAATAATATACTATGAGTTTAAAGATTTAAAACTATAACAAATATTTAAAACTTTCTAAACAATCCTTAACGACCCGGTCCGGTGTAAACTGAAAATTAAAGAATGAGGCATCGAAGAGATTATGGACACGTGGTCATAAAAAGTTACTCTACAAATATATGGAAAGGGAAATGCCGGATGAGGTAAAGAGATTTAATAAAGTGTCGGAACCCCAAAAAAGGTAGAATTAGAACGGAAGCAGAATATATATATATATATATATATATATATATATATATATATATATATATATATATATATATATATATATATAACACATGGGCTGAAAAGTCCCGGGCCTAACAAAGAAAACACGGTTTTTTTTGGTTCAAAATTAGCTTTATTCATCAACGTAATCTCCATCAAGAGCAACGCAATCATTCCAGCGCCGCTCTAACATTTCAATACCACTTTTGTAGAACGATTTATCTTTTGACTCAAAATAGGCCTCAGTTTCAGCGATAACCTTTTCATTCGTGCGAAATTTCTTACCGGCGAGCATTTTTCAGGTCTGCGAACAGCCAGTAGTCGCTGGGAGCCAAATCTGGCGAATACGGTGGATGTGGGAGCAATTCGAAGTTCAATTCATGTAGTTTTTGCCATTGTTTTGATTGACTTGTGACACGGTGCGTTGTCTTGATGAAACAAAATTTTTTTCTTTGCCATATGCGGTCGTTTCTTTGCAATTTCGGCATTCAAACGCTCCAATAACGCTATATAATATTCACCGTTGATGGTATTTCCTTTCCCAAGATAGTCGATAAATATTACACCACGCACATCCCAAAATACCGAGGCCATAACCTTTCCAGCCGATTGTTGTGCTTTCGGGCGCTTTGGACGAGGTTCACCAGTTGCTGTCCACTCAGATGACGATCGTTTTGATTCCGGAGTGAAGTGATGGATCCATGTTTCATCCATTGTCACATATCGACGCAAAAATTCCGGTTTGTTACGTTTAAACATGGCCAAACACTGCTCAGAATCATCAACACGTTCTTGTTTTTGATCAACAGTGAGCAAACGCGGCACCCACTTTGAACAGAGCTTTCTCATAGTCAAATGCTCATGCAATATAAAGCCAACACGTTCTTTTGATATCTTTACGATGTCAGCTAACTCACGCAACTTCACTTTTCGATCATTCAAAACGATTTTATGGATTTTTTTGATGTTTTCTGGTGTTACCGCCTCATTTGGACGTCCACTGCGTTCTGCATCATCGGTGTCTCTACGACCACGTTTGAAGTCAGCAAACCAACGTTTTATTGTTGTTTCTGATGGAGCGGAGGCCCCATAACACTTTTCAAGCCATTGCTTCGCTTGAACGGTATTTTTTTTTTCCCATCAAGAAGCAGTGTAAAATTAAAACACGAAATTGTTTTTGATCCATTGTTTTGAAAATAACAAAAGTAGCGTCACTCTTAGCACAATAACTCACAAACTAATGAATAGAATATCATGAAATTTTAACAGCTGTCTTTTGAAGGTTAGTATTAACTGAAAAAAAGGTGACTGCAATAAAACTAGCGCCATCTATGTGTTAGGCCCGGGACTTTTCAGCCCATGTGTTATATGTGTGTGTGTATGTATATATGTATATATATATATATATATATATATATATATATATATATATATATATATATATATATGTATATATATATATATATATATATATATATATATATATATATATATATATATATATATATATATATATATATATAATTCAGTGTAGTTTATCGGGATAGCGGTCTATTAAATAAAACTCATTTGTTGTTAAGACTTGATATTTCGCCGATTCTTTGTCAGCTTCATCTGAAGTAATACTATGCTATGTACGAATCATAAATTAAAATAATGTACAGACCGATTACAGAAAACTCGGATCGCAATAAAATCAACCCTAAAGAAATGATGACAAGAATATTCTTTTCATGCCGCCACTAATGTACCACACAACTCCACAATATCGCGGAGAGTTAACCAGAATGTAATGCCTACAGTGTTGCTCACATTTGAAGTTTTATATTTCAATATTTTGTTATAATAAGTAAAATATTAACACACGCTTAAATCCTATTTGCTTCATTCTAAAAAGGACAGCATAATAAATTAGGGTAGGTTTTAAAGTCGTTCACCTTGTTCTGCTTTATTTTCTTCTATAAAGGATCTTTTGTTGAACGCCGATAAGAAACTCTTCCTTTGTTATCGGCGACAAATGCCGTCATCAAAGGATTTATTTTCGGTCGTCTGCTGACTGTCGACAGTTTTTTAGTTCAGGTTAGTAGAGGGTTGGGTATATTGTATTATTTTTGTTATTGGCGTCTTTCTTTTTTTGATTCCTTCTTTTATTTATTGATGTCTTTACATTCTTTAGTTGTATTTTTTTTTTCGATTTGGCTGGTGATGATTCTTCACATATTTTTGTAAGGACTTGATTTTTTTATAGCTTTAACGTTAAATCCCGAAGTAGGCGGTTCACTATTTAAATGTGGCAATATATTCGACATCAGTTTGCTGAGCAATTTGTTTGTTTTCATCACTAATAATAATAGAAGCATTTCGATGTACTTTCATTATTAGAGCTTGTTTGAGAGAGAGAGAGCATTTATATTTTGAATTGGTTTAAACAAATATTCAAGAAAAACGTTTTGATCCACGGGCCAAACTCCAGCTGCTTTAAATCCGTTCACAATGGTGCCACTGATAGCATCTCTTTGGTAAGCTTCTGCAAAAAACTTGTAACTTGATATTGCATTATCTGACAACCTGGATTTATCCTCAACCATTTTTCTGTTGCTTAAATATAACAGCTCATAGGTTGAAAAAAAGAGACGTCCCACTGGCTGAAGCCGGTGAGTAGTAAGGCCTAGCCGGTGTGACATTATGATATCCCATTAGCCTTTGCTATGTTCAACGCTTCCAGATTTTTCGAATGCGTTCTATTTCCGTCAAACAGAAGTACTTTATACTTTATTTTCAAGGGTTGGTTTTACTACACTTATAAGACTATTGCATTTTTTTCTGAACAGTGGAAAATCCACTTTCATCAACGTTAAATATTTTTGTAGACGAAATGTAGCTTTATTTACGATTTTTTTAAGCTGAGGGTCGATTTGCTTTACTTTTCTAGACTTGAGAATGCACAAGTGCCAACGCCTCCTACCAAAACGTTTGTTTTATTTATTTACAGAGAACGATTACAAATTTTGCAATATGTCGTGGGTAAACGCAATGTTAATTATGACATTTACATAAAGTGTGTAATATAGCAGCAACTGTGATAGTCCTTTTTCGTTCGGTACAGTTGGTTTAGCTACAAATATATTATTCACAACTGCGGATATTTTACATGGAGATCGATGGCACAAGGTACATAAAAATAATAAACAAATACGTTTTTTTAAACCTACTTTGTTTTCATTTCAACACTAAAAAATCTTTCTTACCAGAAAATCGTGTATCATTTCGAAATTAATCTGAATAAAGTTAACAGAAAAACCTAATTGAAATTATGTTTTTATTTTGTCCAAACTAAACATAAAAGTCAAAATCAGCTGCTAAGGGGCAATGATCCAGTTGTTCTCGCGCGTTACCATGGTATTAATTATTTTCAAGTAATAGATAAAGAATAGATAAAGTAATTCTTTTCAAATAATAAATAATACCCAGGTTAGGAATGTGGAATCTTTGGCACAATGATACTACTCAGTATATATCACCACTACACCAAACACTTTATTTTTGCACTCGACCCGCGTTTCGCTAACCATGTTAGCTTCATTAGGAGCGATGATTGACAATCATCGCTCCTGATGAAGCTAACATGGTTAGCGAAACGCGCGTCGAGTGCAAAAATAAAGTGTTTGGTGTAGTGGTGATATATACTGAGTAATAAATAATAGATAAAAGTATAATTTTTGCTAAGTGTTTTCTATTATTATTTTTAATTATTATTTTACGTGAAATTTGAAAATCTATAATTGTTGAAGAAAATCGGTATGTTTGGCAACACAAGCATGCGACCTTTCATAGGCGGGTTGATTTTGTAGATGGCTTGGTAAAATGTAGTTTTTCCCCCTTTTTTTTAAATTTTCAAAAGTTTTCGAATTTGAAAAAAAAGTATTGAATATGCTTTTACATAATCCCACGGGTCACCAGTTTCAATGTATTTATATATATATATATATATATATATATATATATATATATATATATATATATATATATATATATACATATTATTGGGAGAACTGGAAAATATGGCCAACAGACTGGAGCAAATCTATCTTCGTCCCAATATATCAGAAAGATTCTCCTACGGAGTCTGGAAATTATCGAATGGTCTCTCTGATATCGCATGCCAGATTATCACAGCCCCACAAAAAAAAAAATTGGGGTATATTTTTGATGCGATATATCAGATCCATAGTATTTTTGCCCGCTGATCACGAATCTGACGTCAGAATATCGCCATCACATCTCAATTTTTTTCTAACCTCAAAAAATAGGTAAAAATTAGTAAAAATTAAGAAAAATATACTCCTAAAAAATTGATTCAAGCTTTTTCATGAATCCAAAGATGTATTAATATGTATTCGGACACGCTAAGCTAATATTCATCGGTTGGATTAAGCCATACAGTTCTGTTTTCTTTCTAACCTCAATAAATCAGACAGATATAGTGCTTCTCGAATGCAAAAAACGAATTCAAATTAAAATTCAACCCATTCTTACCAAATTTGGTACACGGGGGTTTTTTGGGCTGCTGATCATGAATCTGAGGTCGGATTTGCAAAATTCAAAATGGCGGATCCAAGATGGCGGACAAAATTTTTGAAAACCAACCGATTCCTACCAAATTTGGTATACAGTTGGGGAATCCTCAAACCTGATACTCTTAAACCCTAAACCCTGAAACCTTAGACTCCCACACACCCTGTAACCTCAAAAAATAGACCTCAATAACCCTGTAACTTTAAAAATGAGACCCAATAAACTCAAAACCAGGACTTTTAAACCATATACTCTCAAATAGTAGTCCCTTAAGCCCTAGAATTGCGAAGGTTAGACCCGCGCCTAACTTTCCTTTTTTTGGCTGTATCTTGTTCTTTTTTCCGCGAATGACCTATTCAAAGGCTTTCTGCCCAAACGCTTTTGAGGACTTGTTTCTCTTTTTAGCGACCAGCAATAGTCCGCTAGCATATGGTCATCCCATCGTCCTTGATACGGATTTTCTATGATTTTCAGATCTTGGTGAAAACGTTCCCCTTGCTCCTCACTGTAGTCACCAAGATTATCTGGGAAATCATCGATGTGGGAGTCCAGGAAATGTCATTTTAGATTCATTAAGCAACCTAATGTTTGAAAATTTTTTACCATTTTCTCGACTATTTCTTTGTACTTAGGACTTTTATTATTTCCCAAAAAGTTTGTTGCGACTTCTTTAAAACTAAGCCAAGCAGCTTTTTCAACTTTATTCATTTTAGTAACAAATAATGAATCTTGAAACAATTTTCTTATTTGTGGCCCGTCAAATACGCCTGCCTTAATTTTAGCTTCAGAAAATTTCGGAAATTTTTTATGCAAATATTTGAAACATGGGCCGTTTGTATCTAATGCTCTCGTGAATTGCTTCATAAGTCCAAGCTTAATGTGAAGCGGGGGAATAAGAACTTTTCCTGGATCTACCAATGGTGGAAACAATACATTATTTTCACCAGGAGTGAACGATTTTCTTGTTGGCCAAATTTTTTTCTTATAATGACGTTCCCTGTCTCTGCTATTCCACAGACATTTATAACAGGGATAAAGTGTAAACCCTGACTGTTGGCCAAGCAATATTGTTACAATTTTCAGATCTCCACAAATTTTCCAGTTATGATCAGCATATTTTTATTTTTATCAAAAGCTGCTTCATTTTTTCATATTGCTCTTCCATAACTGTGGAATGAGCAATCGGAATGGGAGCGTAAACGTATGGCAGTTAATGCTCCGTTTAGAAGAATCAATGAACAGTCTCCATTCTTCAGGATCGTATGAGTTATTTTGAAATTCATCCATTAAACCTTTTACATCGTTACAATATGAAAGTGACAATTCCTCGTCCATTCTGAAATATTTTCGAAATTCTTCATCTCTGTTTCTATAATAAGAAATCGTAACTTTTGGCTTAAGTAAATGTCTTTTCTTTAAAAAGGAAGCAAGATGCTCTGAACCATCTTTGGATAAGCCTAAATCTCTGACTACATCACTAAGTTCTGACTGTGATACGAGTATTGGTTCTGGTTTACGGTTGTATGGTAGAAATTCTTTATCTGTGTCACTAATATATGATAGGTTGTCACTAGAACATTCATTAGTAACAGTGTTTGAATCTTTTTCGACAGTCTCAATGTTTTCGGCATGAACTGATAAGGTGAAATCATTTGTTTCCATAACAGCATCAAGTGGTTCAGGAGGCGGAATTAGTTTGGTTGGTCTTGTTACTGTCGAAACATCGTTATAAGTAATAGTGCTTTTATTTTTTCGGTTATGCCTAGATACAACATTCATACAAAAGTAGCAATCATTTTCACTGTATGGTCTATTCCATATTGCTGGTCTGGAATATTTAATCGCCTTCTTATTGATGTACAACATTATTTTGCAAGAACTGCAAATGATGTGGGGAACCCAATCTGTATCCTGGTGCTGTATTTCAATGTTAAAACAATCCTTATATAAGGTTTTAATCTTATCCGTTATCGGTGACCCCATTTTACTCAATACGTGTTGACAGCAAATATAACAAAATGAATCACTGTTTTTATCGCACTTATGAAAAGTCCTTGTACCGTGAGACCGTTTTCTTGTAGCATTATACTCTACATGAGCCAAGTCACCCACACATGAAGAGCTACGGTCGCTGGATGACGACGGCTGCGGGCCCGCTTTCCCACCCTGACCAACCGCCGATACTGGGTTTCCAAGTCTCTGCATCGTAATTCTCTTTCTTCTACCTGCCATGACGGCATCTAAGCCGTTATCCAGGGACTCTGCCGGCTAGTGGAGTAACACCGTTGCCCACCGTCACCACGTGGAGGTGCCCTGGATGCAGGTAGAAGATAAAAAATCGACCGATGAATTTTCTCGGCGTTCAAAATGGCGCGAAAACATCTGCCATCTTGAATTTTGCAAATCCAACCTCAGATTCGTGATCAGCGACCCAAAAAAAATCCCCGTGTACCAAATTTGGTAAGGATCGGTTGAATTTTTTTTAATTTGACATATCTGTCTGATTTATTGAGGTTAGAAAGAAAACAGAACTGTATGGCTCAATCCAACCGATGAATATTAGCTTAGCGTGTCCGAATACATATTCGGATTGGATTCATGAAAAAGCTTGAATCAATTTTTTAGGAGTATATTTTTCTTAATTTTTACTAATTTTTACCTATTTTTTGAGGTTAGAAAAAAAATTGAGATGTGATGGCGATATTCTGACGTCAGATTCGTGATCAGCGGGCAAAAATACTACGGATCTGATATATCGCATCAAAGTGTACCCCACTTTTTTTTTTGTGGGGCTGTGTTATCATCAATGAGCGGTTAAATCCATTTCCGCTTCCTCGACTCTTAAGGGTACAGTCGGGATTCATGCCTGGAAGCGGCACTTGCGAACAGATCCTCAACCTTCGCCAAGTCGTGGAAAAATCCAGAGATTTCATTCTAGAGACGTACCTTTACTCGAAGGCATTTGACACTGAACATGAGAGAGCTGCCTAGGAAGTTTTAGCACAAATGAAGACACCCTATCTCTTAATTTACAAAATCTATACGAACACAATACAGATACCATTCGGGTGAATAATACTTTCTCGCAAGGCTTTAAACTCGAAACAGGGGTTCATTAGGGGTACATGGTATCACCTATATTATTCAGTATATATAGTTAACACATGATGAGAGAGGTGTTTGATAACTGGCAGGACCGCATAAAAAATTAGTAGTTCTAAAATAAATAATCTACGAATTGCCGACGACACCGTAGTCTTGGCGGCCTCGAAAGAAGAACTCCAGTAGATCATTAATAGACTTAACATCGTCGGCAATAAATACGGGTTACAGTTGAATAAAACCAAGACGAAAGTGATGATCATTAACAGAGTCTCAAAACAATCAGCCTTACGTTAGAAACATTGCAGGGTATGAGATAGTCAGTCACTTCAGCGGCGGATGCAAGAATGAAATAAGCAGACGTCTTTCTATGGCCAGAACAACGACCGCCAAGCTAACAAAAATATGGAGAAACAGTGACGTCTAGAAAAATACCAAATTATGAGTCATTGACACTGATATTCCCAATTGCTATATACTCAGCCGGAACCTGGACCATTAAAAAAAATGACAAGAAACGAATCAGCGCATTTGAAATGTAGGTATATAGAAGGATGCTCCGGATACTCTGGACAACGCACTGCACAAATGCCTCTATCCTGAATGCCTCAATATCATAAACAATTACACAGGGCAACAAAAAAATATTTTTGTTTTGGTGCCTGGGATTTTAGACCTGATTTTAACTATATTTGGGATGCTAAATCTATACATGCAATCCGTTTTTCTCTATCAGCTCTACTTTTTTAGATACATCAACTTATCTGCCAATGTGGTTTTTATTCAGTATATTCATTTATGAGAGTTCTAAAATTATTATATATTCATTAATGTAGGTACAATGGTTTTATTGTCAGTCTGTAATTGAGTAAATTCCAGGTAAATCTATAAATAGTGGAACCATTGCCTATCAGGTACCTGAACTGACCCTTTTAATCATCTAACTCGGGTAAGTCTCGTCAGTTTGTGCGTTCTTACTAATGAGAGTAGATCGAATTCGGCGTGTTATTTTATGTTAAGAAAAGAGTGTTTTTGTGTTATTGAACAGAATTAAAATGAGTTCAGGTTCCAGTTCAAGAAGAAGTTGTGTAAATCAACCTGATGTGTTTTGCTATATATGCGGAGAATACATGTTTCAACAAAACAGACAAACTATTACTGACTTTGTAAAGCGAGCGTATCTTGAATACTTTGGAGTTAAGCTTGGTGATCAGGACAAAACGTGGGCCCCGCATCTCGTATGTAAAACTTGTACAGAGCATTTACGGCAGTGGACTACCGGGAAAAGAAAATGTCTAAAATTCGGCGTACCAATGGTTTGGAGAGAACCAAAAAACCACTTCAATGATTGTTATTTCTGTTTAGTAAATACTAATGGAATCAATCGAAATATCCGCAGTAAGTGGACTTATCCCAATTTAGACTCGGCAATACGCCCTATCCCGCACTCAGATGAAATACCGATTCCAACATTTCATCAGCTACCACATATCGCTGATGACGAATATTTTCCCTCTGATCGCTCTTCTGATGCTAATAAAAGTTCTGATGCTAATGAAACTAACAGTGACTATGAGGGGACGTCATCAGTTCCTCAACGCTTCAATCAAAATGAATTAAATGATCCCACCAGGGATCTCAATTTATCGAAAAAAGCTTCTAAAGTACTGGCTTCTAGGTTGAACGACAAAAATTTACTGGAACAAGAAACCAAAATTACCTTTTACCGTACAAGAGAAAAAGATCTGCTACCATTCTCTTCTCAAGAAGACAATCTCACGAAATTAGGGGACTCATGAAAGAAATGGGACTTTCTGAATATATTCCAGATGATTGGCGCCTATTTATTGACAGTTCAAAGCGAAGTTTAAAATGTGTCCTTCTACATAATGGGAATAAATATGGTTCAATACCACTAGCTCACTCAACGAAACTGAAAGAAGAATATAATACCATAGCTTTGGTCTTGCAGAAGATAAAGTATTACGAACATCAATGGATGATTTGTGTAGACTTAAAAATGGTAAACTTTCTTCTTGGGCAGCAAAGTAGTTACACGAAATATCCGTGTTTCTTGTGCCTCTGGGATAGTAGGGACAAAACACACCACTGGGTTAGAAAAGATTGGACTCAGAGAGAAAACATGGACGTTGGGGAAAAGAATGTCATTAACGACGCTTTGGTTGAAAGAGAAAAAATCATACTTCCTCCGTTACATATAAAGTTGGGCTTAATGAAGCAATTTGTAAAGGCTCTTGATAAGAATGGGTCTTGTTTTGCATATATAGGGGTAAAAATGCATCAATTGAGCACAGAAAAACTCAAAGCAGGGATATTTGACGGCCCACAAATAAGACAATTAATTAAGGATCCTGCCTTCATAAATTCAATGAATCAAGTTGAACGAGAAGCTTGGACATCATTTGTTGCAGTTGTAGAAAATTTTCTAAGCAAACATAAAGCTCAAAACTATGTTGAAATGGTTAATAAGATGCTTAATAGTTTCAAATCCTTAGGGTGCAATATGAGTATTAAAATACACTATTTACACAACCACTTAGACCGTTTTCCAGAAAATTTAGGAGACATGAGTGAGGAACAAGGTGAAAGATTTCACCAAGATATTAAAGTTATGGAGGACCGCTACCAAGGAAGATGGGACATGCACATGATGGCAGATTACTGCTGGAGTTTAAAAAGGGACTGTTTAAAAAAAACATTCAAGAATGTCGCGGAAAAGAAGCTTTCCAAGTGTTGAGTGACTATTTCATTTCTTCAATGTTTTTTTTTGTTTGTAAGTACGACATAATATTGTATTTTGTATAACTAAAATAAAAATTTCGTATCTACTTTTGTTTACTACACTTACGGATTTGAGTTACAAAAATGTAACTTATATTTCTCTAAAATTGTATATCTTAAAAATTTGAGCTCCTAGGTACACATGAATACGTTATTTGAATTCAGGACATCAAATTGATATAGAATCAGCTCAAAAAACCTCGACACCAAAACAGCTGTTCCCCTGTGTTATCATTCCTAGCATTTTTCATAGATTTCAATATTACTCTTCTATCCAATTTAACATGAAATTTCCATTTAAAAAGATCAAGATGGTGTAATTTCTTTGAACTGACAGTTTAAAATATTTTATTGCCAACATCAGCATGTCCGCCGTATAACACCCTATGACTTTTAGTCAATTATTATTTTGATATACTGATTAATAAATGCTGTGGAATTATTATTTCATATATATGGGGCACCCTGTATATATGTATATATATATATATATATATATATATATATATATATATATATATATATATATATATATATATATGGAAGAGCCATGAGCGATGAGCAATTGCAACTTAGAAAACATGATTGAACACTAAGGAGAATAGAGAATGAACAGAAAAATATAGATTGATCTAGTATAAGATGAAGTAATAACATGACACAAAGGCAGAACTGAATATAAGGAGGAATAATAAGAAATTATTTAGCGTTGCATATATGGTCTACTCTCATTCAGAATATGAGGGAAATTTGTAAATACAAGGAGCACCATTTTTTTACAAATTGTCAGAATATCCAGCAACAGGTGCTGAAAAAAACACTAATTAACAAGAGCACAGCAAAATGTAAAAATGAGCCAATTTGTAGCATTCTAGTTAGTTTTTTTTATTGGTTTTATCAACACAGGAAAAGTGATGTCAAAACCTCATCGCGTTTTAACTTTTAATAGAAAAATGACACAAAAACAACATTAATTAGTACTATAATTAATAAATCCAATGCTCTTTTTTAATTTTTAAAAATCTACTGTGAAAAACAGTTTTTTAACATATTTAAATTTATTCCTTTACTTTCTAATTTTTTCAGGAAGGCAAAAGAAGGGAATACAACTTAGGTCGTGCTCTAAGGACAAGATATCGTGAATTTTTAAATGACACCTGGAATGTAAAACTTTATGATGCCTGGTCTACAAATTACAACAGAACCAAAATGTCTCTCGCTTTAGTGTTGGCTGGACTTTTCCCTGCTGAAGGTTCTGTTCAATGGCAAGACGATCTTCTGTGGCAACCAGCTCCATATAATTACTTACCGGTTTCTGAGGATTTGGTAAACACATATATATATATATATATATATATATATATATATATATATATATATATATATATATATATATATATATATTTATTCCATTTGTTTTCATATTTTAACTTAAGTTTATTAAATCACAAATCATCTTAATCGTCTTAATGAAGTTTATTAATTTTTCCGGTCAAACCATTATGCGTCACTGTAAAACTTTTCGCATTTATAGACGAAGAACCAAACGAAGATATTTCTACAAGCCTCATTTGGAGTCAAAGTATTATCATTAAGAGTGATCTCCAAAGATTGAAACAAATGGTAGTCTAAAGATGCAATATCTAAGCTGTATGTAGGATGCTTTAAAGGTTTCTGGACAAGCTCCTTTAATGTTTACCGGATCGTCAAAGATATATGTGATGTGATTAAAAATAACACCTTTTTATGATGATCACCTCCGACTACTCTTTCGTAAACATACTAGAGCTTCACTACGCTTTGTCCTTGATTTTTTTTTTGCCACAGTATTGTCCGTGTAATTAAGTTTTATCGTCCATGATAACACCATTCAAAAATGGATCGATTCGTACTGTTTAAAGAATATTTCATAGATGAAAATTATGAAGCCATATGGTACCCACACATTAACCTTTTTTTTACTATTAAGTCTTCTCCGAATGGCCTAAAACTTCTCCAAGGGCTGTCTGGTTCCTAATCTGAATTATCTTTTTCCAATATTTTCTGTACTTTTTCGATAACTCAGAGCGCGGGGCACATCGAAATTTCCAGAACGAAAGCGAGAGAACCATCTCTTTGCTGATATTTTTGATAAAGGACTCTGAAAATGAACAGCACTAATTGCTTTATGGGCTTGCGCAACATTTTTTTCTCTATAACAGTAAAAAAGTAAACTTTCTCAGAGACGGAAATTGAATCAATACATGTAACCAGTTTTTTTCATTTGCTCTCTGAAATGTCATTTTACAAATGTGTAGCAGTATGATTAGATCCGATTAGTAAAACCAGAGATACGCCACTTTAAAGCCATTTATCGAAAATGAGACACTATACATCTCTCGTAAAGTATCAACTTCTAGTTAACAGAAAATGATACACTCCTTCTTCTAGTTACATCTAGTTAAACAGGAATTTGTTTGTTCATTCTGCAAAATACTACTTCCCTCCGTTGGTATTTAAATAGTTATTAATCTATTCTAATCACACTGGTCAACATGATTTTTTTCATAAGGAAACTGAATAGAGACCCTAGTTCAGTTTTTTATGCTGAATTTCAATATGTTCTCAGATTTCTTCTATCAGGCATAGTTTTCTTGTGACAGTCACTTTTGGATAATATACTTCTCTATATTAGGATCTCATTGTTATAATTCTTGTAAATATAGAAGTGGGAATTTGTATTCAAAATAATTTGGCACCAGGCAGACTTATTCATGTTGAAACATGTTTTAACTCTGTCCAGGCTTAATAATGTTCAAACCTGTCCATCTTGTATAAATATTGCACTTTTTTAGCAAACAGAGGGCCAGTAGCCAGTATTATAATTGTAATGAATCTGGTAACACCGGTACATACTTATTTTTGTGCTGTTTATCGTCTTTATTTGTAAGTTTTTTTTATAAACGTTTCAAAATGCCAAGAAAGTGTGTAGATCAACCAAACAATATCTACTATGTGTGTGGTGAACTGACCTTTAAGTCTCAGAGGCGAAATTTTACACCAGCCAAGCTTTTAAGTTCCAGGCTCAAAGGTTGAAATCTACTCCAAAAAGATAGAGATTTCAGTGGCTACTTTTCTAGAGAAGGCCATGTAGCTTTTTGTAATGATATTTGTGCAGTAATGGAGGCTCTTGGACATCAACACCAGCCAGATGAGTGGCGATTGTTCATAAGCTCATCGAAAGTCAGTTTGAAGGCTGTACTACTCCATAATGGGAATGAATTACCATCAATACCTGTCGCTGATACCAGTGATATGAAGGAGACATATGAAAATATGAAATTGCTGTTAGAAAAAATTCAGTATACTAAATATAACTGAAATATTTGTGATGATTTGTAGGTTATAGCTTTATTGTTAGGTTTTCCAGCTTAAATACACGAAATTTTTGCTGTTTCTTGTGTGAATGGGATAACAGGGATAAGGAGTCTCACTACATAAGGAAACAATGGCCCTAACATGAATCTCTTATTCCAGGGCATAAAATGTATCAAATACCCCATTAGTGGATCCCGAAAAAAATGTATTTACCTCCCCTGTACATAAAACTGGGGCTTATAAAAAAATTTATAAAAAAAAATGATAAAGGTTCTGCTGCATTTATGTATTTGAAATCTAAGTTTCCTAAAATAAATGATGCAAAATTGCCTCAAATAAGATCAATAATATGGGATGATGAACATTTTGAGGAACTGTTACATCCACCGGAAAAGCAGCGTGGAAATCATTCAAAAATATCTGTTGTGTATTTCTTGGCAATAATAAAAAAGAAAATTATAGGGAAATAGTGAGTAATCTTCTGACTTCATACAAAAAAATGGGCTGCAACGTGTCCTTAAAAATTCACTTCTTGAACTCCCATTTAGACTTCTTCCCTGAAAATCTTGGTGCTGTCTCTGATGAGCATACTGAGCGTTTTCATCAGCAGATTTCTACAATGGAAAAAGAGGTACCAAGGCAAATGGAGTCCCAGTATGCTGGCCGGCTACTACTGGACCATGAAAAGAGACATCCCAAAGGCAAAATATGACCTGAAATCATCATACAAATCTTTTTAGATTAG
Organism: Pachyrhynchus sulphureomaculatus; assembly: GCA_019049505.1. Lineage (NCBI taxonomy): Eukaryota > Metazoa > Arthropoda > Insecta > Coleoptera > Curculionidae > Pachyrhynchus > Pachyrhynchus sulphureomaculatus. The sequence continues at coordinate 14,137,678 of CM032455.1, read as the reverse complement.
AGAAAATTAGCCGTGTATTTATTATTCAGTGTTTTGTAAGTACCAATTATTTTAAAACTTTAAACACGTACTACAAAGAAACCCTGCCTGATGGATAAAATCTGAGAACATATTTAAACTCAGCATGGAAAAGATAAAATATATTCCGTTAATTTAGCCCTTGTGAAAGAAAAAAAAATTTTGTAGACCAGTGTAATTAGTAAGTTAAAAAAATAAGACCGTTTGCTCATCTTTTAACAAAAAAATTCTTCGGTGTATTCCTGCGTCTACAAAACTTTTCGGCATCATTTTGCCGCATTTATAAATTTTAAGTGTTCTTCTTTTAACTTAGGTACTTTCATCATGGGCATGTCCAACTGTATTACCTTTGATTTATAATACCGAAGAAGTCGTTAAAAGACTTAAAGAGTATGATGGACTAATTGAAACACTAAGTAATGGCACAGGTGAAGACGTAGATTACATTTCAGCTTTGGATTTATATTTTGGAATGTATATTCAGGTAAAACTGGCTTCAAAAGTTTTCTATCATGGTTTTTTTCTTTAATAGAATCATAACTTAAACACAAATAAAACACTAATAATGTTTTTTAATTTCATACACAATATACAATTGAAAAAACCTAAATATTTAATCCAGCTTATTGTTCTAGGTAAATCTGGTTGGGTTAATTTCTAATTTTTATAAAGGTTTAATAACGGAGAATAGTTGGTTTCAAGTTGTTGATTCGGTAAAATGTTCCTATTCTTATATTTGTTAATTTTCATGTTTTCTAAGAAATTCAACTTTTTAGATTCATTATGAAGAATTTTAAAATTTTCGTCAAAATTGTGGTTTTCTAAGATTAAATGGTCGGCATAATTAGAGGTGTTATTTTGTTTTATGAAACTTTTTTATGTTGGTTAATTCTTTTTTGAAATGATCTACCTGTCTGACCAACGTAGAATTTTGAGCAAGAACCATAATTGAGTTAGTATACTCCCGATTTTGTCATTTTATTACTTTTATTTTTGTTATTTTTTATTAGATTTGAAAGTTTATTATTAGTTTTAAAGGCGATATTTAAGCCTCTTTTAGACAATTGTTTGGATACAAAGTTGGTTATCTTTCCTGTATAAGTGAGTGTTTTAAAATTATATTTATGAGTTTTAGTTGTTTTAATAGCTTGTCTATAAGATTTTTTGTTGACGATTTTATCTATTATATCTGGATAAAATCGTCAACACAAAAAAGTTGAATTTCTTAGAAAGCATGGAGATTAACAAATATGAGAATAGGAACATTTTACTGAATCAACAACTTGAAACCAACAACTCTCCGTTATTATACCTTTATAAAAATTAGAAATTAACCCAACGAGATTTACCTAGCAAAATAAATATTTAAGTTTTTCCAATTGTATATTGTGTATTTATGGCTATATAGTTAGAATTATCTAAGTACACTGTATGTATTCAATATTACACTTAGTTTAAAATTCTTATTCGTCCGAAGAAAGCACCGTGAGCCGAAACAATTGTCACTAAAAATAATAATATAGTGGAAATTAAAAAAGAAAGTCGAGAAATTTACAAATGCAAAATGACCAACAAATAAAGATCCCACGAATGCTATATCCCATACCTTTCCTCCTACGACTATATTTTCTGAGCCTATCATCTATACTCTTCATCAGATAGGCTTTAGGCAACGATATCTATCGTTAAGACCAGAGTACCGTGGAGAGGCGATTTGGAACGACTCTCGCTGGCTTATAGCAATCATGGTACTTTATGTAAACGAAATACTACTCGTTAGGGCAAGATAGAGACTCTTGCGCCATCTGTTGAGAGTTTTTCGAACATCGAAAACTGCTCAACTATATAAACCTAACTTTTGTTAGGAAGGATAAATCAAATCGATGCTCCGAAATAAAATTTCGGAATGTGGTTTGTTACTTGATTGGTCACTATAACAGAAAGTCGAGAAATTTGCAAATGCAAAATGACCTCGATTTTCTGTTATAGTGACCAACCAAGTAACAAACCACATTGCGAAATTTTATTTCGGAATATCGATTTGATTTATCCTTCCTAACAAAAGTTAGGTTTATATAGTTGAGCAGTTTTCGATGTTCGGAACTCTCAACAGATGGCGCAAGAGTCTATATCTTGCCCTAACGAGTAGTATCTCGTTTACATAAAGTACCATGATTGCTATAAGCCAGCGAGAGTCGTTCCAACTTGACTCTCCACGGGACTCTGCTCTGGTCTTAACGATCGATACCGTTGCCTAAAGCCCAGCTGATGAAGAGTATAGGCTCAGATCTATAGTCGTGGGAGGAAAGGCATGGGATATAGCATTCGTGGGATCTTTATTTGTTGGTCATTTTGCATTTGCGACTCTCTGTTATAGTGACCAATCAAGTAACAAACCACATTCCGAAATTTTATTTCGGAATATCGAATTAAAAAACATTATTAACGTTTTATTGTGTTAAGTTACAATGAATTTCCATCAAGTAATGGCTAACTTAGTAAAATTTTTTAATAGAATCAGGTAATGGCTAACAATTTTGATATTCTAAACTCAGATCCGGAAGTTTCTTTGTTCTATTAGCTCTAAATTGTTGAAATAATCGAATTGAAAAATCATAAAAGTGATGATGAAGAACGATCATCCAAATTAGAAATGGAACTTGGGACAGGAAGTATGAAAACTTGAAAGTTTATTAAATCATTAAGATCAGAAAACATAAACAAATTAAATATAGACCTAATAAAAGTCCTAGCAGCAATATTATGCTCAAGAACTTCTAAAAAATAGAGATCAGTATATGATTTTTGATTATAAAATTTACAGTAAATAAATATTACTGACAACAAAAATGGATAAGAAAACCTTTAGATCAATGAAGAATGGAAAAGGTGCCTGACTGGAAGATATTTCTGCGTCCCTACTAGAGAATTGTTCACTAAAACTTATAGATATTTTGAAACATCTGTTCGAACGACATAGACATGGAAAACTAATGCCACAAATTTGGAAGGAAGCCAGTACATAAAAACCGGCCAAGTGTAAGTCAGACTTGCGCAATTAGTGTTCCGTAGATTAATTGCTTTAAAATGAAAATTTTTGTTACGGAGGTATAAAATGATCCATGACAAGTTTTTTTCCTATGTTTACTGAAAACTGATGACCTTAAAATTTTTGTTCTTTTCATATAACAGATTATTGATAATTTTTGTTCAATCTACACCCTGCGGAGAATATTCCAGAATTTTTTCAAAATTTTTTGATCAGTATTTTTCGAGATAAGAGGGAACTGCGATTTTTCACAATTTTTTAAAAATAATATTAAGAAACGTGCGCAAGTATTGCAGTATATATATTTTTGAACGCCTGTTTTTATAAGTTTGCATTTGACACCCCGCTCGATGACCTAGTAATTTTTTTTTCACTCTGGATTTCACCCCCCCCCAACCCAAAAAACTAACCCCTTAAGTCAAAATTTAACTATCAAAACTACACGGTTCTGACGAGGTCATCAATTCCTACATTGGTGCCAAATTTCAACTTTCTATGTCAAATAGTTTCGAAGAGAATCGGGTGTGACAGACGGATAGACAGACGGACGGACAGACACCGGAAGGTTATGCCTGGGAATATATTGAGAATAGTCCAACTAAATGGAAACAAACCTAGGAGTGTACTTATTATTTGTAGTTCTAACAAAATCCAGTTTTACCTCTGGCAAATTCTAGAACTATCGCTTGTAAATAATTCAACAATTACTACAATCAACCAACTGTATAATCAGTCTTACTCCAAAATAAGATTAAGGAACATATTATCAGAAACGTTCCTCCTAACACTATCAATATTTGTCACCCACCTCATTTAATAATAAAAATGATGTACTTGGAGAGCAATACAGTCGAATAATCAAACAAGAGTCCTAGAGAAAGGAGATCTAGAATTTATGACAAGAAAGTTCTCTAAAAACTATGAATACTGGCATAAATACTAAATATGTGTGTATAAGAAGATATGTTGGGAAATGTTACGTTTAGCGAAAGTGAAATCCTTGAAGCACATAATGAATATATTTATATGGGAACAAAAATAGAGGTGACGAAACAGGGAAAGAAACAGAAAAGAGAACAAGGAAAGGAAAAACCGTCACAGAACACCTCAAGCCCGACCTATAGTCAATTCCAGTGAAACATTGCTTCTATTAGGGGATTCGTACTCTACGGTTGCGAAGTTTGACAACTAACAAAAAGAGTTGATTGAGTGGTCCGTTACTTTGTGACAGTACATTTTAACAATAAAACTACTTAATTACTTTGTTAACTGTCACTAAATATATTTGTAAAGATTTTACAATTGCGTTATCGCGATTTCGTAGTACAACTACATTGTCAAACGCTTAACTAAGACTAAAACAGATTTTTGGTATTTTATGTTTTTATGATGAACAGATGTGGGTCTATTTTATATTAAAAAACTTTAAACAAAGGAGAATTTGCTACGTCTAATTGACTATTCAGTAAATTTATATTATGGTCCTTTGAATGTCTGTAAATTTCTATAGATTCTAAGAAGTTGAGTTTTGACCCTTTAGGTGCCATATGGAGTATTTGTAAACAATCGATATTGGGAAAAGTATGGCCTGTTTCTAAGAAATGTTTAGCAAAGTGTGATTTTTCATTTTTTAGCCTATAAGAGGCATTGTGTTCTGCGAATCTTGTCTTGAAATTTCGTCCCGTTTGGCCTACGTAACAGCTATTGCACTCTTGACAATTAAGTTTATAAACTCCTGATTTATTATATTTATTAGTTTTATCTTTGGCATTAAAAAATATATTGGATAATTTTTTGAGCGGGTTTTAAAGCTATTCTTGTTTTTTCGGTCGTGAGAACTTGGGATATTTTATCCGAGATGGGACCAAAATATGTCAGAGGTATGAATGTTTTCTTTTCTCGATATTCTTTTACGGGGTAGATTAAGCTGAGAGTGATTTGTTTTCGGCTTATTAGGGTATTAATTATTTTAGGTTGGAAGCCGTTATTGAGTGCTATATTTTTGATTGTGTCCAGTTCTTTTTTTAAATTATTTTTACTAAGAGGGATATTGAAGGCCCTATGGATCATAGATCTATAGGCTGCCAGTTTATGGGAGTTAGGGTGTATTGAGTCAGCTAGGATGGTGACATCTGAAAAGGTTGGTTTGCGGAAGATATCGAATTCTAGTCTATTTTCCTTTTTTAAAATTGTAATATCTAAGAAATTTATTTTATTATCGGTTTCCTTTTCAAGTGTGAATTTTATGTTGGGGTGTAAATTATTTAGCTGATTTAAAGTGGAATTTAGTTCAGTATCATTTCCAAGGAAACATACTAAGATGTCGTCCACATATCTAAACCAAAAGAGAATATTTTTCGCGTGTTGAGTTCTGTTTTCCAATTCTGACATAAAGATTTCGGCTAGCAAAGGACTAAGTGGAGACCCCATGGCAAGTCCATCTCTTTGTTTGAAAAATTGATTATTGAACTGAAAATAATTTTCGGATATACAAAATTCGAGAACAGTTTCAATATATCTTGTTGTATTGTTATATTGACGTGTGTTTTTTTGTAACATAGTTTTTATAATTTCTAAACAATCTTTATTTGGGATATTGGAGAACATATTTGTTACATCGAATGAAACCAGAAGGGCGTTATTTGGGATGGAGATATTTTTAAGTTTATTTGTAAGGTCTATAGAGTTTTTTGTTTTGTATTTTGGATTGAATTGTGTAATTTCTTTGAAGATGGTGTTGAGATGTGTTGCCAGATTTTTTAGGGGGGTGTTGCTGTACGATACTACTGGTCTTATTGGCGAATTTTCTTTATGTATTTTTATCAGGCCATAAAGTTTTGGTGATGTAGGATTTTGGTTTATTATTTTAAACTTTTCTCTTTCATCCACAATGCTCAGGGTTTCATTTAGCAGGGTCTTGAGTTGTTTTTGAATTTTATCTGTTGGATCTTTTTTTAGTTTTACTGGATTTTCTTTTTCCAAAAAATCATTTACTTTTTGAATGTAATGGTTTTTATCAAGAGCTATGATGGAGTTGCCTTTGTCTGCTTTTGTTATTAGTAAGTTATTCTCTTTTATTTTAGACTGAATGGGCGCTATCGTTAATTGTTCTTGGTTACTGCAAGTAGTGTTTTTTGTGTTTATCATTATATGTTTTATTTTTTCTTTTTTAATATTTGGGTCACCTATGTTTTTTGTGGCTGATTCAATTTCGGAATTAGTGTTTCGGTAGTATTTTTTATATTAAAGTTAGGGTTATATTTTGGTCCTTTTTCAAGCAGTTTTTTCTCACTTTCTGTGAAATTTGTATTAGAGATATTGATAAATCTATTATAGAAAGTTTTTTGTTGAGTATTATCTGAAGTTTCGGTATATTTTTTATTCTCTATTAGTTTTTTAAGTTTTTTTGATTGAGTTAAATAAATTTTGTGAATAATTTGGCTAATTTTTAATCTAGTATTATCATCAAAGATATCGAATTCTATTGGGTGGAGTTTATAAGCTAATTCAGAGTGCAATACCTTGATATGGAGTAAGAGGTTGTCCCTGTTGCGGAACCATTTCTTAGCTTCTTCCTTCAGCCATGTGATCTTGCAGGAATGGATAGCTTTCCGGGCCGAGATTGATGATGAGTTGCATTTTACGTGTGTGTATTTTGGGAAGACGTTGTTTCTTAGACATTCTTGGTTGAACCATGCGTTTTGAACTGATATACGGTGTTTGAGTCTTAATTTAAAGTAGAGTTTGGACTGGTCTGCAGTACTTGCTTCTTTTAAAGAGTTGATTGAGTGGTCCGTTACTTTGTGACTCCACATGGCACCTAAAGGGTCAAAACTCAACTTCTTAGAATCTATAGAAATTTACAGACATTCAAAGGACCATAATATAAATTTACTGAATAGTCAATTAGACGTAGCAAATTCTCCTTTGTTCAAAGTTTTTTAATATAAAATAGACCCACATCTGTTCATCATAAAAACATAAAATACCAAAAATCTGTTTTTAGTCTTAGTTAAGCGTTTGACAATGTAGTTGTACTACGAAATCGCGATAACGCAATTGTAAAATCTTTACAAATATATTTAGTGACAGTTAACAAAGTAATTAAGTAGTTTTATTGTTTAACTAACAAAAAGTCTAACAACAGAAAACCTCTGAAATTGATTACTGACGAAGCTGAAATGTCAGAAATGCATAGAATTAGAAACGTAAGAATCTGATAAAATCACACATTGCAAGAAGAGTAATAGATGGTTTTTAACAAAGATAACTGACCTGCTACGGAAAGTCTAGAACTAGAAAAATTTAACAGAAAATGTGTATTTATTGTGATTGACAATACCTAAAGGTTAGAAATAGGATTTATCACATTAAAGTTACCTGAGATTTGACAAAGAATTTTAAAAAGATGGAAATTTCCAAGGAGTTTAATTTAAATAATTTGAATTTTGAAGAAGATTGAAAGAAAAGTTATCCGAAGATTAAGGATAACTTTTCTTCCAATTTTATGTTGTAATATATAAAAATCTTAATCCTTTTTTATTATAATTTATATTTAATTTTAGGAGGAACTAGGATTTACATTGCCAAGTTGGACACAAGCCATTTATCCTGAACCTTTTAAGACTTATACCGTCGATTTCTATTACATCGAGACGAGTACCGAGGCACTGAAAAAGGTTATCACAGGTAAAATTATAATTTGACATAGCTTAAGTTGTGTCAATAAAATTCTTCATACTATTGCAACAGCAATAAGTAATTATATATTCCTTATCAGATCCCGCAAAAAACAGTACTCTTTTTGAATCGTATTCTTATACCTCTTTTTGAATCGTATTCTTATACTGGTCAGTTTTGAAAGCGGAAATGAAACAAGATGAACTAATGAGTCGAAATACATTCATTCTTCAGTATAATCTCCCTTAAGGGGGTCACTACCGAGAAAAATGAAAAAAAAAAAATACGTTTTTCGTTTTTTTCCATTTTTATAATCTACAATCATTTCTGCACAAAACAATCCAACCCCCACAATTATACGATGAGTATAAGTGCCTGAAATTTTTATATAAAGTAGTCAAGCTATGAGCCATCAGTCAGTATCGCCAAGATATGAGTCCCGCTCAGCCTTCGCCTAGCTTCGCACTACGCACCTTTCAATATACCACCCCATTCCACCCATTATGAAGTTATTATTATTTTCACTATTATTATTATCCCACTTTTTATTAACAATGCTTAGGAATAATTATATAACACTATTTACTATATACAAATAAAAAACTTTATTTTTACAAAAATATTTTGAAATACTATTTACTATATACAAATAAAAAACTTTATTTTTACAATAATATTTTGAAAAGTAATCATAAGATTTTATTATTTTGTTATACTTTTTTTTAACTAAAATGAACCCGCTTCATATGACGGGCCTTCTTTTTTTTCTAACTTCTTAAATTTTTCTTCTAAACTTTTTCTTGCTCTTGAAATTTTTTGCCTCTCGCATTTCGATGCTTGTTGTAAGTCTTTCTCGGCTTTCACTATTCTCAGTTCATCTTCCTTCATCAGCCCAGCAATTGTAAATTTTCCAGGGTCAATGAAAAGTTTTTCAAGTACTCGGCAGCGGGAAATATTACCTTCATTGAAGCAGCATAGTGCATCATATGCACCTAATTCTAGTGTGCTTTTCTCTACAAAAATATTTTTTGGGCATCTAACCCACAATGCATTATTATAGCTTTCGTTTGTGTTTTGTGTCTTACCGTGAACACATTTGTCTAACAGGGCTGGATTCGCCAGGTCCCTGAAGACAGGTTTAAAAATTTCCATTACTACTTTTGGTAGATGAAAATGCTTTGAGTGCTCATATAATTTTTTTTCTGCCTGGGCCTTGAGGAACTTACACCAGTCCAAGCTGCACAAATTGTGTACCGGATTCTGGTCGTTTGAGCCGAGATGAAAAAATTCTGGCCATACTGCTTTTTTCATCTCAGCCAAAGCTGCCAACGTTTCTTCGTATGGCTAAGCCATAAAACTTTTGAATGTCGTTTATTGCCACATCCGTGAGTCTGCCCTTTCCTCCTATCGGCTTTCCATCTTGCAGTTTTTTGGACGTGTAGGAAGTTTTTAGCTTTCTGAGTCTAGATCCCATCCTTTTTTGTACATGTCCTATACATTCTAACTTCTGAACTAAAAGACTATCTCCGTAAGGGTTTTGTTCTACAACCTTCAAGAAACCCTTTGAGTCTCCATCACCTAAGTAGTGAGAATATCTCACATTGTATTTGTCCATTGACCTCAGGAAAATTTGCTCTGCACCAGCTGCTTCCATAGCCCCACTGGTACCACTATGACTGGCTATGCAATTTTCATTATGTGTATTCTGAAATTTTAGTGGATAACGACAGTGTTTGGAGAGTACCACAATATCCACTATTTTGCCTGAGACAGTACTCGCAGCAGAGACCACGCCATTCAAAGAAGCAATAGTAACAGAAAACAGGAAAAAAATTTGTAACTATGTAAACAAAAACAATCTCTCACGTAAAATATAACCAAACAAAACAAAATTAAAAAAAAAAAAAAATTGGAAAAAAACATATTTTGTTGTAAACAATCAAACTTGTTTTTGCAAAAAAAAAGAAGACAGACACTCTAGAAATAAATTAAAAAAAAGTTGATTATAACAAAAAAGCAGTCAAAACTACAACTTTTTAGTTTTTTTTCGGCTCTCCTGAAAAATTGACTTTTTTGTACATTTGCCCCATTATCTTCAAAACTATAAAAGTTATTGAGCTATTTTTTTTTTTAAAATATCCATGGCAACATTGTCTACAGTTCGGACTAAGGAAATGTCAAACGAAACAGCTGGTAATTTACCGCGTCAATTCAAACATACAAATAAAATTCATGAACTTTCAAAATTTCTAGAAAATGTAATTTAAATTATTTCTTTAAACCCTTAGTCCCATTAAATTATATAATAATAAATAATAGTGTGTCAAAGTTTCGTTGAAATAGGATGAACGGTTGCTGAGAAAATGGGTTTTACTTTTCAATGTAAATTGACCTCGGTAGTGACCCCCTTAATCTCAATATTTTTTAAGCCATTTTCCAATTCATTTACCCTATGTCTAAAGTGGTTTTCCGGAAGACCTTCGAAATACCCACCTACGGATGCTATTACCTCATCATTTGTTGAAAAACGCTTCCCACGTAGTAATCTTTTATGGTTAAGAACAGATGGAAGTCAGACAAAGCCAGATCTGGCGAATAGGGTGGATGTTCCAATAATTCTTACTTTAATCCGACCAGTTTTGCTGTTGCCAAAGCACCTCTGTGAGCAGGTACATTATCATGCTGAACCAAAAGGTTGCAATAATACTCTGCTGTGATCATTTTACCGGTTCGAATGTAATCTATTAACAAATTTCTTTTTACGTCCCAGAAAAGTGATGCCATAATGTTTTTGAACCACTTTGGCTGCTTTGAAGTTGAACAATCGGGCTCAGTACACTGTGCGATTTATTGTCGCAGTTTAGGATCAAACTGGTAAACCCAAGTCTTACCCATAGTTACAAATCGATGCACAAAATTAGTTTTAGTCTTTGTGAAACGAGCCAAATGTTGTTTAGAAAGTTTCTCTCGAGTGGATTTTTGTTCTGATGTTAGCAAATGCGGCACCCATCTTGTTAATAGCTTTCTTATACCCAAAACATTAGTTAAGATCTCATTTACTGATCCATCTGAGATATTTATAGCCTCAGCTAAATCATTCACAGTTAATCGACGGTCTTTCATTACCATATCTTGTACTTGTTGTACAGTTTTTGGACGTTCGGAACGTGGATCATCATTGACTCTTGTAAGACCACATTTATATGGATTTCAATTGCCGATAAATCTTCCAAAACAAAGAATTTTATCACTGTATCACGTCTATTTTAACAATAAATGGCTTGATAGATCGACTTGAAATTTAGGGTGTGTTCATATGACAGATGAATCTTCAAAGTAGTGTCCAATATTCGGTTCAAGTGATGCTCCATAGATGTCGCTTTCAAAACATATTGACTGTCCTGATAATAGGCGCTTCTACTAATAAAAATCTTACTTTCAGGTTATCTTATAGAGAAAATTTTAAAAGACACTCAAAATAAAATAAATGGCACTTTAGATCCTCAAGAAAGAAAAATATTTTTATATTCAGGACACGAATTAACTGTCGCCGCAGTACTAACTGCTTTGGATCTTTTTAAGGTGGTAGATCCTCCTCCGTATGGTTCTAGTCTGATAGTTGAGGTTCATTACATTAATGGTGTATATGGAATTAAGGTAGGCTATAATTTAAACGAATACTTAATATCAATGATAGGATTAAGTCAATAATCCACATTCACTAAAATGATGTAGAAGAAATTAATGGAAATTAAGAAAACAAATATTGCATATAATAAAATATGTAGGTATTTGAACACAAGGCTTAAAAGCTTATATATACATTATCACGGGTATAAAAAACCCCTTCCAATCATATAATAGCTTGTTCAGTCATATCTCGTAAACTGAAGTTCCTTTACTACACAATAATTATCACCACTACACGAAAACTTTATTTTTGCCTTGGATGCGTGTTTCGTTAGTATCATCAGGAGCATTGATTGACTCTATTCTACTACATTTGAAATTACTTGAGTGAAACTAACTACCCCTTGAGTATTAGTTGTAATTTTTCTTTTAAATTTATTATTTTCCGAGCCGAGATTCGGACTTGGTGTAGAAGGCAGACACCTTACCTTTAAATCTCGTTTGAATCGACCTTTTTGTTTGCCCAACATAATCTTGTTACAACCATTATAACTTATTTCGTAAATTCCACTTACGAGTGTATCAGGTACATGAGTCTGATCCTTCGGATTTCCTAAGTTGTGTGTTGTCTTATAGACTGGCGTGAGGTCGACATTATTAAATACCTTATAAAGGTGTATTTTGAAATACATGGTAATGAGATATATTTCGTCAAATTCTGCTTACGAAGGAAAAGGGAAAAAAATATGGAATTTTGAATATTTCACCTAAACTTATATGTCTATTTATGAATTCGTTTATTAAATTTTCATGATCATCATTGATTCATTCATCAACAAGAGGTTCTATTTGCTGCCTTAAAATTTCTAAATATCTCTGACAGGCGAGTGTTCCTTCGTAAATAAGTAGACTTATAAATTCCTGCCACACATTAAATCCAAATCTTCCTTGATTTCTTTACTCCACAACTAAATGAGGATTTTCGTGTGCCCACGTATAAGAATTGTAACGGTTAAAAATAACTGCATTGCTACATAAGCTTCGTCTGTCCAAATGCAATTTAATAAAAAATTCGGAAGATGGTTACAGTTCTCCAGAAACCATTGGCATAAATCCATACGCCGTAGAAAATCTCGTCTCTAAGGTGATGAACTTTTCTTGTCCTATATGTCCTGAATTTGTGCTTCTTCAAAGTACGACTTAAGTTAGTTCTTGGTAGTCCAGTGGATTCTTTTAACTGTCGGGTTGAAGTGTAGGGATGATTTCCGATTGTTCCTAAAACTACTATTTCTTGTAACTCTTTATCCCTGTTTGATACATAATTTTTGTATCGTTTCTTTTTAAACTGGCCACTATTAATTAGGTTATGTCGCAATCGTGCGAATGTATCCTTGAAGGGTTGACGCCTCTCTGGATACCATTCATGGTACAAATTACTTGCCGCTTCCGAATTTTCTCCGGTTTGTATGAAACACACTATCATATCCCATTTTTCGTAATTTTCAAACTTCATTGCGATTTATGTGACAATTCAATAACTGATCCTGAAGTAAAATTTGACAACTACGAGTAACTAAACCATATGGCGGTTCCGTCCAAAGACTATTTCACAAAATGTGCATTTAAAACTCGCGTAAAAAAAACTCAAAATCTTTATATTTTGAAGTAGATTTAAGCAAAATATAAAGTATGCTGTATTTTTAGAATGGTAATTTAAAGCTCTATTCGGACAAGGAAAAATATACAGGGTATCCCATTTAAAAAATACATTTTTGCGTTAACAACACTGTTGAAATCCACGTGAAAAAGTGCTTTAAGGATGTTTTTACAGAAATAAAAAATTTTCAACTGAAAAATAATTACAAACATTTTTCCAAAATGCAGATTTTTGAAAAACACCCTGTATATCTAAAACGGTAATAGATATCGATATGGGGTTTTCACCGTTGAGTTTTTGATAAAAATTGAACCTCAGACACTGACATCAGTTTCCGTCTATCTCCTTTAGATAAAGGGGTTTACCTTTAAAAGTGTCCAGTTTGGACCACCCTGTACGGTTTTATATTATTTACTAAAATGTTTTTTTTTTCAATTTAATAGTTTTCTCGTAAATTTAAGGATGTGTGTGATTCAGCATAAAAAAATACCTAAGAAAACACGTGTCTCACTTAAGACAGATTTTTTGTATACCAAGGTTATTCAACTTTTATACAGGTTATATTTGGCGAAATAACTATTTTAATATTATAATCTATTAAGACAAATGCTCTCACTTAGAGTACAAATCTCTTATGTATTATGATTTCATATTTTAGATGTTTTATCGAGAAAATGAAAACGATGAACCATACAAATTAACTTTGCCAGGATGTGAAGAATTTTGTCCTTTTGACAAGTTTACCCAACTAACGTCAAGTGTAGTACCAAAATCTGATGCTGAGTGCTATGGAGAACGGCATTAATAATACTTTATTTCTAAAATTAACCTAAGGGGGCTTACCTGAGCTGAAATTTTTAAAATATTAATGTTTGTTGAAAATCACAATTCGCGCTTCAGGCAATGCACATCCGCTAAAATTGCTGCCTGTAGTGTACATAGCTTCTCTGTTGAGCTTCTATCAATTAGGATGAAAGTTTGCCAACTTACTCTAGGTAGCTTAAACTATAGAGTGGGACTCTCCATTATTTTTAAAAATATTGCTAATAAAAGTATTAAAAATTGTCACTATGTTATAAAGATATTACTTTTTTCTGACTTCAGAGCTAAAGCCTCATTCCGTTAGAAATCTCAACGTCATTTGTGCACATTATTATTTTTTAACTATTTTGTAGTGATTTCTACTCGAAAATTAAAAAAGAAATTACTGGTTGTGAAGTTATGACATTAAAATTTAATTTTCAACTCAGGAAGGTTGCTTTAGAAAGTTGAAATAATTTCAATAAATATTTATGTGTTTCATTGTATATTGGTGTTTATTATGTTAGTTACATCTACAATAGCCATAGACTTCAACTAAGTTACAACGCTAGACACCAAAAAAGCTTCTAACGCTGACGGAATACCTGCCATAGTGCTCAAAAACTGCGCGAGAAAACCAACCCCAGTTTTCTGTGGACTTTTTAGCCTATCCCAGAGAAAGAGAATATTTCCTTCCTGCTGAAAATATGCCACAGTTCAGTCAATACCCAAAAAAGTCTAGAAAATCTTGCCAAACAACTACCGACCAGTCGCACTGCTTCCAATAATAACGAAAGTCAGGGAAAATGCTATCAATCAGCATCTTCTAAAATATCATGAAGGATACAATATTATTAGCGACCATCAATATGGCATTCATAAAGAGGAGATCGATCTTCTTACTTATGTAACCTATGTTTGGAACAACAGAATTGAACACTGTGGAGAATCTCGAGCGGTTGCTCTTGATATATGCAAGGCATTCGACCGTGTTTGGCACGATGGATGGTTGACTAAGCTACGCTCTTCTGGCATAGCTCTTATATTACCTCCAAGAGCTTTCTTTACGAGTGGTAGTCTATTTATAACTCAAAAGATCACCGCTAACTATTAACGAAAATTAATATACAGATTAAGGTAAAAATGGACATGGAGGTTACATAGACTACCAGCAAATTAAATGACGGTTGCCAGAGACATAACTATCTCGGGTTCAGCAACGTTAACTTTTTTAGAAAAAACTGCTGCCTGCCTGCGCTCGAGATTCTCCACATTGTTCAATTGCGTTGTTCCAAACGTATGTTACATAACTTAGAAAATCTCCTATTGATCTATGTTTACTAAAGCCATATTGATCGCTAGTAATTTTGAATCCTTCAGGATATTTTAGAAGAAGCCGATTGATAACATTTTCTATGACTTTTGATATTATTGAAAGAAGTACGATTGGCTGGTAGTTGTTTAGCAGAGTCTACTTGGTTGCTCGGTTGAACTGTGTCGCATTTCCAGCAGGACCTTTCTGTAAGATAGGTTGAAAAGCCTACAGAAAACTGATGTTAATTCTCTCTCGCAGTTTGTGAGTACTATGGCAGTTATTCCGTCAGCACCAGAAGCTTTTTCAAAAGCTTCATTAAAACACATTTTATAATACGTTATCTGAAGACAACATCGGACATCCTTGACTACACTATGGGAATAGTAGGTGATGTTTTTTTCTTTGGAAATCAACAGTAAAATGTGAAGCAAGGTGTTCAGCCAACAAGTTCGCTTTCTCCGCAGGTGTTGTTGCAATAGAATTATCTGGTCGTGTCAGTAATGGTATAGTAGATTTAGTAAGATTTTGACTAACTGCCTTAGCGATAGACTAAAAGGACCTGGAATTGTTGGGGCAAGCTAGAAGTTTATTTCTAATTCGTTGATAGGGTGCCTCCTTAATTTTATCGATAATTTCTTTGCATCTATTCGGGACACGAACAAAGGTTTAACGATTTATGACATTAGGATTTTCACGCCATTATCGGTAGGCAAAATCTTTAGAAGCAACAGCTTCTTTGCATTATCGGTCAAACCAAGGCTTGCCATTGGAAGGGCATTTCTTCAAAAAGGGACGTAAGTGTCCATACCAGCCAAAATAACAGGTTTTCTCCTTAGCGCAGCCAGATGGGTCATCAAATCGAAAACAAACGTCTAACCAAGGGAAAGTTCGAGAATATTCCATGAGTTCTTCTCATTTAGCAGATTTGTAGTGCCAAGAGTGGGTAATATAAACCAACAAAACCACACACATAAAAAAAAACGCCGCTCAAGAAAAGCAATGAGCAATGGATATAGAAACGGGAAATCTACCTAAATTATTCGACGGCACAAAATGTAGAATCATATTAGAATTACAGAAAATGAGAAACCTGGTTCTTGGCTTCCAGTATTTTAATCACAAAAAATAAAGTTCTCGGAAGATGCCTCACGTAATAGAAGACGAAATGTCGGAAAGTTACTCTAAATTCACACCATCTAATGACAAGAATCACGGTTTCTCATCTAACCAAGACTGACAGTTTTTATTCCTAATTACAAAAGCACCCGTAACGGTACCACATAATTAGTTGGGCAAATTAATGGCGAGCACTAAACATATACAGTGTTGTTTTTGTAACAAGAAGTCAAGGAAAAGTGCTTTAGAAGATTCAAAAAATTCTTCCACTCTATAAAAAAATGACCCTTTAAGTGTAGATAAACGGTATGTGTGCTCTCATTGTCTTTATTGGATATAAAGCAAGGTCAGGCCTCTAACTTACATGTATAACAGTAAAATGAATTTTTGCTTATACTACCTTAACCTAAGCTCTTATACTAGTGGTTCTATACTAACTTAACCTAGGAAATGAGTTGGTGATACATGATTTTCTTAATTCTAAGACTTAAACTACCTTAGCCTACGACTTACGCTAACTTAACTTAGGACATAGCATTAACTTAAACCAGGACTTACTATAACTTAATCCAGATTGACAATCTTCTGTCACGGCGGTCGAGGGGGTCATCGTCCTCATCCGAGACAGGGTCAGACGGTCTAGAAAATTGGCGGCGGGCGTGTGGCGGGAATCGGAAGGCGTCCCTGATTCATGGGTTGGGGTGCTGGGATGCCTTAGCGGTATGTGTGTTTAGTTGCTTCTCGAAAACTATGGAAAAAATTATTCATGGACAATAAGAATCCTATCTTAACGAATATAATATAATTATATCGAGCTAGCATTGTTTTCATAAAAATTTTCTACAGAAACTGCTTGCACCGAAATTCAGATTGTACACGATATTCTTGAAGAAAATAAACTATATGCTGGCATATTATTCAATGTATCTCGTGCGTTTGAGTCTCTTAATCCTTACTCAATAAGCGCTCTTACATGACACGAAGAAAATTATAAATAAGGTGGTGAAGAGTTGTCAGACTTATATGACTGTGGCACCCTTCCCTTCAGGAACCGGCGGTGGTAGTGGGAGGTGGGACCCCTCCTTTGATTTTTTATATATGACTGTGAGATGGGCACACATCAACGAGGAATTTTAAGTACCTTATTATTTCTACTGTATTTTTTTTACGGTTCTAATACAAGTGCTGCAGGGAAGTCCCTAAAGCGCTCCAGGAGCAACATGTGTGCGGAAAAAGCGATTCACGTTGTTCTTGAATCGCTGTAAATTGTACTCGGTGGGAATCACAGTCCTGGGCAAATTATTCCAAACAGATGATGTTCTCCATATAAAAGACTGCCTGAAAAGCGTTGTACGGGGAGTAACAAGCTGAACCTCATATGGACGTGAAGTATTAGCGCGACGTGTATTTCTAACATGCACCGCTCTGGGAGGAATTAAGCGGGCTACATCCTTCGAACACTTTCCATGAAAATACTTGTAGAAGAGGCTCAAGTCGCCAACCGTTCTTCCATGTTCTAACGAATCAAGGCCGCCGGTCAGTTCCGAGTCTCCAATCAAATGCAGTGTATGTTTGGGAGCGGAGCTCCAAACATGGAAGCAGTATTCCATAGTTGGTCGAATTTGAGCTTTGTAAAGAATTAACAGTTGTTGTGGAGTGTAAAGCTTTCTAGTTCGAAATAATCTTCCCAACTTTTGAGAAGCTCTTCTTGCTATGCTTTCGACATGTTCTTGCCAGAACATATTTGCTCCTAAACTAACGCCCAACAAATTGAGTATCGATGTTAGAGGAATGGAATGCCCCGCTATAACTATATCGGATTCAGCAACGTTAACTTTGTTAAAAAAACTGCCGCCTGGGCTTTTATAGCGTTAAATTCCACTTGGTTATCGCCACCCCAAGAGAGAATTTCTTCCAGGTCTTTGTTAAGTTGAACGACTTCCTGCTGTCTGCGGATATTCATCTGAGTAGCCGATATCCAAGCGTTCAAAGTAAATGAAAAGATAAGCGCACTGTCATTTGCAAAGCTGTAGATTGGGTTTCCGGTCTTTTCCAGCAAATCGTTAATGTAAATGAGAAAGAGAGTAGGAGATAGTATGGAGCCTTGGGGCACACCGGCGTTGAGAGTAAAGGTGTTAGAAAGAAATTCGTCGACTGCCAATCGTAAAGAACGCTCTCTGAGGAAACATGAGGGTCACAAACAGAACTTTTCAGACATACCATAAGAGCGTAGCTTAGCCAACAGTCCATCCTGCCAAACACGGTCGAACGCCTTGGATATGTCAAGAGCAATCGCTCGAAATTCTCCAAAGTGTTCAGTTGCGTTGTTCCAAACATGTGTTACAAGTCAAAAGATCTCCTGGTGATCTATGTTTACGAAAGCCATATGGGTGATCGCTAATAATGTTGAATCCTTAAAGATATTTTAGAAGATGCTGATTGATAGCCTTTTCCATGACTTTCGATATTATTGAAAGCAGTGCGACTGGTCTGTAGTTATTTGGCAAGGTCTTCTTGCCTTTTTTAGGTATCAGCTGAACTGTGGCATATTTCCAGCAGGAAGGAGATGTTCCCTTTCTGTAGGATATGTTGAAAAGTCTACAGAAAACTGGTGTTAGTTCCCTCGCACAGTTTTTGAGAACTATGGCAGATATTCCGTCAGCGTCAGAAGCTTTTTTGTTGTTGTGGCTTCATTAAAATACGTTTAATGATACGCTATCTGAAGAAAATATCGGGCATCCTTGACTGCACTATGGGAATAGTAGGTGGTGTGTGAACAATCTGCCTGACTAGAAAATTACATTTTATTATTTTCTGTTACTATCCTCACTAATATAGCAATAAATTGTTAATGAGGGAAAGAACATATTAATTCCAAAGAAATAAACGAGAAAATGGAGTATTGTGCGATTTATTAAACCAGAAATAAAAAAACCAGTCAAGTGCAAGTTGAACTTGCGCTATTAGTGTTCCGTACGTTGATTGCTTTTAAAATAAAAAATTTTGTTACAGATGTATAAAATGATCAGCGACTTCACAAAACACACCCCAAATGAGTTTTCAACAAAATTTGTTTCCAATCTTTACTGAAATCTGATGACCTTGAAATTTTTGTTTTTTTAAATACCAGAAAAATTATTAAAGGTAATGCACTCGTGATAATTTTCGTTCAATCTACACCCCGTGGAGAATATTCCAAAATTTTTTCAAAATTTTTTGATAAGTACTTTTCGAGATAAGGCCCGGGACAGCGATTTTTCGCGATTTTTAAAAAAATAATACAAGGAAAAGTACGCGCAAGTATTACATTACATATATATTTTTTACTCGTGTTTTCACAAGCTTTCATTTGACACCACACTCGATGACCTAGTAAAAAATTTTTTTTTTTCACTTCCGATTTCACCCCCCAAAACTAACCCCTTAAGTAAAAATTTAACTCTCAAAACTACATGGCTCTGATGAGGCCATCAATTCCTATATTATTACCAAATTTCAACTTTCTATGTCAAATAGTTTCGGAGAAAATCGGGTGTGACAGACAGACAGACACCGAAGTGATCTCATAAGTGTTCCGTACGGAACACTAAAAAGAAGATTAGAAATATTTATGATATACATATTTCAGCAACTCTAACGAAGTTATTTTCTGAATATACATTAAGTTAGTGTTACAATATTTAATACAAAAGTTTCTGGAAAATTTTACGTAAGAGGTAGGTACATCTGTGATAAAATAAATTTTATTTATTTAATACTCTGAATCATAAATCATATCAGATAATTATAGCAGACAGACACGTCTAAACAAGTAAATCGAGTTTTATTAATAACCTGGACTTTAGCAATGTTGCAATAAAAATCAAAAGTGTTTTATTTTGTATTATAACCACTCAAAACAATTTTTACTTTTTTCAGTTTAACAAGGCATTCAAAGCTGCAAAAACAATTTGAGAGTTTAAAGTTTTAAAAACAATTATTCGCAAAAGAAAATATACATAATAAGCACTATATTTCCTTGTAAAAAGTTTTTCAGCTTTTATTTTAGTTATACTATTCACATAAGGTGTATAGATCCTGGTGTATTTGGACGCCTTACAGATGTCAATTCTGGTTGAGCATATTCATGATAAATTTCCCCTTCTTCAGACTCAAAGATATAACTTTCGAAGAGCGAATTACCCATCCCTTTACAACGACATTCTACACACCGGTTTTTCATTCTTGGGGTCCTTCAATTATACTGATGACGCATGTGACCAATTCTATGTTGCACTGAATTCAGTTATCTCCTTAAATGTTTCTATTATTCGCCCTAAGACCCTCAAATATCCTAAATGGTACGATAATTCGATAATACGCAATATCAAAAAAAAGAATCAAGCCTGGAAAAAGTATAGACGTACTAGAAATGTTTGTGAATTAGTCGAATTTAAACATCTTCGTAGAGGAATCAAAATCGAGGTTTGGGTTGCTTATGATTATGTTACTGGGGCGGAAAGGGACTTCTCTATCAACCCAAATAAATTTTGGTCTTTTCTAAACGAGACAACTAGTATTCCCATCAACATGTATTTTGAAAACGAATTGCTAAGTTCTTCCATTCGGCATATGTTGATTCCTCTATGTTTCAGAACAACCCTCCCGATAACTACTCACATCTCTCTCTCTCATCTCTAATTGTTAACACCACAGAGGAAAGGGATGTGATCAGTGCCTTAAAGAAACCTAAACCCAAATCGATCGCTGGAACCGATGGTCTACCAGCTTTTTTTTATTCGGGATTGCGCAGCTATGTTCCAGAATCTGGAAGAAGACTAAAAAATATATGTCCCGTATTCAAAAAGGATGATAAGAGCCTCGTTGAAAATTACAGACGTGTGGTAATATTGAACAACTTTTCAAAGGTTTTCGAAATTGTGCTCTATGACATTATCTTTAATTATGTTAAACTGAAAGTCAACATGGATTCTTTCCAGGGCATTCAACCATGACCAATTTAGTTACAATTACTCAATTTATTTCGGGAAGTATGGACAATGGAGGACAAGTCGACGTAGTTTATACAGATTTCTCAAAGGCTTTTGACAGGCTTGACCATGGTATTCTGTTTGAAAAACTCTTAAACTGTGGCGTTAATGGCAACTTATTAAACTGCTGAAATCTTATTTAATTGGTCGTCAACTGATAGTAAATTATCGTGGTTTTGGTGTCGGTCATTATTAATGCTACCTCTGGTGTTCCTCAAGGGTCTATCCTAAGACCGTTATTATTTAACATATTTATAAATGACATCACCAGTGGCCTTACCTCGTCCTCTTTGCTTTATGCTGACGATCTGAAAATATACCGACGCATAGACTCTCTCCATGTTTGTGCAACTCTTCAGGATGATCTAGGTACTTTAAATCGTTGGTATATTCGTAATAACTTATATTTGAACACAGAGAAATGTTTTTCTATGTCATTCACTCGAAAGAAATTACTAGTAAATTTTTTATATAATTTAAACCATAATGATCTTAAAAAATGTTATCGTTTTTAAGATCTTGGTGTAACGTTTGATGCTAAACTCAGTTTTGTGGACCATATAAATGAGACCGTTGCTTCGTCTTATAAGTGCATGACTTGTTCATGAGGAAATTAAAACCCTTATCACTTTATTCAATGCTTTGGTTCGTTCTAAACTGGAAGATGGTTCAGTTATCTGGTACCCAACATATGAGATCAACAGTAATCACACAAAAAATCCAAGGACGATTTGTGAAGTCCCTCTGGTTTAAATTAGATGGTATTTATCCACCATTGGATTTCCCTAATGATGTTTTATTGAGAAGATTCAGTATTATTAGCCTTTCTCAGCGTAGAGAATATGCTACAACCTTGTTTTTATATAAAATCTTGAACAGCAGAATCGAATGCCCTTGCACCCTCTCAAGTATTAGATTCCGTGTACCATCTCAACAGGCTCGCCTAAGCCATTCCCTTTTCTAGATGTCTGTTCCAAGAACAAACTTGCTGATATACTCGCCGCTGTACGTTATGGGCATGAATTATGAAAGGACCAAACATATAGTTGATATTTTCTGTTGCAGTATAACATCTTTACGTAGGTCATGTTTAACTGTGGATTAGGTTTCTCTTTTCTTTTTTTTTTTATTTTCTTTAGCTTGTAGTGTAGTTATTAGAATTATTAAAATACTAATTTGATAGATACTTATCTATTTGTATTTGTTATATTTGAATGTTTCTATCCTACAATTGGATTGTTCTGTAGGATAGTTGTGTTAAATAAATAAATAAATAACTACAGCAAAGTGTAAAACTTAAGACATACTCTCACGAAAACAGACATAGTCTAAACGGAGAACAAAAACATTTTCCTCACGAAATCAGTATTATACGAGGCTGGTTTGAAAAGTCCGTGCAAAGTCCGAGAGATGGCACCACCGGCGCGTATCGAGGTCATGTTTAGTTAGTAGCATCTCTTGAATGAACGCACACCAAGTTTCAGCCATATTGGTCTATTTCTTTGTGTTTGGCATTCGTGTGAATCAAGGAAGTCGAGTGATTTTCAAGAAATGGACGAAAAAGAATTCCGTGTGGTGATTAAACATTACTTTATGAAAGGCAAAACGCCTCAGGAGACTAAAGAGAAGCTTGATAAACATTATGGTGACTTTGCACCTTCGATTAGAATAGTTTATAAGTGGTTTCAAAATTTTCGGACTGGCCATATGGGCACAAGTGACGCTGAACGTTCTGGACAGCCTGTGGAGGTTACGACTCCAGAAATCATTGATCAAATCCATGATATGGTGATGAATAACAGAAGAGTTAAGGTGCGTGAGATTGCTAGTGCTGTGGGCATCTCGACTGAACGGGTACATAATATTTTGCATAAACATTTGGACATGAGAAAGCTATCCGTAAGATGGGTGCCGCGATTGCTCACGCTTGACCAAAAACGGAATCGTGTGAAGTATTGCAAGGATGGTTTGCAGCTGTTCCAGAAGAATCCGGAGGACTTTAAGCGTCGTTTCGTCACTGTGGATGAAACATGGATACATTACTATACTCCTGAGACCAAACAACAATCTAAACAATGGGTTACCAAGGGGGAATCTGCACCAAAAAAGGCGAAGACCGTTCCTTCGGCCGGAAAGGTTATGGCGACTGTCTTTTGGGATTCGCAAGGGATAATTCTCATCGACTATCTGGAAAAGGGTAAAACTATTACAGGTGAATATTATTCATCGTTATTGGACCGTTTGAAAACCGAGCTGCAAGAAAAACGCCCGCGATTGGCCCACAAGAAAGTCCTTTTCCATCATGACAACGCACCAGCACACACCTCAGCAGTTGTGGTCGCAAAATTAATGGAAATAGGATTCCAACTCGTTTCACATCCCCCCTATTCTCCAGACTTGGCTCCCTCGGACTACTATTTGTTCCCCAATTTGAAGAAATGGCTGGCGGGACAAAGATTTTATTCAAACGAGGAGGTGATTGCAGACACTATTGGATATTTTGCAGATTTGGACAAATCCTATTATTCGGAAGGGATCAACAAACTAGAACTTCGTTGGACGAAGTGTATAAGCCTAAAAGGAGACTATGTCGAAAAATAAAAAAGGTTTACCCCAAACACATAAGTCCTTTTCCATCATGACAACGCACCAGCACACACCTCAGCAGTTGTGGTCGCAAAATTAATGGAAATAGGATTCCAACTCGTTTCACATCCCCCCTATTCTCCAGACTTGGCTCCCTCGGACTACTATTTGTTCCCCAATTTGAAGAAATGGCTGGCGGGACAAAGATTTTATTCAAACGAGGAGGTGATTGCAGACACTATTGGATATTTTGCAGATTTGGACAAATCCTATTATTCGGAAGGGATCAACAAACTAGAACTTCGTTGGACGAAGTGTATAAGCCTAAAAGGAGACTATGTCGAAAAATAAAAAAGGTTTACCCCAAACACATAAGTAGTTTTTATTTTTGCACGGACTTTTCAAACCAGCCTCGTAGAGTTCACTATTTATTATAACTTTACAAACAACATAATAGTTTTTAAAAAAATTGCGTTTTTCTGGTAAATATGTCTGCCAAAATCATAGAATACTTAGGTATACTCTTTCTCCTTCACATAACATACGATCTTCTGGAAAGGACCAGGAATACAATCTACATCGTTACAGATGACCGTACGGTTATTTCTTCATTTACTTTGAACTCTTGATCATCGACTACTTATGCATATATTCGCAGACAATAGGAAGTCGCTCAACTGGAGGACCCGAAAGAAATCTCATTGTGGAGTGACAGTAACCAAGTAGAATTTGTACTACAAAAACCAAGAAGGCAGTTTTTTTTAAAAAAATGCGAGTTGGACTTGCGCAATTAGTGTTTTGTAGCGTGATTGCTTTTCAAATAAAATAAAATCTTTACATAGGCTAAGTTAATTAGGTCCCTAAAATCTTCAGATCCAATATGTATTTTCACGTTTTTTCTTAGTCAATAATGTACAATAGTTATAGAATCTTAGCTTCCTAAGAGCCAATAAATCAATCTAACTCAATCTAGATTCTAGTAATAAAAGTGGATAACTAATATTTACTACCTAAATATTTGTTTAATTATAAACAAATAAAATAAAATTATATCTCGATACAAGAACCACTCTCCATTCGGTTAAAGAAATGTACGTAAAAGTATATTACAAAAACCTCCACCATACGTGAAGAAACAGATTTTGCATGCATGCGTGCATAATTTTCGCTCCATTTAAACTTTATGGCCCCCTCCCCTCCAAAATACTCAAGATTTTTTTGAAAAATTTTCTAACGATATTTTTCGAGATAAGGGAACGACATCGATTTTTGGCAATTTTTTAAAATATTATAAAGGAAAGTGTGCATAACTAAAGGTTATTCAAAAATTCACGCAAGAAGTAATTTTGATAGAAAACACAGGTTTTTAATTAAAAATTGTAATTTTTTTATTGATTCATAAAGTATACAGTATAGGGTTATGTATGGAATAACATATCGGGTAAAGGGCCTCCACGGCTTTGCTGGCACATACGCACTTTTTCGTCCAAAGTTTCCATGACCATTTTGCATAAATGTGGCTGAATTTCGTTGATACAGCCTTTAATTTCCTCCTTCAAGTCGTGGGTGGTTGTGGGCTTGTAGGCATAAACCTTAGACTTTAAAAAACCCCAAAGAAAAAATCCAACGGCGTTAAATCGCATGATCTGGGCGGCCAATTGTGATCACCAAAACGGGATATTACACGACCAGGAAATGACTCATGCAGTAATTGAATCGTTTCTCGGGCTGTATGGCATGTGACACCGTCTTGTTGAAACCACATGTCGTCCACATCCATATCTTGCAATTTAGGCACAAAAAACTGGATTATCATATCGCGATAACCATGACCATTAACTGTTATTGTCTGGCCAACTGCATTTTCGAAGAAGAATGGTCCGATGATGCCTCCAGCCCAAAATCCGCACCAAACAGTGACACGTTGTTGCATTTGTTTCGCAATAGTCACGTGTGGATTGTCTGAACCCCAAATGCGACAATTTTGTCGATTAACGAAGCCATCAAGATGGAAATGAGCCTCATCGCTGAAGATGATTTTCTTCGAAAAATCAGTATCCACTTGTTCCATAATACATTCAACGGAATCTCTTCGTTGTGCGTGGTCAGTAGGCTTCAGTTCTTGAGTCAATTGAATTTTGTAAGCATGAAGATGCAAATCTTTCGTAAGAATACGCTGTAGAGAGCTTCTCGAAATGTCCAGTTCTTGACCACGGTGCCGAATTGATGTTCCTCGAGTCTCAGCAACACTCTCACGAACTGTTTCAATATTTTGTGTTGAAGGACGGCCAGACCATTTAAGATCACTAATTGATCCAGTCTCCCTGATTTTTTCAATTAATCTCTTCACAGTTGATGAGGTTAAATCACTATTCCAACCATATTTTGTACGAAAATTCCGAACTGTAGTTGCCAAACTTTCATCATTTTTAAAATATTGCTCAACAATGAAAACACATTGTTCTTTCGTGTAGCGCTCCATTTTTAATAACCCTGAACTGTCAGCTGTCGCACTGTGTTTTTTGTTTTGTTAGCAACACTTTACCATACAAATGGCGCCATGTTCAAATCTTGCGTGAATTTTGGGACACCCTTTATTACACGATATATATTTTTGAACTCATTCTCTCTTCCGATTTAACCCCCTAAAACTAACCCCTTAACCTTTAAGTATGGACGTGATTAACTTGTAACAGTACCTTGGACGTAGGGTCTCACAGACTACGTTCGCAGTAGAACGAGAAACTGATTCGGGATGGTTAAAACACCACATTCATATGTAACTATAACTTTCTGATAATAAAAGAAAAGGTAAATATGATCAACTTTTATTATTATCATTTTAATATTTTGCAAAATTAACAATCGTGGCACTTTTCAGCCTAAATTGATTTAAGTATTTTAAAAAATCAAGTATAAGTAATAGGACACAAGTAACACTTTTTTCTAGAAATTTAATAGAGAAAGATACAAAATAATATAAAGTCATTTCAGATAACAAAAAATAAAATTCTGACAATGGCCTTATAAGACCTAAATTACTTGTAATCATTGCATAGATGGGCCTACTGCACCCAGTACAAGTGTAGGCAGACTTTATATACAATTTTGGTGGACAGAGTCTGCACGTTTTTTTACTTCCTTGACTAATTCTCTCTCTTTCTCTTCTGCGATCATATCATAACCCAAAAGTTGCGTCATAATCGATCTCAACTGTCTCGGCAATTTGGTGTTGACTACAGGTTTTTGCATATGAGCGACCACTAGCGAACGGGCTAAACTTTTACAGAAATCTCCTCTCTCAATATTCTTTGTTTGGTGTATGTTATATAGAATGAAAGCATTCATGCCGTTTAAATCTAGAACTTGATAGAATATCACCATAGGCCATCTTCTGCTTCGACGGCTACTCGAATAAACATTTTTGTCTGCCACATCAACGCCTCCTTTGGGGGAATTGTAATAGAATATAATTTCAAGTTTGTTAGTATCTCCATGAACCTCGTTATTAGGATGCATTGAGGATACGAGTATCACACTTTGTAACAACATTTTGTATGACAATAATGGACATGGATTCCATCCGATTTTCGATAGGTGCTACTTACGTGTCAGGCAATGGGCGTGGCAACTTCCTCTCTTCCCAGTAATTTCGCAACTAAAACTGAAGCTTCAGAGCTGCACGGTTGTGGGAAGGGGGGAGAAATGTGCGATTCTGTGACCCCAAATAAACAAGAAAAAACTGCTCTGTCATCAAGACAATGCACCGTGTCACAAGTGAATGGTTACAATGGCAAAATTGCATGAATTGAAGTTCCAATTGCTTTCTCATCCACCGGATTCTTCAGATTTGGCCCCCAGCGATTATTAGCTATTCGCAGACCTCGAAAAAATGCTCGCAGGAAAGAGATTTGGCACCAATGAAGAAGTTATCCCCGAAACTGAGGCCTATTTTGAAGGAAAAGGAAAGTCGTTCTTTTTTTTTATAGGAATAGTCCACTGCTCTCAGCGGAGTTGATGAATTCAATAGTAAAACAACACTGTCTACTCCACACAATATAATGAAGACCTTTGGTAACATACACTCTTTAAATTGTGGACATTATTCGTAGACATAAATCTACATCATTAGCACAAAATTGTCTAAAATAAAATTTAAGGGGCACACTGGATGACCTTCACCATCCTGTTTAGGGTTTGTAAATATTTTAATAATTCATGTGGAGATTCTGTTGAAATTAAACTTTAAAAACTTAAAAACACATAATTAAACTAAATAAATGATTATTATAGATAAATAATTTAAAGGGGGTGAAAACCTTTTAAGGTTCATAGAATCACAAGGTCATCTAAATTACAGGTTATAAACGGCACTGAATATAAAATTCTTCGGTTGACAAAAGTCAAAAGAACCAGTTTGCCGCTCAAATTTGAAAACGAGGGGGAAATGAAAGTAACCTAAGTTATAAATTTGAATTGAAACAAAAAAGTAGAATTAAAGACAAATCTGTAAAAACTAAAGTGAACCTCAACTATATAAGTAATTAATGCGGAAAAAAATAATTAAGGAAAAAGTAAAATTAAACTTATGTTTAAACCAATGACCAGACTGTTGCATAACTTCAAGGCGTGGAAAACACGAGACCAAAGATTAAATAAAACAGGAATAAATGAAAAAATTATGTGAAAACGACAAAGTGAAGGAAATGGAAGTTTGATCAAAGAAGGTATTAGACCTTAATTGGAGGTCAAATGAAACAATAAACAAATATAATAGGGGTCAATAATAGACTGAAGGTTGACTTTATAAAAAATTAGAATAGAGATGGAATTATTAAAGGGAAGGTTATGGTCCGGATTAAGAAAAGGTGAGGAAAAGAAACGGGGGGGGGGGGGGGGGTATAGGATAATAATTGTTACGAAGAATTAAATAATTAAGTGAGGAACTTTAAGGATGAGAAAACAGCTGAAATTAATTTGATCATTCAAACAAATAAGAATATCGGACTTAGAAGCTTTAAGGATTTCCATAATTTCAAGTAAATTAAGGATAGTGCCTTTGTTACAAATGTGTATTATTTTGACTCCCAAAGAGGGATAGAAGTAATGTTTCTTATTAATAACGTGGTTAGAAAAGGAAGAATTGGAATTAAGATCCAACATTTGGACATTCTTGTACTTATTAATGATTTTAACATGCTCAGAGATTCTGACAGAAAAGCTTCTGCCCGTCTGACCAATGTAACAAGCTGAACAAGAGGGGAAAGAACAAGACAATTGATAGGTACCTGGAGAGTCGTTCTACAAAATAGGTGCAGAAATGGTAGAAAAGCGTTGGACTGATTGTATCGCTCGTGAGGAAGACTATATTATAGAATAAAGTCGAATTTTGCAAAAAAAATGTGTTTTAAGACCAAAAACTTTTCGGCCTACGTGTTAAGCCAAAGTTATACGATTTTGTATTCCATGGATATTTCATATAAATTTGTAGAGGTATTTCGGTCCTCAGTCCTAAACTTACTAAACAGTAACAAAAAAATTGATAATTCCAACTAGAGTGCTGGCTGATTTTTGTTTGGTCCAAATTGTTTGTAAATTTTTAGCTACTGTATCCAGACAATATTTCGATGATTTTTTAAAAGATACTTTAACTGTGAGTTCTAATTAAAGATAAATAGCATCAACAGACTTTTTTTTACGACATGAGGGTAATTGGAGTTTTTGCGAGGTTAAGAAATGGTCCAAAATGGACCAGAATTATCCAATTTTGTATTATGTAATAATTTGGATCGATTTCTCAGAGTTTCTGTATAGCTAAGTCCTGAATAATATGTAATGGAATCAGTAATTCCATATTTCCAACTATATGGGGGAAATTTTTGTTCTGAACGGTTCTGGCGATCTCTAGTATGGTCCAAATGGTACGGAAGTGTCTACTAATCAGTAATAGCATCATTTAATAACAGTCTATTATTATTTTAGCAATGCCGACATAAAATTCACAAGTAAAGTTGTCTAGAATTAAAAAAAAATGCGTTTTTTACACTTTTGCCGGATATATTCCGACACAATAACTCAAACATCTTGGTTTTGTAAAAAGGCCATGTGACATTTAAAATTAGATAATAAAAACCTAAAGTTTGCGACCAGCCCGAGCCCTAGAAGTGGTTTCTATTTTTGGGTAGAAGGGGGTGTCCGAGTTTAAAACGATATATATATATATATATATATATATATATATATATATATATATATATATATATATATATATATATATCTATATATGTATATATATATATATATATATATATATATATATATATATATATATATATATATATATATATATTAATTTGTTACAATACAAAATAAAATACTTTTGATTATCAAATATTGGAACAATGCTAAAGTTCAGGTTATTATGAAAATCCGAATAAGCTTGTTTGGACGTGTCTGTTTGCTACTATGAATTGTAACTATGACTTTTAAATATTTAAAATTTACTTTATCATTTATTGTAGAAACAAGTGAGTATCACTTTCAGTTTATCCGGAAACGAAACCAAGTTCATTATTTTTTATAGAACACTATGTATGTTATATCGTTCTTGAATTCTACGGAAAATACAACGTAATAGAACAAGAATTATAATATCCCATACTTCTTTTTGACACTTTCTGGAAAAATTTCGGTTCAATATGTCAAATAATATATATCTATATATATATATATATATATATATATATATATATATATATATATATATATATATATATATATATATATATAAATAAATATATATATATATATATATATATATATATATATATATATATATATATATATATAAATAAATATATATATATATATATATATATATATATATATATATATATATATATATATATATACATATATATATATATATATATATATATATATATATATATATATATATATATATATATATATACATATATATATATATATATATATATATATATATATATATATATATATATACAGGGTGTCTCAAAATTCACGCAAGATTTGAATTTGGCGCCATTTGTATGGTAAAGTGTTACTAACAAAACAAAAAAAACTCCGTGTGGCAGTTTACAGTTCAGGGTTATTAAAAATGGGGTGCTACACGAAAGAACAACGTGTTTTCATTATTGAGCAATATTTTAAAAATAATGAAAATTGGCAACTACAGTTCGGAATTTTCGTACAAAATATGGTCGGAATAGTGATTTAACCTCATCAACTATGAAGAGATTAATTGAAAAATTCACGTCGTTCGACACAAAACATTGAAGCAGTTCGTGAGAGTGTTGCTGAGACTCCAGGAACATCAATATGGCACCGTGGTCAAGAATTGGACATTTCTAGCAACTCTCTACAGTGTACTCTCATGAAAGATTTGCATCTTCATGCTTACAAAGTTCACTTGACCCAAGAACTTGAGGCCTACCGACCACGCACAACGAAGAGAGTTCGTTGAATGGATTATGGAACAACAAGTGGATACTGATCTTTCGAAGAAAATCATCTTCAGCGATTAAGCTCATTTCCATCTTGATAGCTTCCGTAATCGACAAAATTGTCGCATTTGGGGTTCAGACAATCCACACGTGACTGTTGCGAAATAAATGCATCCATAACGCGTCACTGTTTGGTGCGGATTTTGGGCTAGAGGCATCATCGGACCATTATTCTTCGAAAATGCGGTTGGCCAGGCAATATCAATTAATGGTGATCGTTATCGCGATATGAAAATCCAGTTTTTTGTGCCTAAATTGCAAGATATGGATGTGGACGACATGTGGTTTGAATAAGACGGTGCCACATGCCATATAGCCCGAGAAACAAATCAATTACTGCATGAATCATTTCTTGGTCGTGTATTATCCCGTTTTGGTGATCAGAATTGGCGGCCCAGATCATACGACTTAACGCCGTTTGATTTTTTTTCTTTGGGGTTTTTTAAAGTTTTTAAAGCCCACTTCAAGTCGTGGGTGGGACTTGAAGGAGGAAATTAGGCGCTGTATCAACGAAATTCAGCCACATTTATGCAAAACGGTCATGGAAAATTTCGACAAAAGAGTGCGTATGTGCCAGCAAAGCCGTGGAGGTCATTTACCCGATATATTATTCCATACATAACCCTATACTGTATACTTTATGAATCAATAAAAAAAATTACAATTTTTAATTCAAAAACCTGTGTTTTCTATCAAAATTACTTCTTGCGTGAATTTTGGGACACCCATTATATTTGACAGAAATTAAATTACTTTATATAATATGTATTACAAGTATTGTTGACTGACATCACAAGACTATAACTTCGTCTTCGAAGGAAAGAGCACTGAAAATAAATTTTTAACGTCAAATAACGTTATTAATTTTAATGGAAAGATAAACAATTTGTTAAATATTTATATGCTATAGAGAATTTTATACAATTTCTATATACATTTTTTTTATACCCAAAATTACTAGTTTCTGAGATATATATAAAAGTTATCCTGCACTATACCTTTCATCCAATCCATCTCAACAATTCTTTGACGCTGTGCTTTAATTTTAGGTGGCTGTATATATTGGAGGGCGGGTTATTAGATTGCAACGATCCCATTTGTTTTATGTGGCCATAACTACTTCATAATTTAAGCTAGCTTTTGACAGTCGTGGGTCGTAAATTATAACGAAATTTATTCCTGTACAAAATATTCGGATTATAAGTTCTTTTGGTTTAAGTTTAACTAAAATACCTGTTTTAACCCCAGATTAAGAAATTGGCGTTGTTATTAGTAAACGAAAAGGCAAGAAAAATTGCAGAGAAGCGCGAACATTGTATGTTCAACTGCTGCTGTACATTGCTGCAGATCTTTTTAAATATCAAATGCATGAACATCTATATGAAGACGACTACCTACAAAGACTGAACTTTAGAAACTTCTAACGGCAATACCCAATCGTAAAATTTATTTTCCGAAGAATCTAATTTTACTAAAATCATGATGTTTAGCAAAAACAATACTAGGTATTGGTCAAAGAAAAATCTTCGTTTGGTGAGTGAGGGAACTTTCCAGGAAACATTTGGAGTTAACGCCTTGACAATATAAGAAGGCGAATAATAGGACCAATTTTTTTTTTCGAAGAACCATTAAATATTAAACAGTATTTAATTTTTCGCACAAATTAGTTATCGACAGCAGCTACTCCTGATATTTTTATTTTTTCAAGCGTTGGTTCAATATCAATAGTCTAATAAGATGATCGCCAATGTTACCAGTCCTTGCGCTCCTTGATTTCTTCTGAGCTTATCAAAGAATGTGCATACATGAGAACGGTGAATAATATTGCAGACCTTAGAAATAAGATTATGCAAGCTATTAATTCTATTAAGCCACTTCAACGATACTTCAAATGAAAAATGTCCTTCGCGAATTTCAGGAACGAGTTCATTCTCGTTTTGAACATTTAAACTAAAGATAAGGTACATATATGAAATAATCCAAAATGTTTAAAAATGATTGATTTTGTCGAGAGGATTAAAAAATGATGTAATATACAGGGTGCTCTATAAGAAATAACGAAATTCATTTCCTTGCGGCTAAACCAACGTTCTTTTGCAGTCAGATTGGACACTTATTTGAACAACGATATAAATTTCTTAACACACACACGCAAATATATATATATATATATATATATATATATATATATATATATATATATATATATATACATACATATATACATATATACATATATATATATATATATATATATATATATATATATATATATATATATATATATATATATATATATATATAATATATATATATATATATATATATATATATATATATATATATATATATATATATATATATACATATATATATATATATATTATTTATATATATATATATATATATATATATATATATATATATATATATATGTGCGTGTGTGTGTGTGTTAAGAAAGGTGTTTCGTAGTGTCAGGCAGAATGGACAAATACAGCCTGTATTTTTTTCTCAGATGCTAGACCTTCTAGATCCATCAATATCAGGGAGTAGTTCCCCCTTCCTAGGGATGGTTTTCGGCCTTACTAGTTGTCTTGAATATTTGGCACAATGAGAGAAAAGTTCTTGATCCTTTCCGAATTCCAATAACATTCATATGCATCTTTAGAGCTTAGGGGTAGTTTCTAGTTTATAGTCGTATATCGGTGGTTCAAGCGAATCTACCCCAGATTTGTTCACCCTGCCTAAAACTTTTGTAGTTTTGGGGCCTGAACTTTTTTCGTCGTTATTGAAGCTTATGAGATACCTCCGTAGGTGGGGGTGATTTTTATTTTTTTATAGGGGTGAGTCTCGAACCTTTAAGAGTAATATATGGTTGTCACATCAGATTCAGAGCTACAAGAATTTATCCCTTGTACATGTTATTTAAGCTCACGTCCATTATTTGAGTTTTAGAGGTACTTTCCACCCCCTATAAGGGTGGATTTTGGTTTAATTAATAGAAATAGCTTGCTGTGGTTTGGATGCATATTCTCTTCTCTAGACTACAAAATATCCACCATTTTTTACACTTCAGTCATTACATTACTACTTTAGTTTTACCCGATTTCAAGGGATGTTTTTGGCCAAAAAAAATGACACGATAAATCTTTTTTTTTTAACTGCGAATTCGAATTCAGCGTCGAAAAATACACTAGATCCGTGGTAACGAACTTTTTTTTGTGGGATTGTGTAATTAAGCAGTAATAAAAAATATTGATGTATTGCCAATATGCCTGGAATTTAGAACTAATTTAAAGAATCAATAATTATTACACCATTGGTAAATACGTATTTTTTATATATTTCAAGACGAGTCAAATTTTTGAATTTTCTCCCATTATCGGTGAAAATTCCACTTGCGGCACTATGTAGAAGTCGAATTTTCATGTATTTTACTACTATTATGTACCGCTCACATTTTTCTTTTTTAACATTATTGACTGTAATGTGCATATGACAGTAATAATTATTATGTGAAGTACGTTATATTTATTTTGAAATTCATGTTTTTAGATATGCAATTGTCATGACAGAATTTTGGTATATGTTAATATTAAAGAAATTGTAACAATTATTAAGAAATGGCCACAATTTAAATATTTGAAAACACACATTTAAAATACTAAGAATGGCCTGTCTATCCGTGTCAGCAGTGTCCCAGCTTAACTTCTTCTTTTTATATTTTGACAGTTACCACGTGCAGAGGCTCGGATTCGATCTCCGACAGGTCGGAATACTTTTATTTTAAAGTTTAAGTAACATACCTCGTCATGATGCTGATTGCTCATCAGCAAACTCCCGAAAGTCGACACGCTTTAAAAATGGCAATTGTGGGGAGACTGTTCGAACTATGAAAAGCTGGCGAAGAAGGCACCGCTTTTACACGGGTAGGCGAATAACTGAAGTCGGCCTTCGAGGACGATCACGATGGGAATAACTACTGGGAATGTTATTTGTTGAAGACTGTGAAGACTATAGTAAGCTGACGATCAGGGCGCTACTCTTCAAATGAGCATTGGTGCCAAAACCTGACAGAAGGCTGCCATCGACATGTTATTGGTTGGCGGTTACTTAATCAGAAAGGCTGACCTCTTTGATCTTATACTTAATTTGGTCCTAACATTAGTATATCTAGTCAATCTAAAGAACCTTATATATAGTTACTAATACATTTTAGATTATTCTTTGACTGAAATATAATTTTCCAATAGTTTTTAAGAGGACGGGGATGTGCGTAATGGAGAACTTTTAAGAAGATATCTGCTATAAGGGAAATTTCAAGGCAATATCTGTAGCAAATGTTCTGAAACTCGATTTCCATTTTTTAAATTGACAAAGTTAAGATGATTAATGTTCTTTTTTCTTTTTTTGTAAAGGTGATATATTTTTAGGTTTCTTTTTGTAAAGTGTTTCCTTTCACTAATACATCGTTAATAACTAACAGTGTGTCCGTATTTTTCGTCAGAGCCGGCATTCATTCCTAGAAGGCCGACTTCACTTTTCAGCCCCATCTACCTGAAAGTATTGCCTTCATTTTTCATGATTCGCGCAGCCTTCCATCACCGACAGCCTTTTTGAAAGTATGTCGGATTTGGACAGTTTGCCGATGTCTGTTGGCTAGCACAATGACGTGGAATGTGACCAGGACCAAGTACACCTTTGGAATAAAAGTATCCTGACTTGTAGGGCATCAACCAAGAGAATCTGGGCCCCGTAAACTGGAACTATATGATAAAGAAGAAGTGTCACACAAAGAGTATACTTACATGTTTAGCTACAACTGTAAAAATTCTAGAATTTAAACTGGAACACCGGACGCCTGTACAGAGATCAATGTAAATGTTATTATTAGAGACCGAATTATATGCAACATAAAAATCTTGAAATATGCATGCAAATATGCATGAAAAATGCTTAAAATATGTATGAAAAGGGTCGAAATATGCAATATTAAATAATAATAAAAGTAGTAATTTTTAGTTTTTTATTTCAAAATCAGCATAAAATTAACAAGTTATCGACGATGTTTAAATTTAATTAACAATTATTTAACATTTTTTAAAATTATTTAACATTTGTATTCTTTATACACGTAAACAATAAGGTATTGTTCCAAATGTTGGGTAGTAAGATGTGTCTTCGATCACTTAAAATATTTTTAAAAGTGAAAAAAGATCGTTCCACATCCACTGAGGTAACTGGGCAGTATTTGAATTTGGGTGCTATGTTAGCACTTATTGTTTCTGGTAAAAGTTCACCCGCACCCATTAATAAAACAATCAATTTGACACAGAGGTTCAAAGCCTGGGTTATTGCACAAAATGTTTTCAAACTTTTCTTTATCTCTACGCGGGAATACATCTGGCAATGTGGAGTTTATTTGACGGATTTTATTCATTATCTGTCAACGCCAAACCTCCAGTTTCAAGCTTTTTAATACCCGCAGGTATGTGGGAAAAGTGAGTGCTAATCAAAGCTATGTTTTTTTTTAATATCAGAATCGTTAAATGCTTCCTTGGATTGACGAACTGCCAAAGCCTCTGCAGCATCATTTACTACACCTTTGATGGCCTCGAAATGTTCGTTGTAAAGTAGTACAGCTTCAATCCATGTTCCCGATCGAGTTACCACTGGGTCGGGAGGTAAAGGCACATGTGGCAGTTTTTCTTTATAGGCGTTATTGCGAGCAGGTGCCTTAAGAAACACTTTCTTAGCTCATGAAATCAGTTTATTTACATTTCCAAACGTGGATCGTACTTCTTCAGCGAGTCGATGGACTCCGTGAGCAAAGCACGTCACATGAATTAAATTTGGATAAACTATTTGGAGGACTTTGGCTGCCTTGATCATATAGGGAGCAGCATCTGAGAAAAATATAAACACTCTTTCATCTGCAAGAAGATTCCGGAAATATTTTTTTAATACCCTCATTCTCAAATCTGGCGATCGTAGAATGATTTGTCTTGTCAAGTTCTTTGCAGGCCACCAAATAGGAAGAAGAAGGCTCTAATCTTAATGCACCCACAATTAAATTCGCAATATAGCTACCACAACTGTGGGTAGTTTCATCAGCTGAAATCCAAATAATGTTATCCCTAAGTTCATTACGTATTTCTTCCAGAACATGTTGGTAAATTGTTGGTATGTAATTTTTACGCAGTGTTGATTCGTCTGGTTTTTTTGATTCAAGCAATATTTTCGCAGAACATCTTTGAATGTAGGATTTGTAAGTTTGTGGAGAGGAATATTACTTGCAAGCAATGCTTCACATAAATCCATGCTAACGTGGTTTTTTTGTTTGCCTATAGAAGTGGAATCACTGCTACTTGCTGTTGTTATAAGTTGTCGTGGGCCTTTCTTTGCAATCCTGCGATATGAAGACTTGTCTTGACATGCTGGTCAATTTGAAACTTTTTTGTGCATGAAACATTTTTCTCGCAAACTCGACAATATAAAATATTTCCGTCGTATGTAAATGTTCCAGGATCATCAGCTACCCACGAAGAAACACTTTTTTTTGCGGGTGACATGGTACACGTTAAACTTTAACACAACACGTTAAAAATTGCAAAAAGACTACACTGATGCAAGCGCGTCAACAATAATGTTAAAACTGATATCTTGTTTTAAAATAAAAATTCGTCTTGGAGAAAATTGTTTATTTGATCCACGCTCAAACAAATATTCTTAGAAACTAACTACTTATCACTTAATATCCCGACCAAGAATCAAAGGAATAAAGTACCGTCGTAATTTTGAGTATTCCCTTGGCACTATAACCTAATCGATGTTTAGACTATTGCAGGTAATGTTCCGGCGATAAGATCGGTTCCAGACGGCGACATTAACAATGCCCTGAGCAATTCAATTGTCTAGTAATACCGAGAAATATTGTAAATATAGGGAAAATATGCATCATTACTAGATTTTGGGTAAAATATGCAATAATCGGTGAGAATGGTCTAAATATGCAAATGCATATGAAAATATGCAAATGCATATAATCCGGTCTCTAGTTATTATGTAAGGCTTTTTAAATATTTAAATCACGGTCATTTCTTAATACTGGAATGTACCAAATTCCGTCATGATAATTGCATACCAGAAAGCATGCATTTTAAAATAAGTAAAATGTTTTTCACATTATAATTATTACTAGTAGATGCATTCTACAGTAAATACTTCTAAAAAGTGTGTGCGGTACATGCAAAAATAAGGCCACTGTATGTGTTTACTTATGGAGTGGTAACTCTCGATTATTTGGATTAATTCTGAATTCCATAGTCATATTGTAAATACTTCAATATTTGTTATCACTGTTTAATTATTAATTACGTGAGCATCTTAAGGTATAAAATGGAATAAAAACCCCATGAGACTGTTAGTTCAGTTTATATACTGGGGTAAAGCACATTTCCTTTTTTAATTTCGTGAGCATCAAATTTGCAAATATGGTGCAACAAATTAAACTTGTTAAACTATGTAATTTTTCAATATTGCTTTGGGTAATTTTATCTTTAAGTGTGGCCCAACCCGTTGAAGAAAAATCCAACAATGATACCGATACTTTAGTTTTGGTCCACGTGGTATGTATGACTTTTCTATTTCGTTTTTAACGTAAATTTTATCTCGGCATTTTTCCTACACACTGTTAATATTTTATAACACTCGCATATTTGGGCCTATATTTGATGTTTGTCATTTAAAGTGTCTAAACCGTCAGAAGCACTCAGCAGCATCTGATGTAGCTTGGGGAGAATATAAGTATCTCCTCCTCCTAAATAAGAAAAAGGCGTCCATTCGGCATAAGTTTAGGGTTGATCCAAAGATTTTTAGCTGGCTTTGAAGAAGTTGAATATTGGTTCTTTTCCCAAATTTTAGCCTCTAAATATAAACGGACCCTCGGAATCCCAATCAGCAATTTTTAAACAATATTCGAAAAATAGATATAACTGCTAACAACTCGGTTATAAAATCATATAGGAATACTCGTTTTGGGAGTGACTGGTGTAATTTTATTTTTTGCAAGGTTGACGAAGAATATATAAATGCAGTTATTTTCAAAATCAAAATGGACTAGAGGGAACTGATAAAATAAATTAGACAATATTTTCCCGAAATTACGGCTTTACCTCACACAATTCATAACATTTTACTGCAATAAAGAATAGGTAATTTCAGCGGTTTTATTATTTTCTTAAATTGCGACATATATATAAGTGTCAAGGATCTCAAAGTGAATTTTCCATGGAAAAAATTAGCACCAACTTTTGAATTTTAGATTTTTTCGTTTGTGCAAAAAATTAAAAAAATGGGTTTTTTGTATAGTTAAAATTGAAAAGATTCTGTACAAATTCAACTAAAATCCTTATAAACCTGGGTCCTGAAGTACGCTGCTTTTGAAAAAAAAAATGCACTTTAGAATCCAGGTTCATATGCTTATGCATATTGCTATGAGGAATACGTATGAATTTCTTTAGATTTTTTCAAGCGATTTTTCGAATTTTGAATTTTTGCACCAACAAAACCTGTTGTAACTCGCGGTCCACGGGAGGTGGACTGTCCCTCAATGAGAAAGTGTGATAATGGTTTGTCGGTAGCGAAGATTTCTTTTCCTAGCGAAATGTCCGAGTTTCGCCACATTTGTATTTTGCCTACTTTACCTAAGATACTTAGGAAAGTTATGTATAATCAGCTAAGCAAATAGCTAGCTCCACAAAATGTTTTACCAAATACCCAATCTACTTTTTTGTCCTTCATATAGCACTACTCTTGCTCTACTTAAGAGGAGTGATAACATAATTGGCACCTGTGATAATAAAATGACAACTTTTGCATTGCTGGATTTTAGTAAGGGTTTCGGTACTTTAGATTATGAGATATAGATGTGAGTGCTTTAAACTGGTTTAAAAGTTATCTCGATGGTAGAAAGCTAAGGGAGGGTAGGAATGGCAAT
This sequence comes from Pachyrhynchus sulphureomaculatus, assembly GCA_019049505.1. Lineage (NCBI taxonomy): Eukaryota > Metazoa > Arthropoda > Insecta > Coleoptera > Curculionidae > Pachyrhynchus > Pachyrhynchus sulphureomaculatus. Next base: position 14,097,254 of record CM032455.1, on the reverse strand, counting down.
GAATGCTTTAGCTTCGTTTTTCTTAATAGACGTGCACCGCAGGACTGGGTCTTTCATTATTTTCTTTATATACAGCCGAACTCAAGAAATAGTTAGTTTTACCAATCTCATCAATATGCTGATGATATGCAAGTGTATTATTCTTTTTCAACAGACGATATCTCTGAGACTGGAAAACTGTCTTAAAAATGTTACAGTGTCATGGCCTATTACTTAATGGAAATAAGTCCAAATTATTTCTGTTTGAGCGTTGCAGTCGGATAATGTCGTGAAATAATGACTTCAGGATGGAGTTTTGAATGGCACGATATTAACACCTAGAGAGATTCTTGCAGAAATTTGAGAACAAAATTTGATTCACAACTCCGTCACGAAGAGCAAATTTCTAATTTATTCAAAAGATGTTGTTACAAATTGAAAATTCTTTACATCAACAAGAATATTTGAACTGCGGATATTAAATTGCGTCTGCAGCTACTCTTTAATTTTATCTTCAATTTCCTACAGTGGCCGACACTTAATTTACGCGAACAAAATAGTTTAGAAAAACTTAAAAACTCTCATTTAAAGTTTTGCTACAATGCCAGGAGATACGATCACGTGACATATTTCCGAGGGTGTCTAATTGGCTTAGCTTAAGCGATATATATTGCTCATCTAGCTACTTTTGTTCATAGTGTTATTCTGCTCCTTGTTATTTTTTTGATAAACTAGTCCCAGGCAGTGATGTTCATAACAGCATAAGTTATTACAGTTGTAAGTATAGTGTCGGAAATACAAAACTATTATATTCTAGAGATCCTTTGGATACAACGTAGTTAAATTTTATAATTCTCTTCTAAAGGATGTCCTGTCACGGATAAGCATTTCACGATTTAATTCCCTAAAATTCTTAATTATATGTGCGCCACGTTAAGCGTGGTGTTTCTCCTACAATCATAGCATAATAGTGATTTTTTTTCTCTCTTTTAACTAATGTTCTAAATATAGAAATACTTATGTATAGACTATCCCAAAAACCAAAGTATTCCCTTCGAGCGCTGATAGGCTAGCCAGAATATGTAAATATGACCTTAGTAAAAACTCGTTAGTCTTCGAGATATTGACACTTTTATCAATTTCGTGAAAATCTACACCTTATATCAGTTTATCGAATGCCACAACTACAAATTTTAAAAAAATAACCAGTCAAGTGCACGTTGGTCTTGCGCAATTAGTGTTCCGTACGTTGATTGCTTTTAAAATAAAAATTTTTGTTGCGGAGGTAAAAAATGATCAGTGACTTCACAAAACACATCTCAAATGAGTTTTCAACAAAGTTTTTTCCGATCTTTACTGAAAACTGATGACCATAAAATTTTATTTTTTTTATATACCAATTTTCGTTCAATATACCACCCTGTGGAGAATATTCCAAAATTTTTTCAAAATTTTTTGATCAGTACTTTTCGAGATAAGTAGGGCACAGCGATTTTACCAATCTCCTCAAGAGGCTGATGATATGCAAGTGTATTATTCTTTTTCAACAGACGATATCGCTGACACCGGAAAACCATCTTAAAAATGTTACGGTGTCATGGCCTGTTGCTTCATGGAAATAAGTCCAAATTATTTCTGTTTGAGCGTTGATGTCGTGAAATAATGACTTCAGGATGGAGTTAAATGGCACGAAATTAACACCTAGAGAGATACTTGCAGAAATTTGGGAGTAACATTTGATTCACGACTCCGTCACGAAGAGCAAATTTCGAATTTACTCAAAAAATGTTGTTACAAATTGAAAATTCTTCACATCAACAAGGATATTTGAACTGCGGATATTAAATTGCGTCTACGGCTACTCTTTAATTTTATCTTTAATTTCCTACAGTCGCCGACACTTAATTTACGCGAACAAAATAGTTTAGATAAACTTAAAAATTCTTGTTTAAAGTTTTGCTACAATGCCAGGAGATACGATCACGTGACATATTTCCGGAGAGTGTCTAATTGGCTTAGCTTAAGCGATATATATATATATATATATATATAAAATATATATATATATATATATATATATATATATATATATATATATATATATATATATATATATATATGTATATATACATATTTATATATATATATATATATATATATATATATATATATATATATATACATATATATATATATATATATATATATATATATATATATATATATATATATATATATATATATATATACAGGGTTGCAGGGAAAGTCGTCCTAGATAATTAAGGACGTTATAGTTTAGGTCATTTCTGACCGATTTGATTCTATGACATGATGTCCTAAACTTAACCGTTTTCGAGATACTGAAGTTTAAAGATTTTCTAAAAAAAACATGTTTTTTTTGCTTTTATATCGATTTTTTTTTTATTAGAGGTTCTCGAGAGCGATTTTTTTTGGTTATTTTTAGTTAGTCTGTATGTCAAGTATCAAAAATCATCAAAAAAATTTGAACTAGTTACTAACAGTTTCAAATGGCGGCTTGTTAATGTTTTACCAAGTGTTTCCTACTTTAAATCAATAAAGAGAAAAAAAAAATGTATGGAAGTTATTCTGCAAATTATTTTAAAAACTTTTACGTCTTTTTAGCTATCTAAAACGGTATAATATCTACTGGATCTATTGAAAATTCTAAGAAAATGAGATTTCAATAGGCCCGAATGTAGAGTAACATAATAATAGAATTTAGATACTACCAATTACCGGTTTACTACCTGCACCTTCAAACAATAAAAAGGGTTGGGTAAGCATTTTTTCCGGTCGGGGTACTCTCTGTGCGAGTGACATTTTCTGTTCACTAAACATTATTGAATGATTTTTAGTCTGCTCATGCGATTCGTCCGTGGTAGATGTGCTATACCGTGCTTTTCAAAATATCTGTGTTTCATCTTCTGACTGTGTGAATTGGCTCGTAACTGGATTTTGATCTCTGCTTGTGAATATTCCGTTTCACCCCCAAAAATTAACCTCTTAAGTCAAAATTTTTCCTTTCAAAATCATATGGCCCTGATGAGGCCATCAATGCCTATATTACTGCCAAATTTCAACTTTCTACGTCAAATAAATTTAGAGAAAATCTGGCGTGACAGACAGGCAGACAGACGGACGGACGGACACCTAAGTGATCTTGTAAGTGTCCCGTGCGGAACACTAAAAATTGTAGTTGCGGCACTCGATAAACTGATCTGTAGATTTTCACGAAATTCATAAAAGTGTCAATATCTCGAAATCTAACGATTTTTCGCTAAGGTCATATTTACATATTCTGGTGAGTTATGAGCTGGCCATCGAAAGGAATACGTTGGTTTTTGGAACACCCTGTATATATGAATCAAGTTTCAACAATTTTTTTATTTCAAATTCACTATCCTTTTTTTACAGAATATCTGGTAGAGAAAGTTATTTCCTTCCTCCCTCGTAAAATTTATTGTTGACTCCTGACTTTTAATATACTCTAGAAAAACATTTCAATTATTATTATTATAAAAATAAAGAGCAAAAAATAGGTCTATGTACCTAAATAGGTTTCAATTATCACTTTGAATAACATTAGCTTAGAAAGTGACCACAAAATCTCCTCTAAACAAGACAGAATTTTAAATCTCACATAGAGATAAGTTGTTAGTTACACAAAAATATCCCGTTATCTATATTTTTCAAAACTGATCACGACATTTTGTAGGTACTGAGAAATGGAGATAGAACACCGGACGATTTTGAACTTTGGGACGGTAACCTATATTTTGACGAAAGCTTTTATGAGCCCTATGGATATGGTCAACTTACTAACGTACGTCTAAGTACATAATTATTTTATTGCTTCTTCCTTAAACTGTAATTTTCCTATTTAGAATTCCTTGTAGCTACATGCAAATTCAGTGTGAAATATAACTCTTCCACTAGCTGCTGCTATGTTCTTCGGTGTTGAAAAGTTATGGAATGGCGTAGTAAAAAATTACACACCTAGTTACGAAGATGTAAAGGATGAAATAAGGAGCTTCAATAAAGGGTTATATTGTTCTAATTTTACAATATATAGAATTAGAATGACTATGAATATATAAATATATATATATATATATATATATATATATATATATATATATATATATATATATTCATATATATATATATATATATAATATATATATATATATATATATATATATATATATATACGAGGCTGGTTTGAAAAGTCCGTGCAAAAATAAAAACTACTTATGTGTTTGGGGTAAACCTTTTTATTTTTCGACATAGTCTCCTTTTAGGCTTATATACTTCGTCCAACGATGTTCTGGTTTGTTGATCCCTTCCGAATAATAGGATTTGTCCAAGTCTGCAAAATATCCATTAGTGTCTGCAATCACCTCCTCGTTTGAATAAAATCTTTGTCCTGCCAGCCATTTCTTCAAATTGAGGAACAAATAGTAGTCCGAGGGAGCCAAGTCTGGAGAATAGGGGGATGTGAAACGAGTTGGAATCCTATTTCCATTAATTTTGCGACCACAACTGCTGAGGTGTGTGCTGGTGCGTTGTCGTGATGGAAAAGGACTTTCTTGTGGGCCAATCGCGGGCGTTTTTCTTGCAGCTCGGTTTTCAAACGGTCCAATAACGATGAATAATATTCACCTATATAAGTTTTTTTACCCTTTTCCAGATAGTCGATGAGGATTATCCCTTGCGAATCCCAAAAGACAGTCGCCATAACCTTTCCGGCCGAAGGAATGGTCTTCGCCTTTTTTGGTGCAGATTCCCCCTTTGTAACCCATTGTTTAGATTGTTGTTTGGTCTCAGGAGTATAGTAATGTATCCATGTTTCATCCACAGTGACGAAACTACGCTTAAAGTCCTCCGGATTCTTCTGGAACAGCTGCAAACCATCCTTGCAACACTTCACACGATTCCGTTTTTGGTCAAGCGTGAGCAATCGCGGCACCCATCTAGCGGATAGCTTTCTCATGTCCAAATGTTTATGCAAAATATTATGTACCCGTTCAGTCGAGTTGCCCACAGCACTAGCAATCTCACGCACCTTAACTCTTCTGTCATCCATCACCATATCATGGATTTGATCAATGATTTCTGGAGTCGTAACCTCCACAGGCCGTCCAGAACGTTCAGCGTCACTTGTGCCCATATGGCCAGTCCGAAAATTTTGAAACCACTTATAAACTGTTCTAATCGAAGGTGCAGAATCACCATAATGTTTAACAAGCTTCTCTTTAGTCTCCTGAGGCGTTTTGCCTTTCATAAAGTAATGTTTAATCACCACACGAAATTCTTTTTCGTCCATTTCTTGAAAATCACTCGACTTCCTTGATTCACACGAATGCCAAACACAAAGAAATAGACCAATATGGCTGAGACTTGGTGTGCGTTCATTCAAGAGATGCTACTAAGTAAACATGACCTCGATACGCGCCGGTGGTGCCATCTCTCGGACTTTGCACGGACTTTTCAAACCAGCCTCGTATATAATATATATATATATATATATATATATATATATATATATATATATATGTATATATATATATATATATATATATATATATATATATATATATATATATATACATATATATATATATATATATATATATATATATATATATATATATATATATGTATATATATAAATATATATACATATATATATATATATATATATATATATATATATATATATATATATATATATAACCAAAAGGGGGTTTAACTTAGAGATAACCCTTAGGATTACAGAGTGAACAAAAGGGTCTTAAAGTGCATGGTATCGGTAATTTTATTCTAATAATGAGCTTTTGATGGCAAATTGCACATCATCTTCAGGACCTGGAAGATACAGAAAGAGACTCTCATCAATCAGAGCACCTCCTGAGTGAATATGTCGTAGTTTATAAAGGAAGAAAAGGAGAAGACTCTACCATAATTTTTTAATTTCTTAAATAAAAACAGAGTTATTAGATTAAAAAGGTATTTACTGAATATTTTCAGTTGGTTCTCTGTTGAATGAGAATGCGGGCGATATCAATTGAGGGAAAGTGAAGAAATTATTAAAAATCTTAAAATCCCTACAACTTTTTTTTAAACGGATAACATATTTCAGACATTTTAAAATAAATCTAGTAATTGTTAATTTATACAAATGTCACTTCTGTCGAAAACAACCTGCGTGTTGAAAAAAGCTATTAATAAAAGATGACATTAAGATCGTTAAAACGGATGAAAAATAAAATAAAATAAGCAAGTAGAAAATTTTTGATACTGCGTAGATTTTGCACTTGCTTATTTTATTTTATTTTTCATCCGTTTTAACGATCTTAATTTCACCTTTTATTAATAACTTTTCTCAACGCGCAGTTTTCGCCAGAAGTAACATTTGTATAAATTAAAAATTACTAGATTTACTTCAAAATGGCTAAACTACGTTGTCCGTTCAAAAAAAAAATTGTTGAAACTTAACTTTTTGTCACAAGTATTTTTCTAAATTAAAGGGGTTTTCAAGTTAAAAAATTGAAAAGTTGTTGATGTTATAATAATAGTTAAAGTATATTTCTTTTTCAACCAAATATGATATAACAAGTGTTTAAAATGATTGCTTCATTTTTGTTAAGTTTAATAAGTAAAAAAATTGCCTCTCTTCGGAGGTTGGCTATCATCCTAGCTCTATAATTTTTGATACTGCGGCTCTAAGGAGTTGAGAGAAATACAACCAAACCAATCTCTTAAGTTTTTCAGCAATGACGTGCGTCTCCTTCCTGCGGGTCTTTTACTTTCTATCTATATAAAACGTATTTTAGTAAAGTTGGTCACCAAAAAAGTTTCTAATGTCGATGAAATAACTGCGATATTTTCAAAAATATCTATAAGAATTCAGCACAATTTACGATCATCGATATGGCTTTCGTAAACAAGAATTAACAGGAGATCTGTTGTCACATATGTTTTAGAACAACGCCATTGAACATTTAAGAAAATCTCGAGCGATTGCAATTGATATATCTAAGGCATTCAATCGTGTTTGGCATGATGAATTGTGGGATAAGATATACTGCTATGGAATGTCCGAAATGTTTTGTTTGCGTTCTTTACGAGTGACAGTTGACAGATTTCTTTCTAATACCTTCACTATCAACATTGGTGTACCCGACACTGTTTCCCATTCTTTTTCTCATTTATATTGACGATCCGCTAGAACCGACCAAGACTTCAATCTACAACTTCGCAGGTGACAGTACATTTATTTCTTAATTTATTTTGAATGCCCTAGCATCGGCTACTAATGCAGATATCTGCAGATAGCAGAAAGTTGTTCAGCTTAACAAGGACTTAGAAGAAATTCTATGTTAGGGTGACAATAGCCAAGTAAAAATTAACTACAAGAACTCAAGCGGCAGTATTTTTCTAAAAAAGTAAATGTTACGGAACTTGACACAACTAACTTGAGAGTAAATATATCTTGGCGTGAATATGTTACATGTATAGTAAAGAGAGAGAGAGAGCTTCTCAAAAGCTAGAAATATTATTTCGAACTAGAAAGCTTTACGCTTCACCAACTGTTCATTCTGTTAGTTTCAATTTCGGAATACTGCTACCATGTTTGGAATTCTGTTCCCAAATATATACTATATTTGTTGGATTCTATTCAGGGGACAGCTATTCGCCTGATTGGAAATTCAAAATTCACCAGCAACCTTGATTCTTTGTAACATCGAAGAACGCTTAACGACTTGGACATGGAAAGCATTCGACAGATGTAGCACGCTTAATTCCTCCCAGAGCAGTACATTCTAAGAATATACATGTATTAAGTGCAGCATCTCGCAGATCGATGCTGGACGTAAGTGCATACAGAGGAGCTGATGTAGGTAGCGATCACCACCTAATGATCGCACAGATCCAGCTAAAGATTGCAGCAAACCTTGACCGCAGCAACAGAGCAATTAGACCCAAATACAACACATACCGCCTGAAAAAAACCAACAACCCGCAGAGACTTTGAAGAGTATTTGCAAAATAGTGCTGGCACAGAGGCTACCACAGATGGCAACGAGGATAACTGGAACAATATTAGGAACGCCCTCATAAAAGCCAGTGAGGAGATACTGGGAAAGAGAAGGAGACAAACTAAAGAGTAGATATCAGATGACACCTGGCAGAAAATAGACAACCGGAGAGAAATCAAGAACAAGCTAAACAGTAGTGATAGAGAGAACGAGAGAGACACCTTAAGAAACCAATATAAAGAAGCCAACACTGCCGTCAAAAAAGCAGCCAGACGTGACAAACGAAAATGGGTAGACAATCTGGCCCAGTCAGCACAGTCTGCGGCTGAAGCAAGAAACAACCGGGAGTTATATAGAATAACTAAGCGTCTGGCAGGTAGAAAATTTAACTAAGTAACAACAATTTTTCATGGGAAAGATGGCGACGCAATTTCAAATCCGCTTGATCAACTGAACAGATGGGAGGAGCACTTTGGCAACAGCCTCAGCACCTTACCACCAACAGAACCTCCGACTTCTAAACCACGAGAAAACCCACTGAATATTGAAACCAACGACCCTACTCAAAACGAAATCAAAAGAGCAATCGATCAGTTTAAAATGGGGAAAGCTGCGGGTCCAGACGACAACCCGGATGAACTAATGAAGGCGTGTCCGGCCACTGTAACCAGGCTTTTAATTCCAGTGATCAAAAACTGCCCGGAACACTTCTTCCTGACAGCTGGAAAGAAGGGTACATTATAAAGCTGCCAAAAAAGGGCAACCTGAAAGAATGCCGCAACTTCTTAACGTCATCAACAAAATTATAGCAATCATTATTCTAAACAGGCTTAGCAATACTACAGAACCGACCCTACCAGCAAAGCAAGCCGGTTTCCGCCCTCAGAGGTCATGCATAGACCAGATAAATGCTTTGCGAATAATCATCGAACAATCTTATGAGTTTAGATCACCTCTCTACCTGATCTTCGTGGATTTTGAAAGAGCATTTGACACCTTGAAGCACACGGCTATATGGGCAGCTTTAAGGGAACGAGGTGTGCCGGGAAAAAATAATAAGGATTATTAAAGCACCTTATCATGGATGTAGCTGTAAAGTGATACACAGCAACATGACTAGCAAGGCAATACCTGTCAGAAACGGAGTTAAGTAAGGATGCGTACTATCCCCGCTTTTATTTAATATCGTTCTAGACGAAGTCATGACTACAACTAACAACACTCAAAGAGGCATAAGAAGGGGCCTGACGTCACGTCTGGAAGACCTAGACTATGCGGACGATATTTGTCTTCTATCCCACTTATTAAAGGACGCAAAAGCCAAACTGACTCGATTAGCAGAGGGGGCAGAAAAAGTAGGGTTGCGGATTAACAACTCCAAAACAAAAGAGATGAGGATAATGAACAATGAAAATAAACCCTTAACTATAAATAATCGCTCAATCGAAGGGTACAAAGGTTTACGTACCTTGGCAGTGTGATAGATACGAACGGAGGAACAGAGACTGACGTCAAACAACGAATTCTCAAAGCACAGCAAACATTGGGGATTCTCAACAACATCTGGACGTCCCGCATACTGTCGCCAAACATAAAAATACGCCTCTTCAACACAAATATCAAATCGGTGCTTCTGTACTTTTCCAATCAACTACAAGTGTTTACAAACAAATGCTTATGCAAAATCTTACGAATATACTGGCCGGACCAGATACCAAACACCGAATTATGGGAACGAGCAAAGCAAACACCGATAGAGTACAATATCAAACGCAGAAAGTGGGAGTGGCTGGGCCATACTCTCCGCAAACCCGCAGGCGATAATGCAAAACAAGCTCTCGATTGGAACTCATAGGGCAGTTGTGGCAGGGGCAGATCGAGACAGACATGGAGACGCACAATTTTGAAGAAGAAGCCAAGCAAGCTGACAAGTCATGGGGCGAAATAAAAAACCTCGCTAGAAACAGAGCCCCTTTGTTCCCCAGCGGAATAGCAGGATTTTATTATTATTAAGTGCAGCATTTCACTCCTGCTACATGCCTGTTAAGCAGTCTTCTTAGGAAGAATCTCAACCCCTTGACCGTTTTCCACCGAGTACAATTTACAGCGAATTAGGAATAACCTGGATCTCTTTTTCCTCACTCGCGTCGCTCTTGTAACACTTTAGAGATTTCCCTGCAGCACGTATTCTTAACATTTTCGCAGCCTGTCTGTGATCACTAAATATGCAAATTTTTTACAGAAAAACCATAGACAAAACTCACAAAAATTTCAGATTTTTTTGTACATATATATTATTGTTAACTTAACCACGGATTAGCGTCACAAATGCATAATACAAAAATGACATTAATTATTACTAGAACTGAAACATTCAAATCCTGTTTTTTTTAATTTTTAAAAAATGAACCATGAGAAATAACTTTCTTGAAGCTGCGTGTTTATAACATCTAAGTTTATTCCTATATCTTTTAATTTTTTTTTAGGACGGCAAACGAAGAGATTACAATTTAGGTCAGGGTCTGAGGAAGAGATATAGTGAATTTTTTAAATGACACCTGGAATATAAAACTTTACGATGCATGGTCTACATATTTTAACAGAACAAAAATGTCTATGGCTTTAGTGTTGGCTGGACTTTTTCCTCCTGAAGGTTCTGTTCAATGGCAAGACGATCTTCCGTGGCAACCAGCTCCATTTAATTATTTACCAAGTTCTGAGGATTTGGTATATTTTTAATATATTTATTTTCTTATTTTAAATTCATTTAATTATTTTGAATTGTTGTGGCTGTTACATAACGAATGTAACGAAAGACTGATTTTTGTCAAATTTCCACTTTATTTAGTTTCACAGAAACTGTATGACGCGTTTCGATATACTATAACTTCGTCTGATACAAAATGATATTTGAATATTAGTGTTGTTACAATTTATACAAATACCCTAAGGTAGATAGGTAATAAAATTAATGCTATATGCTAATGAATATTGCTGGGAAATCCATTCTGAATATTAATTGTGTAAATTGAGTAAAAGTGTGTGTCAGACAGGTATCTTTCTACCAGATAATTCAAAACTAGTATCATTTGACGTCCAAAACCTTTTCCCTAGCATACCCCCGGATGAAACAGTAAAAATCATAAAAACGTTCATAATCAAAAATAAAGTTAATATCGTTATACAAAAAGACATACTAAATTTATTAAACACGAGCCTCAATCAAAATTATTTTTACTTTAATAATACGTTTTATAATAGGTCTGAGGGTTTCAATATGGGTAGTCCACTTAGCTCGCTTTTAGCAGAAATATTCATGGATAACCTAAAAAAACAAATACATCGACAAGAATTTAGCAAATCATTTTTGTATCGGTACCGATATGTAGACGACATCTTTGCTTGTTTTAATGGTACAGAGCGTCAACTTGACAATGCTTTTAATTATATAAACTCTACATAAAAATATTAAATTCACTATGGAACTAGAAGTCGACAATAAAATTAATTTTCTTGACTTAACGATAACCAGACATTACAACTCTCACATACAGATACTACAATAAACATAAATTCGGCTTACCTCCTACAACACAAATTGGCAGCTTACCACAGTATGTTGCATAGACTTGTAAGTGTCCTCTTATCTGTAGATGATTTTAATAAAGAATTGAATCTAATAAAACAAATTGCTGTCAACAACGGATATTCTCCTGACACCATAGACTCAATTCTAAAAAAAAATTAAAAAATGAAGCTATTTCTTTAGTATACCCTAAGGAAAAAATATAATGTTTTAACCTATTTTGGTAACACGTCAGAGAAAATTAAAAACCACTTAAACAAATATAATATCAACATAGCTTTTAGAACAAACAACTCGTTAAGAAAATTCATTAAAAACGCAAAGGTAAAACAAAATAGATCAAAAAAATCTGGAGTGTATCAGTTGAATTGTGGTTCTTGTCATAAAAGTTACATAGGTCAGACATGTCGCTCATACGAAACTCGGATTTCAAACATAAAAGAAGCTATTTAAAAACAAAACCGACTCAGCTTACAGTAATCATTTAACAGAATCAAATCACCTTTTTGACGATAAATTTAAAATTTTACACATACAAAACAAAGGCGTCAAATTGAACCTATTAGAAAATTTAGAAATCAATAGAATTAAAAATTCAGACATCATCTTAAACGAACAAAAAGATATCTGTCTGGCCCATGGTAACTCACCTTTACTTAATTTATACAATTAATATTCAGAATCGATTTCCCAGCAATATTCATTAGCATATAGTATTAATTTTATTACCTATCTACCTTAGAGTATTTGTATAAATGGAACAACACTAATATTCAAATATCATTTTGTATCAGACGAAGCTATAGTATAGCGAAACGCGTCATACAGTTTCTGTGAAACTAAATAAAGTGAAAATTTGACAAAATCAGTCTTTCATTACATTAATTTAATTAAATCAAGAATATGCCTTTTTTGATCGATGACATTTTTTCATTTTTTCGGTAGAACCATTATCAGTCTCTGTAGAACTTCTTGCATTAAGGGCCGAAGAACTGAACCAAGTAATTTTCCCAAGCCTCATTTAAAGTCAATGTTACATTATTGGCTTGACAGAGTCAAATATATTTGTGGTTTGGCTTTATCATGACTGAAAAAACTTGCATTTTTTGTCGATCAAATCCAGTTGATTTCTCGCAATTGTCCGCTGTGATTAGATTAATTGTTCAAAGTAAAGATCAGACTCAATCGTTTGATTAGGTTGTGGTACCTCATGAAACACAATTCCCTTTTAGTCCTACGAATCACAAAGCATCAGCTTCCAAGTCGTTAATTCTGGTTTTGTCACTATTAGTTTAGATTCGCCACCTGTCTTCCATAATCTTTTCACAAATTATTGTCATTGCGATTTACTTTTCCTCGTCAATGGTAAGATGTCTCTAAAATGGATTAATTTCTTTTCTTTTCAACGATGTTTCGCAGATGGAAATTCCGTCGATTAAATTTTTTACAGTTAAAATATCGGATACCAAACATCGAGCCTCTTTTTTTTATTAAGCCTTCCTTAAATGATTTAGAACTATTTAGTGATTATTATTTAGTTTCCTAGAAAAACCATAATTGCTTATGGGCTAGTTTTACTCAATTTTTTTCCAAAGTTTCATCTACTTTTAATGATTCTGACAGGCACCACAGTGACGAATCCATCAAAATTTCAAGATCCAAAGCCAGCAAACTATATCTTAGCGGTAGTTTTTAATAAAATACCTTGACAGTAAACTTAACATATTTCTTCATGAGCCTATGCAGCATTTTTCCCTCTATCGTAGTACAATTGCAATATAAAGCCATTTTTTAAGATATTTTCCACAGGTCCGAAAGATTGTAACTTTCGATTCTATCAATAAATATGACATTATTTTCATTTGTTTTCTAAAATGTCACCTTCCATGCGTGCATTAGTATGAACAGATTATATATATATATATATATATATATATATATATATATATATATATATATATATATATATATATATATATATATATATATGTATATTTCTTCTGGATCTTTCTTTCTTGTGTCGATTCAAAAAATTAAGTTTAGGTTCATACCAGATTCAGTTCATGGAATAAGCTCTGAAGATGTCGGCAAGATACCAGGTGTACAAGTATGAAATGCGGATTTCACACAACAGATGGTGCACCAATGCAGTTTGTACTATAATGATTTGCGCCATTTTGTTGTGTCATCAACAAGTGTCAGACGCGCACGAGTGATAAATTGGAAACGTGTGTGCATAGTGTTGTATTGTTGTGCTCAGTATGTCGAAATTTATACCGAACAAAGAGCATTCGCGGACAGCATTAATTTTTTGTTTTCATTTGAAGAAAACTGCTGTTGAATCATACCGATTACTTCGAGAAGTTTATGGTGAACATGCTCCATCGCAAGATACGTGTGAACGATGGTTTCGGCGTTTCAAAAGTGGTGACTTCGATGTTGCAGACAAGAAACGTGGAAAATCGCCAAAAAATGCGAAGATGTGGAATTGTAAGCATTGTTGGACGAAGATGATTCGCAAACACAAAAAACAACTCGCCGAGCAATTGGGCATTAGTCAACAAGTTGTTTCCAATCGGCTACGAGAGATGGGAAAGATTCAGTTGACCGGTAGATGGGTACCACATTAGTTGAACGACAGGCAAATGGAAAAGTGCAAAAACACGTGTGACATTTTGCTCGCTCGGTACAAAAGGAAGTCGTTTTTGCATCGTATAGTTACAGGGGATGAAAAGTGGATTTATTTTGAGAATCCCAAGAGCAAAAAAATCATGGATAGACCCAGGCGCACCATCCCCATCGACCGCAAGACAGAATCGCTTTGGCAGAAAGACGATGCTCTGTGTTTGGTGGGACCGGAGGGGCGTGGTCTATTATGAGCTGTTAAAGCCTGGGGAAACGGTTAATACTAAACGTTACCAACAACAATTAACCAATTTGAACCGTTCACTGCTTGAAAAAAGGCCAAACTACCGAAAAAGGCAACACATTTTTCTTCATGACAATGTTCCATCACATACGGCAAAACCAGTTCGCGACACGTTGGAAGCACTCAGCTGGGAAGTTCTATCCCATGCGGCTTACTCACCAGACTTGGCTCCTTCCGATTACCACTTGTTTGCATCGATGGGTCACGCACTTGTTGAGCAGTGCTTTAGTTCGTACGAAGATGTGAAAAAATGGCTTGATGAATGATTCGCAGCAAAAATGGAAGATGGGAAAAATGTATAACAAGCGATGGAGCATACTTTGAATAAAGCACTTTTTATCATTCTTCCGAATTTAACATATTTTTTTAGAAAAAAAAATCCGCATTTCATACTTGTACACCTGGTAGTTGGCAAATATCAGCATCATTTTTGCAATCAACACAGGGAAAATCTAGAAGAACCCTTAAGCTCTGTAACCTGTATAAGTTTCCTATCAATACTTCGAAAAGGTTCTTTGTTTATATATCCCTATCTTTCATCATTTTTCAAAAAGTATCAACTTCTAATCAGCTACATATGGAAACGACTCACATGAGCTGAGGAAAATATAAATCGAGACGAGAGCAATGTAATTTTTTCCGGTGAAGCATCATTTTGAGGTTTTATTATCACTCCACTAATCTGTTCAATTTCCACTAACCAATCGGTCTAGCGCACCGTGAAACACCCTATGAAAATCCGTGTTTGGGAATGTCTTTCGGAAAAAAGTTTTACGATACTCTTTATCTTTACCTATAACTCCGACTATGAAAAAATGTTCCAAATTTACAAGAAGGCTTTAGTACCAACTGCCACACGGTGGTGGTTTGTCGATGAATATGAGAAGTAGCTTCTTCGAGAGGTTAACGCCCCAAACAGTGTAATAAAACGGGTAGCTACCGGAAAGGGGAATGAGTATCGTCATACTAGATTGGCCAACCCAGTTACTCGATGCAAACTCAATCAAGAACGCCTGATCTTACATTAAGCAAAAGCTTTTTAGTAAAAAGGTGTACACAGTAAAGCAACTGTCACGGCAAATTCGGGCAATTTGGAAATCTTTGCACTAATAACACGCGGAAAATCTCGTCGAAAGTATGCCTCGAAGATGCCAGACCATCATCGACGCTAACGACGACTGGACCTATTTCATCATTTTTCAAAAAGTTTCAACTTCCAATCAATCGGAAATGAAACTCTTTCTTCTCGTTAAGCTGGGATTTGTCAACTGCACCTTCATTGATATTTAAATAACTAGTTATTTGTGTTTCCAATTAGTGTTTAAAAAAATAGATCATTTCTCAATATTATATTTAACTAGCCGTGCCCGCGGCTCCGCTCGCGCGGGCTTGATTCACCTTTATCTTCACTGCTTATTCGTTATGATTATATTAATATATAGCTCGAGGGGCCTTAGAGGCCCGTGGTTTGGTTGCATACTTGTCTCCACTTCTTTTTGTCTCCTGTTAGCTTTTTCTAGTGCGGGATTCCCATCAACTCCGGATCTTGCTTTACTGCCTGAATCCATGTAGATCGAGGTCTACCTTGCCTCTTCTTCCAACCACTCCTCTTATTTGGGTTTGTTTTGCCTGTCTTTCTTCCTTCACCCTTGCCACGTGTCCCAACCATCTTAATCGCTGGCTTCTTATCATTTGGCTTATAACGGGTTTCGTATATAGGCATTTCAATTCGTAGTTTGTTCTTCTCCTCCACAGTCCCTATTCTTTCCTTTCTCTGTAGATTCTTCTCAAAGCTTTCCTTTCCCACACCTCCAACGTCTCCTTTTCTCTTACATTCATTTTCCACGTTTCGCATCCATATGTCACCGTGGGTCTGACAACTCGTCGTATATATTCTTTCTTTTGCTTTTCTTGATACATTCTTTGATTTCAATATTGGATTCATTGCCCCCAAACATCTCTGTCCTTTCGCTATTCTTTCTTGTATATTCGTCCCTTCTTGTCTACGTTCTGTTATTGTTACTCCCAGATAATTAAATTTGTCTACTTTTTTAAACATATATCTTGTCCCTAAGTTGTTTATTATATCTAAACTTTTGTTGTTTTTATTATCCTTCTTTTTTGTCATTTCCATGTATTTTGTTTTTGCCTCATTTATCTTTAGTCCTCTCATCCTTCCGCTTTCTTCTATCCTACTTATGGCTTTTTTGAGGTTCTCTTTTGCTCTTACTGCTACATCATCCGCATAGGCCAAGCACTGGCAGGTTTGTTGGTATATCGTTCCATTTGTTTTTATTTCTGACTCTCGGATTATCTTCTCTAGTACCAAATTAAATAGACATGTCGACACTGGATCCGCCCGTCTTAATCCTCTCTTCACCTTAAACTTGTCTCATACTTTGCCCTCAATCAACAGTCAATTTTCTGTGTCATTCACTGTCATTCTCGCCATGCGAAACAATTTACTTGGAATTTTTAGTTCTTCCATTATCTTGTAGAGTCCTTCTCTACTTACAGAGTCATTTGCTTCTCTGAAACCCACAAAGACCGAGTGTAGTGTTCTAAGCTATTATCTTGGATTTGCTTAATCGAAAATATCTGGTGTGTAACCGATCTATTTTTTCTGAATCCACATTGGTACTCTCCCAGAATAGATTCGGCTTTCTGTTCTAGTCTGTTTTTGATAGTCACCACTACTATCTTGTGCACGACATCCAGTAAGGCTATTGGTCTATAATTAGCACATATAATTCTTTCTCCTTTTTTGTATATTGGACAAATGAAGAACTCTCTCCAGTTCACTGGCGTCTTTTCTGTTTCCCATATTTCTTGTACCAACCGGCATATTTCGTTTTCCAGATCTACTCTTTCAGCTTTTATCATTTCCGCTGTTACACAATTTCCACCCGGGGCCATATTTTTTTTTGTATTCTCAGTATTTCTCTTATTTCTTCTTTGCAGTGTTTGTTTGTCCCCTCCTGCCCTTCAGTTAATTTTGCTTCCTATTTCTCATTCAACTCCTCATTTACATCTTCACTTAATGTTTCTTTAGGGTATTCCGCCCATCTATCAGTTTTTCTGCCAAGCTAACTGCTAAACTTCCATCTTTTTTGCTACAAATTAGCATTTTGTCTCTGTATTTTATAAAAAAAAAAAACGTAAATCGGATAAGTGGTTTTTGAGTGCTAAGCGCACTAATGGACAGACAGACATAGAGTCGTTACGTTTTTTATATATTACATAGATTATTATTATTATATAACCAGGCCAGAGAACATATGTATGAACTAAAAAAAAAACACGTAAATCGGATAAGGGGTTCTCGAGTGATAAGCGCACTAACGGACAGGTAGATAGACAGAGGGACGTTGCATTTTACGAGGGTTGTGTAAAAAAATAAGGTTCCCACATTTTTTTCAGGTGTAAGGCATTTTTTATTTGAACTGAAAAATACATCATTTGAAAGCTTAATTTCTTAGCTATTTTTCAACATAATCTCCAGATTTTTCCGCGCATTTTTGTTGACGACTAATCCACTTTTGGAATTCCGCTTCAAAGAAGTCCGCCGCCAGTCCGTGGAGGAATTTGGTGACCGCTTCCTGCACTTCTTCATCAGTCTCGAAACGTTGTACACCCAAGTGTTGCTTTAATTTTGGAAACAAGTGGAAGTCACTCGGATCAGGGCTGTAGGGAGCATGTTCAACGAGATCCCAGCCAAAACTGTCGATTAAATCCTTGGTTTGGCGAGAGACGTGCGGGCGCGCATTGTCGTGGTGCAGTCTAACGCCTTTTGTCAGTCTTCCTCTCCGGCGATTTTGGATGACTCTTCTGAGTTTTTTTAAGGTCTCACAATAATTTTCAGAATTTATTGTGATCCCTCGAGGCATAAACTCAACAAGCAGTACACCCTTACGGTCCCAAAAGACCGTAACCATCACTTTCCCTGCGGACAGCGTCTGCTTGAACTTCTTCGGTTTAGGCGATCCGGTATGGCGCCATTGTCGCGATTGTTGTTTTGTCTCCGGGGCGACGTAATGACACCACGTTTCATCCCCGGTAACAATGGAGTCTAGGAAATCTTCGGTATTCTCGGCGCATTCTCGAAGAAACTCCTGGGCACACTTGACGCGATCGGCTTTGTGGGTTTCTGAAAGCATGTGCGGGACCCACCTTTCAGTCAAAATCGTGTGGATTGTTTTTTCACAAACCTCAGGAACCCGGGCAGCCAGTTCCCGAATCGTTATCCTCCTATCCTCGAGCAGAATTCGCTCAATCTTCGACACAACTTCGTCGGAGATCGATGGCCTTCCGCTTCTTTGCTCATCGTGGACGTCTGTGCGTCCTTCGGAGAACTCCCTACATCATTTGCGGATGTGTTGAACGCTGATAGAAGCTCCTCATAAACTTCACACAACTGCGTATAAATATCAACCGGTGGTAACTTTTTAGCGTGCAAAAATCGGATTACCGCACGAACTTCGCACCTGGCGGTGACGGCGATCGGGGGTTCCATCGCGGATGGCTGTCAGGCCGGCACTGAAACGTCGCAGCGAGTTCTACCAAGGCGGGATCTAGAGTGGGGGAATCAGCGCATACGGCGGTGTTGCTGGATTTCGCCTAGCATCTCGCGCGGCGAGTTTACAGCGTTGGGAACCTTATTTCTTACACAACCCTCGTATATTATTACAGACATTCTTTGCTACATGATGTTGTTCCATATTTAATGCTTTAGGCATTCTTGCAAGACAACGTGCTAGAGGCAAACTTTTTTCCAACTTGATTCACTATTATCGTCACTGCTTATTCCTTATGTTATCTAACATAATAAAATATAGCCTATAACCTGGCCAGAGAACATATGTTCTAAAAAAAAAAGCACGTAAATCGGATAAGTGGTTCTTCAGTGATAAGCGCGCTAACGGACAGACCGACAGACAGAGAGACGTTGCATTTTATATATATATTATAGATGTATCTCTGTAAATATAAAACTGTTCGTTACATTTTGCATGAGGTTAAGTAATCCTTAGCACTTAAATTTTAAGTACTACTTTTTAACTTTTTTTTAAGTTACTTTCATCATGGGCATGTCCAACTGTATTACCTTTGATTTATAATACCGAAGAAGTCGTTACAAAGCTTAAAGCTTATGATGGATTAATGCAAACACTACGGGATGGCACAGATACAGAAGTAGATTACCTTCAAGCTCTGAATTTATATTTTGGAATGTATGTTCAGGTAAAATTCGTTTCAGAAGTTTTTTATCATAGTTTTTCTTATTTAATCGTCAAATTATATATAAAAAAAACCTTTAATAAAATCAGGTATTTTGTAGTAATTTTGTTGTTCTAAATGAAAATCTTAAAGGATCTTTACTCTATTGGCTATAGAGTTTGAGACAGTTGAGTCAAAAAATCATAAAAGTAATAGTTTTTACAATATTCATGAATAAGGAAACCCAAATATACAAGTGAAAAACTTTAAAATATGCGCATAAATATGCAAATAATTTTCTTAAAATATGTACATACATGTTGTAAATATGCGGTAAAAAAAATCGAAATAGACTTGAAAAATGTAAATTTATTGTTTCATATTACATGCTACGAGTACTGTACAAATGTAGCAATAAAAATCCCATTTTAAATTTTCAACATACAGGGCGAATGAACTAAATCTAAATATAATATTATACAAAGTAAAAAATAAATATAAGTAATAATGTATTTTATTACTTTACTTAAAGATGAACATATAATAATAATAATAATGTAGGTACATATTATAAAAATTTATATACGAAGTAAACAGCATAATAAAACATACATTTTAAATTTGATACATACAGGGCGATGCCATTAAGTAAGCGGAAATATGCAAATATTGCAAAAGACAGAGTCGCCGTTAGTTATAAAAATAAACTCCTAAAAGTTTCTCAAAATTCTCCATTAAAAAGTTTTGTCTTCTATCGTTGTATAAAAATTTATAAATTGAGAAAACTCCTTTCCACATCGACTGATGTAATAGGGGCGTTTTTAACCCTGCGGGCCGGGCGCCGCCGACTAAATCTCCAACCAGGGCGCCGGGCCTCGCAAACCCATCAATAACAAATCTTGTTAAAAAAAAAAGTGATAAATTAATATTTTATTGAAAAAAAAAAATACACATTTTTAAATACAAAACCTTATATTATAAAACTGGTTTAAGTATACACAGTCAAAAATCTAATTTTTTAAATATTTGTTGTCAAAAAAATTCCTAAAAACTACAAACAAAATAACTTGAAGATGAAAAAAAAAAATTTTTATTAAAACATTGTAAAAATATCATAAATCAACAGATTTTATTGATTCATTGCAATTTCTGAGCACTCAGAACACCATGCATGGATATGAGTAAGACATACAAATTTTCCACATTTTTTTGCAAAAATATTTGGTTTTTGAATCTTTTTTACAAAAAAAACATCTTTTTCTGTTACCTGGTTGGACTTCTTCATTTCTATTGGGTTCTTGTGTTCCAGCAACTTCTTGTCTTCTTTCCCTTACCGACCTTGGAACATTTGTTTCATAAGAACGTCGCTCCAAGTGTTCTTTTGTCAAGGATAGTCCAACATCTCTTAGATATAATCGTCTTTCAATCTTATAAGGTTTATTATTGCAAGCAAAAATAATTTGGGAATTTACACCACCCATATTCATAATTGAAAAAAAAAATAACCATCGGCCACCTTCTTGTATTCCTTGCTACGTTATAGGTAGCAGACAATTTGTCGAGATTATCTACACCTCCTTTGGTATGATTGTAATAAGTAATTATATCGGGTTTGCATTTTTCTGCCGTAGAGGGATCAATCCTATCATCGTGATGTAAACTGGATATAAGATTAACATTTCTATATTTCTTTGGAATATATGACACAATAGTCATAACTTTTTGAAAGCCAAATATTGAAGAAAATTTAGGTCGAGCTCTTGTGTTGGAGAATTCTAGAGGCAATTCCCTTTTATTTTTTTTTATTGTACCCACGTACGTGGTTTTATGCTCCACAAGTAATTTTTTTACCAATTCAACACTGGTAAACCAATTATCACACGTAAGATTACGATTAGTCCCAGATATAGGTTCTATTAGTCTCAAAACTATACTTTGTGGATCGTTAGGGCGTTCATATATACCTTCAGGCTGCTTTCCGACGTAAAGCTCCAGATTTGAAGCATAAGATGTAGAGGAATCAACTAAAGCAAAATATTTTTATACCGTATCTGTTAGGTTTACTTGGAATATACTGTTTGAAATCACATCGCCCCCTAAATGCCTCAAGCTTTTCATCAATTGTTGTGTTTGCTCCAACAGTATATGTGTTTTTACAGTTTTCAACAAAAAGGTCAAATAGGCTTCTGATTGGAGCTAGCTTGTCAAATTGTTTCCTTGCTTCTCTTGTCGTCAAGTCATCAAAACGAAGGCATCGAAGAAGAAAATGAAATCGATCGTGAGACATTACCAACCAAAATCTTTCAATCCCGAGTTCGTTTCTTTGCCATAGCTCTTTTGTATTAAGTCGTCCACTTTTGAGGGTCCCCGCCAAATATAATAATCCAAGAAAAGCTTTTATTTCACAAATGTCCGTGGATTTCCCTCTTCTCTCTTTTGCATAATTTTGAGCCAATCCAGAAATGTAGAGATTTGTGTTTTCCACTATAATGTTAAGCATTTCATCTGTGAAAAATAATGACCAACACTCCATGGCTGTTTTGGCGTTTTTCCCACAGTTCCTGACGCCTGGTAGCCGAACAATAATATTTTCTTTTCTCGTTCTTACGGTTTTGTTTGGACAATGTTTTTGCCATCGCGTGGTTCCGTTTTTACCAATGAAAGCTGGAATTCTTGGTAATTTTGCAAGAGGTACATTGTCATCACTGCTATCATCGCACTCTTGTTCTGATTCACTATCGGTACTTCGGGTTTCTACTATATTTTCTTCTAAAGCTAACTCCTCTTCTTCGTCATCCGGCTCTTCATCTGAATCAGCTTCTTCCCATAATTGGCGGAGTTTCTCCTGCTCTTTCTCATAATAAGTAGACATCGCTGCTAAACAAAAGAGATACTATTTTTTATAAAATAGCAACTAATAAATAATTAATATGCATAAAATAATGCAAAATAAATTTTATTTATGCTAACTTACCGTTGAAAAGTAAAACCAGCCGAATGTAAAAAGAAAAGCGCAAACCGGGGCGCCGGGTCTCACAGACCAAAATCAAAATAATTTAAAAACTAAAATACGTACACAACCACCGATTGCTATGCGGGTATTGAGGCCAAAAATGAACAGGTAGACGAACCGCTAAGCGGTTGCAACGATATTACGAAAATTGCCGACTGATTGTCGGAGCGTCGGGTCTCAGAGGCTAGGCGCCCCGCCCGCAGGGTTAAAAGTTTTAAGAAAGGAAAGTTGTTGCTTTATCTCCTTGTTTTTGAATAATCGTTTAAGTTCTGTAAGGGATTGGGAAGATTCATCTGATAATTCTGCAATTAAACCATCTAGTTAACAGAAGTTGTCGCAATAAAAAAATATTGCTTCCAACCAAGTGCCCCATCTTGTAATAACAGGCTGAGGTGGAAGAGGAGTGTTTTTCTTTGTAGAACTGAATCCTAAAGTCTCTTTAAGGAAGATTTTCTTCATGTTAGAAATTAAGCTATTCACAAGCGGAAAATGATTCCTAATTTCCCCAGCAACCCTAAGTAAAGCATGAGCGAGACATGTTACATGTATTAAGTTTGGATAAAAAATTTTCAAATTTTGCCCGGTCTTTATCATGTACGACAAAATAAGCAAAAAAAATTATCTCCTGGAACAGGCGTAGGAAGAAAAAACTTCGATAGTTCCTCTTGAACGAATCTGGCCACTGTCAATGCATTTGTTTTTTCTAACTGTTTGGAAGCAATCAGATAAGATTTTGGCAAATTATCGTCGCTAAGAACTCCAATCAATAAATGCGCAATATACCGTCCTCTTGAATCGGTGGTTTCATCAATACATATGTAAAAATGTTCGTTGCGAATTTTACTTTTAATTTCCTCAATTATCTGTGAATACAAGGAGCTTACGTCGTTTCTCCGTATTGTTGTTTCACCTGGAATATTAAATTTGCAATACTTCTGGAGGAAGGAAGTAAATTTTTGATTACGTAGCTTCGATAACGGAATGTTTGATGCCATCATTGCACGGCATAGATCTCGGTTAAAGATGTTTTGTTCATTTAGCTCTTTGTTTTTGTACGTTGGTTGGAAACATTGCATTAATGTGTGTCGTGGCCTATCCCCAGGTTTCGTCTTACTCAATTTGGCAATATCGCAAGCAGTTTTTCACGTGTTGCTCTATTTGAAATTTTTTATCTCATGGTATCTGCAATAAAAAAAAGAAAATTTAATTAAAATCCCAAGGAAAAAATTCGTTAAAAAGAAATTTCATTGAATAGAAAACTAGGTGCTTAGGGCAGGCAAAAATTAAAATTCTGCTTTGTACCTTTTTTATTAGATTACCTAGAAATACATACGTTTACGTACGAGGCTGGTTTGAAAAGTCCGTGCAAAAATAAAAACTACTTATGTGTTTGGGGTAAACCTTTTTTTATTTTTCGACATAGTCTCCTTTTAGACTTATACACACCGTCCAACGATGTTCTAGTTTGTTGATCCCTTCCGAATAATAGGATTTGTCCAAGTCTGCAAAATATCCATTAGTGTCTGCAATCACCTCCTCGTTTGAATAAAATCTTTGTCCCGCCAGCCATTTCTTCAAATTGGGGAACGAATAGTAGTCCGAGGGAGCCAAGTCTGGAGAATAGGGGGGATGTGAAACGAGTTGGAATCCTATTTCCATTAATTTTGCGACCACAACTGCTGAGGTGTGTGCTGGTGCGTTGTCGTGATGAAAAAGGACTTTCTTGTGGGCCAATCGCGGGCGTTTTTTCTTGCAGCTCGGTTTTCAAACGGTCCAATAACGATGAATAATATTCACCTGTAATAGTTTTACCCTTTTCCAGATAGTCGATTAGGATTATCCCTTGCGAATCCCAAAAGACAGTCGCCATAACCTTTCCGGCCGAAGGAACGGTCTTTGTCTTTTTTGGTGCAGATTCCCCCTTGGTAACCCATTGTTTAGATTGTTGTTTGGTCTCAGGAGTATAGTAATGTATCCATGTTTCATCCACAGTGACGAAACGACGCTTAAAGTCCTCCGGATTCTTCTGGAACAGCTGCAAACCATCCTTGCAACACTTCACACAATTCCGTTTTTTTTTTTTTTTTTTTTTATTTTTTTATTGGTCTAGCACACGTGCTGCAGGGAAGTCCCTAAAACGCTCCAGGAGCGGCACGAGTGCGGAAAAAAAAAAGCGATTCACGTTGTTCTTGAATCGCTGTAAATTGTACTCGGTGGGAAACACAGCGCTGGGCAAATTATTCCAAAGGGATGATGTTCTCCATATAAAAGATTGCTTGAAAAGCGTCGTACGCGGAGTAACAAGCTGAACCTCATACGGATGCGAAGCACCAGCGCGACGTGTATTTCTAACATGCACCGCTTTGGGAGGAATTAAGCGGGCTACATCCTTCGAACACTTTCCATGAAAATACTTGTAGAACAGACTCAAGTCGCCAACCGTTCTTCGATGTTCCAGCGAATCAAGGCCGCCGGTCAATTGGTCAAGCGTGAGCAATCGCGGCACCCATCTTGCGGATAGCTTTCTCATGTCCAAATGTTTATGCAAAATATTATGTACCCGTTCAGTCGAGATGCCCACAGCACTAGCTATCTCACGCACCTTAACTCTTCTGTCATCCATCACCATATCATGGATTTGATCAGTGATTTCTGGAGTCATAACCTCCACAGGCAGTCCAGAACGTTCAGCGTCACTTGTGCCCATATGGCCAGTCCGAAAATTTTGAAACCACTTATAAACTGTTCTAATCGAAGGTGCAGAGTCACCATAATGTTTATCAAGCTTCTCTTTAGTCTCTGAGGCGTTTTGCCTTTCATAAAGTAATGTTTAATCACCACACGAAATCCTTTTTTTCCATTTCTTGAAAATCACTCGACTTCCTTGATTCACACGAATGCCAAACACAAAGAAATAGACCAATATGGCTGAAACTTGGTGTGCGTTCATTCAAGAGATGCTACTAACTAAACATGACCTCGATACGCGCCGGTGGTGCCATCGCTCGGACTTTGCACGGACTTTTCAAACAAGCCTCGTATGTATTTCTATTTCGTGGTTTCGTTAAATAGAAATTTTGTTCTTTAAATGGAACAAAAATAACTTAAATAACATTGAAAATAGCATCAACGGCAAAATCTGTATATTCAATAGGTATTCAAAAATTATACTTACAATTTTAACACGTGCAGAACAGTAGATTTTTCCCATATCTATTCTTAGTTCTTTGTATAGTTTAATCCATACTGACGCACTACTGGCTTTGGGCATTTCACTGTAGTAAAATACTACTCACAAGATAAAAAGCACAAATCGACGTAACCACTTTAAAAGCACACCCAAAAATGAAATATAATAAATTAATAATACAAGTATGCTCTGAAGAATTTTAAAATATGGAAATTTGCAAAGTGTTCAATTTAGATAATACGATTTTTTTTACTGGGAATATTCGATGTAATGGACTCTACCTTACTTTAAAACAGTTTTAAAATGGAAGCGGCACTATTAATTATGTAATTTCAACATCATTAAGAAATGAACTCAATTCTCCAATTATTAAATAAGTTATAATATAAATTTCTTTTGTGGAATTCAAAATAAATTCCCGTTGCTATTTTCAATTTATGTGTGCCAAAAAAAAACAGTAAAAATACACTTTTCGTGATGAGTATAGAAACACTACTAGTGGAGATATTTAGGGATTCACGCTTAATGTGTATTAAAAATAATTTTACTCTGTGTAAAATGACTTTTCATTTCAACTCTTCAACTTCAAGACTTTTTATTTAAAAAACATTTAACTTACTAATTTTGTACCTATATTATTGATCAAAGTAAATCATCTACATTCTCCACCCTTAAACATCTTGTTTCTGCGACACTAACTATTTTTCCTTAATTCTCCTTTAACCTTGTCAAATATTTCTTTTTAGTATTCTGTACGGAACACTGTTCATCTGTCCGTCCGTCACACCTAATTTTCTGCGAAATGATTTGACAAGTTAAAATTTAATATAAATATAGGTGTGTCGTCGGCAAGTGAACCGCGATAATTATGGAATATATAAAGCTGTGAACTGTGCAGAAAACGAAGCGGATCAAGTTAAGAGTAAGACTAAACCAGCCATTAATAATATTTCTGTGTTACATTCAATTAAATAAAGAGCAACGTCCTAACACCGATAAAAGCGGGTGTCCGACGGGTCAACCGGCCGAAGGCTTTTTTCGCGGTGTGTTGAAGATAACATAAGATAGTCTGTGAGAGTGAGTATGTGGGAAGTTTAGATACAAGGAAACGGGAAATGGCAAGGAATATAAGCACGCGAAAGTATAATGTAGACCAACTAAAAACCAACGAGATCAGAAGAAAATACAGAGAAAAATTGAATGCGGATTTTTGCAAAACGTAGCACATACTACAGGAATTGATGCCAGATGGGAAGAAATAAAATTAGTAGTAGAGAGAGTCAGCAAGGAAATCATTGGGAACTAGACCGAAAAGCCAGAAAGGAAAGAATGGTTCAATAAAGAATGCAAAAATCTGGCAGAAGATAAAAGAATGGCAAGACAAAAATTGCTAACCAACACCAGTGAAGATAACAAGCAAAATTATAGGGATAAACGAAGAGCCTTCTAAAAGAGATGCAGAACTTTAAAAAAGACAATATATTGAAAGTATTGAAGAAAAATTCCAAAACAAGGAGATCAAATCGTTTTACCAAGAAGTAAAACAAAAGAAAAACGGGTATCAAGCCAGGAATATCTATATGAGAACAGAAGAAGGGACACTTCTAAGCAAGAACGACTAAATAATGGAAGTGAAAGAATTTCTTTGAACAGTTGCTAAAGGGAAGTAGTGACGAAGAGGAAATAGCGAACCAAGCAATAGAGCAAGAAGAAACATACATAGAACAACCAACAGAATAAGAAATAATAGACAGTATCCAAGAATTAAAGAATAATAAAATCCCGGGGTCCAACGAGATACGTGCTGAAGTGCTAGAAGCAGGTGGTGAACAACTGCACAAAAAGATATATGAACTGGTGGAAACAATCGGGGGGAAACGGAATACATGCCAACAGAATGATCAACGACACGAATATGTCCAATTCTCAAAAAGGCAACGAAAAGTTATGCGAAAATTATAGGGCGCTTTTAGATACATGCTATAAGCTCTTCAAGAAAATCCTGAGGAAAAGAATGGAGGAACATACAGAAAGAATAGTGGGGGAGTATCAAGCCGATTTCCACAAGAATAGGTTAACAACAGATCCAATTTTTACTTTAAAAGAGATTCAGACTAGCTGTTACGAGCACAGCCTGACGTTGTGTGTCCTATTTATAGATTTTAGGCGGGCATATCACAGAATAAACAGAACAAAAATGTATCAAGCAATATTTTAGCTGGAAGTCCCAGAGAAACTGATAAGACTGTCGGAAATGACACTAAAAGAAATGAAGAATGAAGGGATGTGGCGTGGACAACGATCGGAGAGTTTTCAGGTCAAAAATGGCTTAAGGCAGGACGACCCCTTGTCCACGACACTGTTTAATTTAGTTATGTAGGCAGTAATAAGAAATAGTGGAATCGAAAGAGGAGAAACAAGTCCGAAAATATATGTGATGTAATATTCACGTAAATTTTTCTTCATAGGATTTTTAAAATATCACGAATACGTTATCTTTGATAATTTATCTAGTATATAAAAAAACTAAATCTTCAAGGTCAATAGTTTTCAACTAAAATCGGAAACAGACTTTGTTAAAAACTCATTTAGAGTACGTTTTTGTGAAGTTACTGATCACATTACATTTCCGTAACATTTTTTTTATTTTAAAAGCAATCTCCGCACGGAACACTAATTGCGCAAGTTCAACTTGCACTTATCTTAAATTGTTTTGTAAATATTTGTCAAAATATAGCTTCAGATATGCTAATATCAGTATAAGATTCTATACACCCTCACATTGATAGGATTTTTTTATCTTGAGCTGTAGAAGTGAATAACCTCTCTATAATTTTTCTTATAATTTTTATATCACAATATATACAAGTCCTAATATATAATTTCATTTTCCTTTAAATTTATATTTTAGGAATCGCTAGGTTTTCCATTGCCAAATTGGACTCAGGCCATTTATCCTGATATTTTAAGGAATTATGCCGTCGATTTCTATTACATCGAGACGAGTACTCAAGAACTGAAAACCGTTATAACAGGTAAAATTCTGATCTAATATAGCTAAAGTTTTATCAACCCTATCAAATCTTGGTTTTATAGTAGAAGCTTGCATTAATAAAAATCCTTTGAAACTTATTTTCAGGTTATCTTATAAAGAAATTTATACAAGACACCCAAGACAAAATAAATGGCACTTTAAATCCTCCAGAAAGAAAAATATTTTTATATTCAGGATACGAATTAAATATCGCCGCAATACTCACTTCCTTGGATCTTTATAAATTGGTGACTCCTCCTCCATACGGTTCTAGTTTGTTAGTTGAGGTTCATTTAATTAACGGTGTATACGGAATAAAGGTAAGCTATAATTTCAATTAACGCTTATTATCGATGTAGAATTTGTTTTCTACTTTTAATTTGCCCAATATTAACATTTACTGCTACAAAATTATAGATTGCTTATAATAAAAACATGTATTTCAATACAAAATCATATTTACAACTGCACAGTTATAAAAACTCCTGCCAGTCACATAACAGTTTACAGGTAAAATTCTTCTACATATCTCCAGTGTCGATTGAAAAAATAATACTGACGTTTCGCCGTTCACTATGTTGGCTTCTTCAGAACTTGTTCCGAAAATTGACTTCTTCAGAATCTAGAACGAAATTGAGTTAATTCGGTTTGCACACGTTTTTTTGTCTTAAGGGACTGCGGTGAGAAGTGGGCGGGATCTCTAGAACCAATCAGTAATCATTGCAACAAATTTCTTCTTTTATCTTAGAAAAATTCAGAAGTCCATTGAAGTATCAAAATATCTCAACAACCTTAATCGTGATACTGATCTTTACCTCTCACCAATGTGGAAAGATATCATCCGTGAAGCACTTAACATATCTTATCTTTTAGTAAAGCTGTATTTTTCTATCTGATTCCTTCGACATAAAAAACTTCTCATTTCTATACCATCAATAGGTATAAACAGATATATCTTGAACGATTCAATATTATTAGCGATCACCAATATGGTTTTCGTAAACACAGATCAACAAGGGATCTTCTGACTTATGTAATACATGTTTGGAACAACGCAATTGAACACTTTGGAGAATCTCGAGCGGTTGCTCTTGACATATCCAAGGCATTCGACCGTGTTTGGCACGATGGACTGTTGGCTAAGTTACGCTCTTACGGTATGTCTGAAAGGTTCTGTTTGTGGCTCTCATGTTTCCTCAGAGAGCGTTCTTTACGAGTGGCGGTGGACGGATTTCTTTCTAACATCTTCACTATCAACGCCGGTGTGTCCCAGAGCTCCATACTGTCTCCTACTCTCTTTCTCATTTACATTAACGATCTGCTGGAAAAGATCGGGAATCCAATCTACAGCTTTGCAGATGACAGTACACTTGTCTTTTCATTCACCTTGAACGCTCGGACATCGGCTGCTCAGACGAATATCCGCAGACAGCAGGAGGTCGTTCAACTTAACAAAGACCTGGAAGAAATTCTATCTTGGGGTGATAGTAACTAAGTGGAATTTAACGCTACAAAAACCCAGGCGGCTGTTTTTTCTAAAAAAGTTAACGTTGCTGAACCCGACATAGTTATGTCGGGGCACTCCATTCCCCTAGCATCGTCGCTCAATTTGTTGGGAGCAAATATGTCCTGGCATGAACATGCATAGCTAGGAGAGCTTCTCAAAAGTTGGGAATATTATTTCGAGTCAGAAAGTTTTACACCCCACAACAACTGTTAATTCTTAACAAAGCTCAAATTCGACCAACTATGGAATACTGCTCCCACGTTTGGGGCTCCGCTCCCAAACATACACTGCATTTGTTGAATTCTGTTCAGAGAAGAGCTGTCCGTCTGATTGGAGACCCGGAATTGACCGGCGGCCTTGATTCGCTGGAACATCGAAGAACGGTTGGCGACTTGAGTATGTTCTACAAGTATTTTCATGGAAAGTGTTCGAAGGATGTACCGCGCTTAATTCCTCCCAAAGCGGTGCATGTTAGAAATACACGTCGCGCTGGTGCTTCACATCCGTAGGAGGTTCAACTTGTTACTCCGCGTACAACGCTTTTCAAGCAGTCTCTTATATGGAGAACATCATCCCTTTGGAATAATTTGTCCAGCGCTGTGTTTCCCACCGAGTAGAATTTACAGCGATTCAAGAACAACGTGAATCGCTTTTTCCGCACACATGCCGCTCCTGGAGCGCTTTAGGGACTTCCCTGTAGCACGTGTGCTAGACCCATAAAAAAAATAGATATAAAAAAGTAGATATCAAAGGAATTCCTTTTCGGGCAGAGGGTATAGAACTCGCTAAATAAATCTATTTTGTATAATAATATAAAAAACTGACTGACTGAAGCCTCCAAAAATTGTGCTAAATTGTAATTTGTTTAGCCGAGAAAAATTTTATAAAAACATAACCCTTCAATTCGTTTTTTTCGTTAGGTTAGTTTTTTTCGCAGGCATAGGTCGACATAAGCGCGTAAACTCATCGGGAATAATGCATTTCATTTTCATTTTTATTTTCTTTGTTGACTTACTTCTTTCAATGAACGTTGCTTTGACATGGTTAGGAAGTATACTTATTCTAACTTAACCTAGTATTTACAAGGTTGCTCCTAATCTATCATGATTATGACCTAACCTAACTTAATCTAGGGCCTATGCTACCTGAACCTAATTTTACATTCTTCTCTCATAGTGGGTTGGGAGGGCCAGGGAAAATTTTAAAATTAGATATTTTCGTCAAATACAAGTAAACTGAAATTAATCCAAGTACACTTTTAAAATTTTATATAATTTCAATATCTCCGATTATTCAACTGTCACATTTAACGAGATGGCTTATTTTAGAACTATAACATATTTTTTTTTTATGGGTCTAGCACACGTGCTGCAGGGAAGTCCCTAAAGCGCTCCAGGAGCGGCACGAGTGCGGAAAAAGCGATTCACGTTGTTCTTGAACCGCTGTAAATTGTACTCGGTGGGAAACACGGCGCTGGGCAAATTATTCCAAAGGGATGACGTTCTCCATATAAAAGATTGCTTGAAAAGCGTTGTACGCGGAGTAACAAGCTGAACCTCATACGGATGTGAAGCACCAGCGCGACGTGTATTTCTAACATGCACCGCTTTGGGAGGAATTAAGCGGGCTACATCCTTCGAACACTTTTTATGAAAATACTTGTAGAACAGACTCAAGTCGCCAACCGTTCTTCGATGTTCCAGCGAATCAAGGCCGCCGGTCAATTCCGGGTCCCCAATCAGACGGACCGCTCTTCTCTGAACAGAATCCAACAAATACAGTGTATGTTTGGGAGCGGAGCCCCAAACGTGGGAGCAGTATTCCATAGTTGGTCGAATTTGGGCTTTGTAAAGAATTAACAGTTGTTGTGGGGTGTAAAGCTTTCTGGTTCTAAATAATATTCCCAACTTTTGAGAAGCTCTCCTTGCTATGCCTGCAACATGTTCATGCCAGGACATATTTGCTCCCAAACTAACGCCCAACAAATTGAGCGACGATGCTAGGGGAATGGAGTGCCCCGACATAACTATGTCGGGTTCAGCAACGTTAACTTTTTTAGAAAAAACTGCCGCCTGGGTTTTTGTAGCGTTAAATTCCACTTGGTTACTGTCACCCCAAGATAGAATTTCTTCCAGGTCTTTGTTAAGTTGAACGACCTCCTGCTGTCTGCGGACATTCGCCTGAGCAGCCGATGTCCGAGCGTTCAAGGCGAATGAAGAGACAAGCGTACTGTCATCTGCAAAGCTGTAGATTGGATTCCCGGTCTTTTCCAGCAGATCGTTAATGTAAATGAGAAAGAGAGTAGGAGACAGTATGGAGCCCTGGGTGTTAGAAAGAAATCCATCGACCGCCACTCGTAAAGAATGCTCTCTGAGGAAATATGAGAGCAACAAACAGAACCTTTCAGACATACCATAAGAGCGTAACTTAGCCAACAGTCCATCGTGCCAAACACGGTCGAATGCCTTGGATATGTCAAGAGCAACCGCTCGAGATTCTCCAAAGTGTTCAATTGCGTTGTTCCAAACATGTGTTACATAAGTCAGAAGATCTCCTGTTGATCTATGTTTACGAAAACCATATTGGTGATCGCTAATAGTATTGAATCGTTCAAGATATTTTAGAAGATGCTCATTGATAACCTTTTCCATGACTTTTGATATTATTGAAAGCAGTGCAACTGGTCGGTAGTTATTTGGCAAAGTCTTCTTGCCTTTTTTAGGTATCGGCTGAACCGTGGCACATTTCCAGCAGGACGGAAATATTCCCTTTCTATAGGATAGGTTAAAAAGTCTACAGAAAACTGGTGTCAGTTCCCTCGCACAGTTTTTAGAACTATGTCAGGTATTCCGTCCGCGCCAGAAGCTTTTTTGGTGTCTAGCTTCATTAAATATGCTTTATGATACGCTGTCTGAAGACAACATCGGTCGTCCTTAACTGCAATATGGGAATAGTAGGTGGTGTTTTTCCTTGGAAATCGACAGTAGAATGTGAAGCAAAGAGTTCAGCCAAGTTTGATTTCTCAACAGGTGTCGTTGCAAGAGAATTATCTGGCCGTGTGAGTGGTGGTATGGTGGATTTGGTGAAATTTTGACTAACTGCTTTAGCGACTGCCCAAAAGGACCTGGAATTGTTGGGACAAGCGAGAAGTTGAGTTGAGAGTTGGGTTGTCGGGTCGAAAACAAACTTATATCCAAGGAAAAGTTCGAAAATATTTCATGAGATCTTCCCATTTAGCAGATTTGTAGTGCCAAATAGTTCCCTTGCACAGATTTTGAGAACTATGGCAGGTTTTCCGTCAGCGCCAGAAGCTTTCTTGGTGTCTAGCTTCATTAAAATACCCTTTATGATGCGCTGTCTGAAGCGAATTTATTAAAATAAATACTTCTACTTAGAGTACAAATACCTCATGTATTACTATTTCATATTTTAGATGCTTTATCGAGAAAAAGAAAAAAACGAAGATCCACATAGACTAACTTTGCCAGGATGTGAAGAATTTTGTCCTTTTGACAAATTTGTCCAACTAACATCAAGTATAATACCGAAATCTAATGTTGAGTGCTATGGAGAACAGCAATAATAATATTTTAATTAAACTTTGTAAAACTAATTTAAAGGGACCTACCTAAGTTGAACTCTTCAAAATGCTGAAAATCGCAGTTAAAAAATCAAGTAAATTGCGTCTCAGGTGCGCGAGAACGTAATGCAATGCGCGTCCGCTTCAGCTGCTAACTCAGTGCGCCTTATGCATCCCTTGTTTCCCTATCATCTTTTTTCACCTTATCATGAAGACTATCGCTTTATCGCTATAGGATTCATAATTTCATGTAGTGAGAGGTGAAGGCAGCTGAGATTTTGTTTTTTTTTTGTCAGTTATTAAAATTCCTTTTTAAAGTTTTCTCAAAATGCATTTTTCAACCTAATGTACATAGTTTATCTGTTGAGTTTGTATCAATTGAGATGAGTTTTTGAGGTATAGAACGAGGTCCTTTGATGACAATTTCTTCATTATTTTTAAAAATATTGCTGGAAAACTGTAAAAAGCTGTCATATGCTAATTTGGAGTTTTTAGTCTGAAGAAAAATATACACTTTTTTTTCTTATTTCCGAGCTAGAGCCTCATTCTATCACTAGCCATTTCTGACTTCGAAACCACAGCCGCAGGATTATACTTTTAATTATTTGAAGCAAAAGAGATACACCACAAATATCAAAATCATTTGCGCACATTATCATTTTTTTACCATTTTGCCTCGATTTCTACCTAAAAATTAAAAGCTTTATCTTAATATGCCGTTATCAATCAAGGTTTAAGTACCAACCTGTAAAAGTATTTGGAATTGTTTAGCTTTAATTTATATTCGTTTGTATTACGTTAAAATTGTTAAGTGTTCAACTCCGGTAAGTCATCTTAATAAGTTGAAATAATTTCAATAAAGTTTAACGCTACCTCATTGTATATTGTTGTTTAATATCTTGTATGTATCTACAAGCGCAGTATAATATAACCAAATTAAAACGCTGGAAAGTCGAGTTTTTTATAATGAATGTCAATCTTCTGTTCACCCATTGTGACAGAATGAGAGCTCTTTTAGTTTACAATCAACCACTGCCCAATAAGCATCGACAATGCCAAACAATACCTTAGCGAAACGTCTGCGACTATCACAAGAAAATTTATAGTATATAGGCCCCCCCCCCGCACACTAGCAACCTTTTAATTGAAGTGATTAGACAGGTTAGTTGCTCTTAGTTGCTGCAACTAATAATGGGAGCACACTTGCAACTAAATAGTTGATCTTCACTGAATTAAACAATGGATTTTATAGAGACCGCATGCATTTGTGCTTTGAAATTTAGACGAAATAAGAAGCGACAAAAATTATGGGTACATCCACTATTAAGTAATCGACTTTGGGATGGGCAATTTTACAAATTGTTTGAAAGTTTACGAAAATATGAAACAAAGTTTTTTAATTATTTCCGCATGAGTGTGGATAGTTTCGATTGGGAGATGGTATTGGGAGGTGCTCCACAGTTGTCGATGCTTGTACATTTTGATTTCTTTGACTGCTTTGATTCTCTAAACTACCAGACATTCGAACACGTCTCATTACATTCATTATTTCTGTCCTGGAAATGAATTTTTGGTCCTCCGTAAATTTTTTGAAGGGAGGTACTAGTGATAATAAGAAATATTTATCTTCGTCAATTTCTTTATTGTCATCTTTTTTTTTCCCTCAGAATATTTAATAAAGAATCTTCGTACGTGCTAGTACTATTTCGAGGGGCCCTCTTTCGACAATCTCTTTTTTTAGAAATTATCGGACCTTCACTGGTATCCTCCAAGTCACATGCAATATCAATTTCGTTTTCTGAATTGTCAACAAGACTGTTTAAACTTTTTCGATTTTCAAAAAATAACAGGTTATTTGCGCCTTTTTGTGGTTCCAGAACCAGAGGGGGCGTTTTTTTGAGCATCGTACTCTCGCTTGAAACAAGTCCTTAGGTTTTTCCATTTGTTTTGTAACTCCTTACCTGAAAGAAAGGTTTATGTACAAATTACACATTAATAGAACAACTAATTTTTTTTCTTTTTTTTTGGGTATTTAGCGACAGGCAACAGCTTTGCATCACTACATTACGAATTTTTACTTGGTGATTCGACAATAAGAAAAATTATTAGAGAAACCTGTGACGTACTTAGGAAATGTTTATTACCACATTACATGCCAGCAATGGATTCCAATTATTGGCTAAAAGTTTCACAAGATTTTTTTGAGAAAACGCAATTTCCAAACTGAATAGGCGCGGTCGATGGGAAACATATTAGAATAAAGAGGCCTAATTAAACGGGATCTGAATTTTATAACTACAACACCGTCCTTTTAGCCATAGCAGACTCTAATTATAATTTTATTTATGTTGAAGTTGGAGCTTATGGAGCTTCAAGTGATTCAAACCTTTTCAAGAAATCACTATTTTCACGTAAACTTGTAAATAGTGAATTAAATATTCCCGAAGCTAAATGTCTTAAAAATGATGTAAATGGTAAGGTAATGCCATTCGTAATTATAGGGGACGAGGCATTTGGTGTATCAAAATTTGGATTACGGCCATATTCCGGTAGAAATGTATCAGTTAAAAAACGAATTTTCAATTATTTATAGACTATCAGTAGAATGATTGAATGCACATTTGGATTTTTAGCCAACAAATGGCGGATAATTACCTGATACCTCACTTGATTTTAGTGAATCTATTATAAAAGCATGCCGCATAATTATATTAGAAAACATGACGGGGGGTGCAGTTTGAAGATACTCTTTATGAATGCCCTTTGGAATGTATTCCTTCTGTTGGAGTAAGAAGCAACACTACAGGGATTTCAACTAGAGATTATTTGACTTCACCTTATGGATCTATTCCTTGGCAGTACGATAAAATTTGATTTAAGTTATTAGATAGGCATTTTTTGTTCTGGTTTGTTGTAAAAAAAAAACGATAAATAAATATGCTATTACAACTTACCTTTTTCACATTTATCTTTGTCTTCCAATTGGTTTCACTTTTCAATAAATCGTTGGCAAAATTCCGTCCATAATTCTTTTTTTAAAATTTTATTTGAATATTCTTTAAGCTTTATGTTGTATAAAGCTGGACGTTTTTCTACTTCCTCGATAAATAATTCAATATTGAATGACATATTTAAATTTAGACTACAACAAAAAAAAAGACTACTTCACAATTCACAAGAATGATAAGCACGGACTGGCTCGCAAGTCGCAACCACCAACTATTTAATCGCCGGTGTGCGGTGACCTGTCTGATCCTGCATGATTCATTTCTACCGGCAACAGTTGAATCACCCACAAAATAGAACAGTTTGGATATTATTAGTTGCTTCAACTTTTTAGTTGCTCGTGTGCGGTCTACCATAAGAAATAATGTGTTGTATTCGGGTGATTAAAAAGTTGCTTGAAAAAAAGTTGCTAGTGTGCGGGGGGCCTTATAGTAGTTATTCAGCAAAAACGTATCAATAGATAGCGGTAGGTACATCCCTCACTAGCTTATTCAGTTTGTTCTGAATGCACCATTGCGTAAAAAATCAAATTGGGTTTCTCTGCGATTTACATAATGGATGTACAAAAAGGCCTGCCGAACTTCGGTGGACGACAAGGAGCATTCTGGAAGACTTTAGATTACAACCACGCCTGAAATCGTCATTAATATTCACCAAATTTTTCATGAAGGGCGTGGGCAATCCGGAGCATCTCTAACGAACTTTCTATGCTTTAACAGAATCGTTAGGCATGCGTCGAATCGCAGCAAAATTTGTTCCGCACCTGTTGACAAGTGCTCAAAAGGAGTTTCGCATTGATGTTTGCACTGAACTGAAAGATCTTGCTTCCGATGATGATGTGAAGAATCATTGCAACAATCTTAGCAATTCAAGAAATATCGATAAGAGAAGAGCAATATGAAAAGCATGTTTATTGTTTCTATGAATGTGAAGGAAATCGTTCAATCAAAATTTGCCCAGTAAGGGCAGACATTGAATTCGGTATTCTTCTACAATGGCAAAGTTTTATGACAAGAATAATTTCCTACTGCATTACAACAACGCACTTACCATAGTTCGTTCTGTACTCCATATTTTTTGACAGAGATCCCTCGAACCCCCCATATTGCATTGATTGGGACTCGCTTCGAGAGGGGCTAGGAAATATCAGGTGTACAAGTATAAAATGTGGATTTTTTTTCTAAAAAAAATGAATGATAAAAAGTGTTTTATTCAAAGTATGCTCCATCGCTTGTTATACATTTTTCCCATCTTTCGGGCAATTTGTAAATACCACGCCAGTAAAAATTTTCCCCTTTTGCTGCGAACCATTCATCGAGCCATTTTTTCACATCTTCGTACAAATCAAAGCGCTGCTCAGCAAGTTCGTGACCCATCGATGCTAACAAGTGGTAATCGGAAGGAGCCAAGTCTGGTGAGTAAGCCGCATGGGGTAGAACTTCCCAGCTGAGTGCTTCCAACGTGTCGCGAACTGGTTTTGCCGTATGTGATGGAGCATTGTCATGAAGAAAAAAATGACTTTGTGTTGCCTCTTTCGGTATTCTGGCCTTTTTTCAAGCAACCAACGGCTCAAATCGGTCAATTATTGTTGGTAACATTTAGTATTAACCGTTTCCCCAGATTTTAACAGCTCATAATAGACCACGCCCCTCCGGTCCCACCATCGTCCAGAGCATCGTCTTTCTGCCAAAGCGATTCGGTCTTGCAGTCGATGTGGATGGTGCGCCTGGGTCTACCCGTGATTTTTTGCTCTTGAGATTCTCAAAATAAATCCACTTTTTATCCCCTGTAACTATACGATGCAAAAACGACTTCCTTTTGTACCGAGCGAGCCAAATGTCACACATGTTTTTGCGCTTTTCTATTTGCCTGTCGTTCAACTCATGTGGTACCCATCTACCGGTCTTCTGAATCTTTCCCATCTCTCGTAGCCGATTGGAAACATCTTCTAACTAACTAACGCCCAATTGCTCGGCGAGTTGTTTTTGTGTTTGCGAATCATCTTCGTCCAACAATGCTTGCAATTCCACATCTTCGAATTTTTTGGCGGTTTCCACGTTCCTTGTCTGCAACATCGAAGTCACCACTTTTGAAATGCCGAAACCGTCGTTCACACGTATCTTGCGATGGAGCATGTTCACCATAAGCTTCTCGAAGTAATCGGTATGATTCAACAGCAGTTTTTTTCAAATGAAAACAAAAAAGTAATGCTGTCCGCTAATGCTCTTTGTTCGGTATAAATTTCGACATATTGAACACAACACAACACTATGCACACATTTTTCCAATTTATCACTAGTGCGCATGTGACACTTGTTAATGACACAACAAAATGGTGCAGTGTCAAATCTTTATAGCACAAACTGCACTGGTGCACCACCTGTTGTCTGAATTCCGCATTTCATACTTGTACACCTGGTATAATGAATGTTAATCTTCTGTTCACCCATTGTAACAGAATAACAGCTCTATTAGTTTAGAGTCAACCACTGCCCAATAAGCATCGGCAATGCCAAACAATACTTTATCGGAACTTCTGCGACTATCACTTAAAGCACAAGAAAACATATAGTATATGTAGTAGCTATTCTGCAAAAACATGAAATAGTATCAACTCGTATCAATAGATAGCGGTAGGTACATTCCTCACAACGTTGTGTAACAAGTTTAAACTTGCTAGCTTGTTCAGTTTGTTCTGAATGCACCATTGCGTAAAAATGAAATTGTGTTTCTCCGCGATTTACATAATGGATGTACAAAAAGGCCTGCCGAACTTCGGTGGACGACAAAGAGCTTTCTGGAACAACCACGCCTGAAATCGTCACTAATATTCACCAAATCTTTCATGAAGAGCGTGGGCAATCCGGAGCATCTCTAACGAACTTTCTATGCTTTAACAGAATCGTTAGGCATGCGTCGGATCGCAGCAAAATTTGTTCCGCACCTGTTGACAAGTGCTCAAAAGGAGTTTCGCATTGATGTTTGCACTGAACTGAAAGATCTTGCTTCCGATGATGACGATGTGAAGAATCATTCATCTTCGCAGGGGAGTCCCGATTCTCTAAAATCCAAGAAATATCGACAAGAGAACAGCAATATGAAAAGCATGTTTATTGTTACTATGAATGTGAAGGAAATCGTTCAATCAAAATTTGCCCCGTAAGGGCAGACATTGAATTCGGTATTCTTCTACAATGGCAAAGTTTTATGACAAGAAGAATTTCCTACTGCATTACAACAACGCACTTACCATAGTCCGTTCTGTACTCCATATTTTTTGACTGAAATTCCGTAACTGTCATCCCTCGAACCCCCCATGTTACATTGATTGGGACTTGCTTGGGACTCGCTTCGAGAGGGGCTAGAAAATACCAGGTGTACAAGTATGAAATGCGGATTTTTTTTCTAAAAAAAAAACATGTTAAATTCGGAAGAATGATAAAAAGTGCTTTATTCAAAGTATGCTCCATCGCTTGTTATACATTTTGCCCATCTTTCGGGCGCTGCGAACCATTCATCGAGCCATTTTTTTACATCTTCGTACGAACCAAAGCGCTGCCTAGCAAGTGCGTGACCCACTGATGCATACAAGCAGTAATCGCAAGAAGCCAAGTCTGGCGAGTAAACCGCATGGGGTAGAACTTCCCAGCTGAGTGTTTTCATCGTGTCATGAACTGGTTTGGGTGTATGTGATGGAGCATTGTCATGAAGAAAAATGACTTTGGGTTGCCTCTTTAGGGTATTCTGACCTTTTTTCAAGCAGCGAACGGTTCAAATCGGTCAATTATTGTTGATAACGTTTAATATTAACCGTTTCCCCAGGTCTTAATAGCTCATAATAGACCATGCCCCTCTGGTCCCACCAAACACAGAGCATCGTCTTTCTGTCAAAGCGATTCGGTCTTGCGGTCGATGTGGATGGTGCGTCTGGGTCTACCCATGATTTTTTGCGCTTAGGATTCTCAAAATAAATCCACTTTTTATCCCCTGTAACTAATACGATGCAAAAACGACTTCCTTTTATACCGAGCGAGCAAAATGTCAAACGTGTTTTTGCGCTTTTCCATTTGCCTGTCGTTCAACTCTTGTGGTACCCATCTACCGGTCTTCTGAATCTTTCCCATCTGTCGTAGCCGATTGGAAACAGCTTGTTGACTAACGCCCAATTGCTCGGCGAGTTGTTTTTGTGTTTGCGAATCATCTTCGTCCAACAATGCTTGCAATTCCACATCTTCGAATTATTTGGCGGTTTTCGACGTTCCTTGTCTGCAACATCGAAGTCATCACTTTTGAAACGCCGAAACCGTCGTTCGAACGTATCTTGCGATGGAGCATGTTCACCATAAGCTTCTCGAAGTAATTGGTATGATTCAACAGCAGTTTTCTTCAAATGAAAACAAAAAAGTAATGCTGTCCGCGAATGCTCTTTGTTCGGTATAAATTTCGACATATTGAACACAACAACACAACCCTATGCACACACTTTTCCAATTCACTCGTGCGCGTCTGACACTTGTTGATAACACAACAAAATGGCGCAGTGTCAAATCTTCATAGCACAAACTGCATTGGTGCACCATTTGTTGTCTAGAATCCGCATTTCATACTTGTACACCTGGTATAATGAATGTCAATCTTCTGTTCACCCATTGTGACAGAATGACAGCTCTTTTAGTTTACAGTCAACCACTGCCCAATAAGCATCGGCAATGCCAAACAATACTATAGTATATGTAGTAGCTATTCAGCAAAAACGTGAAATAGTATCAACTCGTATCAATAGATAGCGGTAGTTACATCCCTCACAACGCTGTTTAAATTTGCTAGTTTATTCAGTTTGTTCTGAATGCACCATTACGTAAAAATCAAATTGTGTTTCCCTGCGATTGACATAATGGATGTACAAAAAGGCCTGCCGAACTTCGGTGGACGACAAAGAGCTTTCTGGAAGACTTTAGATTACAACCACGCGAGAAATCGTCACTAATATTCACCAAATCTTTCATGAAGAGCGTGGGCAATCCGGAGCATCTCTAACGAACTTTCTATTCTTTAACAGAATAGTTAGGCATGCGTCCAATCGTATAATTCCTCAGCAGACCACGCTATACATAATACATTATATCCGTGCGAGGTTGAGCTTAGCACTCCTCGTACAACCCTTTTCAAACAGTCTTTTATATAGAGGTTCTAATCCCTTTGAAATAATTTACTCGAAACTGTTTTTCCTACCGAGTACAATCGACAGCGATTCAAGACCAATGTGTATCGTTTTTTCCGCACACGTGAAGTTCCTGTAGCGCTTTCTCGGCAACACGTGTACTATGCCCATAAAAAACGTAGAGAAAGAGTTAAATATGTATATATATATAAATTTCAATTCGTGGAAAACCCACGACGACGGTGAATATACGTCGTCGGTTCCAACCCCTGATCTTTTCGAGTCCTCTATTTTTTTAATTCTTTTCTATAATTGCATCTCAGTATATTAATTTTACGTCTGACGTCAGATATTGTCGCTCCAGGCTTACATTTTTCGTAGATTGACAGCAGTTTCACGAGTGCGGCATTCCTTTTCATTTTATTTTTATAATTGGGATCTGTAGGGTTCCATAATCCCAGATGTACAAGTATGAAATGCGGATTTCAGACAACAGATGGTGCACCAATGCAGTTTGTGCTATAAAGATTTGACACTGCGCCATTTTGTTGTGTCATTAACAAGTGTCAGACGCGCACGAGTCATAAATTGGAAAAGTGTGTGCATAGTGTTGTGTTATTGTGTCCAATATGTCGAAATTTATACCGAACAAAGAGCATTCGCGGACAGCATTAATTTTTTGTTTTCATTTGAAGAAAACTGCTGTTGAATCATACCGATTACTTCGAGAAGCTTATGGTGAACATGCTCCATCACAAGATACGTGTGAACGTTGGTTTCGGCGTTTCAAAAGTGGTGATTTCGATGTTGCAGAAAAGGAACGTGGAAAACCGCCAAAAAAAAACGAAGATGTGGAATTGCAAGCATTGTTGGACGAAGATGATTGGCAAATATAAAAACAACTCGCCGTGCAATTGGGCGTTAGTCAACAAGCTGTTTCCAAACGGCTACGAGAGATGGGAAAAATTCAGAAGACCGGTAGATGGGTACCACATGAGTTGAACGACAGGCAAATGCAAAAGCGCAAAAACATGTGTGACATGTTGCTCGCTAAGTAAAAAAGGAAGTCGTTTTTGCATCGTATCGAATCCTAAGCGCAAAAAATTAAGGGTAGACCCAGGCGCACCATCCACATTGACCGCAAGACCGAATCGCTTTGGCAGAAAGACGATGCTCTGTGGTTGGTGGGACCAGAGGGGCGTGGTCTATTATGAGCTGTTAAAACCTGGAGAAACGGTTAATACTAAACGTTACCAACAACAATTGACCGATTTGAAGCGTTCGCTGCTTGAAAAAAGGCCAGAATAACGAAAGAGGCAACACAAAGTCATTTCTCTTGATGACAATGCTCTATCATATACGGCAAAACCAGTTCGCAACACGTTGGAAGCACTCAGCTGAGAAGTTCTACCCCATGCGGCTTACTCACCAGACTTGGCTCCTTTCGATTACCACTTATTTGCATCGATGGGTCACGCACTTGCTGAGCAGCGCTTTGGTTCGTACGAAGATGTGAAAAAATAGCTCGATGAATGGTTCGCAGCAAAAGGGGAGATTTTAACTGGCGTGGTATTCACAAATTGCCCGAAAGATGGGAAAAATGTATAACAAGGGATGGAGCATATTTTCAATAAAGCACTTTTTATCATTCTTCCGAATTTAACATGTTTTTTTAGAAAAAAAATCCATATTTCATACTTGTACACCTGGTAAAGGTAATAACTCGTAGGTAGCGATAAAAGAAAGCATAACGACGACACCGAAATCAACACAATCACTCTCCGGAATCGACATGTTGACTCCACGACTCTTCGTGATAGACTGAGTAATGATGCAGCACACCTTACACTACCATTATTAATGACAGTATCCCCTCCCGTTTACAGTAATGATGGGCCGAGATCAGAAAATCCGGATTCGCATCATTACTGCCCGTCATTCCAACTTTGTCGACCTTACATGATCATTATTAATGTTTTTAATGAAAGACTGATTTTGTCAAATTTCCACTTTATTTAGTTTCACTGAAACTGTATGACCCGTTTCGCTTTACTATAGCTTCTTCTGATACAAAATGATATTTGAATATTAGTGTTGTTACATTTATACAAATACCCTAGATAGGTAATAAAATTAATACTATATGCTAATGAATATTTCTGGGAAATCCATTCTGAATATTAATTGTATAAATTGAG
This sequence comes from Pachyrhynchus sulphureomaculatus, assembly GCA_019049505.1. Taxonomy (NCBI): domain Eukaryota; kingdom Metazoa; phylum Arthropoda; class Insecta; order Coleoptera; family Curculionidae; genus Pachyrhynchus; species Pachyrhynchus sulphureomaculatus. The sequence continues at coordinate 14,052,791 of CM032455.1, read as the reverse complement.
TAAAGGTGATTACCATGGGCCAGACGAGTATCTTTTTGTTCGTTTAAGATGATGTCTGAATTTTTAAATCTACTTATTTCTAAATTTTCTAATACATTTAATTTTACGCCTTTATTTTGTATGTGTAGAATTTTAAATTTATCGTCAAAAAGATGATTTGATTCTGTTAAATGATTACTGTACGCTGAGTCAGTTTTGTTTTTTAAATAGCTTCTTTTATGTTCTGAAATCCCAATTTCGAATGAGCGACCTGTCTGACCTATGTAACTTTTATGACAAGGACCACAATTCAACTGATACACTCCAGATTTAATGGTACAGAGCGTCAACTTGACAATGTGTTTAACTATATAAACTCAATACATAAAAATATTAAATTCACTCTGGAACTAGAAGTCGACAATAAAATTAATTTTCTTGACTTAACGATAACCAGACATTACAACAAACACAAATTCTCTATTTTTCACAACCCTCACATACAGATACTACAATAAACATAAAATCAGCTCACCCTACAACACAAATTGGCAGCTTACCACAGTATGTTGCATAGACTTGTAAGCGTCCCCTTATCTATAGGTGATTTTAATAAAGAATTAAATCTAATAAAACAAATTGCTGTTAACAACGGATATTCTCCTGACACCATAGACTCAATTCTAAAACAAAAAATTAAAAAATAAAACTATTTCTTTTGTATATCCCAAGAAAGAAAACACAGGAAAAAAATATAATGTTTTAACCTATTTTGGTAACACGTCAGAGAAAATTAAAAACAACTTAAACAAATATAATATCAACATAGCTTTTAGAACAAACAACGCGTTAGGAAAATTCATTAAAAACGCAAAGGGAAAACAAAATAGATCAAAAAATCTGGAGTGTATCAGTTGAATTGTGGTTTTTGTCATAAAATTACATAGGTCAGACAGGTCGCTCATTCGAAACTCGGATTTCAGAACATAAAAGAAGCTATTTAAAAAACAAAAACGACTCAGCGTACAGTAATCATTTAATAGAATCAAATCATCTTTTTGACGATAAATTTAAAATTCTACACATATAAAACAAAGGCGTAAAATTAAACCTATTAGAAAATTTAGAAATAAATAAAATTAAAAATTCAGACATCATCTTAAACGAACAAAAAGATACCTGTCTGGCCCATGGTGACTCACCTTTACTCAATTTATACAATTAATATTCAGAATGGATTTCCCAGCAATATTCATTAACATATAGTATTAATTTTATTACCTATCTACCTTAGGTATTTGTATATATGTAACAACACTAATATTCAAATATCATTTTGTATCAAAAGAAGCAATAGTATACCGAAACGCGTCATACAGTTTCAGTGAAACTAAATAAAGTGGAAATTTGACAAAATCAGTCTTTCATTACATTCGTTATGAATTTCCATCAAGTAACAGCCACAACAATTCAAAAAAAAAATTATTAATGTCATTCTGATAAAGTAATGTCATTATTAATAACCGTGTAAGGGCAGCTTAAGTGAACCAATAAAAATCTATGCCTACTGCTTCAACACAGAAACACGATAACACTAGTAAAATTGACAATAATCTATCGTATATTTTTTTTATTTACATTTTAAATTCTGAGGGGTCGATTATACTATGCATAAAACTTCAGCTGATTAAAAAATAATGATGGCAATAATATAACCAATGACAGTTATTATATTGAGTTTCGCTGAAGGACTAGATGAACATACATATTCCTCATAGTTACATAAATCACTATAACAAAGTCCACAATTATACACGAATCCTTTTTGAACATCACCGTCACAACTGATTTTGCCGTCTGTCGTATGATTTGAAATACAGTCTCGTTCTTCATGTTCCGATCCATTGTTCTCACTTGCTGAAAAGTAAAAACAAGAAATTTAGACGTCAAAGTTCAATCAGTTAGAGTAACTGGAAGTGATTTTGTTAACGTTATATCCGGTAGCCATGACGCGGGATAATGTGATGTTTTTATGGTACTGTGTGTATGTTATGTGTACAGCGTGCTATCTATCAAAGGAAAACATTGCCTTTCCCGTCGGTATTTTTGGTCCGTCAAATTCCTCACCAACACCGTTGTAGATGTTATTTTGACAAAAAATCAATTCGCCTAAAGCTCTATGATTTCTATATTAAAACATTTCCTAAAATTCCCAACAAAACTTGTAATAACATGGACTTTTATTATGTCATCTTAGGTATATTCCCTGTTTAACTGGAGCCCATAGTTTAAAGCTGTTGTACGGTGGTTTCTGCATTTATTTTTTGTAATTTTTATGGGTTATAAATAAAATCTATGGGTTTATAGTATTTTTCACGATCTAAAAAAGTGATTAGCTACCTATACCCAATTCAAAATTTATGAAGATTCGAAAGTTATTAATTTATGGCCGTTTAATGACAAAGCGTCGTGCAGGGCCACACTATACCTGATTTATATTGTAACATTCATTTTTTCCTGGATTTTAAGACTATGCAATGTTACTGTCCATTTCAAATTGTATTTATTTTTATTTTAAAATATCGACCGGTATATTAAACAGAAGTTTTAGGACATATGGTATATACTATATAGTTTATTGTGCGGGCTTTCGGACCGAATCTTTCGCCAGGCCACGATTGGTCAAATGTTTGACCCGGAGTTCAGATTGGAGCGACGTGATATGACCGGCAAAGGTCGCACGATTATTTAAACGTCCGAGAACCAGCCGGCAGGACTTTTTCCATCGAAGTCGCCAGGCAGGGGAGTTCCATCGAGCCGCAGACCAGTGAGCGGTTTTGATCTAGCTGCCGACCATGTCGGTCGTCGTTTCCATCTAGCGCAACCAGGCAGTACCGTCTAGCCGAAGTAGGCTAATCTTCACCAGAGTCGCTAAGTTTCGACAATAAAAGCTGTAGTGAGCTTTCTAAGTGTTAAAAAAAAAAAAGTGAAATCGGTCAAAGTCCATCACAGACAGGAATGAAACACTGTAAGTCAACCAAATCCCTTATATAGACTTATCCCGGAGAGTGCATTGACTACAATGTAACACAGACAAAAAAGTGAAGTGTAAGGCACGATACCTCGCCTTCGGGGATTTATAAGAATATAAAATTTTAAAGTAACAACTACTGTTTAGGCTAGAATTTTTGGTAAACTGCAAAGGTTAGAACTTTTATTATTTTTAAAAAACATGAATAAATTTTCTTTTTGATTAAAGCTAAGTGTATCACTGAATATTTATTTTCCTTTTCAGGATCAGTTGTACTAGACTAATTCCTTTTAGTAATATCCATAAAACACTTCAGTTTTTTCTCATTTTCTTAGCTGAAGTTAAATCCTTTCTATTTTAAAATGAGTGGTGCCCTTAAAAAACAAAAAGTCGTACAACTGAGGTTTCTTAAAAAAAAAAAAAATAGAAAATAATTTCCAGAAAGACGTATAAAAAACTATCTCTTACCCATATTTCTCTACCAAGGAAAACTGAGCTAGTGTTTCTTTAATTTCTTTAGTTCTTTTAATATCAGGTTTCACTCAATTCATTATCAGAAATTAAAGCGGGGCTGCAAGAAAATTGTGCTCAAGCTTGGGGAAACATTTTTTCACACGGTACAAAATAGCGCTGTCAACGCGGGGCTTTTGGAATTTTATTTTTTAAAAGGGTTCAGTGTACTAGCTTTCGAACAAAATAAAAGCTCTAACTTTGCAGATATTTTTATTACACAATATTTATTAAACGAAGCTACACTATAGCAATAAGACAAAAGCAGGAAATTTGTAGAATTTTTTATTTCAATTTATCTGATATAGATATTTGAATTTTGTTGTTGACTCTAAGATAAGAGATCCCTGTTTTTTTCTTAGAAGCTAACTTTATCTTTCAGATTAGCAGATGTGCTGGTTTATTTTAATTTTTAGTGATAGATTTATTTTACGGATAACCGAACAAAAAACTATTGTTTTTTCTCACCGAGGTTTTGCATGAATATTAAAAATACTTTGCGGATATACGAAACGATATTTAGAGATTTTTTTATAGGAAATTCTTAAGATATCTTAATAAAAGGATTTTAATACGAGGCAATACTTAGAAATTTTTTTGAAATTGTTGAAGATTTTTTTAAAGTTTGGTAAAGAAGTTTACATATTTTAAGTGCCTTTACAGATTTTGTTATTTTTTTGACTATTGGGAGCACAGGAGAAATATTTTTACGATTTTTTTACAATTCTTTTAAATTTTATAGTATTCATTTATCATGGAAGCCTTCAATTTTAAAGTCAATCACCTACTAGAATATGAATTAGACTATGAACTGAAAATCCGTCGTACTTTCTCAGAACGTCCGGTCGCGGATAAAAGAAAGATTCTAACGAGGATCTTAAGTAAAGAAATTAATGAGCCCGGAAAAAACGATAAAAATAGGGGATGACACCCTGTCTTTTAAAGAAGAAACGGCTGGTATCGAAAAGAGTTTAAATTCTATCCAAAACTTAATCGATAGTTATGACGGCGATCCAAATGATTCACTTGTACTCCGGGTTAAATCACGCTTATCGCATGTAGCGGGTCGCGTACAAAGAATTCCCATGCCGGATGACGAAGAGGAAGCGTCGAAATTTTCCAAATATGTTCAAGAAACAATAGCTACGTGTGTACTCATGGAAGCAAACCTTGCCGAAAAGATAGCTCCTGGTCATGAGTTACCACAGCTGCCTATTACAACCCCAGTCATAAACGTACCAGCTCCAATCGTGAATTGCGCAGCCAGAAATATTCCTGTCAGCGAATGGCAATTGAAATTTAATGGAGACTCAAAGAGACTCTATCCTTTTTTGGAGAGGCTGACTGAAATAGCTCAAGCTAGGAAAGTATCGGAAGATGAACTTTTCAGCTCTGCTGTTGAATTTTTCACTGGCGATGCCTTCATTTGGTATAGAAGCATAAAATCAAGTGTCAACGACTGGCATTCCTTGGTAGATAGGCTAAAGAAGGACTTCTTGCACTGTGATGATGATGAAGAATTGTGGTCAGAAATAAAGAAGAGGCGACAAAAGAAGGATGAGTCCACTGTGATTTTTATTGCCCACATGGAATCTTTATTCTGTAGGTTGTCCATCAAGCCTTTGGAATGTACCAAAGTTAAATTTATACGTAGGAATATTCTGCCTAGTTTCGTCAATCGGTTAGCTCTACTAGATATAAATTCGGTAGCCGAACTCGCCGGGTTATGTAGAAAACTTGAAGAGTCCGATTATTTGTTAGAAAAGAGCAGACCAAAAAGCGAAACTAATATACATCAAGTAAGGTATAATCCAAATGGCCGAAGTGGAGTCTCGACAAATAAAGTTGGGAATGTAAATCGGAACCCTAGGAGTAACCAGAAAACGGGTAAAGGAAAAAATAATGACTCTAAAATTAGCGACACTGCAGCCAAAGTGAACGACAAGCCGGTTTCACCTAAGGCAATTTTCACGTGTTGGAATTGCACAGGCCCGAATCACACTTACCAAAATTGTACAGCACCAAAGAGGGTATTTTGTTTCAAATGTGGAACAACAGGTGTGAGACTAACATCATGCCCCAAATGTACAAAAAACGAGTAAGGACGGTATATTACCGAGGCGGATATCCTAAGTCCAACAAAAAAGCCTCTAATCATTCGGCTAAGTCACAAGCTCATGTTCGCAGTAAAGCCCCTAATCCAAAACGTTCTAGAAACACGGACGAACAAAAATATTCCAGTAGATCAGATTGGACTAAATGGTTACAAAAAGTTTCTGATTTTTTTAAGTCTAATAAAAATTCTCTTTCTCAAGTTAAAACTCCTGCTTCTCCAAATGGTCACATGTCTCCTCTATTCGTGCATAAATATTTAGATAACAGACCGCATATCAAGATAAATCTATTAGGTGTCCATTTTTCGGCTTTATTTGACTCTGGTGCAAATGCCTCCGTTGTAGGTCAGAATGGTATTAAAATTTTAAGTCGTTTAAGTATAAAAATATGCCATGTCAAGAATAGAAGTGTTACCACTGCAGATGGCAGCCGCCTAAAAGTTTTAGGTACGGTTGAGTTGCCGCTAGTCTGCAATGGTCATTGTTTAGTAATCTCTGCTCTAGTAGTACCTTCTCTATCACATACTTTGGTTTTAGGATGTGATTTTGCACAAAAATTCGGAATTTTAGTAAATTTTAAAGATAATTCGTGGTATCCCCAGTCCCTAGAAGACAATTCTCAAACAAGCTTTAAAAATTGTTATTCAGAAAGTTCTTTTGAAAACCTTTTCTCGCGTCTATGTACCCTAGATGATCTCTCGCGGACGGAACGCTTAAAAGCAGAAAAAGTAATAAGCTCTTTCAATGAAATAAGTAGTAAAGATAGGTTAGGCCGAACGAATAAAATCAAGATGTCTATAGATACGGCTGATGCCAGTCCTGTAAAGACAAGGCCCTTCGCCATGTCTCCTTATATGTCAAAAGTATTAAATAAAGAGTTAGACGAAATGTTGAAACTCGGAGTGATTGAAGAATCAAACAGTCCTTGGTGTTCTCCAATCTTATTGGTGAAAAAGGCCGATGGACAGTATCGTCTATGCTTTGACGGAAGAAAGCTCAACGAGGTCAGCAAATTTGATAACTACCCATTACCGAACATCGACAGAATTTTGACATCACTCAGGAATGCTAAGTATGTATCTTCGATAGACCTTAGAAAGGCTTTCTGGCAAATTCCTTTAGACAAATCCTCTAAAGAAAAGACCGCTTTTGCAGTAGTAGGCCGAGGTCTATTTCAGTTCGTCACTATGCCGTTTGGTCTTAAGAACGCTGCTCAAACTCAGCAACGTTTAGTGGACGCCATATTTGGTCCGAAATATGAGCCACATATTTTTACCTATCTCGATGATATTTTAGTAACATCGGAAGACTTCGAATCGCATATTCGCTTACTTAAGGAAGTAAAAGATAAATTGGAAGAGGCCGGACTGACGATAAATTTGAGCAAATGTGATTTTTTCAAAACTTCTCTAAAGTTTTTAGGCTATATTGTAGGCTCAAATTCCTTGCGTACCGATCCGGATAAGGTAGCAAGCATGGTTAATTATGCAAGACCTGCTAATACTACAGAAGTTAAGCGCTTCGTAGGAATGTGTTCATGGTACAGACGTTTTATCGAGAATTTTTCTACCCTGTTGTCGCCTATTAATGATCTTTTGAAAGGACGAAAAAAAGGACAATCGATAGATTGGACAAAGGCAGCCGAAGAATCTTTTATAAAGATTAAAGAGCTATTGGTTTCAGCTCCCATTTTATCCCAACCAGACTTTTCCCAACAGTTTTATATTTCTAGTGATGCTTCTAATACTGGTTTAGGGGGCGTCCTAACACAGAAAATCAATGGTGAGGAAAGGGTGATAGCGTATGCCAGTAGAACTTTATCAAAGGCTGAACGTAACTATTCGGTTGTTGAAAAAGAATGTTTAGCAGTACTCTTTAACATCGAAAAGTTTCGACCCTACATAGAAGGTGTTCCTTTCACGGTCATAACAGATCATTATAGCTTATTGTGGCTTAATTCTATTAAAAACCCTAGTGGCAAACTAGCGCGTTGGGCGATTAGGCTGAGACAACATACATTTAATTTAATTCATAGAAAAGGAGTCCACAATGTTATTCCTGACGCTTTGTCAAGAATCCCAGATAATACAGCGGACGAAAACAGTCTTAATGCACAGTTTGGCGTAAGAATTGATACAGTTGATGTAGATCGCATTGATCCATGGTACGACAATTTACGGCAGCAAATTAAAGAATTTCCCCAAAATTTTCCGCAGTGGAAGGTGGAAAATGATTTCGTGTACAAATTTATCCCAAACCAGTTGCCTTTAAAAGTTAATGTACCCGAGTGGAAAATACTAGTTCCTAAACCACAGAGAGAGGAAGTTATAGACATGTGTCACACTCCTCCTACTTCTGGTCATTTTGGCTTTTATAAAACTCTTCACAGGGTTCAGGAACAGTATTATTGGCCAAAAATGCGTTTTGACATCGTAAAGTTTGTGAGGACTTGTGAAGTATGTGGAGCACAGAAATCTCCAAATGCACTACCTATGGGACTGATGGGAAAAGAGAAAACGGTTAATTACCCTTTTCAGGTCATAGCAGCTGATCTAGTAGGCCCATTTCCACGTTCAAAAAAGGGAAATAAATGGCTTCTCGTGGTTTCTTGCTGGTTTACAAAGTATACCATGCTATTTCCTTTGAAAAGCTCTAAGGCTGGATATATAGAGAGAATTTTGGAAAATAATGTCTTTCTAATCCACGGTGTTCCATCGCTCTTGATATGCGATAACGGTACTCAGTTTACCTCTAGGAGTTTTAAGAGCTTAAGTGAAACATATGGTTTTAACATCCGTTTTAATCCCGTGTACTCTCCCCAATGTAATTTTGTGGAACGTAATAACCGAACAGTCGGGACCGCTTTAAGAAGTTACGTGGATTCACATGACACTTGGGATGACAATATTTCCAAAATCCAACAAGCGATAAATACGGCAAGACACGAAGTAACAGGGTTCACACCGTCTTTCTTAGTTTACGGCAGACATATACCTCTATCTGGATCGTATTATAAAAATTTAGATTTGGATGTCAATATTGACAGCGAAATAATTCCGGGTAACAGGGGTGAGTACGCCGAAAATTTAAAGGGTTTAAAAGATATTTTCACCGACGTGCGTAGTAGGATACATAAGGCTTATGAACGGAACTGTAAGTCTTACAATCTTAGGAAAAGGGATTTTGCCTTTAATATAGGTGATCACGTTTGGCGAAAAAATAAAATTCTTTCCAGTGCAGCAGATAAATTCACATCTAAGTTGGTACCTAAGTATGTGCATTGCGTGATTAGAGAAAAAATTTCAGATTTAGTTTATGGTTTAGTTAATTTAGATGGGACTAAAGTAGGACGATGGCATATTAAAGACTTAAAACCATTCAATGAACCTAACCCTAATGAAAGTTTGTCAGAAGAAGAATAGTTTATATTTACAATATCTTAATTGCTTAAATTTTTTTGATGTTGCTCTGTAGAGGTGACGACCTCGTTTTCTTTGACTGTTATAAAAGTTGAGCAGAGAATAGCTTACTTTTATTGTTTTTTGCTAAGGTTTTGGGTATTGGCCATATCCCAAACTTAGGTTGATTGTGGGTGATGTTTAGCATCGACTCAGCTGTTGCGAGCTTGCGAAAGAGTCACACTCAGGATATATCATAAGACTGGTATGTCGGTGGTCGCGGGATTTCATTTGCTTATGACCCCAAATAATATCCGGTTCTTGTCACTTGGAAGCGAAATTTTGATTAGAGGCAATCCAAGGTGATCTTGAGTTAGGACAAGCGCAAGATGTAGCTCGTGTAGGGTGATGTAGAGTCAAAATTTTTAGGAGCAATTTCAAAGTTTGCTACCCGAGAGGGTGTATTTTTATTACCTTAGTGGTATATTTTGGGTGCAATTAAGAGTAAATTGATTTTGGTTTATCCAGTAAGTCTAAGACTTGGATTATTTTGGTTTAGATCTTCTTCTGCATTGACAAACTGAGGGTATTTTCGATTTTTTTTTCCAGAGCCGTTTAAACGTTACCTTTGAGTCACTAATTTTTTTAAAATTTTTTTTTGCATGGACTCATAGGCGTATGTTGAGTTTTTTCGGTTTACTATCAGATTGATAGAAAATTGAAGTTCTGCAGGAGAACTAAAGGCTGATCATTTACAGGAGATGAGAGCAGAGTAAGACAGTAGTTTCACAAAGAAATGATCAAAATCTGATACCGAGATGAGAACCTTGTCAAGAGAGGCTAAGCGCAGTGAAGGAAGATTCCTAACCGAATTTTTAGATTTCCAAGAGGTAATCTAGAAGTTTGGGCTGACAGAAAACGGTTATGCCTGATACCTGTAGCAGTTTCTTCTAGAGGCTATTGTTTAGGGAGACGATTAACACCATGATCGAATATTTTAGCTGTCAACGATGTTTTCTTCTTGTTTCTGATTAAGCTGAGAAAGCTCTTGTCGTCTTCAAACAGTTTTGTTGCGTTGCCACCGGAAAATTGAGCAATTTTTGTTTCATGTAGCCTTTTTAAGCTCATTTTCGTTTTTTTAAAATTTCGTTAGAAGCTTGGTTAAGTCAACCTTGTAAACCTTTTAGGTTGTATCCCATGAGTTATTTGTTTTTACAGGCTGTGATGCACCGGGTGCTAACAGATGCCGTTACGACGTTTGGCAGGAAGTTAGTCTTCCTGAGGAACAGACTGATTGGAAGGGTAGTCTATGGGGGGTGAACGTTTGACCTTTGGGACCTGTAGGGGTTTTGTTACCCAATGGTTATTTCTATTTGAACCAAAGGAGAGCCTAACTACTGTAGTCGACCTCAGCTCCAATTAGCCTATTAGTGGTGACAGGCTGTTGGCAGTAGTGTATTTCGGAACACCCTATTGATTAATTTTTTTGACTTATGGTGGTGTGGTAGACACCGTTTTAGTTTAGTGGATGCTATAATCTACTCCCTTTTGTTGGTGGACTCCAGGGTCACCAATTCTGTATTTTTTTTTGTCTCCACCTTTCAGTATATCGTGGTGAAGTGTTTGTCTCCTGTTATGTGGGATGGATTGAATGTTTTTCGTTGTTGTTCTAGGGCGAGACCAGTACACGAGGGTTCTTCATGCAACTTGAAGAGGCGCAATGCTGGTTAAGTTTTATTTCTCTGTGTAGCCACCCTGAAGAATGACGGAGAGCGTTTTTTTTTCTGGCTCATGTTTCTAGGCAGATTTGTCACTTTGGTGCGATGTGCCGAAGATTTGATTAGCTTTTGCTAAGAGCTTTCACCAAGCTCAGTATGGAGTTGTCATAACCAAAGGTTTGGGACTTGAACTCCTGTATATATTTCTGTATATATTACTGTACATATTTCTGTATATATTTCGGTGTATGTTGGTTGCCTGAGGGCATGTGCTAAAAATGCAAGATTTTGAGTCGTTTTGCTTATGGATTCCTATATAGGATTATGACTTTAGGGAGGTCCTATTTCGAGACTTGCCGTCTCATATAGTTATGTTGGGAATGTTTCCTTGAATGTTAGTTGTGCGCAGACTAATCATTCTGTTCTTTGTGAACATTGCTTTTTGAAGCAGGATCATTCAGTTTGGTGAATTTTAGCTTTTATAGCTATTCACTGTGTTAAGAGTGAATTTTAGCTTTTGTAGCTATTCACTGTGCCTATAGTGATTTAGTTAGCTTTTATAGCTGCTCACTATGATCATGGCGAGTTTGTTCTTTTAGAACGCAGACTTTGTGTAGTCGAGGACTATTTACAGAGTGTTTTCTTGGCGAGGAGCCGAGCTTTTTCTGGTGATATACCAGAGTGTTTTCTTGGCGAGGAGCCGAGTTTTTTCTGGTGATATACCAGAGTGTTTTCTTGGCGAGGAGCCGATGTTTTTTTCTGGCGATATACCAGAGTGTTTTGTTGGCGATAAGCTGACGTGTTTTCTGGCGATCAACCAGAGCGTTTTCCCTAGCGATTTTAGCATGTCTAGATGTCTTAGGACGTCGACATTGCGTTATAGAATGCGATTATTTTCCGAGTGCGACTAGTAGTGATACTAGATTTAGAATGTTTTCTTAGCGATGAGCTAGAGCATGGATAGCGATTTTTCCTGAGCGTTTGTCTGGATATTTATCCAGATATTATTTTTTTTTGGCCTTGTGCTAAATGGTCTGACAAGACTTTTTCTTTTTAGTGTAAGTGTTTGCACTAGAATCATTTTTTTATTTTTTCTTCTTTATTTAAGAATTTTTATAAATTTCTTTTGCTGAAATAAAAAAATTTTCAGACAATCCTTAAAAGATTTTAAGGGGGGTGTTCATATTTTATTTCAGTTCACTTTTTTTGATTTAGACAAGAGTCTAGACAAAGTTATATTTTTTTTGTTTTGGTAACAATAACAGAGCTGATTCTTTTATATAAGAAGACCGCGATTGTTATTTTGGAAAGGTATTTCCTATGTTCATGCAAGGATTTTCATTTACTTTTTGATGTACTTAACCTTAGTGTTTAATTAAGTTAAGTCTAGTTATAAGATTTTTGTGTACTTGCAAAAATTTTCATTTGGTTTTCATTGTACTTAATATTAGTGCTTAATAGAATTAAGTCTAGTAGTAAGGACCGAAGTTTGTAATTTTGTTTTAAGTTCTGACCTTAGTATTAAGTGATAGTGTACCACTTTGTACCTTTTCATCAGTAGCCTTAGTTTAATAGACTAGTGTAGTCTATTTCTTTTTGGAAGGGGGTAAATGTAACATTCATTTTTTCCTGGATTTTAAGACTATGCAATGTTACTGTCCATTTCAAATTGTATTTATTTTTATTTTAAAATATCGACCGGTATATTAAACAGAAGTTTTAGGACATATGGTATATACTATATAGTTTATTGTGCGGGCTTTCGGACCGAATCTTTCGCCAGGCCACGATTGGTCAAATGTTTGACCCGGAGTTCAGATTGGAGCGACGTGATATGACCGGCAAAGGTCGCACGATTATTTAAACGTCCGAGAACCAGCCGGCAGGACTTTTTCCATCGAAGTCGCCAGGCAGGGGGAGTTCCATCGAGCCGCAGACCAGTGAGCGGTTTTGATCTAGCTGCCGACCATGTCGGTCGTCGTTTCCATCTAGCGCAACCAGGCAGTACCGTCTAGCCGAAGTAGGCTAATCTTCACCAGAGTCGCTAAGTTTCGACAATAAAAGCTGTAGTGAGCTTTCTAAGTGTTAAAAAAAAAAAAAGTGAAATCGGTCAAAGTCCATCACAGACAGGAATGAAACACTGTAAGTCAACCAAATCCCTTATATAGACTTATCCCGGAGAGTGCATTGACTACAATGTAACACAGACAAAAAAGTGAAGTGTAAGGCACGATACCTCGCCTTCGGGGATTTATAAGAATATAAAATTTTAAAGTAACAACTACTGTTTAGGCTAGAATTTTTGGTAAACTGCAAAGGTTAGAACTTTTATTATTTTTAAAAAACATGAATAAATTTTCTTTTTGATTAAAGCTAAGTGTATCACTGAATATTTATTTTCCTTTTCAGGATCAGTTGTACTAGACTAATTCCTTTTAGTAATATCCATAAAACACTTCAGTTTTTTCTCATTTTCTTAGCTGAAGTTAAATCCTTTCTATTTTAAAATGAGTGGTGCCCTTAAAAAACAAAAAGTCGTACAACTGAGGTTTCTTAAAAAAAAAAAAATAGAAAATAATTTCCAGAAAGACGTATAAAAAACTATCTCTTACCCATATTTCTCTACCAAGGAAAACTGAGCTAGTGTTTCTTTAATTTCTTTAGTTCTTTTAATATCAGGTTTCACTCAATTCATTATCAGAAATTAAAGCGGGGCTGCAAGAAAATTGTGCTCAAGCTTGGGGAAACATTTTTTCACACGGTACAATATAATTGTATTAGTGTTTTTTGTACTGAATAATACACAATATAATAGTTACACAAATATATTAAAAGAGTGTACAGTGTCCTCGCGTACATTTGTTACAATTTTAATTATTAATTAATATCTAGTTTAGTTTCACTATCACTACTATCTTGCAAGTCAACAATAAGTTTTTTTACAGGTTCTAAACTATTTATATTTATGTACATACATATATACGAGTTTTCAATTTTTTTGACGTGTTGAATGCAGTTTCTCCAGTTTTCAACGTTAATATTTTTGGCTTCTGTCTTTATCAACTCAATCACACTACTGTTTAAAGTGGGTGTATTATTGTGAGCACGTATATTAGACTTTATTTTATGCCATCTCAACTCGATCGTATTAAAGATACAAATAATATGGCGGAACCCGAATTATTTCGTGTCCTGCTTCCTTCACAATTTTATCACAAACATATTCCTTTAAAAAAATGTCACTTTTTAAAACTTCTAACAATTGTTTAACTGTATAACTTTCATGGAAATATATGTCACGTTTGCACAAAAAAGCTTGTATTTCCCTTTTTCTACTGGTGGAACTTGGCATCTTATTCATTTGGCGACTATGATAATGATAGGATGCATTATCCATCACAATACAGCTATTCGGTGGTATATTCGGCATTAATTTGTTTTGAAGCCAATCTTCAAAAGCTTAAGTGATTGTATCACAATGATAATCCAAGCTGGAATCTGAAATATTCTTGGCTGCTAGAAATAGACATACTGGTATCCAGCCTTCTTCTGACCCCGCATTTAAAATAGTTATACTTTTACCTTTATTTGATGGAGCTTTGGTACGGCATTTTTTGGATTTATCAGTTGATCCTTTACTGGGTGTGTCATCGTGATTCCATTATAACTTGTCTTTTGTCTATTTTTTTAACAAAAACCCCAGAGGACGTAGAATACGCCGTAAAGTTGTAGTGGGACATTTTATGTCACAACTATATTCGGACAGCCTAGTTTTGAGAGGTGAAATCAAATGCGAAAATTTTTTTTTACCAAGTCATCGAGTAGGGTGTTAAATGAGAGCTTGTAAAAACACGAGTTCAAAAATATATATGATGTAATACATATTTTTAAAAAACTGTCGCTGTCCCCACCTATCTCCAAAAGTACTGACCAAAAAAATTCTGAAATATTCTCCACAGGGTGTATATTGAACGAAAATTACCATGAGTGCATTACCTTTAACAAATTATCTGGTATATATAAAAAGAAAACAAGAATTTCAAAGTTATGAGTTTTCAGCAAGGATCGAAAAAAAACGTTGTAGAAAACTCATTTGGGGGGTGTGTTTTGTGAAGTTATTGGTCATTTTATATCTTCGTAACAAAAAATTATTTTAAAAGCAATTAACATACGGAACACGAATTGCGCAAATCCATCTTGCACTTGGCCGATTATTTCGTTTTATTTTTGCCCGATCACTTAAGCCAAAAAAGAGGGTCAACCTCGGAATGAGAGATAATAAGCTGTAAACTTGTATAAACCTTTATTTTGGCATTCTAAAAGTTGTCTCAAAAGTCTCATAAAATCTCGTGTCCGCGTCTTAAGACATTCAAGGTCAAAGGTCACAAAAATCGATTTTTCGCAAATGTCTCGCTTTCTATGGTTTCAATAATACTTGCATCTATTACGAAAATTGTAGAGCATAAAATTCTCTACAAATTTTATTCTAAACATTTTTTTATATCCTTAACCGTTTTGGAAATAGAGCGCGGAGAACGCGCAGCGCTCAGCCATACATAGCATAATGCAAGGTCGACCGTGAGTCC
Source organism: Pachyrhynchus sulphureomaculatus (assembly GCA_019049505.1). Classification (NCBI taxonomy): domain Eukaryota; kingdom Metazoa; phylum Arthropoda; class Insecta; order Coleoptera; family Curculionidae; genus Pachyrhynchus; species Pachyrhynchus sulphureomaculatus. The sequence continues at coordinate 14,037,455 of CM032455.1, read as the reverse complement.
CGATAAATAATACGTTGTATAAAGTTAATTAATCAGTAAAAAATCCATAATTATGAATAATTTGCATTATTTATTAATTAATACATTATATTTAATAATATTTTTCATTTATCAAATATATTCGTGTAATAATACTTACCTTCTTCGTGTAATTAAAAAATTGTTAAGTAAAATACTTTAAGTATATTTTAATGATATTCTAATATATCTTAATTATATTTTAAGTAGAAAAACAAATTAAGTACTTTTTCTTTAAAATACGTAAACTCCTAAATACTTATATTACTATTAAGATTATACCTGGGAATACGGACCCTATATTACGACCTTTTCTATTTATAGTCAGTTGGGACAGATGTTCCATTGTATAGTTAAGACCGATTTCTTTTTCAAGGGACCATTTTCTACTAACCAAGTTTATTCGTGCGTGTTAAATTGTATCTTGACAACGACGGAACAATTTTAAGAGTTATGGCTGTTTTGTGTTTTATATGTGATAAGTCATTTTCAGAAGGTGATTCTGTTAATGTAGTGCAAGTATTGAAAGAAATGACGGTCACATAAACGATTTAAATACCTTAACCTCTGTGAATATGCATGTCGAGTGTCGAAAAGTGTACATCAGTAAAAATTCTATTGCAACATCGAAACGACGCCTAGAAGAAGGTGAACCTTCACCATCATCAAGTGCACCTCGTAAAAAAAGAAATGAAGTGTTTGATTTCAAAAAACTATGCTTATTTTGTGGCCAAGCAGCTAATGAAGCAGCAGAGATGAAAAACAAAGAGAAGTACAGACGCACGATTAGTAAAGTAAGTACTCTTGAATTCAAAGATAATGTCATTAAAAAACCAAAAGAACGAAGCGATTTCTTAGGAGAATTAGTAAAACATCGTATACTTTATCAGTATGATTTGATCGCTGCTGAAGCAAAGTATCATACCATTTGCTATACTAATTTCTTAAGTCGAGTATCATCTACTGATAAGAAGCCTCACGAAGATAATCAAGTCACACAAGCAATGAAAGAGATTTTTTATTATATAGAAAATCATGAAGATTCACAATTTACATTGAAAGAGCTTAAAAATGTCCTTACGGAGTATGTACCAGATTATAAAACTATCATTACAAGACTTCAACAAAAATATTTAACTGACATAATAATTACGAGAAAGGTAGGATCATTCACTATCATATCTTTTCGTGATACACAAGCTAATATATTATCAAAAAGCAACAACGAAGATGATGATAATGAATTGGAAATTTTCGAGCGACCGGAAGGCAATGATGAAGAAGAAGGAAATTAAGACTCATGTCCTTCTAATTATTAAAGTTTACGTAAATCCTCCCCACATTTGAACTTCAATTGTAGTAAATGTGTGATACATAATTGCTCAATGAAAATATAATTAAAATGTATTTACTCAATTCCTTTTCTACTTAAAATCTAATTTAGATATATTAGAATATAATGAAGATATACCTAAAGTATTCTACTTAACAATTTTTAATTACACGAAGTAGGTAAGTATTATTAAACGAATATATTTGATAAATGAAAAACATTATTAAATATAATGTATTAATTAATAAATAATGCAAATTATTCATAATTATGGAATTTTTAGTCATTAATTAACTTTATACGACGTATTATTTACCGGAACTCGCGGTTGACATTGCATTATGCTATGTATGGCTGAGCGCTGCGCGCTCCCCGAGCTCTATCTCAAAAACGGTTATGGGTATAAAAAAATGTTTAGAACAAAATTTGTAGAGAATTTTATGCTCTACAATTTTTATAATAAATGCGAATATCATTGAAACCATAGGAAGCGAGATAGTTGCGAAAGACCGATTTTTGTGACCTTGAATATCTGGAATATCTTAAGACGCGGACACGAGATTTTATGAGACTTTTGAGACAACTTTTAGAATGCCAAAATAAAGGTTTATACAAGTTTACAGCTTAATGTGACTGGACGATTTCTTGTATTTGTATGAAAGATTAAATAAATTTAGAGTACACTTACCTTCAAACATAGGCGACTTCAATTTTGATTTATAATCGCTTATTCCATTAAAAACAACCCTTATATTACCGTAATCTAAAAAAGGAGTCCACATTACGCATTATTTCTTACTTTCCTGTAATTACATCTTTATTAATACAAGTATTATAATTTTAATAATAGATCTGTTTTAGGTCGCCGAAGAAAATAATCTGCTTATTCATTTTCCGACCGGATAATAGATATTATTTTCTGTGAATTCCGTTTATGCTCATAGCTCTCTCCAGTTATTGGTTTCGACCATCTAATCGTCTCGTCAGCAGGTATGTAATGACGTCATATTTTGTACTACATAAAATGTCATTAGCCGCTTTAATTAGTAAGTCGTTCCAGGAGAGCAACATCTGATCTTGTTAAGGCAAGTAACTGTCCAAAAAAATCGGTAAAGTGAGTTGCTCAGTATTTTCCTTGCAAGACTAAGTTCTAAAGCAACTACTGAATTTTCTCATACTAAAAAAATAATATAATCCAAACACTACAACGATATTTTAAATGAGAGGTACTTTATAAAATATATTAATCACAAAAAAAGCTGGGAACAGGGCTTCAGGAATATTTACAACTGAAATCGTACATTATTATAATACAAAAAAATATAATGATTACATTCTTCTACTTGAAACACCCTAACAAAAATGTACCAGAAGAACTATATGCAGCAACCCGTCTAAACCTATTCTCATTCTCGTTTGATCAATATTATATTATTTCGAACCAGAAAGCTTTAAACTCCACAACAACTGTTAATTCTTTACAAAGCTCAAATTCGACCAAATATGGAATACTGCTCCCATGTTTAGTGCTCCGCTCTCAAACATACAATGCATTTGTTGGATTCTATTCAGAGAAGAGCTGTTTGCCTGATTGGAGACCCGGAACTGACCTGCGGCCTAGATTCGCTGAAACATCGAAGAACGGTTGGCGACTTGAGCCTATTCTACAAGTATTTTCATGGAAAATGTTCGGAGGATGTGGCCCGTTTAATTCCTCCTGAGCGGTGCATGTTAGAAATACACGTCACGCTGATACTTCACATCCCTATGATGTTCAGCTTGTTACTCCTCGTACAACGCTTTTCGGGCAGTCTTTTATATGGAGAACATCATTCCTTTGGAATAATTTGCCCAGGACTATGTTTCCCACCGAGTACAATTTACAGCGATTCAAGAAGAACGTGAATCACTTTTTCCGCACACGTGTCGCTCCTGTAGCGCTTTAGGGACTTCCCTGCAGCACGTGTGCTAGATCCATAAAAAAAAATTGTCGGATTGAAAATAATAAGAAATAACGCGATTTTCAGATTTTTTCCACATTTCAAGAACTCTAGAAAAGACGTATACCCTAAGACGATATATGCGAAGCAACGTTTCTAATACCCTCGCCTATTATGAATCTCTTCCATACGACAAATTAGAAACATTGAAAAAATAACACGTTTTTTTTAGAGTTCTTCACTTCAAGAACTCTGAAAAGGACTTACAATCCCATATATATAAAGTAACGCCCCTAGTCTCCTTCCCTACATTATTAACCCCGTACATATCTGACCAATTGAGAAGACTGAAAAAATAACACAATATTTAAATTAGTCGACTATACACATCCTGAAATTGACAAATAACACAATATATTCGATGAAATCCCTGTGACTCTCATGAAATTCATTGTAAGTTCTCAAAAGGGGAGATTCAATCAGCCACTCAGAGAATTGTTAATGGAGTCTGCCAGTGGTCATATAATAATGATATTAAAATTAAATTTCGCTAAATCCAAAATAGTACAGTTTATCCCTAAGCCCGTAACCCGGTATGAGAGCTTACTTATTCAATTCCCAAATAAAATATATGTGGCTCAAACAGACCAAATAAACTTTTTAGGAGTAAAATTAGACTACAAACTAACACGGGAAGCACATATATTAGAAATATGTAAAAAAATAAATTCATTAGCATATCTCTTTAGACAACTGAGACCAATAGCCAAAGACACAACACTTCTTACTTTATACTATGGCCAAGTTTATTCTAGATTATCTTACGGAATTATATGTTGAGGTAATGATGCACATATTCAACAACAGTTATTTGTTTGTCAAAAAAAAAAGAAAATTATGGCTAAAGCCCCACCAAGGACATCTTGTAGGAACCTATTTATTAATTATAATATTTTGACTTGCCATGGAATATATATTTTTTGCAGCGCTGTGTATGTTAAAAGATATATTAAAAAATTCACAGTCCGTGGTAATATTCATTCTTACAACACTCGGCAAGCAGATGAACTTCACAAGCCCCTATGTAGGTTGTCAGCTACTAATAATGTCCCGCAATATATGTTGATTCGGATATACAATAAACTTCCAAAAAAACTAACGGGAATCTCATCTCTGAGTTTAAATCATACTTGGTACCTAGAGCACATTACTAATTGAATGAGTTCTTTATATAGGTTAAGATTGTTGGTACCCAGATGTGAATAATGTAATGATTTTACTACTTTTTTACGTTTATATGTTACATGTATTTTTAATTGCTTTTGACGTATCCTATACTATGTTTTTGTGCTATATTGTGCATCTGCATTAGTCGAAAAGGAAAAAAAAATCCATTAAGTGGAAAAGTAACTCAATTTTTAGATTTCTACCCTGAAAAGGACTTATATACGATATATACGGACGATATATGCGGACACGATATATACGAAGCAACTTCTTATTAATTCTTTATATAGTTTATTAGAAATAATGGAAAATAAGGAAAAAAAAAATAACAGAATTTTCGGAATTCTGTACTTCAGGAATTTTAAAAAGGAGGTGCAAAGTAATATATTGGAATCAACCAGCAGCGGGGTAAGACTTAAAATTGATGTGGGCAAGATAAATTTTGCGAGGCCTTCTGGTGGCGCAAGAGGACGGATTTTATATAGAGAAAAACTATCAAATTCTTATTCATAAAAATGCAAACATCTTCACTTTAACAGACATTATTAACTTATAACTAACAGTAAAGAATTAAAGAAATAGAAATTTCCTGCTTTAACTCATGAATCATGTGTTAACGGAAGCTACATAAACCTTCGAAACGCGAGGCGCCTCGGATAGACTTCTTCAGCTCTTAACCCGAAAAACGACTTTTTCGGAAAGTAGTACAACCTTTCATGAAGCTTCCTGAAGCATGCGCAACATAGTAGGTGCTTCTTGCATTTTGTCGGTTATTAAGACAATGTCGTCGGCGAAACAGATGTAATTCAACTTTTCACTGTCAATGTTAAGTCCCATTCTTTTGCCCGTTTATTGATTATAGAATAGTTTCTAGAAGTGTTACGAAAAGCTTGAGAGAGAGCGTATCATCCTGCCGCACTCCTCTTTCGATTCAAAATTTCCTGTTGGATTGGTTAATTACATTGGAATATCAATGATCTATACGACACTCAGCAAGTGCTTCCAAAAGTCTCTGCTAATTTACAAATTCAAAAGCCTTTCCGAAGTCCACAATTATGAGTACAAGAGGCTTATTATATTCTATATATTTTCCAATGAGGATTTTAACTGTAAGCAGATGGTTGTTTGTTCCATACCCTGAGCGGAAACCTGCCTGTTCTTTTGAAAGGAAAAACTCCAATTTATTTGCTAGACGTTTGGTAAGTATTTTCGTGAATAATTTGTATACATAACTCAGGAGGCTAATGGGTCGATAATTTGTAAGTTCTAAAGTATCTCTTTTTTTATGCATGATGACGATAGTTGTATTATTGCTTTGAGAATGTTTTTACAGAAATTTTTAATAGGAAAAGAAATTACAAACATTTTTCCACAATGCAGATTTTTGAAAAACACCCTGTATATATGAAACGGTAGTAGATATCGATATGCAGTTTTCACCATTGGCTTTATCATAAAAATTGAGCCTCAGACACCGACATCAGTTTTCGTCTGTCGATATCAAATTCTAATCTATAGGAAGAACACAGTAACAGATAGATATATTCCTAATGATTCATTTCATTGTAAACAACATAAATTAGCCTCATTACATTTTTTAGTTCATCGTTTAGTCACTTTCCCTCTAAATAGAGTAAACTTTAACAAAGAAAGGAATCGTATTAGGAATATAACTAGAGTAAATGGTTATGACGAAGACTTAGCAAATAAGCTATTAAATAGACATAAGTTTAGATTTAATATTCAGAATTCCACCTTTTTTACACGCGAAGAAAATAACACCAAGTATGTCTCCATACCATATAATCCGAAATATAGCAAGGGCGCTCAATAAGGTATTTAATAAGGTAGGCCTCACCTTAGTCTGTAAGTCATCAGTCAACCTGAGGAATATCTTAGGAAATCCCAAAGATAAGATTCCTAATTGTGAGAAAAGTGGAATTTATGAAATTAGTTGTAATGATTGTGACAAAAAGTATGTTGGGCAAACTAAAAGGTCAATTAAAACACGATTTAAAGAACATTTAGCACACTTAAAATACAGTAGAACAGAAAAGTCTAGCACTGCCGAACATGCCCTTGAAGCTGATCATATTGTGACATTAGATAATCTAATAGGAGGGTTGTTGAACGCATACGAAAGTATGGAAATTATAAAATATAAAAGTAGTTTAAATAAAGACAGAGGGCTTATGGTCCCCTCTACTGGTTACTTGACCGGAACTGATGACCTTGCCTATGTTCCGCCTGAGCAATTCAAAAGTTAGGCTAAGTATAAATACGGTAGATTTGTAGTTTAGCTTTAGTCAGTCATTGCTCCTGATGAAGCTAACATGGTTAGCGAAACGCGCGTCGTGTGCAAAAATAAAGTGTTTGGTGTAGTGGTGATATATACTGAGTAGTATCATTGTGCCAAAGATTCCACATTCCCAGCTTAGCTAAGTATTTATAATAGTGTTCCTAAACTAAACTAAACTTGACCTAGGAAATGTGTTTTTTAACATGATTATGACCTATTTCCATCTATTTAGGGCCTATGCTAACATAACCTAGTTTTACATTCTTCTATCATGGTGGATTGGGAGGGTCATCGTCTTCGTCTGAGAGAGGGTCTGAGGGTCTCGGGAATTGGTCGCGGACATGGGGGAGTGTTAGGAAGGCGTCCCTGATGATTGGATGGTGATGCTGGGACGCCTTGGCCAGGAACTTCATTTGAGTTTGCCTCATGTATGCCTTTATGGTTGGCACGCCGAGGTTTCTGTGTAATTGGTTATTTCGCATGAACCAAGGGGCTCCTGAGACCTTGAGACTGGTTTTGGTGGGCAACTTGCTGGAGCGATTTATAGTTGGGTATAATTTGCCCAGCAGCTGCTTAGCTTTCTTGGTGGCAGTGCAAACCTGGTCTTTCCAGACGAGCTGTTTGTCGCACTGGATTCGGAGATATTTGATGGTGTTTGCCCATTGGATGCGAGTAGTTACTGTAGTTGAAGTTGGCCATGGGAAGTTCCGTTGCCGTGGGCGAAAACGATGGCTTAGGTCTTGTTGAGGTTCAGCTTGATCCAGGAATCAATTTTGTCCAGGTGCGTTGGAGTCTGCTGGTAATGACTCGGCTACTTCTACAAGATTGTGTGAACGAAAAATTGTAGCGGTGTTATGAGCATAAAGGAATCCAATAAGCCATTTTTAAGCTGAGAGCTATTTGTCTCTTTACATATTGAATGACCCTCGTACCACTGTAGAAAAGGTTCTTTTCCTCGGATGTTTTGGTATTTTGCCGGAAAGGTTTTAGGTTTCCGCTGTAAATGAGAGCTTCATCTTTTGAACGTGAAGACTCACTCTTTCCAGTCATCGATTTTTTACCATTTTGGGAAGGTCTGAAGCATTTATAGTTCCACTACAAGGCATGTTTTTTTTTAAAGTTCCTCCCGCCGGTTATCAGATTTTTAACTTTGTTGAAAAGGGTTACAATTTCATTGTAAGAGGTGACTTGTTTTGTGAAGTTCCCTTGGTTACACATAGTTATTTGAAAGAATTTAAAATTATATTATGACATGTTTTTTTTTTTTGCCCTGCTGCTGCCACCGGTTATTGATCTGGACCCCTCTTCTTTTAGTAGTCTCTCCTTTAATCTCGTAACTTGTAAAGTTTTAAAAAAACTATTATGCTCCACTTTTTATTCAGTATGTGGATATATTTCCGAAACGATAGATCCCCGCGGAATTCAGAATCAGATTTTATACGTAAGCAGAAATTTTCACCGATTTCCTAAAGTAATATCCCTTGTAGCACAGATAAGACTTGTAAAATTTGTTTATATTTTAGATATAGAAAAAAATATTACTTACTACTAGCTTTTATAATGTCTACTTCATACCATTGTTTTGTAAATGTAGCAGAATCTGCAAAATAGTATGCCTTCAATGTATCACCTTCAAGAATCACTTCGGTTTCGTGCGCTACATAATATTCTTGAGAAAAGCCCCTCCAGCGCATTATATACCATAAGTCTGTAAATAACAACTAAACTTATATTATAAAAATGTTGATATGGTTATTTGACTTATTACGTTGGGTGAAATATTCTAAGACTTTCTGAAAGATGGCAGTTTTTTTTAAATGGGTCAGGAGCAAAACGTGTGTGGAGAAAGCGATTCACGTTGTCTTTAAATCGCTGTAAGTTATACTCGGTGGGAAACACAGTCCTGGGCAAATTATTCCAAAGGGATGATGTTCTCCATATAAAAGACTACTTAAGAAGCGTTGTGCGAGGAGTAACAAGCTGAACCTAATACGGATGTGAAGTATTAGCGCGACGTGTACTTCTAACATGCACCGCTCTGGGAGGAATCAAGCGGGCCACATCCTTCGAACACTTTCCATGAAAATACTTGTAGAATAGTCGCAAGTCGCCAACCGTTCTTCGATATTCCAGCGAATCAAGACCGCCGGTCAGGTTCAGGTCGCCAATCAGACGAACAGCTCTTCTCTGAATAAAATCCAACAAATGCAGTGTATGTTTGGGAGCGGAGCTCCAAACAGGGGAGCAGTATTCCATATTTGGTCGAATTTGAGCTTTGTAAAGAATTAACAATTGTTGTGGAGTTTAATGCTTTCTGGTTCGAAATAATATTCCCAGCTTTTGAGAAGCTCTCCTTGCTATGCCTGTGACATGCCAGGATGTATTTGCTCCCGGATTAACGCCCAACAAATTGAGTGACGATGCTAGAAGAATGGAGTGCCCCGTCATAACTATGTCGGTTTCAGCAACGTTAACTTTTTAGAAAAAACTGCCGCCTGGGTTTTTGTAGCGTGAAATTTCTCTTGGTTACTATCAGCCCAAGATAGAATTTCTTCCAGGTCTTTGTTAAGTTGAATGACTTCCTGCTGTCTGCGGATATTCATCTGATATCGATATTCGAGCCGATATCCGAGCGTTCAAAGGGAATGAAGAGATAAGTGTACTGTCATCTGCAAAGCTGTAGATTGGATTCTCGGTCTTTTCAAGCAGATCATTAATATAAATCAGAAAGAGAGTAGGAGACAGTATGGAGCCTTGGGGTACACCGGCGTTGATAGTGAAGGTGTAAGAAAGAAATCCGTCGACTGCCACTCGTAAAGTACGCTCTCTGAGGAAACATGAGAGCCACAAACAGAACTTTGCGAGAACTTAAAGACGAAAATGTAAGACACGTAATTAAAAAAGATCTAAATAAAGAACTTGGAGACACAGAGCTAAACGAAGACATAGAATCTGGAATAGAAAACTTAAATGAAATAACAAGGGGGCTAAAAAATATCTAAATATAGTACAAACACAAAAGGAAGGAATGAGTGACAGATGAATTCTGAGACTAATGGAGAATGAGTTACACAAAAACAACAAGAGAAGTAGAGGAAAGAAGTCTACAGACAAATACAGAAAGAAGTCCGAACAGCTAAAGGAACGGTGAAAGATGTAAAAAGATAGAGGAATTGCAAGGAAAGTATAGCTTTAATATCTATCGAAAAATCAAAGACTTAACTGGTGAATGGAGAACGAAATCAAATGGAAGTTTAATAAATCAAGGAAACGTTGTTATCCATAAAAAGGAGAAACTGAAGATATGGCAAGACTGCATTACAGACTTATTTTCTGACGCAAGACCAGATTAACCACAATGCTCAATGGGCTTGTTTGGGCCCTGTATTACTACCATTGAAGGGTGCATGGCAATAAATCAAAATGGAAAAACCACCGGTCCCGATGAATTCCATGGGAAATTTCTTCAGATTTTAGATGAGAATGGGATTAAGTAGCTTACGGCGATCTGCAATAAAATCTATGAATTAGGCAGAATACCTGCAAACCAGTTAAAATCTGAGTTTATAACGATCCCAAAAAATACACGAGCTAAAAAATGCGGAGAATATCGAACAATTAACCTAATAAGCCCTCATTTAAAAACATTTTCGAAAATAATTGACAGAAGAATATACAAGCTGTGCGAAGAAAATATGTCAGCTACACAATTCAGCTTTCGTGATGCCATGCAAGAGAGGCCTTATTTTATATGCAAGTTTTGATTCAGCAATGTAGAAACATCAATTGTGACGTATATCTGAGCCTGATCGACTAGCAAAAGGCGTTTGATAGAGTCCAACACCATAATATGGTCGGAATTCTGAAAGATCTTGGGCTAGATGGAAAGAATCTGCGGATTATTAGCAACCTCTTCTGGAACCAGATGGGGAGCATTCAGAAACAATATCGATTGATATCTTGCCTCCACTACTGTTTAATATATACTCTGAGTAAATCTTCAGAGAGGCAGTGAAAGAGGCTGCTTAATGGGGAGCGAATAAATAATATTTGTTATGCTGACGATATGGCGGTTATGGCTGATAACTTAAAGGATCTGCAAGATCTTATGACAAAAATAAACGAAGTCAGTAATCAATGCGGCTTCGAACTTAATATCAGCGAAACGAAGTATATGGTAATCTGCAAGTCTCCGGTTCCTGCTACGTTGTTGACGGTTAGCAATCAACAAATACAAAGAACTTCACAATATTCATATCTAGGTACCATGATAAACGAACAGTAAGATCACTCACAGGAAGTTCGTCACTTTTCAAAAGCTCATCAATAAAATTAAGCACAAAAATAAGACTCCTACGATGTTATGTCTTCAATATCATTCTTTGCGGTGTGGAATCTTGGACACTGACTAAAGCCACCTCTAAGAAACTTGAAGCATTGGAATTATGGCTATATCGCAGAATTTTGAAAATTTCTTATACCGACCATTTTACCAACGAGGATGTCTTACGTCGAATGAACAAGAGACTGAAAATTATGGAAACTGTTGAAGTGGAAAAATTTTAGTACTTAGGACACATAATGAGAAATTCTCACAGATATGGAGCAAATACTCTAAAGATTTTGGAAAAAAAAAAGGGGAACAGGAGGCAGACGCACTCCTGGCTAAACAATCTACGAAACTGGTTCTCAACAAATTTCTAGCGGTCTTTTCAGAACTGCAGTGTATAAAGTAATAATAGCCAGAATGATTGCCAACATTCAAACCGAATAGGCGCTTTAAGAAGAAGAAGATAGGTAAAAAGAGTAGAGCTTTAGGTGTAATAATGTGTCGTTAGAGAGAGAAAAGAAAGAACAATTAGAAATTAAGACGTCTTTAAAAACTTATAGAACCACAAACGACCAACAAAATTTCTAAATTATGTACATTATAGACAGATAACTTTCTCAAAAAATTCCCTAATAATAGTGTTATGACCCTGGAAAGAAAAAACAGGTAAAATATTAGTGCATATCAATATATAATAAAAAACTGTTTTTAGTCAATTTCGACTGGTTTATTTATAATTGTGATGACGCGTTTCGCTGTCGATGCAGCTTCTTTGGATTTACATTTTACACTGTCAAGTTAGGTTTAATGTTTACAACTTCACATTATTTCTTAATTATAATATTACACCTATTAAAATTACATTGATAGTATTGGAAAACCTACACAGAAATGATATTAGGAGAATAAATTCAATAATGGTGTATTGTTTAAATCCAACTGGTCGTTCAGCAAAGTACCTGTAGTCCTTAATCGATTTATTTGCATTGTCTCTAAAAGGTTTAGTTTTAAACCTTTTTGTTGGGTATGTAAAATTTTGAAATTCTTATTAAACGTATAATTTTCTGTTAAAAGATGATTAGCAGAATTAGACTTTCTATGAATGAAACTTTTTTCGTATTCTGTAATTCGTTGTATAACTGTCCTATGTATGCTTTAGGACATGAACCACATGTTAATTGATATACTCCTGATTTATTATCTTTATTGATTTGCGGTTTGCAGTTTCGAGATACTTCCTTATAGTACTGTTTGTCTTGTAAGCTATGTTGATATTTTTTTTATTTAAAAATTTTCCCAGTTTTACTGTAGGTTTGCCAAAATAGCTTAAGCATTTAAATCTGGTTTTTCTGTCCTTAAAACATGGATATATTTCTGAGATTGCCTTGTTTCTAAGTTTTTTCCTAACGATGTTACCGATTAAGGTAACTGAATAAACGTTGTTAACGGCTACTTGTTTTATGTAGTTTAATTCTTTAGTAAAATTGTATTCTGATAAGGGGATATTAGTTAGTCTGTGTATAAAGCTATGATAGGCCGCGAGTTTATGATGATTGGGGTGGTGACAACTATTGTGAATTGTGGTATCTGTATGACAGGGTTTGTGATATGTTGCAAATTCATGTTTTTTTCCTGGTTTTACTGATTGTTAAGTCTAGCAAGTTGATTTTCCCTTCGATTTCTTCTTCCATTGTAAAACTGATATTTCAAAATAATTAATATACTGTAAAAGGTGAGTTAATTGTCTGTCCGTTCCTGTAAAGCATATAATTATATCGTCTACGTATGCCAGTATAGACAATTATTACTATTGTTATTATGATTGTTAAATATCATTGTTTCAATACGGTCCATGAAAATTTTGGCATGTAATGGGTTTAATAGATTCCCCATAATAATAATACTTTATTAGCATAACTTGTACAAGTCATGTTAAGCAAACCTAACCTGCACATCGTCTTTGCATCGTCACAGTTGAAAATAAAATAATTATATATGTAAGTGAATTAAAAAATAATAAAATCGATAACCAAACAGACAATAATGAAAGACAATATACATACTCAAATTACCCCAAAGTACTCACTGTAATTGTACAGGCGTATTGATATTAATAGTTTTTTATTTCATGTTTAAATTTACGTGTGGACTTCTGAAACTATCTGGAAGGTGGTTGTAAAATTTTACAGCAGACAATAAAACTCTTACGAGTTGCAGTCAGCCTGTGCCGAGGAATGATGATCTTATTTTTATTTATTGTTTCATAATAGTGGATATCATCATGTTATCAGTTGTTAAGGAATCCAGGTTATTTTTAACAAAAGACAGGCATTGGTAAATATACAATGCTGGCACTGTAATAATCTTTAATTGCCCAAAGTATTCTCGGCAAGATTGCCTTTGTCATTTACGATGACTCTTATAGCCCTCTTTTGCTGCTTAAAGATAACTGGCCAATCAACCGTATTTCCCCATAATAAAATTGCATAATTTAGTCGACTATGGAAAAGGCCCATGTAGGCAAGTTTCATAGTTTCCATTGTTGAGTAATGTTTTATTTTTCGGATGAAATAAATTACCTTTGAAAGGCTTAAGCTGAGTTTTGCAATATGGCATAATTAACGCTTCCTTACTATTGTAGAATTTATTGTTAAATGAAAAATAATTTTGTCTTAGGCAAGTTCTTAATAATTTAATTATGTCCATTTTTTATAACTTCATTTACTTTGTTTTTTGTTAATAGGTTCTCTATTAAAATTATTGTTTCGTCTGGGGGAACACTTGGAAATAAGGTTTTGGCATCGAAAGAAACTGATTTAGAATTATCTGGTATTGTTATTATATTCTTAACTTTATCCACGAGTTCGTAAGAGTTTTTGATACTGTACTTAGGTTCCAATTTGCTATGATATTTGATTAAATCTATTAAAAAGGATGACGTCTTATATGCTGGAGCAGACATATAGGATACAACTGGTCTGACTGGGTGGTCAGGTCTGTGTAGTTTTATGAGTGAATAAAGTTGTGCGATTTGGGGATTCATATTTATCAATTTAAATTTTGTCTTTATCGTGAATGATGCCTTTAGCCTGTTCAATTTGATGTTTTATTTCTTTTTTTATTTAAAATTTCGTAATTTTCTATTTTGAAAAATTCTAACGTTTTATTAACATATTCGGTTTTGTCATTTATAATGAATTTCCATCAAGAAGAAGCTACAAACATCCGAAATTTAATGCATATCAGTAGATAAACATTATAATCTAGATGTATCATTCTCTTGGAAAAGACGCAATAAGCCGTGGTATGTAGAGTAATCCTCTTATAAATTTGAAACATATCACCGTCAAGTATTTTCAGTTTACAGTGTTCATAAACCGCAACTTCAGTTCAGTATATTCATAACATTGTTTAATAATAAATATTTACCGAAATTTTGACCTAGTGCATAGCAGGTACATAATTTTCATGAAAATACCATTTTAAATAGACAATTTATTGAAAATAATTGCTGCTAAACTGTCAATAGTAGGTTAGTTTACATAAAAGTCAAAATGTTGAACATTACATAGCCCAACGATGAAAAAACTTTTTTAATAATTTTGCCTGATTTCTATGTTTTTTGGTATGCTGAGTCCGAAAATAATAATAAAAAAGTCGTATCACGCACCAATTTTTCACATTTTAATGTTCAAAATGTGAAAAGTTTATTTTTTATCATTCAAATGTTATTAAAATCAAAATTTCATGAGGTTGGCAGTAAAATCAAATGTTATTAGCAATAAAACTACTTAATTACTTTGTTGACTGTCACTAAATATATTTGTAAAGATTTTACAATTGCGTTATCGCGATTTCGAAGTACAACTACATTGTCAAACGCTTAACTAAGACTGAAACAGATTTTTGGTATTTTATGTTTTTATGATGAACAGATGTGGGTCTATTATATGTTAAAACAGTTGAAATAAAACAGAATTTGCTATGTCTAATTGACTATTCAGTAAATTTATATTATGGGCCTTTAAATGTCTGTAAATTTCTATGGATTCTAAGAAGTTGAGTTTTGACCCTTTAGGTGCCATATGGAGTATTTGTAAACAATTGATGTTGGGAAAAGTATGGTCTGTTTCTAAGAAATGTTTAGCAAAGTGTGATTTTTTATTTTTTAACCTATAAGAGGCATTGTGTTCTGCGAATCTTGTGTTGAAATTCCGTCCCGTTTGGCCTACGTAACAGCTATTGCACTCTTGACAATTAAGTTTATAAACTCCTGATTTATTGTATTTATTAGTTTTATCTTTGGCATTAAAAAATATAATGGATAATTTTTGAGCGGGTTTTAACACCTGGCGAGAAGAACATTTTACATAAAACTTTAGTAGACTGAAAAAAAATTCTTCTACCACCACTACACATTAAGTTAGACTTAATGAAACAATTTGTGCATGCCTTGCCTAAAGATGGTGAATGTTTTAAATATTTGTGTAAAAGATTTCCTCATTTTATCAGAAAGGAGGGATTTTCGTTGGGCCTGATATTCGTAAAATGATGTTCGATTCCAACTTTGAAGCAAGGATGATTACAATGGAAAAGGAGGCTTGGATATCATTTAAGGAAGTTGTGACTAAGTTTTTGGGCAATGTGAAAGACCCCAACTATGAACTTATCGTAACTAATATGATAGACAAGTTCAAAAATTTGGGTTGTCTGATGAGCCTTAAAATCCACTTCTTGCACAACCATCTTGACTTAGCGATGTGAGTGAAAAGCAGATGGAACGGTTCCATCAGGACATAAAGGAGATGGAGAAACGGTACCAGGGACGGTGGAATATCAACATGATGGGTGATTACTGTTGGTCACTTCATAGAGAACAACAAAATGCATCACATCAGAGAAAAAGCTATACAAGAAACTTCACAGAGAAAAGGGAAAGGAAATACAAAAAAAAGCACCTAAAATATTCGCATTGAAGTGAAATATGTTATCGTAAGTAAGAATTGTAGCCCAATCAAATAAAAATTCGGTTTAAGGTTTTATTTTTAGTGTTCCGTACGGAACACTTATAAGATCACTTCGGTGTCTGTCTGTCTGTCTGTCTGTCTGTCTGTCTGTCTGTCACACCCGATTTTCTCCGAAACTATTTGACATAGAAAGGTGAAATTTGGTAATAATATAGGAATTGATGGCCTCATCAGAGCCATGTAGTTTTGAGAATTAAATTTTGACTTAAGGGGTTAGTTTTGGGGGGTGAAGTCGGAAGCGAAAAAAAAATTTTTTTACTAGGTCATCGAGTGTGGTGTCAAATGAAAGCTTGTGAAAACACGAGTAAAAAATATATATATAATATTATACTTGCGCGTAGTTTTCTTTGTATTATTTTTAAAAATTCGCGAAAAATCGCTGTCCCGGGCCTTATCTCGAAAAGTACTTATCAAAAAATTTCGAAAAAATTCTGGAATATTCTCCACGGGGTGTAGATTGAACGAAAATTATCACGAGTGCATTACCTTTAATAATTTATATGGTATATAAAAAAAACAAAAATTTCAAGGTCATCAGATTTCAGTAAAGATTGGAAACAAACTTTGTTGAAAACTCATATGGGATGTGTTTTGTGAAGTCACTGATCATTTTATATCACCGTAACATAAATTTTGACTTAAGGGGTTCGTTTTGAGGGGTGAAATCGGAAGTGAAAAAAATTTTTTTTTACTAGGTCATCGAGTGTGATGTCAAATGAAAGCTTGTGAAAACACGAGTAAATATATATATATATATATATATATATATATATATATATATATATATATATATATACTCGTATATAATGTAATACTTGCGCACACTTTTCTTCGTATTACTTTTAAAAAAATCGCTGTCCCCTACCTTATCTCGAAAAATACTGATCAAAAAATTTTGAAAAAATTCTGGAATATTCTCCACGGGGTATAGATTGAACGAAAATTATCACGAGTGGATTACCTTTAATAATTTATTTGGTATATAAAAAAAAAACAAAATTTCAAGGTCACCAGTTTTCAGTAAAGATTGGAAACAAACTTTGTTGAAAACTCATTTGGGGTGTGTTTTGTGAAGTCACTGATCATTTTATACCACCCTAACAAAATTTTTTATTTTAAAAACAATCAACGTACGGAACACTAATTGTGCAAGTTCAACTTGCACTTGACCGGTTTTTTTATGTATCAAATTTCCCTATTTTGAAATTTAATCGACGTCATATTGTGAGAGAACTGTGGGTGATACAAAAGAACTGATACCAGATACGGTTTCAGCACCCAGAAATACATAACGCTTATATTGGTTTAAAAAGTTTTTACAATTTTTTTTTTGTCGGCCTGTGTTATATAAAGCAAGTACCTTGAGTCCTAAACTAATTATTGACAGCTTCGCGATTATCATTAGGGCACGTGTTTCAGTAAAATATCAGAAAATTAGTACTCTTAACCCACTTAAAATTACAATATATAGTGGTGAGCAAAAAAATCGACTCAAACAATTTTGCTTCATCCAACACCGATCCTTGGATTTAATTTTCAAACTGTAGTATTATTTTTGGTATCAATAGAATGCTGATTTTTTACTCCTTTCAATAATATCAAAAACATTTGAAGGTCCAAGAAGTTTTACTGATTAAAACGATTTTACTCAATAGAACCGTGGTACCTCGCTCAGCAACGTGCTCGTTGCACGCTATTCATCCCTATAAAAACACATGCAACTGCATTTTTCTATCATTCCTTTATAGAAACTTGAACCGTCAACATCTCTGCTATACCTACTCACTAATTACGTCATCGGAAAAACCTGCACAAGTTATTGCCCTAGTACAAAAAGGGCATAGCGCGACTCAGATTTGCTCGAGAACATGTCGACTGGTAATGTGTCTACATGGCAATGATGGAGGAAGATGAGTCTGTAGGGGGCCTGGGGAGTGCTATGACCCGTGCTGCATTACTGAAACGGTTCGCCTACGGAGGAGGATGGTGTGGGGAGGCATCTCACTGGATGCAAAAACCGATTTGGTTTTCGTGACTGATGAGACTCATAGCGGTGGATTAACTGCTCATTGGCACATCGAGGACATTCTGCAAAAACACATGTCGTTCCTTACGCTGGATTTATTGGCGATAGCTTCGCGCCAATTCTCCGATAATACGAGGACACATGCTCCTGCATCGGTGCAACAACACCTGGTGGAAGTGGGAATACCCACATTAGACTGACCAGCGCGGAATCGTCACTTCAATCCAATCGAGCACATGTAGGATGAGCTCAAAAGAAGGGTTCGAGCCAGAAATCCAACCCGTGCATCGCTGAGGGACTTAAAGGTTGCGATGGCGGAAGAGTGTGGAAGAATTCCACAGACAGTGGTGAAAAAGCTCCATGATAAACCGACTGAAAGTAGTAATAAGGACTAAGGGGTAATACAAAATATTGATTTTGGTTTTTATCAATAAATTTAATTGTTAAAATTTGTTTAATTTTTCCTACCTCTTACCCCCATTTTCAATCCTTGTTCTCCTTGTTTCCCCTTTCAATTATTTTAACGAGTAAAAACATGAGATATGCTTTGGAACTTGGTATCATTAGAAAGAGAATAGAACGGGCTTTCAAATGATACTAAAATCCGTAAAACTATAGGAACACTACCTTCTAGGATCCGTGTTAAATGAAGACAAATAGTTTGAGTCGATTTCTTTGCTCACCAGTATACACTATCGTTAGAAAGTATTTGCCCACCTAGTTATTTCCGTCCCAAGACAACAAAAACCCAGATAATGTTTTTTTTTTTTAATTCTAATGAATTATTATTTATTTTCACATGATTTACAGTCTAGAAAATCAGAAAAATATTCATGATTTTCCAGGATTTTTCTCATCTATGTGACCTCCTTTGTTTTTAATTACCGCTTTACAGAGTTTTGGCATTCTGTCCAGTAGTTTCTTCCGAATTTCTTCGGTTATTTTAACCCTTTCTATTTGTATAAGATCCCACAAGTGATTTGCTGATGTTGGATTGAGTTTTCGAACACACCTGTCCAAATGGTCCCAGAGCAGTTCGATGGGGTTCAAGTCGGGTGATTGTGGAGGCCAAGTCATCACTTCCAGGACGTCATCGGATTTCCATTAGTCCAAAAGTTCTCTAATTTGTTCAGCAGAATATTTAGGGTCGTTGTCATGCTGAAAAATAAATTTCCCCTGAAAAATATCTCTTCCAGAAGGAAGCATTTGAGTTAGCAAAATTTCTTGATACTGTTCTTTTCGCATGATTCCTTCTATCCTAAAGATTTTTCCAACTTTACCGTTACCAGAACAACCCCAAACCATTACTGAACCTCCACCATGTTTTACTGTAGGCAACTGACAGGCTTCTAACATCCTCTCTCCAGCTGACCGCCGCATGTAAACTCGTCGATTTGAACGGAAAATTTCGAATTTAGATTCGTCGCTCCAAAGGACGGAATTCCATTATTCTGATGTCCAATTTTCATGTTCCTCACTGCAACTCTCCCGTGTGAAGAACAGGTTAGCAGAAGGTGGACCCTTCTTCTAACCTGTTCTTCACTGTTGTCACGCTGATGGGGATGGGCCGCTCCAGGTTTACTTGAGCCGTGATTTCTGGTGCGGTTAGGCGGCGATTACGTCTGCTGGGCATTGTTATAAGTCTATCTTCTGCTGGGTCGTTTTTCGAGACCTTCCTAAGCGTTTTTTGTTTTGTTTGTTTGTCTTGGGCAGGGCGCATCGACAGCTAAGATCATTTAGCGCCCACTAGAGTTAGTTTGGTATAAATAGATTAGACTATGAAGTTGAATTCTTTTAAGTAATTGGTTATCTTTTCTTTAAGTGGGACAAACGTTTTTGGTTGCGAATTCCACGTCCCGCAGAAAATTTTTTTACGATGTAATCCACCGTTCTCTTTGGCATCCGCAAATCACTCGCGATTTGTCGACTCGAGCGACCATTTTGACGTCTCGCAATTATCAGAGCCCGATTTTCAACGGAAACTTCTTTCGTTTTTGGCATCTTGCACAAAATAATTGAGCCTATATCAATCAACAAAAAGTACTGTTTGCGAATAGTATTTATAGCACAGTTTTTATCATAAAATGCCGCTAGGAATTTCCAGAATCCCTAGAAACTTGAAATGAGTTCTTACTTCAACTGGAATTGTTCTAATTGGTTTTTAATTTGTGATTTCACCAAAAAGGCCTATCTAAACAATTTTATGATGGAGTCACACTTAATATAATAAAATAGTTTAATTAGGTATGAAATTTTGGCAGTTATATTGAAATTTCTAGGTGGGCAAATACTTTTTGACGGTAGTGTACATAAAAGCAGTTATAAAATTTCCTAAATAATTTTTTTAATATTCCTACTTACGGACATATGTTTGTCTGAGACAAGCCCTACAGCCACGTTTTATTATCCACTTCTCCTTCTTATCCAAACACGATAAAGGCGAGCCGCATGTGTAACAGGAGAAAAGAATATACTGCAAAAATGACAAATAGTAGTTCAGGCATATTATCATTAGTTTTAAAAATAGAGTCTCTCAGTAACATTGACTCCCTATACTAAGATGTCAATAGTGGGCTTAAGATAAAAATACGTTACTACAGTGGCAGTTTTAATATTCATTTTTTATCTCTTCCTGTTTCTTCTTTTTATAATACGTAGGCTGAAAGTTTTTGGTCTAACACATCGATGTCGACCTTTTCAAAAAATCCATATGATTTTTAGGAAGTACCAACCTTCAAACGATACGTGTCAAATTTCATGACATTTCAACGATTAGTTTACAAGTTACAGTGGTTTTATTGACGCGACTTTTCATATTTTCAAAACAATGGTACTGAATTTCGTGTGTTGATTACACACTGTTGTTTGATGGGAAAAAATACCGTTGAAGCAAAGTAATGGCTTGATAAGTATTACGGGGACTCTACCCCTGGAAAATCACTCATCATTTACTGGTATGCTGCAAATGAGATGGTTACATCGAAAAACATTAAAAAAATCCACACGGATGACCGTAAAGTGAAATTGCGTGAGATAGCTGAGGCCGTAAAGATATCAAAAGAACGTGTTGATCACATTTTGCATGAACATTTGGGCATGAGAAAGCTCTGTTCGAAATGGGTACCGCATTTGCTCACAGTGGACTAAAAACAACAACGTGTTGAAGATTCTGAGCGCTGTTTGGACGTGTAAATAAAAAAGAATTTTTTCTGCGAGCGCTGTTTGGACCTGTAAATAAAAAGAATTTTTTCATGCGATATGTGACAATGGATGAAACATGGATCCACCACTACACACCGAAATCAAATCGGCAGTCAGCTAAATGGACAGCAGCCGGTGAAAAGCGTCCGAAGCGACCAGAGACACATTAGTCGGCTGGGAAGGTTTTGGCCTCTGTATTTTGGGATGCTCATGGAATAATTTTCATCGACTCTGCTAAGAAGGGAAAAACCATCAATAGCAAATATTATATAAACTTATTGGTGCCTTTGAAGGCAGAAATCGCAAAGAGACGGCCCCAAATGAACAAGAAAAAAGTGCTCTTTCATCAAGACAATGCACCGTGTCACAAGTCAATGGTTAAGATCGCAAAATTGAATGAATTGAAGTTCGAATTGTTTCCTCATCCATCGTATTCTCCAGATTTGAACCCCAGCGACTTTTATCCATTCGCAGACCTGGAAAAAATGCTCGCGGGAAAGAGATTTTGCTCCAGTGAAGACGTTATCGGCGAAACATAGGCCTATTTTGAAGGCAAAGACAAATCCTTCTACAAGAAAGATATAGAAATGTTAGAAAAACGTTGGACTGATTGTATCGCTCTTGAAGGAGACTATATTGATGAATAAAGTCGCCTACGTATTATAAGGACTAGAGACCGGATTATATGCATTTGCATATTTTCATATGCATTTGAATATTTGGACCATTCTCACCGATTATTGCATATTTTACCCAAAATCTAGTAATGATGCATATTTTCCCTATATTTACAATATTTCTCGGTATTACTAGGCAATTGAATTGCTCAGGTATTGTTAATGTCGCCGTCTGGAACGATCTTATCGCCGGAACATTACTTGCAATAGTCTAAACATCGATTAGATTATAGTGCCAAGGGAATACCTAAAATTACGACGGTATTTTATTCCTTTGTTTCTTGGTCGGGATATTAAATGATAAGTAGTTAGTTTCTAAGAATATTTGTTTGAGGGTGGATCAAATAAACAATTTTCTCGAAGACGAATTGTTATTTTAAAAACAAGATATCAGTTTTAACAACATTATTGTTGACGCGCTTGCATCAGTGTAGTATTTTTGCAATTTTTAACGTGTTGTGTTAAAGTTTAACGTGTACCATGCCACCCGCAAAAAAAGTCTCTCTTCGTGGGTAGCTGATTATCCTGGAACATTTACATACGACGGAAATGTTTTATATTATCGAGATTGCGAGAAACATGTTTCGTGCACAAAAAAGTTTCAAATTGACCAGCATGTCAAGACAAGTCTTCATATCGCAGGGTTGCAAAAAAAGGCCCACAACAACAACTTATAACAGCAACAAGTAGCAGTGATTCCACTTCTATAGGCAAGCAAAAAAAACACTTTAGCATGGATTTATGTGAAGCATTGCTTGCAAGTAATATTCCTCTCCGCAAACTTACAAATCCTACATTCAAAGATGTTCTGCGAAAATATTGCTTGAATCAACAAATACCAGACGAATCAACACTGCGTAAAAATTACATACCAACAATTTACCAACATGTTCTGGAAGAAATACGTAATGAACTTGCGGATGACATTATTTGGATTTCAGCTGATGAAACCACCGACAGTTGTGGTCGCTACATTGCGAATTTAATTGTGGGTGCATTAAGATTAGAGCCTTCTTCTTCCTATTTGGTGGCTTGCAAAGAACTTGAGAAGACAAATCATTCTAAGATCGCCAGATTTGTGAATGAGGGTATTAAATAAATATTTCCTGAATCTTCTGCAGATGAAAGAGTGTTTATATTTCTCTCAGATGCTGCTTCCTATATGATCAAGGCAACCAACGTCCTCCAAGTATTTTATCCAAATTTAATTCATGTGACGTGCTTTGCTCACGGAGTCCATCGACTCGCTGAAGAATACGATCCACGTTTGGAAATGTAAATAAACTGATTTCATCAGCAAAGAAAGTGTTTCTTAAGGCATTTACTAGCAATAATGCATATAAAGAAAAACTGCCAAATGTGCCTTTACCTCTCGAATCAGTGGTAACTCGATAGGGAACATGGATTGAAGCTGTACTATTTTACAATGAACATTTCGAGGCCATCAAAGATGTAGTAAATGACTTCGATAGGGCAGAGGCTATGGCAGTTCGTCAATCCAAGGAAGCATTTAACGATTCTGATATTAAAAAAAATATAGCTTTGATTAGCACTCACTTTTCCCACGTACCTGCGGGTATTAAAAAGCTTGAAACTCGAGGTTTGGCGTTGACTGAATCGATTCAGTTAATGTATAAAATCCGTCAAATAAACTCCACATTGCCAGATGTATTCCCGCGTAGAGTTAAAGAAAAGTTTGAAACCATTTTGTGCAATAACCCAGGGTTTGAACCTTTGTGTCAAATTGATAGTTTTATTAATGGGACGGGTGAACTTTTGCCAGAAACAATAAGTGCTAACACAGCACCTAAATTCAAATACTGCCCTAGTTACCTCAGTGGATGTGGAACGGTCTTTTTCCACTTATAAAAATATTTTAAGTGATCGAAGACACAATCTTAGTACCCAACATTTGGAACAATACCTTGTTGTTTACGGGTACAAGAATACCAATGTTAAATAATTTTAAAAAATGTTAAATAATTGTTAATTAAATTTAAACATCGTCGATAACTTGTTAATTTTTATGCTGATTTTGAAATAAAAAACTAAAAATTACTACTTTTATTATTATTTAATATTGCATATTTTGACCCTTTTCATGCATATTTTAAGCATTTTTCATGCATATTTGCATGCATATTTCATGATTTTTATGTTGCATATAATGCGGCCTCTAATAAGGACCAAGGAACAACTTTCTATTGTTTTTTTTAACCCTTGAATAAGGAAAAAAAAAATTGCTTAAAAGTTTCTTTATCCATTTGCATTTTTAAACTACTTAATATTGTTTCTTAAGTTACGGAATATGTAAGAAAAATGAAAGAGAGAATTATCTCAAGCTGGTTTGAGAACAATATGTAAAAGATCTGGTTTGACGAAAATTAAAATATAGGTTAACATAAAAAGATAAATCGGTATAAAAATTTACATTTAGTTTGTTTGAAACGAAACTATAAAACACTTATATCACGACCGATTTAAAAGAAAAATTGTCAAGAGTTTGATGGAATCATAGTCAACACGATCTGGAAACTACCAAATGGAGCATTAGGGGTCGGAAAATTACTCCAAATTGACAATCTTAATCTCAAGAACCACAATTTTTCATGAAAATACTTGTAGAACAGACTCAAGTCGCCAACCGTTCCAGCGAATCAAGGACCCGGAGGTCGGTTCCGGGTCTCCAATCAGACGAACAGCCCTTCTCTGAACAGAATCCAGCAAATGCAGTTTGAGGTTTGTAAAGAATTAACAGTTGTTGTGGACTGTAAAGCTTTCTGGTTCGAAATAATATTCCCAACTTTTGAGAAGCTCTCCTTGCTATGCCTGCAACATGTTCATGCCAGGACATATTTGCTCCCACATTAATGCCCAACAAATTTAGTGATGATGCTAGGGAGAAAAAAAACTGCCGCCTGGGTTTTTGTAGCGTTAAATTCCACTTGGTTACTGTCACTCCAAGATAGGATTTCTTCCAGGTATTTGTTAAGTTGAACGACCTCCTACTGTCTGTGGATATTCGCCTGAGTAGCCGATGTCCGACGTTCAAAGCGAATAAAGAGGCAAGCGTACTGTCATCTGCAAAGCTGTAGGTTGGGTTCCCGGTCTTTTGCAGCAGATCGTTAATGTAAATGAGAAAGAGAGTAGGAGACAGTATGGAACCTTAGAGCACACCGACGTTGATAGTAAAGATGTTAGAAAGAAATCCGTCGACCGCCACTCGTAAAGAACGCTCTCTGAGGAAACATGAGAGCCACAAACAGAACTTTTCAGACGTGCCATAAGAGCGTAGCTTAGCCAACAGTCCATCGTGGCAAACACAGTCGAATGCCTTGGATATATCAAGAGCAACCGCTCGAAATTCTCCAAAGTAGTCCATTTCGTTGTTCCAAACATGTGTTACATAAGTCAGAAGGTCTCCTGTTGATCTATGTTTACGAAAGCCATATTGGTGATCGCTAATAATGTTGAATCCTTCAAGATATTTTAGAAGATGCTAACTGATAACCTTTTCCATGACTTTCGATATTATTGAAAGCAGTGCGACTGGTCGGTAGTTATTTGGCAAGGTCTTCTTGCCTTTTTTAGGTATCGGCTGAACTGTGGCACATTTCCAGCAGAAAGGAAATATTCCCTTTCTGTAGGGTAGGTTGAGAAGTCTACAGAAAACTGGTGTCAGTTCCCTCGCACAGTTTTTAGAACTATGCCAGGTATTCCGTCCGCGCCAGAAGCTTTTTTGTGTCTAGCTTCATTAAAATATGCTTTATGATAAGCTGTCTGAAGACAACATCGGTCGTCCTTAACTGCAATATGGGAATAGTAGGTGGTGTTTTTCCCCGGAAATCGACATAGAATGTGAAGCAAAGAGTTCAGCCAAGTTTGCTTTCTTAACAGGTGTCGTTGCAAGAGAATTATCTGGCCGTGTGAGTGGTGGATTTGGTGAAATTTTGACTAATTGCTTTAGCGACTGCCTAAGAGGACCTGGAATTGTTGGAACAAGCGAGAAGTTGAGTTGAGAGTTGGGTTGTCGGGTCGAAGACCAACGTTATCCAAGGGAAAGTTCGAAAATATTTCATGAGATCTTCCCATTTAGCAGATTTGTAGTGCCTGTCTCGATCAGGAATCTGTGTTGGTTCGTCAATAAGCTGAGTTAAGCCACAACTGATTGAGAATGATTCAGCTTATTGAAAAGATACAATGGGAAGACCTTTCAATTGATAGAATCACAATTTCAACTGATTTTTTCCGTCACTGAACTTTGAGTGTATCCAAATGATTTTGTTCACGTCCTTGAAATTCTATTGACTCATTAACTTTCCGAGGTTGCTCTTAGATCGAAAGCATTTAGATAGAAAATTACACTAGTTTAGTTTAGGGATATTGTAAGAATAAACTATTTAAAATATGATTAAAATCAGCTTGATCTTCTACAGTTCTATGCTATGTTTAATCATATAGACTTATTTTTATTATTGGTACTTAAAAGTTAACTTTTAGAATTTTATTGATCTAAGTCTATATGTCTTGGGTAGAAGGAGGAAGGACAAGAAAGGAATGAAAAATGCAGAAAATGGTGTTGTATAATTTGCTTAAGCATTTCTAATTAAAACATCCTTATATAATTTATATTTACTGTTTCTATCCAACTCCGCCTGTAACGTCTGATGGGTGGATTGAGTAGCCCATTGTTAATCACTGCCGGTCGCAAGCCCGGATAAAGGAGGATGATTGGTGAGGAAAGGTTAGCAGCCAACTCACCGTAAAACATCTTACCCCTTACAGAAATGGTATCGTTTCCTCGGATGATAGAACGGACACAAAGATGTCGAACGCTGCGATAAATAAGGCAAAACGCAAATGGAAAAAGAAAAATATGTTACGAATAGGTTGCTGGAATATTAGTATCAATTCCTGGTATAAAAAAGACCAAGAAGTTATCATAAAATTAGAACAACACCAGATCGAAATTTGTGCACTTGCTGAAACAAAGAAAAAGGGACAGGAGTCTTACAAGGCTGGAAGATATATTTTGCTATACTCCGGCAAGAAAAAAGAAGAACGAGCATCATCGGGAGTGAAAATACTGGTGCATGAAAAATTCGAATTATGTTAATGACTGGACAATCGAAGTAACATTGCAACTTGGAGAAATAAGGTTAAGAAACAGAAGCAGTAGACTTCTATGAACAATTACAGCAACAGATAAATAAAATAACACCCACTGAGAAGCTGATTTTGATGGGAGATCTCAACGGTAGAATTGGTAACCACATAATTGACGGAGTGAAGTAAAGGTTTAATGAGGAAGTAATGAACGAACGGGAACAAATGTTGATAGAATTTTGGACAGCAAATGAACTTAGAATTAATAATACCTTTTACCCTCATAAACAACAATATCAATATACATGGCAGGATTCGAGAGACAGAAAATCAACGACAGATTATATAATTACAAATGAAACTATACATTCTACCCAAATACTCGACATAAGGAGTTTAACATTTGCCAATATAGGATCGGATCATCATTTATGTTAGGAAAACTACGATTTTACGATTTAGTACAACACTTATTAAAAAGGATTCACCTAAATACATCGAAAAATTAAACATAGAGTCAATAGAAACTTGAAGTACACAGATGGTGTACCAAAACAGACTAAAAGAAAAAATAACTAACAATTCAATAAACACAGAAGAGGATGTAGAAAGAAGCTGGTTAAAATTATCAACAAATATAAAGCACGCGGCAAAAGAAGCCATAGGAAGTCGTAAAGTGAATATAAACGCCACTTCTAAAGGCTACAAACCGGGATATACATCAGGAATAAAGCCTCTAGCACTTAAAAAACGAAAAGTCTATCTAGACTATAAAAATAAGAAAACACCAGAAGAGGGTAATAAATAAAAATAAGTTAGAAACACAGTAAACAGTAGAATCGTGGACATCAAGCGAGAATATTGGAGACAGTTTACAAGTGATATGGAACACGATCTGTATGAGTCCCAGAAGAAGATATGGAAGACCTTAAGGGGAAGGAAAAAAAACCTATAAATGAATATGTACAAATAAGTACTATCCCGAAAAATGAATGGGTAAACTACTTTAAAAACTTGTACAAACACGAGGATACTATCGAAGAACGCGTGGAAACATTAGAAACAACTGAATTAGAATAACAAGGAATAATAACATTAGAAGATGTAAACAAAGCCGTAACGAAACTAAAAAATCGAAGGACACCAGGGGAAGATGAAATCTGTAATAAGCTGCTAAAATGTGGAACAATAGAATACAATAGAATAGCGTACATCTGTTTCGTAGACCTAACAAAAGCATTCGACAAGGTAAAACTTGAAGACGTTGTAGATATACTAATAGAAAAAGGAGTCAATGAAAAATAATACGTATCATTCAGAAGTTAAACACCAACAACACAACAAGAATAAAAGTGAATAAAGAATTATCAGAAGAAGTATGTATCTCACGTGGCATAAGACAAGGTGACAGTCAGTTCTAGACTCTTAGTATAAAAATGGACAATATAATAGACCTAACAAAAGACGATGGTCATTGATACTGCTTAGGAAAGAAGGAGAGAGAGATTAGTATGGTATGTTATGCCGACGATGTCGCGCTAATTGATGAATTCGAAGACAACTTACAAAGGCAGTTGCAAAGTTTCAGAAGAGTCGCAGAAATATACAACATGCAGACAAAATGACTTACAATCTCTAGAAAACCGACTAAATGTACGTTAATAATAGACAACCAGCCCATAGAACAAGTAATGCTGTTTAATTACTTAGGAGCGATGATCTCAAGCTTTGGAAATCTAACAACAGAAGTAAGAGATCAAGTAACAAAAGCAAATTAAATATCCGGATGCTTACGAGATATTGTGTGGAAAAACAAAAACACGTGACAACAAAAAGTAAATCACGCATCTTTAAAACCTGCATCAGACCTATACTCACTTACACCGCCGAAACTAGCTCCGACACCACAAAAACAAAAAGTGCACTACGAACCAGTGAAATGAGAATTTTAAGAATTATATGTGGAAAAACACTACTCGATAGGATACGAAATGAAACAATAAGAACGGAATGCAAAACAGAAGACATTGTAAGATTGACAATAAAAACGATGTGGAACGAACACAAATACCGAATGACAGATGATATACTAGTCAAGATCGCACGGAATGGAAAACCGGAGACCAGAAGACCACCAGGCAGACCACCAAAACGCTGGAGAGATAGCTGCCGGTCAACTTCACAAGAAAACGGTTGAACAATAGACGATTCCAAAAAAACAGATCTTAAACCTAAAAATAAGGCGAAGAAGAAAAGAAGAAGTTTCCATTTGAATTAATATTTTGTAAGGTTGTGTAATTAGTGTCTCTTTCAAAATATTTACCAGGTGTACAAGTATGAAATGCGGATTTTTTTTTCTAAAAAAAGACTTAACGTCTTTTCGGAAGAATAATAAAAAGTGCTTTATTCAAGTGTCCATCGCTTGTTATACATTTTTCCCATCTTTCGGGCAATTTGTGAATACCACGCCAGTAAAAATATTCCCCTTTTGCTGCTAACCATTCATCCAGCCATTTTTTCACATCTTCGTACGAACCAAAGCGCTGCTCAGCAAGTGCATGACCCATCGATGCAAACAAGTGGTAATCGGAAGGAGCCAAGTCTGGTGAGTAAACTGCATGGGGTAGAACTTCCCAGCTGAGTGTTTCCAACGTGTCGCGAACTGGTTTTGCCGTATATGATGGAGCATTGTCATAAAGAAAAATGACTTTGTGTTGCCTCTTTCGGTATTCTAGCCTTTTTTCAAGCAGCGAACGGTCAAATCGGTCAATTGTTGTTGATAACGTTTAGTATTAACCGTTTCCCCAGGTTTTAACAGCTCATAATAGACCACGCCCCTCTGGTCCCACCAAACACAGAGCATCGTCTTTCTGCCGAAGCGATTCGGTCTTGCGGTCATGTGGATGGTACGCCTGGGTCTACCCATGATTTTTTGCCCTTGGGATTCTCAAAATAAATCCACTTTTCATCCCCTGTAACTATACAATGCAAAAACCACTTCCTTTTGTACCGAGCGAGCAAAATGTCACACGTGTTTTGCGCTTTTCCATTTGCCTGTCGTTCAACTCATGTGGTACCCATCTACCGGTCTTCTGAATCTTTCCCATCTCTCGTAGCCGATTGGAAAAGAGCTTGTTGACTAACGCCCAATTGCTCGGCGAGTTGTTTTTGTGTTTGCGAATCATCTTCGTCCAACAATGCTTGCAATTCCACATCTTCGTATTTTTTTGACGGTTTTCCACGTTCCTTGTCTGCAACATCGAAGTCATCACTTTTGAAACACCGAAACCATCGTTCACACGTATCTTGCGATGGAGCATGTTCACCATAAGCTTCTCGAAGTAATCGGTATAATTCAACAGCAGTTTTTTTCAAATGAAAATAAAAAAATTAATGCTGTCTGCGAATACTCTTTGTTCGGTATAAATTTCGACATATTGAACACAACAACACAACACAACGCACACACTTTTCCAATTTATCATTCGTGCGCGTCTGACACTTGTTGATGACACAACAAAATGGCGCAGTGTCAAATCTTTAGAGCACAAACTGCATTGGTGCACCATCTGTTGTCTGAAATCCGCATTTCATACTTGTACACCTGGTATATATATATATATATATATATATATATATATATATATATATATATATATATATATATATTGACATACAAATTTTGGCCCTTTGCAAATAAATTAGAGTTAAAAATAGACTCACCCATTTGTGTCAAGGCCAGTACAGCAAATAGACTTACATTATAATGCATTTTTGGGAAATGAATCCAGAAGTATTATTGACGCAAAAATATCACAAAATGACTTCTTTTTTTCTCATCAGAGATTTGGCTTTTCGGAAACAAAATTGTTTTAATAACCCAATATTTTAGTCTTCATCTGGATATAGTTTTAACTGGAGTCAGATTGACAACGTCAGTCAAAAATGGCGCTGTCTATACAATATACCTTAATAACCAGCTAATCACAGGTGCATTTTTGTTTTCATGTTCTTGACAGAAATCTTTTAACATCTTTTAGTACCACGTCAGCACAGAAACGTGCTAAAATTGTACATCTTTCAACCACTTAAAACCATGTTAAACAGTCAATACATCATTCGGTAACTTCAAGCAAAAGTCCCGACTACAACTGTAACACTTCATATGCGTTTATAAATAAATAATCTATAATGTATATAAAATGCAACGTCTCTCTGTCTGTCTGTCTGTCTATCTGTCTGTCCGTTAGTGCGCCTATCACTGAAGAACCACTTATCCGATTTACGTACTTTTTTTTCTTAAAACATATATATGTTCTCTGGCCAGGTTATAGGCTATATTTTATTACGATAGGTAGCATAAGGAATGAGCAGTGACGTAAAATAGTAAATGATGTCGGAAATAAGTTTGCCGCCAGCGCGTTCCTTTGCAATACACAGCCTAAACCATTAAATATGGAACACTATTATGTAGCAAAGAATATCTGTAATGTATAATCTATAATATATATAAAATGCAATATCTCTCTGTCTGTCTGTCTGTCCATTAGTGCGTTTATCACGCGGGAACCACTTATCCGATTTACCTGTCTTTTTTTAAACTCATACATATATTCTTTGGCCAGGTTATATAATAATAACAATAATCTATATCTATAATATATATAAAATGTCTGTCTGTCTGTCTGTCCGTTAATGCGCTTATTCCTCGAGAACCACTTATCCGATTTACGTGATTTTTTAAATTCATACATATGTTCCCTGACCAGGTTATAGGTATATATTTTATTACATCTATAATATATAAAATGCAACATATCTCTGTCTGTCTGTCTGTCTGTTCGTTAGTGCGCTTATCACTGGAGAACCGCTTATCCGATTTTCGTACTTTTTTTTTAAAACATACATATGTTCTCCGGCCAGGTTATAGGCTATATTTTATTACGATAGGTAGCATCAGGAATGAGCAGTGACAATAATAGTAAATGAAGTCGGACAAAGTTTGCCGCTAGCGCGTTCTCTTGCAATACACAGTCCAAACCATTAAATATGGAACAATATTATGTAGCAGAGAATATCTATAATATTTATAAAATGCGATGTCTCTCTGTCCGTCTGTCTGTCTGTCCGTCCGTTAATGTGCTTATCCCTAGAGAACCACTTATCCGATTTACGTGCTTTTTTTTTTAAACATACGTATGTTCTCTGGCCAGGTTATAGGATATATTTTATTAGGTGACATAAGGAATAAGCAGTGACAATAATAGTGAATCAAGTCGGAGAAAAGTTTTGCCGCTAGCGCGTTCTCTTGCAATACACTCCCTAAAGCATTAAATATGGAACAATAACATGTAGCAAAGAATACAATATATATAAAATGCAACGTCTCTCTGCCTATCTGTCTGTCCGTTATTGCGCTTATCACTCGAGAACCACTTATCCGATTTACGTGTTTTTATAAATTTATACATATGTTCTATATAATTCGATATAAGCCTAGATAATGGAAGATAAGGAGAAATAATGGGAGATAAGTCGAGATAAGCCTCGATAATGGGAGATAAGGTGAGTTAATAGGAGATAAGTATAAATAATGGGAGATAGGGAGAGATGATGGGAGATAAGCAGAGATAAGTCTAGATAATGGGAGTTATGGTGAGATAATGGGAGATAAGGAGAAATAATGGGAGATAAGGAGAAATAATGGGAGATAAGTCGAGATAAGCCTAGATAATGGGAAATAAGGTGAGATAATGGGAGATAAGACTACAGGATGGCTTTAATCTTGTAAACAATTGGTGTAGTAACAACAAACTCCTTTTGAATGTATCCAAGTGCAATGTAATTACCTTTACAAAAAAACTGAGTCCCATACAATTCAATTACAGTATGAACGGTCAGGTCCTGGAGCGATGTCAGTCGGTGTCTGATTTGGGTGTTTTGATGGATACTGCCTTGTCTTTTCGTGACCATATTGCAAAGATTACGGCGGAGAGTTTTAAACTATTGGGTTTCATCATACGTAATAGTGCCGACTTTGTTGAATACGATACTCTAAAATTGCTTTTTAATAGTTTCGTGAGATCACGGCTTGAATACTCGGTTGTTGTTTGGTGCCCCTTTTATCAAGCGCACATTCAAAATATTGAAAAAATTCAAAAGCGTTTTTTAAAGTACGCTAGTTTTAAACTCGATGGAGTATATCCCGAAGTAGGTTATCCTTATGAAAGTCTCTTGGATAGATTTGCGATGGAAAGTTTAGAGGCACGCCGAAACAAAGCCCAAATTATATTTCTACATAAGATAATATCAAACAAAATTGATGCAAACAAAATCTTGCAGTGTCTGCCTTTTCATGTACCTAGAACGGCGGCACGCAATGTGCAAACTTTTAATTTACCAATCCCAAGAACAAATGTCCTAAACTTTTCTCCCCTTTTCCAAATTTGCGAGAAA
This sequence comes from Pachyrhynchus sulphureomaculatus, assembly GCA_019049505.1. NCBI lineage: Eukaryota > Metazoa > Arthropoda > Insecta > Coleoptera > Curculionidae > Pachyrhynchus > Pachyrhynchus sulphureomaculatus. The sequence continues at coordinate 14,003,815 of CM032455.1, read as the reverse complement.
TACAATCAAATGCAGAACCAGCTTGATATTTTCAATTGCAGCGTGACAAAAAAAAAAAAAATGTAGTTTTAAAATATGTTGTTAATAAGTTATAATATAATTTTAATATATTATATAATATAATTTTAATTAGGTTTAGTACATTTCATTATGTTATTTTCCCATTCTGTAATTGGAATACTGTAGAATGTGGTAAATAAATAAATAAATAAATAAATAAATAAGGAGAAATAATGGGAGATAAGGAGAAATAATGGGAGATAAGGAGAAATAATGGGGGAGACGAGCAGAGATAAGCCTAGATAATGGAAATTATGTAGAGATAATGGGAAATAAGGAGGAATATTGGGAGATAAGGAGAAATAATGGGAGATATTTTATTACGTTGGGTAACATAAGGAATAAGCAGTGACGATAGTAGTGAATCAAGTCCACGCGAGCGGAGCCGCGGGCCCAGCTAGTAATAAATAAATAAAAATATATTTATTCCTGCCAACAAATCATAGTTGTTACACTTTAAACTTAAACTTAATACTACAAGAACCAATACAGAAAAAGACAATTTCCCTAGCAATAAAACCAAATTACAAGCCAATAATACATTTTAAGCGACGCACAATTTTCTTAAAGAAGAATGTGCGTGCATCACCATGTCATAATCTACTATTAGTGCTTATTACAAATGTACTAGAACCATCTTATTTTAAATACATACTTTATTTATTTTCTCAATAATGATCTATTTTGTTATCAAGCAACCAGTTAGTCAATTTATTTTTACCAACCTATATGGCTTCACTTTCAGTTCGTGAGAAATTATATTAAAAACTAGCAACCCGTTCCGGCTTCGCACGGGAGTTGTGGTTATATTACTGATTAACTCTTCCTTATAATTTAGGATAGACAAAAATAGCATGTCTAAAATATTTTTTTTAAGATAGCTTAAAATATTTCTTTATACAATACATTAAGTGTCTCTCCCCCGGATGCAAGAACAAACAGTCCTCGTGAAACACTCTATCCATTAGTGAAAACTGGAATAAAATCCGTTCAGTAGTGACTGAGAATATCGTTGCACAGGCAGATTGGCAGACAGACAGGCCTCTTTCATCAACTTTATATCAAAAAAACAACCCCACTAACTTCATTAATGCCTTTTTCGCATCTACACTTGCACACATTAAACCTCTTCTAATGCCTTTTTAACAACTTCACGCAGAGTTGACAACACTGTCTCACCCCTGGGCATGCGCAAATGCACCGGAGTGGTTTCAAAATGGCACAAAAAAATGCAGATTTGAGAGCCATAAGAAAATACATGGGATTTTGCAGGCAGAACACCATAATTTTGGTGGATTTAAATTACCTAGCAATATTACAGGAGCCCCTGCTTTTAAAATCAGTTTGTGGGCGGCGCGAGTTAAAAAAACACCCTTGTAAAATCTAAACTATTCATCCAAATGTTACAATTTAAAGACAGTTTTAACGCACTTAATTTAATGAGGATTTATATTTTCCTACCTAAATTACTATCTTGAAGTATAGTAAGACATCTATTTTTAATATCTTTCTTTCGATAATTTGGGTTAACCTTTGTAGGCAGACATATGCTGTCGCGGACTTTTTTGTAGAACTATTTGAGGCGAATAATATTGCCTTACATTGTTTTCACGTATCTCTAACTATTTACGCAGAGTAAGCGAAAATATCTCTTAGACGATTGATTTTTTTTCCGACTTCATCGTCATAAATCGATTAATTTAGAAAAAATATCCACAAATTATACACCTAAACGGTCCTCGACAAACACTCTATCCATTAATGAAAACCAAAATAAAATCCGTTGAGTAGGTATTGAGAAAATCGCGTACAGACAGAGAGACAGACGTGGAGGGGGACTTTGTTTTATAATATGTATTGATATGGTGTAAAAGATTATAATAATGTGCATGAAATGCTTAAGGTAACTAACATATTTAAGTTGATAAGGATTAATACTGTATCCGTCTAAATAGCTTTCCAATTACCGCATTTTACGTGACCACTTTTTTAGAAGATAGAATGGGTATAGTAAGCTATCCTTAAAAGATATGCCATTGCGGACTTTTTTTGTAGATCTATAAAAGAGGAATATCCCACCATGCATTGTTTTGTTATATCTCAAAGGGATTAGGCAGCGTTTTCGATGAAAGCTCCCAGGCGGCTTGACTTTTTCCGACACCTCCAACAATTATCGTTATATTTTAACCAATTTACACAAAACCTTGACAAATCATATACCTAAACCTTCCTCATGAATCACTCTATCTATTGGTGAAAACCGCATTAAAATCCGTTCAGTAGTTTTTGAGTTTATCGCGAACAGACAGATGCGGCGGAGGACTTTGTTTTATAATGTGTAGTGATTCTCGGAGCAGAAAAAGATAGGGACCTTTGAGTAGCACTAAAGGGGGTAGATGTACATACACGTTGTTCAGGGTAATTAGTCTAGTATGAATAGAGTGATCAACTCTGTTTACCTTATGTTTGTTATTCAGTAAAAATCTTACCACCGATTTTATGTATAATTGCTTCAGCGACAAAACCCTAGCCAAATCGTATAGTTGGTCCGTAGGAAATCTTCGCGGTTTAAACAGTATTATTTTTAGAACCCTTTTCTGGGCTATTACTAAAGACGAAGATACCGAATCACGCACGGACCCCCAAACTACCAAGCCATAGCCTATCACTGAGACCACAAGTGCTTTATATACATATAACAATCTGATAAAACCTAAAATACATTTTTCGAATTTTATTTTTTATATAATCTACGTGAGAATCTCATCTTAAATGCGAATCTAGGCATACATCCAAATATTTAATGTTATCGGTGGAGCAGATCTTCAGATTGCAATCACAAGCAACAAAGTTATTACAGCCAGGTTCTTGAATTTTTATAAAATTCTTGTCGGGATAATTCCTTTTATTAAACGTAAAGGCTATAAATTTTGATTTATCAATATTTAAGGTTAATAGGTTCAAATCCAACCACAACTTTACCTTACTCATAGCCAGTTCTGCCTTCTCAAAGACCCGGCTCCATATTTTATCCTGTAACATTATGACAGTATCGTCGGCATAACAAACCATAGATCCTTAAGATAAAATACGAAAAAGGGTATCTATGTATATTGTAAATAACAACGGCCCAAGCACTGTACCCTGCGGCACACCGCACTCAATTGGAAGTGATGAGCTCATTGATTCTCCTATTTTTACTTGTTGCGTGCGTCCGATCAGATATGATTTTATTAGATCATACGGGATACCACTAATTCCAATATGCTCAACTTTCTCCAAACAATATGTGGTGAGACACAGTGTCAAAAGCCTTTGTCAGGTCCAAGAATATCAGAAGTGATTTATTGCCATTGTCGAGGTTCTCAGAAATATTGTTCACTACCCTTATAAGAGCATCTTCAGTGCGCAATTTCTGTCTAAAACCATACTGCGCATCCGATATTAACTTATTTTTATTTAAGTAATCGTCCGGGCGCAACTTGATACATTTCTCAATAATTTTACTCAGGTTGCTGATAATTGCAATGGGACGATAATTCGTAACTTCGTTACGCGAACCACCCTTATGTATAGGCGTTATGGTACATTTCTTTAAACTGTCAGGAAATAATCCAGCTCGAAAAATTAAATTTACTATATGGGATATGGGTTCAAGAATAAATCTGTGGTATCGTTTTAGAAAATCTACTTTAAGGTTGTCATCGCCAGCATTTGAAGAGTTTTTAAGTGAGTTTATAATTTGAATTATTTCAAAATCCATTATCGGTG
>CM032455.1:13917484-13994984 GCA_019049505.1 Pachyrhynchus sulphureomaculatus | reverse complement strand
CATCATAGTCAATCATCGCTCCTGATGAAGCTAACATGGTTAGCGAAACGCGTGTCGAGTGCAAAAATAAAGTGTTTGGTGTAGTGGCGATATATACTGAGTAGTATAATATTACATCTAATTAAATTACATTGATAGTATTGGAAAACCCCAGACGTGGAATTAGGAGAATAAATTCAATAATGGTGAATTGATTAAATCTACCTGGTCGTTGAGTAAAGTACCTGTAGGCCTTAATCGATTTATTTGCATCGTCTCTAAAAGGTTTAGTTTTAAACCTTTTTGTTGGGTATGCAAAATTTTGAAATTCTTATTAAACCTGTGATTTTCTGTTAAAAGATGATTAGCATATGTTGAATTAGACTTTCTATGGATGAAACTTTTTCGTGTTCTGTAATTCTTTGTATAATTATACGTCCAGTTTGTCCTATGTATGTTTTAGGACATGACCCACATGTTAATTGATAAACCCCTGATTTATTATCTTTATTGATTTGTGGTTTGTAGTTTTTGAGATATTTCCCTATAATATTGTTAGTCTTGTAAGCTATGTTGATATTTTTTTTCTTTAAAAATTTTTCCAGTTTTTCTGTTCGTTTGCCGAAATAGGTTAAGCCTTTAAATATGGTTTTTCTGTCCTTAAAACGTGGGTATATTTCTGAGATTGCCTTGTTTCTAAGTTTTTTTCCTAATGATGTTATCGAATAAAGAAACTGAATAACCGTTGTTATCGGCTACTTGTTTTATGTAGTTTAATTCTTTAGTAAAATTGTCCTCTGATAAGGGGATATTAGTCGGTCTGTGTATAAAGCTATGATAAACCGCGAGTTTATGATGGTTAGGGTGGTGAGAACTATTCTGAATTGTCGTATCTGTATGACAAGGTTTGTGATATATTTCAAATTCATGTTTTTTCATGGTTTTACTCATTGTTAAGTCTAGGTAGTTGATTTTCCCTTCGACTTCTTCTTCCATTGTAAAACTGATGTTTCTATGTAAAGAATTAATGTACTGTAAAACGTGAGTTAATTGTCTGTCCGTACCTGTAAAGCATACAATTATATCGTCTACGTATCGATACCAGTAGAGACAATTAATTATGTCTATTTTATAACTTCATTTACTTTGTTTTTTGTTAATAGGTTCTCTATTAACATTATTGTGTCGTCTGGGGGAACACTTGGAAATAAGTTTTTGACATCGAAAGAAACTAATTTAGAATTATCTGGAGTTGTTATATTCTTAAGTTTATCCACGAGTTCGTATGAGTTTTTGATACTGTAGGTTCAAATTTGCTATGATATTTGATTACATCAATTAAAAAGGATGATTTCTTATATGCTGGAGCAAACACATAGGAAACAACTGGCCTGATTGGGTGGTCAAGTTTGTGTAGTTTTATGAGTGAATAAAGTTGTGGGATTTGAGGATTCAGAACAAGAACAAGAAAGGGGGTTGCTGTAGATACTCCAATACGTTGCAACGCTATGCCACCGACACGTGTCGCTTCTATGTAAAAAATTTCCATATAAATGAAATAAATTAAGATTTTATTGAATGCACCACGTTAGACAGATTGTTTTTGGATGAATTTTTTTATTGTATAATTACTGGTATTTTCTAGCACTCCCATTGTTGTTAATGTCACTCTGACTTCCATCAAAACTGTATCCAAATTGCGACTTATTAGTATATATTTACATATATTTACATTTACTTATACAATATTTAATAATTAAAACTAGTCAAATCTATTATGAGTCAAAAAGAAGTCTATCACTAATTTTGAGATAATTTGACTTTGTTATCTAGTCTTGTCCAATTTTTTTAAAAATGCGTGGCATTGTGATTTTTTTGGCTATTTCGTTCTTAGCAGACACTGGTAAGAAAATTTTTATTATTTTTCCCCTAATTTATGATAAACTAGCATGCATTCATCCACAGCTTCATGCGCGTTAAGTCCACGAGTTACTTCATCTAAGTAACAAAGAATATTGAAAAAGTGCCAAAACTATCATTTATCTACTAGTTTAAGATACAGAGTTGAAATACGCCTACCAGCAAAGTATTTTTTAAAATATTGTAACATTCATTTTTTCCTACATTTTAAGATCATGTCACAAAACCGTTTTTCTTTCTTTCATTCATGTAATAATTGTTAATTTAAATTAAGCATTAAAGTTAAGTCTTATTACAATTTTTTATATTTGGTTAAGCAGTTTAATTCAACTAGTAGTAGTGTGATCGATTTAACTTATTTCATTTGCATTGAATGTGTCTGGATTATGACGAGCATCATCAGTCCTTGTATCTCAAGTCACGAGTTTAACACTACCGTGCCATTTTCCGTTCCTAAAGTGAACCAGTACATTTTGAAGACTTCGCTTCGAAGGAAGGGGAACGGAGAGGTATATAACCCGCCACTTCCAATTATTAAAGGCTTTTTCCAGTTCAGTGACTTTCTCTGTCCGTCACGAAGTGACTTCCTCCGTCCATCAGGGAGTGATGGTTTTTTTCCGTCCTTCAAGTAGTGAAGACATCCTTTTTATCATCGAGCTGTTCCTGAAATATTCAACCCATCCTAAAACATTTTGGGTCAAGTGTTGATTAGTTACCCAAATGAAAATAAGGAGGTAGTGTGTGTGAGGCAATATTTTGAGGGGAAAAATCACCAGGAGAGGCCAATCAGTTGATAGAAAAGCCACGAGGAGAAGCCAAGCAGTAAGACATTAGTACACCAGTTTAAATATCTTACTTCCTTTCTACAAGGTGTGTTCCCAAAGATAACGTAACACGTGTCATCCCAAAGTCGGTTTCACAGGAAGTGAATCTAGAACAATTTTTCTATATTGTGCCTTTTTAAAGCCAATTTTTCATTCTCAAAAGTAAGTGATACGAAAAACTATACTCCCTTCATCATTCTAGGTTAAAGACTATCCGTGAATTTGTGTACTCTCATAGCATAAAAGGTTATTTATTTAGTCTACTTAATCTTAAGGGTGTAATACATGTAAGAATTTTTTATTTTGTTAATATACTTTCTTTTGTGTTAGCGTAGTGTTTCACTGACCTCCCGTTCTGTCTTACAGGACATATAAGTTGTATAATAAATCCCAAGATATAAGATCCTGCCTTTTTGCTTTTTGAATGGGCAATAAACCACCCTATTAAGGTTTTGTGCATAGTTGCCAGGTATTACGATAAACGTGTTTTTATTTTACCTGCTTTGTATACCGCCTTCACTTGCACCTGCGATCATATTGGATCTATTTTTACTTATATATTTACTACCTGTCAACTCGGCTTGGAGCCCTTTAAGTATTTGATAATATAGGCCTAATGACCACAGGTTCCCATTAAGATTCGAAAGATACTTTGCATTATTTTTATTTTTAGTTTTACTTACACTTTTTTTTTTTTTTTTTTTTTATTGGTCTAGCACACGTGCTGCAGGGAAGTCCCTAAAGCGCTCCAGGAGCGGCACGAGTGCGGAACGGTTCTATTTTAATTATGTAACGTCCGTGAGATAATTGCAATAGTGGCTATCGCAAATAGTAAAAAATGTTTACGACAGTTTGGTAAAAAGAAATTTGAATAAACAAAGTGCATTGCAAGAAACCAGTTAACTAACAAAAACTCCAATTTGTACGATTAGGGGTATTGTAGGAAAACCATCACCCAGGAACAGGAAAAAACGGAAAGATTTTCGAATGCATCATGTAGACGATCGTAAAAAAGACGTCATCAGGAGAAAAATATATTCTATGTATGAAGAGCAGTTGGTGCTGACACTAGACAAAATAAAATTAAGACTGTTGCAGGACGGGACCAATATACATTGTGGCCGATCAACCCTTCACAGAATTCTCTTAAGAATGGGATTTACGTTCCGAAAAATCAACAAAAGGCAAGTAGTAATGGAGGCACTAAGATTACGAATCTTGTGACATACTTATTTACAAAAAATTAAAAAGTATCGATCAGAGAATTAGCCAATAATTTACCTTGACGAAACATGGTTCGATACCCATGACACTGTGCATCAAACATCAAGAACTTCAATAATGTGATTTTGAACGACGAGTAAATTTTTGTACCACCATGAATGGAGCAATAGAGTCCGATCCAAATCTTTCTAACAATAATCACACCCTTTTAATCTCCTTGGATCTCTCTTCAGCATTCGACATAACCAATAAAAACATTATCATTGCTCAGTTGTTTTCAGCGGGTCTTAGAGGGGCCCTACCTAAATTTTTAATCAACTTTCTTCAATCCAGAACATTCAGAGTCAAAGTCAACGGTATTTTTTCCATTCCATTCACTACCTCTCTGGGAGTCCCACAAGGCTCTGTACTCAGCCCCACCCTTTTTAACATCGCCCTTAGTACACTCTCAGAACACATTGCCCGCAACATAAAATGCAAAATATTCGCTGATGATATCCTCATGTACACCTCCTCTCCTTCCCCTTCAGATTGCACTAGATTGTTGCAACGCTCCGTCAACTCACTATCCACCTGGGCAACCAAACACGGCTATATTTTCTCCCCCCATAAATCTTCATCCGTTCACTTCTGCAAGAAGAAATGCTGTCCTAGAATGAATCCGCTAACCATTGCACACATCTCCATCCCCTCAGCAGACCAACTAAAAATCCTAGGCCTAATATTCGATTATAGACTCACCTGGCATATACATACAATTCCTTAAAACCAAATCTTTCTCTGACATCAATCTCATTCGAATGCTCTCTGGCGCGACCTGAGGCGCAGACTTTCATTCTCTCTCTCATCTATACAAATCTCTTATCCTTTCCAGAATCAACTACGGCAACTTCATCTATGACTCCGCAAGCCCTCATGTCAAGAAACCTCTTGAAACTATACAAAATTGCTGTCTCCGACTGGCCACAGGCGCATTCCGAACCACCCCAATCACTAGCTTACAGTGCATCGCATCCACTCAGTCACTCCAACTATCTCGCCAACTCTCACTGTTAAAATTTTACTCAACTTCCCTACATCGACCTCATACCAGATCCTCACTCAACCTGGTCAATGTCCACAGACCAAACATTACATTCCCCACTGATTCTATTCCCCACAGAATCAACAAATTAGTCATCCAGCACAATATTTCCCCCCCTTATTACAACTACCCCCTCCAAACCATCTTTCCTCCCTGGCTCTCCCCTCTCCCCAACATTGACCTAACTTTGCACTCCTATAAAAAATCAGAACAATCAACCATATTCTTTAACAAGCTCTTTCTTGACAGACTATCCAATATCTATCCCAATCATTTACTTTTCTTCACAGATGGATCAAAGACGGAAAAGGAAGTTGGGGCTGCCTTCTTTTTTGATAATATCGTCCAAATGTTTAAATTACCTAAACATATCTCTATTTTCTCCGCAGAATTGTTGGCAATAAAGGAGGCTATCAGATACTCCCTCCAAGCAAACATCCAACAACCAACTCTCATAATTTCTGATTCCCTAAGCGCTCTCAAAGCCATCAATTCTAGAAATCTCAATTTCAACTATATCAGGCAAATTCTGGATCTGATGTACACGGCCACCTTGAAAAAACGTACCATATCCTTGCTTTGGTTGCCCAGTCACATAGGCAACCCTCATAACGACAGAGCGGATTATCTTGCTAAACTTGCCATAGAAAGGGGCAGTATGAACATGGGAGAGAATCACTACTCTGATTTTAACATCTTCATAAAACACCTACACAGCTCTCTCTTCCAACTCAAATAGGCCTTGGAAGATCCCAACAACAAATTATGGCCCATCAAAACCAATGTATTTCCTCCCCTTAACTCCACAGAATTAAACCGAAGACATAATGTAATAATGAGAAGACTGGCATTGGGACACACCTACTCCACGCATGTACATCTATTAAAGAGAGATCCCCCTCCACTCTGTCCTAAATGTGACTTCCCCTTATCAGTGTTAAATCTAATCGAATCGATTCAACATCAAAATTTGAGAGACACCCACGGCATCCCATCCAACATCACCATCCTCATAAAATCTTTTGTCCCACTTAAAGATAACATAACCAATTACTTAAAAGAATTCAGCTTCATAGTCTAACCTATTTATACCAAACTAATTTTAGTGGGCGGTAAATGATCTTAGCTGTCGATGCGCCCTGTCCAACAGAAACAAACAAACAAACAAAACAAATCAGTTAACCCTTGTTCCAAGAAATTAGTGATAAATGGTACCTAGAAGAAACTTGAGTCTGAAGATTTATAGCACACAACTAACAGGCTGTATTTTGGCATACAGTTAGTTTTTGAAGGTAGAATACGATAAAAAGTTTGCTAAAGATGTCCACAAATGCAAAATAAAATCAAAAGTTCGGTTTTTAGGTAATATCTCGAAAATAAAAAAGATATAGAAAAAGTAATAGCACCACTGTTCTCTGTATAATACTCAAATCTCTTTGTTAGAACATTGTTGGTTATTTAATGTAGTAATTTTTATTAAATCAGAATTTTTAATCCCTTTTTGTGCCTTTTGCAGTACATTCTGGTTACAGTTGCTACGATTGCGATGAAGAGTGGATATGTCCACCTGACTCATCGAAATGGGACATAAGAAACAACTGTGCTTATTGTCTGAGACACACATTTATTCGTAAGTATCACAGTTAAATTAGTTATTTTTGCAGCATGCATCCATTAGAGGAAGTTTTTATTCGACGATAGAAACCGATCACAAACGCGTAGGTATGTTTAATTACTATAGCCCAGTCAACACAGGTAGTTTTTTGGACGTAGAATACGATAAAAAAAAGTTTGCTAAAGTTTGATGTACGCTAAGCCCACAAAATCCATAATAAAACCAAAAATTCGGTTTTTCGGTAATATCTCGAAAAATAAATAACCAGTCAAGTGCAAGTTGAACTTGCGCAATTAGTGTTCCGTACGTTGTTTGCTTTTAAAATAAAAAATGTTGTAACGGAAGTATAAAATGATCAGTGACTTCACAAAACACACCCCAAATGAGTTTTCAACAAAGTTTATTTCTAATCTTTACTGAATATTGATGACCTTGAAATTTCTGTTTTTTTTTTTTATATACCAGATAAATTATTATAGGTAATGCACTCGTGATAATTTTCGTTCAATCTACACCCCGTGGAGAATATTCCAGAATTTTTTTCAAAAATTTTTTGATAAGTACTTTTCGAGATAAGGCGGGTGGACAGCGATTTTTCGCGATTTTTTAAAAATAATACAAAGACAAGTGCGCGCAAGTATTACATATATATATATATATATATATATATATATATATATATATATTTTACTCGTGTTTTCACAAGCTTTCATTTGACACCACACTCGATTACCTAATAATTTTTTTTTTCACTTATTTCACCCCCCAAAACTAACCCCTTAAGTCAAAATTTAACTTTCAAAACTACATGGCTCTGATGAGGCCATCAATTTCTATATTATTACCAAATTTTCACTTTCTACGATAAATAGTTTCGGAGAAAATCGGGTGTGACAGACCGGCGGACAGACACCGAAGTGTTCCGTACGGAACACTAAAAAGATATTGAAAAACTAATAGCACCACATGAAAGAGTGGGAAATTCTACAAAAAAAATATTATATAGATTTTTTCCAGATTTTTTTTATTAACGTGAGAATTTATTAAAAATGGATAGATGTAGTCCAGTCACATTAGGGGTTTCACCTCGGAATGAGAGATAATAAGCTGTAAACTTGTATAAACCTTTATTTTGGCATTCTAAAAGTTGTCTCAAAAGTCTCATAAAATTTCGTGTCCGCGTCTTAAGATATTCAAGGCCAAAGGTCACAAAAATCGTTTTTTTTTCGCAAATATCTCGCTTCCTACGATTCTAATGATATTTGTATCTACTATGAAAATTGTAGAGCATAAAATTCTCTACATTTTGCTCTAAACATTTTTTTATACGCTTAACTGTTTTTGAGATAGAGCGCGGAGAGCGCGCAGCGCTCAGCCATACATAGCATAATGCAAGGTCAACCGAGAGTCCTGGTAAGTAATACGTCGTATAAAGTTAATTAACCACTAAAAAATCCATAATTATGAATAATTTGCATTATTTATTAATTAATACATTATATTTAATAATATTTTTCATTTATCAAATATTTTCGTTTAATAATACTTACCTGCATCGTGTAATTAAAAAATTGTTAATTAGAATACTTTATGTACATCTTAATTATATTCTAATACATCTAAATTAGATTTTAAGTAGAATAAATACATTTTAATTATATCTTTATTTAGCAATTATGTATAATACATTTACTACAATTGAAGTTCAAATGTGGGGAGGATTTACGTAAACTTTAATAATTAGAAGGACATGAGTCTCAGTTTTCTTCTTCTACATCATCGTCTTCCGGTCGCTCGAAAATTTCCAATTCGTTATCATTATATTAAATATATTAAATAATTTATATGTCCGTCATTTCTTTCAATACTTACAGTTTTTAAAGATTGTAAGTCGCACACTACATTAACAGAATCACCTTCTGAAAGTAACTTATCACATATAAAACACAAATCAGCCATAACTCTTAAAATTGTACGTCCGTCGTTGCAATTTAAAACTTACGAATAAACTTGGTTAGTAGAAAATGGTCCTTTGAAAAAGAAATCGGTCTTAACTATGCTATGGAACATCTGTCCAAACTGACTATAAATAGAAAAAGTCGAATTATAAGGGTCCGTATTCCCAGGTATAATCTTAATAGTAATATAAGTATTTAAGAGTTTACACATTTTAAATAAAAAGTACTTAATACTTTTTCTACTTAAAATATAATTAAGATATTTTAGAATATAATTAAAATATACTTAAAGCATTTCAATTAACAATTTTTCAATTACACGAAGTAGGAAAGCATTATTAAACGAATATATTTGACAAATGAAAAATATTATTAAATATAATATATTAATTAATAAATAATGCAAATTATTCATAATTATGGATTTTTTAGTGATTAATTAACTTTATACGACGTATTATTTACCGGGACTCACGGTTGACCTTGCAGCTGATCGTTTCATTTAGGCGATCTGTACAGGGTGCGTCAAATATAGAGTAAAGTTCATTATCTCATTTGTTTCAGGAATGATGAAAAAATGTTAAATACAATAGTTTTAGGGAATGTTAAAGTGCACAGTTTAAAATTATTTTTGAGTATACAGGGTACTTCAAAAAAGTGTGGCCGATAAAACATATGTTTTTTTAAATGGAACATCCTATTTTCTAATTTATTTTTACATTCTGCGTTAAAATTTTATAACTTTTTTATTAATAATGTTACCTAAACCTAGTAGTTTTTCTAATATTTCAATTTAAAAAAAAAATACGTTTTCAGTTTTGTAAAAAATTGCCAGTAGCGCCATTGTTTCTTAAGGTGAAATACTCATAATTGGTACGAGCGTTCTATAGAAATGAGAATAAAGATATATGTAATAAAAATAGTAGAAATGCATAAATTTATTTTGAACATCCTGTAGCATCTAACTCAAATTTCTATTTCACCTTCAGAAAGAATGGCGCTACTGACAATTTTTTACAAAACTGAATACTAGTATTTTTTTTTAAAAAAAATTGAGATATTAGAAAAACTACTAGGTTTAGATATATAGCATTATTGATAAAAAAGTTATAAAATTTTTACGCAGAATTCAAAAATAAATTAGAAAATAGGATCTTCCATTTAAAAAAAACATACGTTTATATCGGCCACACTTTTTTGAAGTACCCTGTATACTCAAAAATAATTTTAAACTGTTCACCTTAACATTCCCTAAAACTATTGCGTTTATCATTTTTTCGTTATTCCCGAAACAAATGAGATAATGAACTTTACTCTATCGTTGACTCCCCTGTACAATAACATAAAAAAAAAAACAGTTTATTTTCGTAATTTCGTAGGTTATGTACGAACATGAGTGACTTAAAACCAACCAGCGCACAGTGTTTCGACTAGTACAAGCTAGCGGGACAATATTATTTCTTCACTTATTTCAATTGTTTATGTATATTCCAGGTATCTTAAGCTATTTTAAGAAAAAAAAAGTTGAAAAATGTGTACTGTATGTGTATTAATCGAAATATGTAGCTGCAAGACGGAAGTGGTTTACTAATGTGTCTCATTTGTTCACTATTGTCGCTAATTGTTCTTTAATTAGCTACATACGTCTACCTACTCATTATGTGTGAAAAGCACAATCATGTTTGTTTACAAAGAAATTTCTAGGAAAAAAATAAAAATCATAATGATAGTACCCACATTTATTAATTCACAAAATATTATTTCTTTTAAAATAAATTAGTACAATAACAGTATCGATATATCAATTATTTACAATAACAAGGTGTATAAGTAAAAGAAATATAATATTAAATAACTTATATACTAAGGCATGAATTATAAGCAACTACAACACCACAATAAAATAAGGATAATAATTACAATAAAAAAATACTTAAACCTACTAATCACCATCAGATGAGTCGTCATCACCGCTCTCCCATTCAGTAGAATATTCAGAGAGTAAATAATCCTCCTCATTTAATTCGTGATGATGACTTACCGAAGGCAAAGAAGTAAATTTTCTTTGCGGTAATTCTCTATACGAGTTGATAACAGGATCAGACGTAATTAAAAGCATTCTCAAAAGATCTGTATTTGTGGCAATACGTGACTGCTTCCTGGTGTGCCGTTCACGGAATCTACGACAGTCTTTATTTCTTGCCTCCTGGGCTTCTTCGGAGAATTGTCCAATGGGAAGAAGAAAAGACTTTATAACTTCCGCGCTGTGTACAAGAATTTTATGCACAGTAACGGGCATGGAATATCACGAATACAGATCAAGGTATAATTTTCTAGTATCAACACAAAACTTTTAGAATTCTATATAATTTATGTCATATCCAGATGACAAAGTTCTTAAAATTACATGAAATCTACGAATAAGGTTTACGTCTAATCCTGTAATTTCGCTGCTCAATTCAGCTTTGGAAAAAAATCTACGTGCTGTGTTTCCATCGTTTGTCTTACCATAGCCAGGTTTTTAGTTTATCTACAATGAGACCCATACGATCTTTAAACACTTTTTGTATCTCTTTTGAGCGTTGCTTCACAATAGCTTTGTCGTTATCTCCCCTGACTTGCCACTTTTTTATTTCTAAACGATAGCTGATGTGAAGCAAACATTCAAACGTGCGGATCCATGCATGTAAAGTAGATAAACCAAATGCAAGGAGTTCTTCGTTGCTGGGATATTTCTTTGACTCCTCGTTCATAGTAGACGGGGTGGCACCGCAAATATAACACTTTTGTGTTGAACTTGTGTGTGTTAAGGCATTGCACACTTTGCCATCAGTCATTGTCAACAACAAATCGTGTTTAACAGAGATTTGAGATCCAGCAACTTTACATAATGTTGAAAGAAGCGACTTACTTCATCTAAAATTTTAGAAGTTTCTTCTTTTCGTAAACTCTTTTGTCTCCTTGGCAAAAATAAACTTAATAGGACGGCAATATAAAGTAGAGGAAGGTCTTGGATTTTGCCAGATCACGGTTTCGCCATCAACCAGTCTCAAAGGGACAAATGAGTTTACGAACAAAAATTCGCCTGTAGCGTTAGTGTTCTCAAATTTCTGCTTATACGTGCTATGCCCCGAACTCCCATCACAGCCCCATTTGCTTACCAACGTATAATATGAACGAGGTAACACACTTCTAATGACTTCCGTCTGAGCTTTAACTAATCGTTCAGCCGTTTTTTATCCAAAATCGCGTGAAGTTTAATTTCAGATCGAGATTCAGTCACAGAAATATATTCGTCAGAAGGACAACAAGAAGCTTTGGACCTAAACTATAAAACGATGGATACACTTGATGTCTCGCTTTCATTGACCATTTTCTTGTTTGTTTATATGAGTGAGAAGTCGATTTCGAGTCCACATAATAAGCTAAAGCTTCGTCTGGTGTTAACTGCCGACTTTGTTCAGAACACTTATTCTTTTCTCTAGTTTCACTGACCGCGACGTTATGGATCTGTTTAGCAACACTTCGATGCCCTTCTTTTCGAGTAGCTAACTCAGCTGCTGTAATAAGCTCACTTGCACTTCGCGATTCCAAAAGATCTTCTACTCGCCGTCTCTTCGTTTTCGTTGATGAGTCTTCAAATGATTTTCTGGGTCGCCCTACGGAAAGAGCCGCTGATGATGTTGAAGTGCACGGCTGGTTAACACACATCTTTATTTCGATTCTGGATCCCTCTAACCAATCTTTATGTTTGATTAGAAACATTTCTTTGTTACACTTTAAAGAAGTCCACTTTTGATTGAATTTTACTGAAAGGCTTGATATTTTCATTTTGAGTCGTTTTAGAGAACCGTCAGAAACATCAGACATATTGAATTTTTCACTTATATAATAAAAAATGCCACTGTTTCGTTCAGTTTTGTCATGTTTTAGCCATTCTTCAAAAAACTCCATTTTCGTCATAGTCTCGACTCGTTCTGAAAAAAATAAAATAATTTTACTTTCGCGCCTTTTCGGGGTCTATAATATATATGAATCTGTGCCTGACTGTTGTAGGTATTACATATAGAAAAATCTAGGTGAATAAAAAAAGTTGCTACTTTTAAAGTTTACAATTAATGTAAAATTTGCTGGGTTTATCTATACATTTAAAAATTGATATTACACCAAAAGTATACATATTTTTTATAAAAAATATAAGTCATAAGAGAGTACATACCTTCAACAGAATATTCCATCACAAAAAACTCGTTTCACTTTGCTACCAATTTTAAAATATGTTATCACAATCTCTAGCCGACTTATATAACCGAAGTTATTCACAATTGAAGCTCAAAAAACGCGTTTTGGAAACTTAAATTATTTATAAACAAAAGAGCACATGTTTTTTCGAGGTCCAGTACCCCTGGTGTTACCCTAGATATGATAAAATCATAATATTGCTGTACCTAAACTATGCCTATGTCATCATCATTTTGACCTTTTTTACTGCACTAATTCTTATTATTCTACAATCAATTCAAAATCGAATCACTTGTTACTTTAAAATCTTGTTGTTATACTGTATATAATCAAACTTTATTGATTTTAGTAAACTATTTCTTAGAATATTTATAACTAGTGCACGAAATCCCCGTAGTATTCACGAATAATTTTTAATCACCATGTAGTATTTAGCGCACTCGATTCAAAAATATCTGTTGAAACTGGAAATTAACACGTTTTCTAGTTAAACAAATTAGATTTACAGTAAAACAACTGAAAATAGACAAAACTCATATTTCAGCAGTTTACCCACTGTTCTCTTATTCGTCCATCCATCCCGAGAAGCGTTTCGCCGTATCACGGCTCATCAGTCGGGCTAGGATCGACAAACAAGAGAACAGAATTTCCAGTACTTATCCGGTACTTACGCATTGCCTATTTTCGGTTGTTTTACAGTAAACCGATAAGGTCTGAGGTTGATCCCTCGCAAATCGCGCTGCCGCCTTTAATGTTGGCTGTGCCAACCACTCTGTCGGCTTGTGGCTGCTGTGCCAGCCTCCAACTGAGTATTAAGTATGCGTATTTGATACAATTCTTTGTATCTTACCAAACAAATTAGATACAGTATATTTCACAAAAAAGTTCGTATTTCTGTAATACGAAAAACGTCGAGTTTTTAAGGTTTCTTATTATTATTATTAATAAATTTTATTACAATGTTTAACATTATTATATCGTACCTAGACATATGGTATTTGGTGCGACTTGAAGACTATACCAAATGGTACTACATTTGTCACCAAAGTGAGATAGTGGACGTTGAAGGACGTGTTAAAGCAAAATTTTTTGACGGAGCATGGTATTCAGCGAAAATTATGAGCGCTGGTAGTAAGTATTATATAAAAATTATAACAAATTTAAAGCACCTTCCGCTGGTCATTGTATCTCTTCAATTACTATAAAAGGAAAGAGAAAACAACGTTCATTACTAAAACTCAGTACTTTGAATTACGCAACAGTTATCACCACAATCACACTTTATTTTTGCACTTGACGCGCATTTCGATAACCATGTTAGCAACTTCAGGAGCAATGACTGGCTAAATCTACGAATATAAACTACTTATATTAAACTTGGAATGATTCGAGTGGAATTGATTACATCCGGAGGATTAGTTCCGATCGAGTAACTTGTACAGAGAACTCTGAGGAATATATCCTGGGTCCCTATTCGGACTATCTATACATTTTATTAGTAATATCAGTATTTTCGTATGCATCTAATATGTTTCTATCATATATTCGTTATTAACCTTAAGTAATTATATAATGTTACAATATAATTCTATTTAAGAACATGTTCTGCAATACTTGATTTTTCAGATCTCTCTCTCAATCCTTTCACCCTAATAAGAGTATCGGTGATACTATGCAATTACTGCCTCAATAGTCATTTTCCAGGTACCTCGATCCTGCGTGACCTGACTTGACTCGTGCATATTCATACCAAGAAGAGAATTTACCTGGTCGGGCCATCCTGTCGGAGACCGTCTCTTTGATCTTCTACCTTCCCTGTCACTACAATTTTTTCCATGGCATCCACTTTCCTCATAATGTTTCAGGTATAGCCTGTGATATAATCTTATTTTGAAGGCATACCTACTCTCTATGTTCCCAAAATATAAGAATCCTGTACATTTTTCAACAGTTTTTGACTCAGCCGTCAATTTTTGTGTCACGGCTTTTTTTCTAAGTCGGGCAATACTTAAAAAGCCTTCTGACATTTTTGCCTTTTAATGATAGATTGCAGAGATGAGATGGACTTAAGAATTTTATTCATTAATGCAAATAAATAAAATTATAAGTGTTTTTGGAGATGTTTATTATATAGATGCATGTAAAAACAAATGGGATAAGAAGTACAAATATATAGTTTGAATGAATGGGGTTTACAAGAGGGGACATATTGTATAAATAAAAATATATTTTAACTTAAGCCTAATTCGGTTTCATTATCACTGTCATCAGCTGAGGTAATTATCAGTGGTTTTATATTATTTACATAAATATATGAATCTTCAACTTTAACAACGTGCTGAATGGAATTCTTCCAGCTTTCACAAGGTATACCATTTATAACTTTTTTTACTAATTCAACCACTAACACGCTTAAAGTAGAAGAAACATTTTCTGCCCTTATTTTTGATTTAACTTGATGCCAAATATGTTCAATTGGATTAAACACACAATAATACGGAGGAAGCCGCAATACAGTGTGTCCATTTTCACAGCCATACTATCACAAACATATTTCTTTTTCAATTTATAGTCTTTCAAAACTTCCCAAAAATCACTTTTTTATAACTAAAGTCAAAATAAATGTCACTTTCTAACATATATTCCTGTATTTCGATTTGGTGTTGGCTGCATTAGGAACCTTATTTAGTAGACGACTATGGTAACTTGCATTATCCATAACTGTAACACTCTGTTCGGGAACATTTGGTAAAAGGGAATTTTGAAACCAATTTTCAAAAAGTTCTGCGGTCGTGTCTTCGTGATAGTCCAAACTAGAATCTTTTATGTTTTTTGCAGATAATAGTAGACAATTTGAAACCCAGCCCTTTTCAGATCCAGCATGCAAAATGGTTATTCGTTTACCTTTATTTGAAGGTGCGTTAGTCTGACATTTTATACTGATGTCAACCCACCTTTTTGCATAGTGTCATGGGTATCGAACCACGTTTCGTCAAGGTAAATTATTACCTTTACTTTTTAATTTCTTGTAAATAAGTATGTCGCAAGATTCATAATCCTTTGTGACTCCATCACTAGTTGCCTTTTGTTGATTTTTCGTAACGTGAATCCCATCCTTAAGAGAATTCTGTGAAGGGTTGATCAGCCACAATGTATATTGGTCCGTTCTGCACCAATCTTAATTTTATTTTGTCTAGTGTCGGCACCAACTGCTCTTCATACATAGAATATATTTTTCTCCTGATGACGTCTTTTTCACAATCATTTACATGATACATTTGAAAAATCTTTTCCGTTTTTTCCTGTTCCTGAGTGATGGTTTTCTCACAATATCCTTAATTATAGAAATTGGGGTTTTTGTTAATTTAGGTTTCTTGCAATGCACTTTATTTATTCAAATTTCTTTTTACCAAACTGTCGTAAACATTTTTCACTATTTGTTTAGCGTCAAGTGATAAATGTTTTCTCTTGCGATAGCCACTATTGCAATTTTCCCACGGACGCCACATAATTAAAATAGAACGTTACGTTGTAAGTTATAAGTAAAACTAAAAATAAAAATAATAAAAAGTATCTTTCGAATATTAATGGGGACCTGTGGTAATTAGGCCTATATTATCAAATACTTAAAGGATGGTAATTCCAAAACCGGGTTGCCAGGTAGTAATATATAGGTAAAAATAGATCCAATATGATTGCAGGTGCAAGTGAGGGCTGTATACAAAGCAGGTAAAATAAAAATACGTTTATCGTAACACCTGGCAACTATGCACAAAACCTTAATAGGGTCGTTTATTGCCCCATTGAAAAAGCAAAAAGGCAGGATCTTATATCTTGGGATTTACTTTACTTTTTATTGTTTTTGGAAAGTCGCTTGTTGTTACAGTAGGCTAATTTTACTCCCTTCTAATGAACTTTCCTATTTGCTAGCCTCCGTTTTTATTCTTGTAAAACACAGCAAACACACGATGCACATCTTTATCTTTTTTTTCATGGTTTTTCACCCTGCTTTCACCAGGTTTATCTCTGTCAATCACGATTTCGGAAAAGTTAAGCGGTAGCCTCTTTTCTAAAGTATCTGCTAGCTATTTTTTACCTTAACACAAAATTCAGTTTCATGCATATCACATTTTGCTATCTCACAGTTCTAACGCTTTAATGTAATCGCCGTGTTTATCACTCATCGTTTATTCACTTAAATTCGTTTTTCTAGATCACAATCCTGTCCATAATCAACTTATCCTAATTTTCTCATATCCTTTATAACAGGCCTAAAACACACGAAACAGCGTAAACATGTTCATTTTCAACGCTGTGTCAAGTAGAAGTGAATCCTACAACTGACGTCACATGAGTGACGTCTTTGTAGAAAAACTTGAAGAAAAAAGGCGGTTTATAGAGTAAAAGAAGGATGGTATAGTATTTTTCAAGATCTAAGGAAGCAATTTGGCAAATTGATGCCTTAAAAACATTAAACGACTGTTAAGATCTTCGCACGTACCTGGCCGTAACAGGGTCGTAATTGATATATATAGTATACCTCCCTTTCAATCATTTTATTGGCTACTTCGTATTTATAAATATAAAGAATGTTCTTCATTTCTTTTTCATACTGAAATAGTGTGTATTATAAAGTTCAATAGTGTCTTAAAATGTCCGAAGCCCTTTCCATCAGAAGCCGCAAATGTTTATCCGTTGAGGCAAAAGTGATAGTTAAAAGTGTTTATTTAAAGTTCGTGGAACGAGGCCACGAAAAGTACTTTTCATTGATCGAGAAATCAGCTTTAACAAGCATCCCTGAAAGTATCGTTTGGAAAATTGTAAATAATTCGATAGCGCCCAAAAAAACAGAAAAAGACAAAGTTGTGTCGAAATGTATTGATTTCTGTCCAAAAGACTTAAACCGCCGCAAAATTTATGAAATGTATGCAGAACAAAAAGTTCCTACGTTAGTGTCACTTTCACGGAGGCTCTTCCAACTCAAATGGGACTTGGAAGATCCCAACAACAAATTATGGTCCATCAAAACCAATGTATTTCCTCCCCTTAACTCCACAGAATTGAACCGAAGACATAATGTAATAATGAGAAGACTGGCATTGTGACACACCTACTCCACGCATGTACATCTTGAGAGATCCCCCTCCACTCTGTCCTAAATGTGACTCCCCCTTATCAGTGTTACATCTAATCGAATCCATTCAACATCAAAACTTGAGAGACACCCACGGCATCCCATCCAACATCACCATCCTCATAAAATCTTTTGTCCCACTTAAAGAAAAGATAACCAATTACTTAAAAGAATTCAACTTCATAGTCTAATCTATTTATACCAAACTAACTCTAGTGGGCGCTAAATGATCTTAGCTGTCGATGCGCCCTGCCCAACAGAAACAAACAAACAAACAAACTTTCACGGAGGCTGTCCGAGGATAGTTGTGACGTAAAATGTTTCACTTCAACTTTGTGGCATATTCTACGTTGTTTGGGGTTTTTGTTCAAAAAGGCAAATTATAATGGAATCACGACGCTTACAACAACTCAGAATGGAATATCCTGAAAAAATAAGTACAGCTAGATCGGAAAATCGAACGATAACCTACCTAGATGAGACTGGATATGACACCCACGACACACCCAGTAATGGATTGGTAAATCCAAAAAATACATACATCAAAGCTCCATCAAATAAAGGTGAAAGAATAACTATTTTACATGCGGGGTTAGATGAAGGCTGGATTCCAAAATGTCTATTTCTAGCAGCCAAGAATATTTCAGATTCCAGCTTGGATTATCATTGTGATACAATCGCTGAATTTTTTGAAGATTGGCTTCAAAACAAATT
The DNA here is from genome assembly GCA_019049505.1 of Pachyrhynchus sulphureomaculatus. Lineage (NCBI taxonomy): Eukaryota > Metazoa > Arthropoda > Insecta > Coleoptera > Curculionidae > Pachyrhynchus > Pachyrhynchus sulphureomaculatus. The sequence goes on along the minus strand of CM032455.1, from coordinate 13,976,290 downwards.
AATGCCGAATATACCACCGAATAGCTGTATTGTGATGGATAATACATCCTGTTATAGTTGCCAAATAAATAAGGTACCAAGTTCTACTAGTAGAAAAAGGGAAATACAAGCCTTTTTGTGAGAACGTGACATATATTTCCATGAAAGTTATACAGTTAAACAATTGTTAGAAGTTTTAAAAAGTTACAATTTTTCAAAGGAATATGTGTGCAATAAAATTGCAGAGGAAGCAGGATACGAAATAATTCGGCTTCCACCATATTATTGTATCTTTAATGCAATCGAGTTGATATGACATAAAATAAAGTATAATATACGTGCTCAAACTAAAACACCCACTTTAAACAGTAGTGTGATTGAGTTGATAAAGACAGAAGTCAAAAATGTAACCGCTGAAAACAGGAGAAACTGTATGCAACACGTCAAAGAAAAATTGAAAACTCATATAGATGTATGTACATAAATATAAATAGTTTAGAACCTGTAAAAAAACTTGTTATTGATTTGCAAGATGGTAGCCACAGCGAAATTGAGCTAGATATAAATTAATAACTAAAATTGTAATAAATGTACGCGAGGACAGTGTACATTGTTTTAATATATTTGTGTAATTACTATATTGTGTATTATTTAGTACATATAACATTAAAATTCAACTGTCTTATCACAATAAAATTTTAAACCCAACAATTATACAATCAGGTATAGTGCGACCCTGCACGATGCCTTGCCATTAAAGAGCCATAAATTAATCACTTTCGAATCTTGTTCAATTTTGAATGGTTATAGGTAGCTAAGTCACTTTCTTAGATCGTGAAAAATACTATAATACTCTGGCAACAATCTCAGATTTGGACTAGCAAATTCTCCTTTATGTAGCTAAGACTTTCCAGATTACTATATATTCTGATCTCTATAACATTATCTAACTAATTAGCAGTTCAAATCAGTTGAAGTGGCCGAAAAGTAGATAATGATCTGAGAAATGGTTAAAATACGTAGAAAGTGAGAGAGATAACTTTGAAGGTTGCGTTTGTGTAATAACAGGATTTTACTAACTAAATATCAAATAAAGAAGGACTAATAATTAATTTGTACACCGAAATATTATTTTTACTATGTGACAAATAAGACTTTTATTATTAAGGTTATTTCTTTTAGGTTATAAAACTATTAAAACACGCTATGAAGAGCTAATATCCTATAGGAGAAAAGAAATGTCGCCTATGTTTAAAGGTAAGTGTACTGAACATTTCTTCGCACGAAGAACTTTTTTTTCAAATAAGCTCTCGTAATGAATTTTAATGATAATTTTCATAGTTTTAGGCTGTTACCGATTTATTTTTGGTTTTACATTTTGTGTTCCAAATATAATAGGCGTCATGACAGTAACAATGAATCACCGAAATTATGACTTTAAATAATGGAATAGATTAAAAAGTTTCTAAAAGATGTTCTTATTTTTATATTAAAAGTGAGATTAATATTATTTTTGTTAAAATAAAAATGCAAAATACAGCAATCCGCCATGTTATGTGGACACCATCAGAGCGAATGACGTCACGCCTAAGTAAACATTATTTCGGTCGAACTTCTCTTGTGTTAACGACAATCTCTGCACCGTTTATCAATTAATTTGTGGTTTTAAACTATCGAGTTGCCTATTTTTGTGTTACAAAAACTAGAACCAAGAAACATTAGCGATAGAAGACGGATTTATCAAGGCAAATAGTTCTAATTCATCTAAAATTGATTTGTTGTTGCTTGGAGAGTTTCTTGCGTCAAACAAAGACTTTTACTCAGTAGAATTTAGAAATACCAAAACTTCTATGTAAGTATATAACTAATCTGTATTAAAATTACAATTTAACACTCAAAAACCCATAAAAACTGCACTTTATTTCTGCGTCATAGTTTTGATTAGTTTTAGGTTAGGTTATGATTGTTATGTAAATGTCGTATGAGTAAGTACATACTAATTGATTTTATTTATTTTAGGTCCTCACGCCCATCGTATGGCGATGACGCTGTAAGCTATGTACAGCTTAAACGTGATGAAAAAATGTGCATAGTGAAATGTAAAATTTGCCCAGAACATAAGGTCCATGCAAATTTATATTCAGTTACGTTAATAGTCAATGAAGAAGAAGAAGCAGTTATTTTCGTGCAATGCCATGAGTGTGTTGCCTCTCAAGGGGGCTGCAAGCATGCCATAGCATTCCTCATGTGGGTCCATCGCAGGAGTGAAGACACATTAAATATAAACCGGCTGCGTTTTTGGCAGCCAGTTAGTTTCTTGGACGTAGAATACGATAAAAAAATTTGCTAAAGTTTGATATACGCAAAATCCAAAATAAAATCCAAAACTCAGTTTTTCGGTAATATCTCGAAAAATAAAAAAGATATCGAAAAACTAATAGTACTACATGAAAAAAGTGGGAAATGCTACAAAAAACAGTATATAGATTTTTTTTTCCATTTTTTTTTACTAGCATGAGAATTTATTAAAAATTCAGATAGGTGATTCGAAAAGTGTAGATATTACTTGTTTTCAGAACGTAAAAAAAAAAAAAAAAAAAAATTTGAAGTGAAAGCTTTCAGCTTCCGATGATACTAATAGTTTTTATTTTTTTGCTTTATAATTTGTAAAACCTAAAACGAAATTTTTTGTTTGCATGATTTTTAACGAAAATACAGTAAATTACAAATATTTAATAAAATATATTATTGAAAAAAAAAATATCCTTGTACATATATCATTATTATACCATAAGTTTCAATATACGATAATTAAAAATAGCCACATATGCTGTGTTATTTAAAAATTGAGTTTTAAAATATGAAAATTGGCCTGCTGTAGTGCGCCGCCGACAATTTTACGTTCAAAGCAGTACGAAATGGTAAAAAAAAATCTAACACTTTTTTAGTTGCAATTAAAAGTATACTTGATATTAGAAAACTTAAAAAAAAACCTCTTTTTTGGAATTTTGCTCTTAAAAAAGTGTTCATGAACAACGTATTTTTTGCTTATTATTACACAGGGCAACAAAAAAATATTTTTGTTTTGGTGCCTGGGATTTTAGAGCTGATTTTAACTATATTTGGGACGCTAAATCTATACATGCAATCCGTTTTTCTCTATCAGCTCTACTTTTTTAGATACATCAACTTATCTACCAATGTGGTTTTTATTCAGTATATTCATTTATGAGAGTTCTAAAATTATTATATATTCATTAATGTAGGTACAATGGTTTTATTGTCAGTCTGTAATTGAGTAAATTCCAGGTAAATCTATAAATAGTGGAACCATTGCCTATCAGGTACCTGAACTGACCCTTTTAATCACCTAACTCGGGTAAGTCTCGTCAGTTTGTGCGTTCTTACTAATTAGAGTAGATCGAATTCGGCGTGTTATTTTATGTTAAGAAAAGAGTGTTTTTGTGTTATTGAACAGAATTAAAATGAGTTCAGGTTCCAGTTCAAGAAGAAGTTGTGTAAATCAACCTGATGTGTTTTGCTATATATGCGGAGAATACATGTTTCAACAAAACAGACAAACTATTACTGACTTTGTAAAGCGAGCGTATCTTGGATACTTTGGAGTTAAGCTTGGTGATCAGGACAAAACGTGGGCCCCGCATCTCGTATGTAAAACTTGTACAGAGCATTTACGGCAGTGGACTACCGGGAAAAGAAAATGTCTAAAATTCGGCGTATCAATGGTTTGGAGAGAACCAAAAAACCACTTCAATGATTGTTATTTCTGTTTAGTAAATACTAATGGAATCAATCGAAATAACCGCAGTAAGTGGACTTATCCCAATTTAGACTCGGCAATACGCCCTATCCCGCACTCAGATGAAATACCGATTCCAACATTTTATCAGCTACCACATATCTCTGATGACGAATATTTTCCCTCTGATCGCTCTTCTGATGCTAATAAAAGTTCTGATGCTAATGAAACTAACAGTGACTATGAGGGGACGTCATCAGTTCCTCAACGCTTCAATCAAAATGAATTGAATGATCTCACCAGGGATCTCATTTTATCGAAAAAAGCTTCTGAAGTACTGGCTTCTAGGTTGAACGACAAAAATTTACTGGAACAAGGAACCAAAATTACCTTTTACCGTACAAGAGAAAAAGATCTGCTACCATTCTTTTCTCAAGAAGACAATCTTGTATTTTGTCACGAAATTAGGGGACTCATGAAAGAAATGGGACTTTCTGAATATATTCCAGATGATTGGCGCCTATTTATTGACAGTTCAAAGCGAAGTTTAAAATGTGTCCTTCTACATAATGGGAATAAATATGGTTCAATACTACTAGCTCACTCAACGAAACTGCAAGAAGAATATAATACCATAGCTTTGGTCTTGCAGAAGATAAAGTATTACGAACATCAATGGATGATTTGTGTAGACTTAAAAATGGTAAACTTTCTTCTTGGGCAGCAAAGTGGTTACACGAAATATCCGTGTTTCTTGTGCCTCTGGGATAGTAGGGACAAAACACACCACTGGGTTAGAAAAGATTGGCCTCAGAGAGAAAACATGAACGTTGGGGAAAAGAATGTCATTAACGACGCTTTTGTTGAAAGAGAAAAAATCATACTTCCTCCGTTACATATAAAGTTGGGCTTAATGAAGCAATTTGTAAAGGCTCTTGATAAGAATGGGTCTTGTTTTGCATATATAGGGGTAAAAATGCATCAGTTGAGCACAGAAAAACTCAAAGCAGGGATATTTGACGGCCCACAAATAAGACAATTAATTAAGGTTCATAAATTCAATGAATCAAGTTGAACGAGAAGCTTGGACATCATTTGTTGCAGTTGTAGAAAATGTTCTAGGCAAACATAAAGCTCAAAACTATGTTGAAATGGTTAACAAGATGCTTAATAGTTTCAAATCCTTAGGGTGCAATATGAGTATTAAAATACACTATTTACACAGCCACTTAGACCGTTTTCCAGAAAATTTAGGAGACATGAATGAGGAGTAATTCCTTGTGTAGATACTTGGGGTCCCTGGCCAATGAGCGTCGAGTGTGTTGTAAGATTGGTTGCCTATCTGAAGTTAGTAGCGGTGTCTAGTAAGAGATGGCGTTAATGATGGGGTGACATTATCGCAAGTGATCGGTGGACCCCCTTTGTGGAACTTGGTCTTTTGTATAAGACTTGAGGTGAGGTAAAAGGTATGATGATGCGCCCCGTGACGCGGTGGGGCCTCTTTTTACGGGCACTATTGAAAAAATGGTGAGACCGCTGTTTATTCTTGACACGATAAAATGGCGAGACCGCTGTGTATTCTTGACATGATGAAATGGTGAGAGCGCGTTTGTTGAAAAATTTTTTTAAATAAAATAAAATTGTTTTATTATAAAAAGTTTGAAATTCAATTTCTTCTTTTATTGTTATTGTAGTTGATGATCCGAATCCAGTTTCACATATAATTTGTGCTATTCTATCATCAGCTTTGACATGATAATCCTTATAGGAATGATTGAATAATAAGACTTGAATCTCTCCCCTATAGTTTGAGTCTACTACACCTGCTGTAACAGAGAGAAAAATCTATTAAATTTATATATTATTAAAAAGGTTAACATTTTATTACCTCCTACATTAATCATGTTGTTTAGAGTTAGGGAAGATCTTGGGGCGATTCTTCCATAAGTACTATCGGGTAGCTGAATTTTCAGACCTGTAGCAATTGTTTGTAATCCTCTAGCGAGTATGATGACATCGAGATGGCTTTTTATATCATATCCAGCCGTTTTTTCACTACATTTTGTTGGTGCAAATGCCTCAAGGGTTATTTTTACATATTTTAAAATCGGTGTTTGATGATTCTTTTCTTTTCTGTTACGGCAGACACTGTGTGGTATAAGTTTGATTAAAAATAAAAAAATTATATTAAGTGGAATGTAAAATTAAATTATTTTTATATCCCCGGGGCAATGTATCGGTAAATAAATAATTAACTATTCTTTTATACATCGTATGGTGTAAGAGCAAGGTTTTTCTGTGTGATTGTGTACAATTCAAGTTTTTTACTTAGAATTAAATTTTCTTGGATATAAATTTCGTTCTTATTAAAAAGACAATTGTAATAATCGTTAAAATTAATTGTTCTTAAAGAGCTACTTGTAATCCCTGATAACATTTAGATTCGTTTTTGCATCATATAATTTAATTGCATAGATTATAGATTTAAGGCCTACGAATTCTGATATGATTTTTCCAGCCATTTCATCTTTCATATATCCTAAACATTTTCCATTTAATTGTTTTATATTGTAACCATTATCGTTTGGATAATCAGCCGTATCGAATCGGTGAGAATCCTCTCGAATATGTTTATAAATATCATCTATGTAAAAATAGTAAATTAATGGATCTGTATCCGTATATAATAACTTTACTGAGTCTTTAAATTTATGTTTTATGTAATTATAATGAAAATCGTATAATATAATTTTTGAAATGTCTAAGATACTAAAACCTACATTGGTTTATTTAGTATGAGATTTAATCTTTTCATTTCTATAATAACCAAATGGTTATCAAAAATGGTTAAACTGTGAAAATTAGGTTTAGAAATGTAATTTTTTGCTCCGTATCAACCTTCCCAAGTTGTTTCTAGCTTAATATCGCGGTACTTACGAACGTTTTCAATGGACTTACTGAAAAAAACATTATTTAATAATTTAAAGAATTTTTTTCAAATTCGTTTTTACTTTGTTGTCTTAAGAGTGTGTTGAGTTCGATGTACGATTTTAACCAAGCTGATTGTTGAAGTTGAAATACTGCTGCAGGCAGTATTTTAACTTATGTCACAATACCGAAAATTATTCAAAAATGATGATGAATATTGCTTTTTTATGGTCAATTGTAGCTGCCCTATATCCATGTCAGACAAACCAAAGTCCATGTAGAACACACTCTTATCCCCATTTTAAAAGTATTTTAAAATATCAAGGAATTAAATTTTCTATAACTTTTATTAAAGATATTAAAATATTTGAAAAAATGGATTAACGTTTTTGGTATTGAAAATAAAAAGAAAATTGTACCAATATATCTAAGTGACTTTGAATTTCTAACAACTATTAACTTACTAATGCTTCAAACAAACCATAGTACTAAAACTAATGATAGTGATGATAATGATGGAGATAATAACAATTTTACAGATCTTATTGCAAATTTCAAGCCTATTTATCATTTTGCATTAATTAAAGATATGTCACGATTATTGAATAGACAAACCAATAATGACTTCAAACATAAAAAATATTACTGCGACAGGTGCTTAACTTATTTTTATTCATAAGAAACATTAAATAATCACATATTTACTTGTAGAAAAATGAATAAAACTAAAATAACTTTACCCAATGGAAATGAAAAATATATTTCGTTTAAAAATTTGAATTATAAAGAAAAAGTACCCTTTGTCATTTACGTATTTTGACATTGAAAGTATATTGAAAAAGGAAAAAAAATGAAAATTTTAATGAACAAAGTCCAAACACAACTAGATTTTAAAAAATATATACTTATTATTTATTTTGCACATACAATAACAGTTTATCGAAATTTAATTTGTATACAGGTGAAGACTGTATAAATTGGTTTTGTCATGAATTACAACAGTTAGCGTTACAATTAAATAAAAGTCAAAGATCATTGTCATTTTACAGGAAAATATCAAGGCAGTGCTCATTCTACATGTAATTTAAATAGTCAAAATATTCATATGATTCCACTGGTAGCACATAACTTTCCGGATACGATGGACATTTTTTAATTAGTCATTTAGCCACTCAATTTTCCGGTAAAATAGCCTTATTATCCATTAATAAAGAAAAATATATTTAATTTACAAAATATGTTGACAACACAAGTATTCATTAGATTCGTTTAGATTTATGTCTGGTAGTTTGGATAAATTAAGTTCATATTTAAATCTTGATGAAAACAAGTAACGAGGAATTTTTGTAACAATGATGACGAATTAGTTTTATTATTTAAAAAAGTGAATATTTCCATATGATTACCTAGACAGTTGGGAAAAATTAAACGAAACCCAATTATCACTTATAGAAGAATTTTATATTAAAATGAAAAAATGTAATATAACTCAAGACGAGTATCAACATGTACTCGACGTTTGGGATAAATTCAAAATTAAAAATTTACGTCAATATATGGAGCTTTATTTAAAAACAAATGTACTATTATTGACTGATGTTTTCGAAAATTTTCGAAAACTTTGTATGAAACATTATGATCTCGAATGTCTAAGGTCATTCACACCTCCAGGATTATCATATTAGGCAGCCCTTTTAATATCTGGCGTTGCCGTGGAACTAATTACAGATGTAGAACAAATTATGATGATCGAACAAGGAATTAGAGGTGGAATTTCACAAAGTAGTAACCGATATGCAAAAGCAAACAACAACTACATGGGGTATGAGTACAATCCTAATTTTCCCTCTTCATATTTAACATATTTTGACGTGAATAATTTATAAGGGACAGCAATGTGTCAACCTCTTCCGACCGGCGAATTCCAATGGAATGATAAAATTGACTTTTACTCGGAAAATATTATTAATACACCGGACGAGTCTGAATATGGCTATATACTCGAAGTGGACTTAGAATATCCTGTAGAACTCCACGATTCACATAAAGATCTGCCTTTATGCCCAGAACATCAAATACCACCCATATCTTAATCGAAACAAAAAAAATTACTAACCCTATTTGATACAAACAACTATGTAATTCATTATAGAAATCTAAAACAAGCTCTTAGTTTAGGTTAACGTCTAACTAATGTGCATAAAATTTTAAAATTTCAACAATGCCTACAGCAACGTTTCTCGGTATATAATCATTAAAATTTATTTTTAGTTTTAGAATTTCATAAAGGGCGAGGCCGCTGTCGCGTTCTTGGAACTTTTCTAATTTTTTTAGTATATTATTTTGAATATGATCAGTATAAAGTTCTTTTAAATTCGTATTTTGATCGATTACACGATTTTTAATGGTAAAATGTTTTATGTCAGTCTCACCAATTTGAGGTTTGATAAAGTTGGCTAAAAATACTACATTGGTTTTTAGTAGAGATTTTTGTAGGTCTTTTTTCACTTTGTATGCAAAAGATTGAAATGCTTTTAAAAAAAAAAACTATAGGATCTTTAATACGTAAATTAACTATTGCTCCTGTTCGTATGCGATTCTTAAAACAAGATTCTAAATCAACCACATTAAATTTTGTATTTTTTGTTTTATTTAAATTTGACATTGAAATTTTTCTCGAAAATTTTTGAAAAGACTTATATTCAATTGCAATTTTGAGAAACTATTTTTCTTAATATGAGTATTTTTTCGTATATATTTTTTTAAAAGAAAAATATTTTTATTTAAATATTTTATCCACTTGATTGCTAAAAGCGATAATTTCTCTTAACTCTGCCATTGTACAATTACGAATTTAAAAAAATAATAAATGTAATTTATCGAGAAAAATTATTTAAATATATTTTTATACTAATGATTGCGGTGTTATTACGCTTGTTCTAGGAATGTTACAAAATGGAACGTGTGACATTGAAATATATTTATTAAAAATGTTATTATATTTATGACTAATAAAATAGAAGGGTACGTATATGTATGTGTGACTCAATGAATTTTCCAGTAATTTTATATGACTTGGTATGATGATGTAACGTTGTTCTTAGTAATTTTATGTGACTAATAATTTGTGTTAGTATCACGTCAGTTATTTTCTATGAATAATACTTGAGGTTTTATCAGTAATTTTGTTGCTTTTTGCTTGGCATATGTCTCAGGATTACGTCAGTTATTTTTCTTTGAATAATAAGATAAAATTTATATGATGATATTGAAATTTTTTTATTGTTGAAATGTGATTATGGTATTATATATATACACACATATATATATATATATATATATATATATATATATATATATATATATATATATATATAATATATATATATATATATATATATATATATATATATATATATATATATATATATATATATATATATATCTGTTAGCTTTTATTTTAAAAGAAAATTAATTTAAACACTTTTGGGCAATTTCAACAACAATTACTTTTATTAACAATTGCAATCAAACAACTAACAAAGCTGGCCGACTACTTCGGCTCTCTAAACTATATTTCATAGTGCGTACCAAAAGTATCCCTTTACCTAAATCTCATTAGTCTCATTGTTATATCTGTCGTAATCACTAAAATTAATAGTTTTGGGACAAATCAATAACAGTAACTTAAGTATATTTAAATCTACGTAATGTAAACAAGACAGTCTGCCTGAAAACAATTATAAATAATTAATTTTCTCCTTCTCATATTGCATCGTTCGGTCTATCCTAATTTTTTTCAACCGGGCCTGGAACGAGGGTTTTTCCATATAGAAAATGCTGACAGCTAACACACGGCCGTCTTGAGGAGGAAGCGTCCTCGCGACGTCTTCAGTTTATTTTCACCTGAAAGAAATTAACGAACAGTATCTCTGCTGTACTTAGTGGGATTGCCACAAATATTTTTTTTTTCAATTTTAATTTGATCGCCATTAGTATTTTTAACCTCATAGTGAGAATGCTTTTATCTTTTTCAGACCTAATAGGATGGCCATTAGTATTTTTTTTATTATTTTTTTTTTTTTATAGTGGGATTGTCACTATCCTGATGGAAAAACTATTAGTATTTTTATCCTTATAGTGGGATCGCCACTATCTCAATAGGCATTGATGAGATCGTCACCAATCCTCTCTCAACTCTATAGTGGGATTGCCACCATCTCAATAGGCATTATTGAGATCGTCACTAATCTTCTTTTAACATCGTAGACTATCTTTTGCAGATCTAATAGGATTTCAATCAGTTTTTTTTTACTCTTACAATGGGATTACCACTATCCTAATGGGAAGGCTATTAGTATTTTTAAACTTATAGTGGGAATGCCACTATCTCCTCTCTCAACTCTATAGTGGGATCGCCACTATCTCAATCGGCATTGGTGAGAGCGTCACTAATCCTCTCTTCTTTTAACCTTATAGTGGGATCACCACTATCTCAATAGGCATTAGTGAGATCATCACCAATCCTCTTCTAAATTAATGGTACTGACAACCGTAGTCAGACAAATATGCAGTAAATTTTTATTTAAGGTAAAAGTAGTGGAATTGTCACTCTAACTCACCTTTTTTTTTATTATTATTATTATTATTCGGAAGACCATGACCTCATCTGATAGTGTTCAGTGTGTTGTGATGTGACTCGCTACCCTGTCTCATGTAGTTAGACCCTCTTGCTTGCCAGAATCTCCTGGACAGTATAAGGTCCTTTGCATTTTGACTCCACTTTTCCTCCGATGCTATTTTCCTAAGATGCACTTTCTACAATTCTTAATGTATTTTTTTTTAGACATCTACCCATTTTCAGCCAAAATAAATCTTCATGTATTTTTGTTTCAAGTATTTGTCCACCCTATATGTGAGGATACGTTACAATACAATTTCACCGTAAGAAAACACGGGCCCAAATATTTCGGTGGTTTCGTTTGCGTTACAACCATATTGTTTATATTACTCGTAACTAATACTTCACGACAAAATCATTATATTGAAACTCTCGAAGCGTGCCTTTTTCAGCAATCTTGTTTATGTTTATTGTCTTTAAAGCACACTTATAAATCAATCAGTTCATCCACCGGATTCCAGCTTAAATAGTCCACAAGTGACATTTTATTGCTAGGGCGGTATTCGATACAAATGTTATAACCTAATACACCAGCTCGCGACACGAGGGTGCAAGTTTTTTTTTTTAAAGTAGTCTCTCGCACTGAGTTACAGTCTGTATACACTGTGAAATATACAGTGAAATGTTTCGTCAATTGTATGGTGTACATACAAGTATTTTTGACATGTTACATGGTTGATAATATAATTTCAGTGCGTTATTGTCTTTCTTTACATGCGGCGGATATCAAATTCATTAAGTAAAAGTAATAACTCACGTTCTGATGCTATCTTTTGGGAATCCTTCTACTTCACACATTAGATTATCAAAGTCTTTGGTCTCACTAATGATTTCACCGTCTTCGGCCATATTCGATTTTTTTTTTTAGGTTTCTTGCACAATTTTGCGACACTTCTAATACACTGCGCACGAAGTTCAAATCCCACTTCTGATGTTAGCTTTTATTTTAAAAGAAAATTAATTTAAACACTTTTGGGCAATTTCCACAACAATTACTTTTATTAACAATTGCAATCATACATCTAACAAAGTTGGCCGACTACTTCGGCTCTCTAAACTATATTTCATAGTGCCTACCAAAAGTATCCCGTTAGCTAAATCTCATTAGAGTTACATAAACACTTTTATAAGCTATGGTCATATCTGTCGTAATAACTACAATTAATAGTTTTGGGACAAATCAATAACAGTACCTTAAGTATAGTTAAATCTACGTAATGTAAACAAGCCAGTCTGCCTGAAAACAATTATAAATAATTAATTTTCTCCTTCTCATATTGCATCGTTCGCTCTATCCTAATTTTTTTCAACCGGGCCTGGAACGGGGGTTTTTCCAAATAGAAAATGCTGACGGCAACATTTTTTATATATATATATATATATATATATATATATATATATATATATATATATATGTCAGTAAAAAAAAATAGTAAATAAAAAGAAAGTTTATTTAATTGATAGTTGTCTGAACGATTGTGTTTTTTAGAATGAATCGGAATAATAAAAAAATAGAAAGTTTAAAAAACTCTAGTAATTAAAAGCATTTGTGCTAGATATAAAAATGTATATAAAATGTTTCCATTGCTGTTTCAACAATATACAATACCAGATATTTTAAAAGGAGATATTATAGCTAATTATAGTATCTATACATGGGGAAATGAAATAAAATATATAGATGACTATGAAATATTTGAAAATCAAATGTTTGAAAGAGGCATACCATATATTCACATTATGGTATGCCTAAAATATATACTGGACGATACCACAGGACATTATTTTAAGAAGGACGGAGGGATCTTTATGTTAAATACACTAAGGGATATAGAAGATTAGCTATTTGTATCACTTGTAGACGTAAATTTTAATTTTACAATGGGATATATTCCTTAAAAACTAATATTGTACTTAGATGATCTTGGGTAACTTTAGATATACAATCTTTAGATATAATAGCTGTATCTATATGGTCATATAGTGATTTATGTGATTTTTGTATGAAACCTTTTATAGTACCGTAAAACGGGGTGACTTCGGACAGTGGAGGTGACTTTGGACAATTGGTAGTTCGCTACTTCTTATTCGTATTTTACCGAATGTATGCATTTTATCACTGTTTTAATGCAAGCTCATACTTGCCAGTAATCTTTCAACCACGGTGGCGGAGGGTCGCGCTGCAAGCCAAACTTCGCCACGTGCTACGCTTTTACTGGGAAACTGAATTTAGTGATTACAAAAATAGTAAAAAAGTAAGTATTCTGCACAGAACTACTGAAAATCTGCACGATTTCCGACTATTTTGCTTATTTACAACTATTTAAAAAGCATTTGACAACGAAATTAAATTTTTTTTTCCAGAATAGTTTTTTTTTATACAGGCCCGTAACAAAAAAATTGTCTTTTAGGGGGTGACTTTGGACAATGCCACGATAGTATAGAAAAAGTGTTAGGCGGCCGTAGTTATCAGAACTACAATCAAGATAACCTAAAAAAAGCTATAGAAGAAGTTAAAAACCGAACAAAGTCTTTAAGAAAAGCATCAGAATTCTATGGTTGTCCAAAATCCAATACGCAACGGTGTCAATAAAAAACATACAAAAAAAGCAGGAGGTCAAAGTGTTCTTAATGTTGTTGAAGAAAATCGTCTAGTTTTGTTAATACAAAGTGCCTGTGAATGGGCATTTCCACTAACTGAGTATGATATCAGAGAAACAGTAAAACAATACTTGAATAGGAAAGGGTGTTAATATTGAAAAATTCCATGACAATATGCCCGGACGCGAATGGACAAAATCCTTTCTGTCTCGTCATAAAGAATTAACTGTAAGATTAAGCCAAAATATAAAACGGCTTCGTGCGCAAGTTTCTGTCCAAACTATAACTGAATATTTTACGAAACTAGAAAAAGCATTAGAGAATATTGATGCAGCAAACATTGTTAACTATGACGAGACCAACTTTAGCGATGATACTGGTAAAGCTAAGGTCGTTTGTAAACGCGGTGTAAAACACTGCGATAGAATTATGAATTCAACAAAGACAAGCATAAGTGTGATGATGTCTGCTTCAGCAAATGGAGAACTTTTACCACCTTTTGTTGTATACAAGGCTAAGCATCGATATCAAGAATGGGAGGAAAATGGTCCTCCTGGATGTGAATATAGCATTAGTAAGTGGGGCTGGTTCGAGTGGTTTAGTAAAATACTATTGCCATATTTTCGAAACAAGGAAGGAACCAAGCTACTAATTGGAGATAACCTTTCCAGCCATTTAACCATAAAAGTTATAGAGGAATGTCATAAAAATGATATAAAATTCATTTTGTTGCCACCAAACTCTGTGTCAAACCCCTTGATGTGTCGTTTTTTTTGGCCTTTGAAGAAGGGTTGGCGAAAAATATTGACGGAATGGAAATACCAGAGGAAAGGTGCTTTTCAGAAATCAGACTTTCCACAGCTATTGCAAAGAACACTACAGTTCATTCAAGCTAAGTCCGAAGCAAATATTCTTTCTGGATTTCGAGGATGTGGAATAGTTCCGTTCAATCCGCAAGAAGTCATCAAACGTTTACCAAATCATATGAGGAGTGACGAAGAAACAGGTACTACTATGCTTGATCAATCTTTATTGGATTTCTTAAAAGAAAACAGAAACCCTCAGGAAAATAACAAAAAAAGGAAAACGAAAGCGGATAAATGTGCCACCTGGTCGAGAAATTAGTAAAGAGGATATAAATGCAGCTCTAGCAAGACCTTCAACTTCAGGTTGTCAAAAAACTACAAAGTCTTCCCAATCTATTGCTTTCGAGAGTGATCCTTCATGTGATTCGGATTCGGAGTCAGTGCCATTGAAAACACTCATACAAATTCAAAAGAAGGCGAAGACAACAGAAACTGCAGAACTAAAAGTTAACGAATTTGGGATCATTGCTATTCCTGTAAATAACTCCACGAAAGAGGGACGCCAAAAAAAAAAAAAATATTATGTAGGAAAAATTATTAGTAAACAAGGAAATCATATACATGTAAAGTTTCCAAGAAAGAAGAACATCGGAGAAGGTTGTGTTTTTGTATTTCCAATCATAGATGATGAAAGCAACATTGTAGCAGAAGACATTTTTCAAAAATTAATCATACTCGAGTAACGCAGAGACTGTTATACTTTTGAAAATTTACCTATGAGTATTAATATTGAATAACTACAGTTCTTATTAAACGCATTTGTTATGTATATAAAAATAAGTGTTATGTGTATAAAAATATGTGTTCGAAGTCATTCCAGCGGTGCGAAAACATTGAAACCGGTACGATTTACATATGTGTCCAAAGTCACCCCACCCTACGAGGTGATTTCGAACACTTTTAAAATAAAAAAATAAAAATTTCCAATGGCGTAAAATAAAATCTGTGCTAGTATTTGGATTCTACGATAATTGAACTATACTTGGTAAAAAATATAGTCTGAGTATTATTTTAGTTTGGAAGAAATATGAAGAAAACTCTAAAAACTGTCCGAAGTCACCCCGTTAGATAATATTCTTTTTAATAATCAATATCCCAAATTAAATAAACCTATATGGAAACTATCTGCCACATTTGTTATGAGTATAAAAAGTAATACCAGTATAATATAATAGATGGAAAACATGTTATGCAAATATTTAAGAAATTAGAGGGTTTTAACTATGAATTTATCAAGACTAAGATTCAGGAATCTGATGAAGACGATGACGAAAACATCTGATGAGAGGGAGGGAAACATATATCCCCCTTCCTCCTCTTGGAAATGCTACTGGGCAAATAAATATAATTTTTTTTTGTCTTTACTTTTTAGTAAGTCATAGAAACGGGACTCTAGGAGAAGAACGACTTTGTTTTGATAAGATAACACACGGAAGGTACACGTTTGATTGCAATAAACAAAAAGGAGCTACGTACGTTTGTTCTTTTTGTTCTAAAAATTTGTGTAACCCTGCGTACCCAGTATGTCCCGAACCTAAAACTTTTCGTGAATTAATTATGGGTAGAAACTTAAGGGTGTATCCACCATAAATTTCCCTTTAGAGGCTCTACTTCAACATAAAACGTAAATAAAATTTGTTGTTTAGATTACTGTTAGTTTCATTTTTCCTTTTGAAAGACTAAAAATCAGTGATGAGATAGGTGAGTGAAAAGTTCTTTACGGAAAGTATTTCATATGCCACTACCATAAACTACAAGGGAAGTAACCAGATGTAAAGCTTTTGACATACTTTTTATTTAAATCTCTATAAACACGGTTAGGTAGAGTGTGACCATTAGGTGACAGCTATAGAGGCGAGGATCCCAAATCTACGAGATCTTCAACGGTTTTTTGCTATATCATATACTGTAATCATTACTTTTTTTAACTAAAAGTTGGGCATGACTTATAATAAATTTTATTTTATTTTTAACGACAGTTGGGATATCATTTGTTATCTTTATTTTTGTTGGTGGGCCATTTGTAATGATTATTTTCTATTGGTGAAGGAAAAGAAAATATTTGCCCACCCAAAATATACAAATTACAAATACTGTTCTGTTCTGAATTTTCACTTACTAACAACGTTTGGCTACTATACCTAAAATTCCTCGCTAGTGGGTCTGTCAGAAGACTGCTACAGGTGTTGGTTATAACCACTTGCTGTCAAGATAGGAATCAACCCCTCACTATGCTTGGCCTCCCCGTCAGGAACCCTTCGCCGATCTAATAACTAGTCTAGTTTAGAAAATTGCTGAAGATTCCATCAAAATCGGCACAGACTAATACCCAGGCACCCCATAAGGTTCTGTAGAATATCTTAGACAAATGCCTACGACCTAAAATTGCTAGCTCTATCTCAGGTTTAAGGTTCGACCTTTAATTTGATCTATATTTTTACATAGACCAGAAGGCACCACCGAAGTTTTATTTATAATGAAAGCTACCTTGCAGGCGTGATATGTGGCCAGAGATAAAAAAAAAACTTGGAAAAAAAAATGAAAACGTTTATTGACTGATATTTCATTTCAAAGGAAAGGAAATTAAATATAGTACAAAACAAAGTATCTATTAGTATCTATTTTAAATGAGAGAAAATTCAGTATAGTACAAAACAAAGTATCTCTAACAAAATAAAAATGGAGCCCAAACTCTCTTCTTGCAACAACGTGACCCATACTAAATTATATCAACCAGCCAACCTAGGTTCTTAGCCTATCCTGTATGGTGAAATTAGACTTGAACTCGATTTCTTCCCATTCTTTCTAGTTTTTTAACACTTTCTACTTTTGCTTCAAATAACAATTTGCCCATATTCATAGGATGGAGATTCCCAATGTTCTCTTTATTGCTTTCAATAAGTGGGAATGATTAGTCTTCATATTTATCTATTTTATTCTTAACTCTCTTTGTAAATTTTAATAATGTGTCGCATTCTGTGGTACCCTCTCTGGTGATTATTTTCTATTTTTAATATCGTGAAGTTCTTTTTCTAATATACAGTCCCTAGCCAAATTATTAGACGCACTGCAAGATTTCATGTAAAATATTAATTACCGAGTGATATTGTACCGTTTTTTATTATTTTAAATTGATTTGTTTTTTAATTTATTTTATCCAATCAATTACCTATTTATTTAACATAAATAAAACAGCATTAATTTAGAAAAGCATAAGTTTAAGTTTTAAAGAAAAGTGAAATTAATGTTAGTAAAAGTCAATATTTAGCCGCTATCAAAGCTTTAATTCTGCGCGGCATGCTATCAGTGCAAGATTGTACTGTCTCCTGCATTTGAGGATGATGATTCCACACATGAATAATCTTTTCTAGGAGCTGGGTTTTGTTGGTAATCACATCTTTAGCCACTTCTCTTTTCATCAGCTCCCACACATTTTCAAAGGGGTTCATATCAGGGCCAATCCAACAGAGGGATATTTTTTTTCTGTCAAAAAAGCTTTAACAGACCGAGCAGTGTGGCAGGGAGCTCCATCTTGCATGAAAGTGAATGGTTCCCCATTTGGAAACCATTCTCTGAGCTGCGGAATCAACCGATTTTGTAATACTTCTTTGTACTGATCTTGCCTCATTATTCCTTTGACGACGTACAGACGTCCAGTGCCCTTGCCGCTGATGACTGACCAAATCATCACTTTGGTGGGATGTTTAACCGTCGGGACGACACAATCAGGATGAAACTTTTATCCATGACGACGACGCACATTCTGAGCTTTATTCTGCAAAATTTTGAATGTGCTTTCGTCACTGAAGCAGACCTGTCAAAAATAGGAAAAATATATAAACTTCCATGTTTATTTGCTTTATTTAACTGAAAATGATAATAATGTATCAATTATTGATTAAATTGCTGTATCTTACCGATCTCCAGAAGTTCACATCTTTGTCTTGCCATTGTTTGGCCCACTTCAGGCGCTTTGCTTTCATTGCAGCTGTTAACTTGGGCTTCCTAGCGGGGCGACAGGCCTTAAAATCTAATTCTTTTAATTTTCTTGGAACAGTGCGCTCAGAAGCATTTACGCTAGCATCCTGGAGTTGTGATTTTATTACCTTTGTGGTAGCAAATCTGTTTTCTACACAAATTTTCTTCAAACATCTCTCTGACCGTGGAGTGAAAATTGGTTTTTCTACCGCATCTTTTCTTTCTTTTCGGGCTTAATTCCTTCCCTGACTCAATTTTCTTTTTTTATGCGTCGTACACTAGCTTCAGAAACCTCCAATCTTCGTGATATTTCTCGGTTTGTAAATGTTTTCGCAATCACAAGGGCCTTCACTTCAGCTTTTTTAAGTGGTGAAAGATCGCCTTTTCTACCCATAATGAAAATAGTCCAATTACTTTTTTAAAACACTGCATACAAAATAAACTAATAACTGAGTAGTATAAAACTGTTAAACAAACAATCACAGTCCATAAAGCCACAGAAACACGTCCGTACCTGACTCGATTCCGATCGCGACTGATACAGGTTTGTACTTATTTACGTTCATGTATCACTTTGTCAACACAGTGTTCCCATATGTTAAAAATAAATACAAATAACATATGTAGTCTACGACAATTCTTTTAAATAAAAAATCAATAATATTGTAGTTTAAATATACCATTATTGCATAAAAACTCTTAAGAAACATAAAATTACTAAAAAAAATACAGTGCGTCTAATAATTTGGCCAGGCACTGTATTTATTTCCTCAAATTTGTATTTTTCGTCGAAGTTTTTATTGTCAAGGATTTTATTGTAAATACGGGAAGCGGTGGGAGATAATGAGATGTAGATTTATCTTCTGTTTTCATTAAAGTAGTGTCTAGGGAAGCAGCAGGGGGACCAAAAGGCTCCCCTGGCGTGATTTCCATTTCCCGACTATGAGGTTATGTTATGAATGATATTATATATCTATTAGAAATAGATAATGAAACTGGATTTTTATTAGGTAATTGGAAAGAACTCAGGTTTTGTTTAGATGAGGTAGATTAATTAGGATTTCCTCGTCGGCCAATTTAACACACATTCACTCGTGGGCTTTTCGCGCCAGAATCCTAACTTAAATTATTTTTCATTTACTTTTTACTTTGATTCAGGTCAGAAATGAATAATGATTCGACATGAAATTTATTGAAAAACTTTCTCGCCTTAGCTAAATTATTAAATTTAGTTCTACAAAATCAAAAGTAATCAAGAATTATTTATTGTTCCCCATAGCACTCAACGTCTGATTTAGGTATTATGTTTGATGTTATTTTCACAAATTTATGAAATGGGCAGAATTCTTCACATCCTTCAAGAATTAGTTTATGTGGTTCGCCAGTTTCGTTTTCCTGGTAAAACATCTAAAACATAAGGAAATATTAAAATTTAACTACTTGTTTTATAAACTGTTTCATTTTTTTTTTTCAATTTTTAGGTTAATATTTTATACATACGAGGCTGGTTTGAAAAGTCCGTGCAAAGTCCGAGAGATGGCACCACCGGCGCGTATCGAGGTCATGTTTAGTTAGTAGCATCTCTTGAATGAACGCACACCAAGTTTCAGCCATATTGGTCTATTTCTTTGTGTTTGGCATTCGTGTGAAACAAGGAAGTCGAGTGATTTTCAAGAAATGGACGAAAAAGAATTTCGTGTGGTGATTAAACATTACTTTATGAAAGGCAAAACGCCTCAGGAGACTAAAGAAAAGCTTGGTAAATATTATGGTGACTCTGCACCTTCGATTAGAACAGTTTATAAGTGGTTTCAAAATTTTCGGACTGGCCATATGGGCACAAGTGACGCTGAACGTTCTGGACGGCCTGTGGAGGTTACGACTCCAGAAATCATTGATCAAATCCATGATATGGTGATGGATGACAGAAGAATTAAGGTGCGTGAGATTGCTAGTGCTGTGGGCATCTCGACTGAACGGGTACATAATATTTTGCATAAACATTTGGACATGAAAAAGCTATCCGCAAGATGGGTGCCGCGATTGCTCACGCTTGACCAAAAACGGAATCGTGTGAAGTGTTGCAAGGATGGTTTGCAGCTGTTCCAGAACTTTAAGCGTCGTTTCGTCACTGTGGATGAAACATGGATACATTACTATACTCCTGAGACCAAACAACAATCTAAATAATGGGTTACCAAGGGGGAATCTGCACCAAAAAAGGTTATGGCGACTCTCTTTTGGGATTCGCAAGGGATAATCCTCATCGACTATCTGGAAAAGGGTAAAACTATTACAGGTGAATATTATTCATCGTTATTGGACCGTTTGAAAACCGAGCTGCAAGAAAAACGCCCGCGATTGGCCCACAAGAAAGTCCTTTTCCATCACGACAACGCACCAGCACACACCTCAGCAGTTGTGGTCGCAAAATTAATGGAAATAGGATTCCAACTCGTTTCACATCCCCCCTATTCTCCAGACTTGGCTCCCTCGGACTACTATTTGTTCCCCAATTTGAAGAAATGGCTGGCGGGACAAAGATTTTATTCAAACGCGGAGGTGATTGCAGACACTAATGGATTACAGACTTGGACAAATCCTATTATTCGGAAGGGATCAACAAACTAGAACATCGTTGGACGAAGTGTATAAGCCTAAAAGGAGACTATGTCGAAAAATAAAAAAGGTTTACCCCAAACACATAAGTAGTTTTTATTTTTGGACGGACTTCAAACCAGCCTCGTACATCATACTTTACAGTACAGATTAATCATTGAATATTGATGATTTCTCACGACAAGGTGCCCCATATGTATGGAATAATGATTCCACATCATTTATTAATCAGTATATCAAAATAAATAAAAGTTATAGGGAGTTATACGGCGCATATGCAGACGTTGACAGTAAAATGTTTTGAACTGTGAGTTCGAAGAAATTACGCCATCTTAAATTTTGTTAAATGGATAGCCACATAGGGTGAGTCAATGATAGAATAAAGTTCATTATCTCATTTGTTTCGGAAATGACGAAAAAATATTAAATACAACAGTTTTAGGAAATGTTAAGGTGCACCGTTTAAAATTTTTTTTGAGTATACAGGGTACTTCAAAAAAGTGTCGCCGATATAACATGTTTTTTTTAAATGGAACGTCCTATTTTCTAATTCATTTTTAAATTCTGCGTAAAATTTTATAACTTTTTTATTAATAATGTTATATACCTAAACCTAGTAATTTTTCTAATATTTCAGTTTAAAAAAAAAAAATAGTAGTTTTCAGTTTTGTAAAAAATTGGCAGTAGCGCCATTGTTTCTGAAGGTGGAATACTCATAATTGGTATGAACGTTCTGTAGAGATGGAAAAAGAAACGTATTTTTTTTAGGAAAAAAACTGCCACCTGGGTTTTTGTAGTATTACATTACTGTCACCTCAAGATAGGGTAAAAATATCAACTGGTAAAAAATAAAACTAGAAAAGTATTATTCTTGGGTACTACAATTTTCAAACACAACACCTTTTTCCTCACTTCTTCTAGAGTGATTGGATATAGTATAGCCAAAAAAGTATAGAATAATATAATAAATATAAAGCTCTTTTTCCCTTAAGGGAACATTACAGTTTCTCGGGTCGGAAAAATCGACTTTTTAGAAAGTATGTTGGAAAGAAAGAAAAAATTTCAACTACTTTCGAAGTTATAGACGATTATAGCGTATATAAGGTAGGTCAAATCGACCACGCGGCATGCCTTCTACAAAGGTTTTGCTCTACCTGGAGGAAGTTTATAAGAAAATTGAAAAATGGAAAAGTCTCAGGCAGCGCTAAGATAACGTCTAGAATGATTAAATACATGGGGAGGAAAGGAAAAACAATATTAGAAATAATTAATAGTGCATGAGAGGAAGAAAACTTTCCAGCCGAATGGGGAATATCGTTTATTACACCAATCTATAAAAAGGGAAAACACAAGGATTGTAATAATTACAGAGGAATTACTATACTGAATACAACTGTCAAAATTTATGAGGGCATTATTAATAATAGGATAAAGAAAGTAATAGAACCACAACTATCGGAATCGCAAAGTGGATTTAGACCAGCAAGAAGTAGACAAGACCACATATTTACACTGAAACAGATTATCGAAAAAAGATCAAAACAAAATAAGAGTCTACACCTTGCTTTCGTAGACTTAAAAAAGCATTTGACAGCGTACCGAGAAATAAAGTGTGGAAAAGCCTAGAAAACAAAGGAATAAACAAAAAGACAATAAGAATAATAAAGGGAATATACAGCAACAATGTGCAGTATGTAATAAAAAACAACATGAAGTCGGAGGGATTTACAACACAAGAAGGTTTGAGGCAAGGAGGAAGCTTGAGCCCAACGTTGTTCACTGTATACATGGATGAAATAATCAAGAAATGCGAAATAAAAGTGAAAAGTATGGCAATAGGAAGCTGAAAAGAATAGAAGTATCTGAAGCGGCTTTTGCTGACGATATTGTGCTGGTGGCGGAAAATGAGAGACAATTACAAGGAAACCTCGATATTTGGAATAAAGCGTTTAAGGAAGAAGGTATGAAAATTAATATAGATAAAACAAAAGTAATGACGATGGAAAACCAACAAACGAACATTTACATAGAGGGGAATAAAATACAACAAGTGGAACAATATAAGTATCTGGAAGTGATAATGAATGAAACTGGAAAACAAGACAAAGAAATTGATGAAAGAATTGAAGAAGAGGTGACGAAACAAACAAAAATAAAAGTGTTCAAGACAATTTTTAGGACAATCCTGACATATGGATGTGAATCATGGACCCTAACAGACAGAGAAACAAGATACAAGCCGTCGAAATGAAATACCTGAGAGCAGTACAAGGAGTTACACGGAAGGACAGAATAAGGAATACAGAAGTAAGAAGAAGGCTGAGAGTACAAGCAATTATAGAATATATACAACAAAGACAACTGTGATGGTGGGGACACCTACAGAGAATGAAGGATGATAGACAGGTGAAACAAATGTATGAAGCCCGAATACAGGAAAAACAGAAGCGAGGAAGACCTAGACAAACCTGGAATGGGAGTATTGGAAGTATACTTAGGGAGAAGAGAAAATCCTGGAAAGAAGCAGTGAAAATGGCAAAGAACAGAGATAGATGGAAGAAGTTTATATGTGGAGATTGAGAGGGAAAAAAAAGGAGAATGTATAACTACCCTACACCATATGGTAGAAGGGATATACGATTATATATATATATATATATATATATATATATATATATATATATATATATATATATATAAAGCTCTGTTTTCCCTTAAGGGAACATTACACTTTCTCGGGTCAGAAAAATCGAATTTTTGGAAAGTATTCTGTTGGAAAGTATTATAATTCAATAATATCCTCCGAAAATATCAGAGGAAAATTTCAACTACTTTCGAAGTTATAGACGATTATAGCGGCAAGTATAAGGAAGGTCAAATCGACCACGCGGCATGCCTTCTTACCTTTTGGCAGTCTACAAAGGTTTTGCTCTAACTGCGTCGAACATCTGCTGCTACTTTTATGATTCTAAGAAAGATAGAAGCAGGTAAAAGGAGAACTTACTGTGATGGGTATAATATCTTTTCAGTTAGAGGCAAAACTGTAGCTCTAAAGCAAACATTACGCTAGCCTGCTTAGTTCGAAAATATCGCTCGCAGGGTTAACATCACTCAGTAAACGTTTCGGCTAATATTGTGCAAAATGTATGAAAAACACGGGAAATTGAGTTCGAAACGAGTGTGCAGACCACGTTTACAGTTTTATGGTAACCGATTTTCAGACGAAAGTAATTGTAATTTTGCCAGTACATCTGCAGAAAAAATTGGAAAAATTTCTGATTTGAGTCCAAGCAGTGCTGCCGCCAGAGAAGCCAGAATCACACGGAGAGATGAAAAACACTTAAGAACGAGGCGTTTGAGGAGTCGGAAGGAATTTTGTATGCAGCAGGCATAGCTGATTGAACGTAAGAAGATTTTATATGTGAAAATTCGTTTGTCAAAACTGTAAACGCGTTTTTCTCAAGACAACGTTTTTGTAATTGGCGTGCACGATAACTTAAAAACCATTTAACCGATCGGTCCGAAATTTTAATATGTTCTTCTACACAACAATAGCCCCAGTATACACTACAATAAAAAAGATTGGCTCATTTTTTCCTCAATTGTGAATATTGCTTTTTTTTCCCCCAAATTTTGGAGGTCCACAATTTTGTGAATTTTTGCTCAAACAAAATAATCGTAGTCTATACTATCTATTTTAGACGTTCCAGTGGGCCGCAATCGTGCACGCCAGCAGATCGAAATTTTCAAAATTGCTTCTATGAGGCTGCAAAAAAAACCCTACAAAAATAATTTAAAAAAATATATAAAAAAATTTTTTCTTGTATTTGAAAGCTAAAAATTATGGGCTCAAAAATTATTTTTTTTATTAATTTATCAGTTCCATAAAAATTATTAAAATCTTCGACCGAGAAAGTGTAATGTTCCCTTAATCGACATCCAGTCACGTAAGGTGTTTTAATCTAATTCATATATAGGGTGGCACCATATTTGTAATTTCTAATGGTTAGTTGTGTTCTTTTTTGGAAGCATACCTTTATTCCATATTCACCATTCATATTATGAACTTCAAAAACAGCACATAAGAACCATAAGGAGGAGGATCGACCAAATTAAAAATGTTTAAAGACGTAAGTACCGTAGCAATATTTACATCATGTCCCATATACAGAAATATTTTCCTTCCTTGAGGATCTAATATCTCATTTATCTTATTTTGAGTATCTCGTAAGATTTTCTTTAAAAAATAACCTAAAAAAATTCGAATAATACTTTCCAAAACTCTGAATTTTATTATTATTTAACAATAACCGAGAATTATGTCCTAAAAATTTAGATTATTCCAATTTGTCAAAGGGAAATAGATTATGTATTTTTGGAAACGGACTAAAAACTGCTATTTAATGACGTGCTTATACAGTGTGTCCCAAAAAGATTTATACAAATGGAGAAAAAGTTTATCTTAATTATTACAAAAAAAATTATTGTTGATTGAAAGTTTTGTATCACATGAAAATCCATGATCAAGCATCACAAGTTTAAAATATTTGATGGTATACAGGGAAAATAAAAAATAATGATTTATAATGAAAAGTAAAGCGTGTTTAAATTTAAATATAGAGCAAAATATTAATTGAAAATGTTAGTAGGAACTAAAAAATTATGCTTACGTTTAGATTTGTGGCCTTTCTTGTTAGAAATTCAAAAAAACTCCAGTAAACACGTCAGTAATAGTCAAATTATTTATACCAGGTGTAAAAGTTTGAATCGCGGATTTTTTTTCTAAAAAAACATGTTAAATTCGGAAGAATGATAAAAAGTGCTTTATTCAAAGTATGCTCCATCGCTTGTTATACATTTTCCCATCTTTCGGGCAATTTGTGAATACCACGCCAGTAAAAATCTTCCCCTTTTGCTGCGAACCATTCATCGAGCCATTTTTTCACATCTTCGTACGAACCAAAGCGCTGCTCAGTAAGTGCGTGACCCATCGATGCAAACAAGTGGTAATCGGAAGGAGCCAAGTCTGGTGAGTAAGGCGCATGGGGTAGAACTTCCCAGCTGAGTACTTCCAACGTGTCGCGAACTGGTTTTGCCGTATGTGATGGATCATTGTCATGAAGAAAAATGACTTTGTGTTGCCTCTTTCGGAATTCTGACCTTTTTTCAAGCAGCGAACGGTTCAAATCAGTCAATTGTTTTTGGGAACGTTTAGTATTAACCGTTTCTCAAGGTTTTAACAGCTCATAATAGACCACGCTCCTCCGGTCGATGTGGATGGTGCGCCTGGGTCTACCCATGATTTTTGGCGCTTGGGATTCTCAAAATAAATCCACTTTTCATCCCCTGTAACTATACGGTGCAAAAACGACTCCCTTTTGTACCGAGCGAGCAAAATGTCACACGTGTTTTTGCGCTTTTCCATTTGCCTGTCGTTCAACTCATGTGGTACCCATCTACCGGTCTTCTGAATCTTTCCCATCTCTTGTAGCCAATTGGAAACAGCTTGTTGACTAACGCCCAGTTGCTCGGAAAGTTATTTTTGTATTTGCGAATCATCTTTGTCCAACAATGCTTGCAATTCCACATCTTCGTATTTTTTTGGCGGTTTCCCACGTTCCTTGTCTGCAACATCGAAGTCACCACTTTTGAAATGCCGAAACCATCGTTCACACATATCTTGCGATGGAGCATGTTCACCATAAACTTTTCGAAGCAATCGGTATGATTCAACAGCAGTTTTCTTCAAATGAAATCAAAAAATTAATGCTGTCCGCGAATGCTCTTTATTCGGTATAAACTTAGACATTTTGAATACAACAATACAACACTATGCACACACTTTTCCAGTTTATCACTCGTGCGCGTCTGACACTTGTTGATGTCACAACAAAATGGCGCAGTGTCAAATCTTTATGGCACAAACTGCATATATTGTCTGAAATTCGCATTTCATATTTGTACACCTGGTAGAATAAAGAAAAACGAAATTAATTAAAAACTAGTGCACTGATTTTGACTGTATCATATTTTTGTTGAAAATTTGATAACCTTTTTATCTGTTTTGCAACAATTACACCCAAAATAAATTTGTGCTAATATCATTTTTATTGGATATTGCAACATTACTTAATTACTACGTACATAACATAATAACTAAATATCTGGATTAATTCTAACTTTATTGCACAAGTCCCTTTCTAAACAGGTGATTGTTCTTTGAGAAAAATCTTTTATTACATCTCTAATTACGTCAGGAGTTATAGCTTCACATGTTTCCCTAATGACTCTCTCAAGATGATCAACATTTTGAAATGGCCTTTTAAGATAAACCTTTCCTGTTAAGTAGCCCTATAAAAAGGATGATGTCCGTAGACCTCGGGGGCCAAGTAAACTGCACATACCTCCCTATTACTCTACCGTTAAAAATGTGGAGGAGATAATCTCGAACATTTCTCACACTGTGACATGATGCACCATCATGTTGGTACCATATACGTTGTATTTCAATTATTGGTAGGCGATTAAGAAACTAAGGGACATGTGTTCTATTAGACGCCTCGTGGTAGTGTATTTTGACTAACGGGCGGAAAGTGAGTTTAAAGCAGAAAGCTGCGGTTGATTTTTTTATTAAAGCTGAGTATTGATACAGGCGTCATTGTTTATAGAAATTTATTTGATAACGTAGCGATTTATGAAAATTTAGTTAAAAGTACACTGGAAAAAAGATGTGGATGGAAAACTATGGAAAAATTATATAAATTGACAGTAAAATTTCCCATAACCTATGTCTATATATTATTACTTAAAATTTATTAAAATTACATAAATTTGAAATCTATCAATAAGTCTTGCATAATATAATAATATATAATATACATTATATAACATACATTATAATATATACATACCAGGTGTACAAGTATGAAATGCGGATTTTTTTTCTAAAAAAAACATGTTAAATTCAGAAGAATGATAAAAAGTGCTTTATTCAAAGTATGCTCCATCGCTTGTTATACATTTTTTTTTTCCCATCTTTCGGGAAATTTGTAAATACCACGCCAGTAAAAATCTTCCCCTTTTGCTGCGAACAATTCATCGATCCATTTTTTCACATCTTCGTACGAACCAAAGCGCTGCTCAGCAAGTGCCTGACCCATCGATGCAAACAAGTGGCAAACGGAAGGAGCCAAGTCTGGTGAGTAAGCCGCATGGGGTAGAACTTCCCAGCTGAGTGCTTCCAACGTGTCGCGAACTGGTTTTGCCGTATATGATGGAGCATTATCATGAAGAAAAATGACTTTGTGTTGTGTTTTTCGATATTCTGGCCTTTTTTCAAGCAGCGAACGGTTCAAATTAGTCAATTGTTGTTGGTAACGTTTAGTATTAACCGTTTCCCCAGGTTTTAACAACTCATAATAAACCACGCCCCTCCGGTCCCACCAAACACAGAGAGCATCGTCTTTTCTGCCAAAGCGATTCGGTCTTGCAATCGATGTTGATGGTGCGCCTGGGTCTATCGACGATTTTTTGCCCTTGGGATTTCCAAAATAAATCCACTTTTCATCCACTGTAACTATACGATGCAAAAACGACTTCCTTTTGTACCGAGCGAGCAAAATGTCACACGTGTTTTTGCGCTTTTCCATTTGCCTGTCGTTCAACTCATGTGGTACCCATCTACCGGTCTTCTGAATCTTTCCCATCTCTCATAACTGATTAGAAACAGCTTGTTGACTAACGCCCAATTGCTCGGCGAGTTGTTTTTTGTGTTTGCGAATCATCTTCGTCAAACAATGCTTGCAATTCCACATCTTCGTATTTTTTTGGCGGTTTTTCACGTTCCTTGTCTGCAACATTGAAGTCACCACTTTTGAAACGCCGAATCCATCGTTCACACGTATCTTGCGATGGAGTATATTCACCATAAGCTTCTCGAAGTAATCGGTATGATTCAACAGCAATTTTCTTCAAATGAAAATAAAAAATTAATGCTGTCGGCGAATGCTCTTTGTTCGGTATAAATTTCGACATATTGAATACACCAACACAACATTATGCACACACTTTTCCAATTTATCACTCGTGCGCGTCTGACACTTGTTGATGACACAACAAAATGGCGCAGTGTCAAATCTTTATAGCACAAACTGCATTGTTGCACTGTTGTCTGAAATCCGCATTTCATACTTGTACACCTGATATAACTTACAAGTTAGTAGTCAATAATACATTGCACTTAATATTTACTCCTGCGCTATGCCATTTTTTAATGCTATTTTTTAAGGCCGATGATCATCCTTTAGTTTGGCTGGTGGTGTTAGAAATTGAAGAATGGTGGCATCTCCAGATATTTACATTTCAGGAAGTAAATTTCCATTTCTTACTAATTATTATTTCATTTAAATTTTTACCTGCGTTTTATGTACCTGTGGGAATGTACTTCCAAGAAAATATCTCGATAGTTAGTAACCAGACTAAGATTAATTTTCTCCCTTTTAATATTATTCTTCTTCTCGATGTGCCATATATCGGGATACGGTCGTTGGCGATTCTCTCGTCTTTGCCTATGGTTCGTGTCTTTTTTATTTAAAAAATCCAAGTAACGTTTAGCATTCATATTATTTCGAAAAAAGAATGGTCCAACTATTCTATTTTTAAAAATTCTACACCACACATTGGTTTTAAACGAGTATTGATCTCGAGTTCAGATATTGAAGTTAGGATTAACATCGCTCTACCAGCGATGGTTTTGAGAACTTACTGTCCCATTAGACGTAAATGTCGCTTCGTCAGAGAAAAGTATTTGTCTTTACCGTAAATCTGTTATCTTCCAACTCTCCTTGAAACCAAGCACCAAATTCAAATCTTTGTTCAAAATCTCCTGTTTTTAAAGTATGGGTAAATTGGGGTTTGTATGGTTTAAATTTATTTGATCTTAAAATTCTCGCAACTGTAGTTTTGCTCATATTCAATAAAACTGATCTTTTCCGAAGTGAATCTTTTCGCTTTTCTACTACCGACAGCATTACTTGATTTTGATTATCTTCATTTGAAACCGACGTCCGATGTTTCCTTTTAAATTTATTTTTAACACTTCTATAAATCTTGAATTTATTTATTAGATATCCTACAGTGGTCAAGTGTATAGTTTTATCAGGGTGTCTATTATTAAAGCAGAAATCTCGTTTCTCTAAAAGTTTTATAATTATCTCCAACTATGAGAACAATTTCAATTTTATCTTCAACACTCAATTTTACTGGCATTTCTAATTATTGCAAATACAGACTGACGTTAGCTTTGAACCTACTCAGTATATATCACCACTACACCAAACACTTTATTTTTGCGCTCGACACGCGTTTCGCTAACCATGTTAACTTCATCAGGAGCGATGATTGACTGATCCTGATGAAGCTAACATAGTTAGTGAAACGAGCGTCGAGTGCAAAAATAAAATATTTGGTGTAGTGGTGAGATATACTGAGTAGTGTCATTGTGCCAAAGATTCCATTATTGACAGTTATTAAGTATTTGCAAAGATATGTTCATTTATTTTCAGCCTAAAATTTGTAGTGATTTCGTTTTCTTTTATTCAATAAATAATCCAACAATTACCAAGTTTTATTGAATTTTTAACTAAGAAGGCCACAAATCTAAACGTGAGCATAATTTTTTAATTCCTATTAATACTTTCAATTAACATTTTGCTCTGAATTTAAATTTAAACACACTTACTCTTCATTGCACTGTGCAACATTTTCGAGGTCATCGAATGTAAACTAAATTCTGACTTCAGTTTCTGGAAGTGCCCACCCGAACTAGCAAAACTCTATTTGAGTTTTGATAGTTTAGTTCGATTTTTTTTTTTGCCATCATCAATTTTTTTGCTCGAGCTTTGGTTTTGCACGGCTATATCTCGTAAATTATTGGGAATTTCTCAATGCAATCTTCAGACGAAATGTTCTTCACACGAAAATACACAATTTTTGTGGACATGTCAAGGCCAGATTTTCACTCTTTCGGGGTGTTTTTAGTACAGGAAGCCCGAAAAAATGCCTTTTTTTCACATTTTCGACCATAACTCACAACCGTGGATATTTTTAGCATAATTGTCTTCGACGAAAATGTTCTCTGCATAAACACGAGTAACTTTGCTGAACATTGTAATAACCTACAATCGATCCTTATAGTTCTTTTGGCCGTTGTAAGGAATTTCACACCAAAATTTCAGCTTTTTTTTCAGGTTTTACGTTCAAGAAACTGATTTTTTAGCTCACTTTTTGAATGTTTACTCCATTAGCATCTATTTTTGGAAAAGAAATTAAAAAAAAAATTTCGTTTGTAAACTGCTATGGTACACACACATACGCTGGAATAAATACACACACATTTGAACGGGGAATCGCTTGTGTGTAGTATGGAATTGACGCGCACTGTGCTAGTATTGGTACAGTACCATGTATCTAACACATGCGCATGTTAAGTACATGGCACTGTACCAATACTAGCACAGTGCGCGCCAATTCCATACTACACACAAGCGATTCCGCAATTCCCCGTTCAAATGTGTGTGTATTTATTCCAGCGTGTGTGTGTGTGTACTATAGCAGTTTACAAACGAATTTTTTTTTTCAATTTCTTTTCCAAAAATAGATGCTAATGGTAAGTAAACATTCAGAAGTGAACTAAAAACCAGTTTCTTGAACGTAAAACCTGAAAAAAGCTGAAATTTTGGTGTGAAGTTCCTTACAACGGCCAAAAGAACTATAAGGATCGATTGTAGGTTATTGCAATATTCAACAAAGTTGCTCGTGTTTATGCAGAGAACATTTTTGTTATAGTTATGCTAAAATATGCACGGTTTGTGAGTTATGATCGAAAATGTGAAAAAATGGCATTTTTTCGGGCTTTCTGCACTAAAAACACCCCGAAAGAGTGAAAATCTGGCATCGACATGTTCACAAAAATTGTGTATTTTAGTGTGAAGAACATTTCGTCTGTAAATTGCATTCAGAAATTCCCAATAATTTACGAGATATAGCCGTGCAAAACCAAAGCTCGAACAAAAAAAATTGATGATGGCAAAAAAAAAAATTTGAACTAAATTATCAAAACCCAAATAGGGTTTTGCTAGTTTGGGTGGGCACTTCCAGAAACTGAAGTCAGAATTTAGTTTATTTTTTATGTGTTGCACTGGGTTATTTTTTATTTTCCCTGTATACCATCAAATATTTTAAATTTTTAATGCTTTTTATCCAAAATAATTCTTTTTGTAATATGTAAGACAAACTTTTTCTCCGTTTGTATAAAACTTTTTGGGATACACTGTATATAAAGGGAGCTATGTAAAAAATCCTAGTTGACTTTGTAATCTGTCTAATCTGACAAGTGACAAACTTTTGGTTATATTTAGCGTCCTCGTGAAAAACTGAGTTTAGTATTGGAAGAATTTCCTTGCTATCTAGAGCGTTTCTCAACCTGTGGGGCGCCCCCCACTAGGAGAGGCGTGATTACACTATTGCGGGGGCACGAGCGCATCGAAAAGAAATTATTATTAAAAACATTCATTAAAAACATTTAATATAATTTATTGAAAGGAAAGCAAAACAAAATACATTCTGACATAATAAAAAATAAAATACACATTTACACTGATATAATACACCTATAAATAGTTTAATAATTATTAGTGACTCCCTTGGGCCTGTTTTGCAGAGCAAAGATTTTCGAAGGATGGTTTAATATTAGAAATAGACACTCTGAGTTATTTTTCTATATTTAGTCGAGATCTATATTTTGTTTTCAAAGCAGCCACCGTAGAAAATCCGGTTTCACAAAGGTATGATGTTGAAAATGGTAATAGTATACGAAATGCTCTTGTTTTCAGTGCAGAAAACTCATCATTCACCCCTGCCCAAAATTCAAAGAATGGTTTATTATTAAATTGTCTTTTGATTTCTCCACTTGCCGTGAAGTCTATGAAGATTTCTTCTTCGGAAGTTGAGAGCCCTTCGGGAGTATTTTGAAATGGATCCCTAACCCACTCGTAACTTGCTACTAAGTTGTTGTCAGTAAGAAAATACTTTTTAAAATTCTTTGTCAACTTGTCTAGATGATTTTCAATGGTTCCTAAAACAACTTTCACATGTTGTTCTTCAGCCTTGTATCTTTTAATATATTCACCCACATTTGCAAACATTTCTAGGTTTTTTTGCTTTACATTTCTGCTCCACAATTACAATTTTCCACAAAAAGCATTAATTTTATCACTCGTTTCGAATATATGTGTATTTGTCCTTGGAGTTGAAGATTTAAGGTATTTAATTTCTCGAATATATCAACCAAGTAACTCAATTTCATCACAAATAAACTATCTCGAAACTTCTCGGCTTCCGGTCAGTTTTCCTCTTCTAGAAAAATTGCGATTTCATTTCTTAATTCATAAACACATTGCAAACATTTCTCACGTGATAACCATCTTGCCTCGCAGAAAAAATTATAATGCTGAATGTTCGGCACCCATGTCTTTACAAAGTGCAGAAAAAATTCTAGATTTTAGGGATCTCATGTTAATATAATTTACTACGGTTACAACTGTAGTGAGCACAATAATCAGAGCAGGATTCATTTCTTTGGAGCCAGAGCTTCTCTGTGGATCATACAATGTCTCCACACACACAGTGGAGATTTTTGTTTCACAAGTGCTTGTACACTTTGAAATCTTCCAGACATTGAATGAGCACCATCGGTACATATTCCAACGCAATTTTTCCACTCCATATTTGCCTCGTTTATAAAATCATTTAAGATAGCAAATAATGCGAGTGATGTTGCTTTGAGTTCTGTTGGTTTGCAGAAAAATAGTTCTGCTACCACACAAAATCGAACATAGGCAATGAAATGAGCATCTTTATATTATTGCTATCTGTTGCATCATCAAGCTAAATTGAAAACAATTTGTCACGCAACTTCCCAAAAAACTGATGCTGTACATCTTCAACTATATCACCAATTCGACGGGCAACAATATCATTTGATATAGGTATGGATAGCAATTGTTTGGCAAAATTATCTCCAAACATAATTTCTACAATCTCAATTGCTGCTGGCAAAACAAGCTCTTTACCAATGGTGTGAGGCTTTTTACATCTGGCTATTTTATATGAAACATTGTAAGAGGCAAGTAAAGCTTTTTCATTCCCATACAAATTAAAAAAAAAAATGATTTCTACTTTACATAGGATTTTAATTTTAATTCGAAGAATTCTTGGGGTTTGTTAAGGTACTCACTATGAAGTGTTTCCAAATGTCGTTTAAGTTTATTTGGTTTCAGGCTGTCTGCTGCCAAGATTTTTGAGCAAATAACACACAGGGGCCTTTCTTCTTCATTTACTTCAATACTGGTAAACTCTAAATTTAAGTATTCTTGAGAATATTTTCTTGATTTTAGTTTCGGAACCACGCTCGTCTGTGCACTTGTTGATGCTTCACTATCGTCTAATGCTCGCTTACGCCCACTTAAAAATTTATCCATGATTCTATATAAATTTACTGCCATGAATTATCACGTAAATTACAACATACACATTCACAATAAATCCGATAGCAGTAGAAGGATCAACTCTACTGAGACGGGCTGTAATTGAACGAGGTGCAGCATTTATACACTTTTGGGCAGACTTTCCGAATGTTCGAGACAACTCGGAACTTCTCACGAAGCCGCTACCGATATGGTGGACGTGATAGAGAGCAATAGAGAGGCATCGATTCTAGTTTTGTCAACACAGCAGATATGTCTTGCCAAATATGAATAAATTTACTTATTCTTGTAAGATTTGTAATTAAGGTCATAGTGTAGCTTTAACATCAAAATAGTGAAAATACATTATTATTGCATGCATTGTTATTGTATGAGAGGAGGTGCGATGAAAATTATGTTTGAAAATTGGGTCGCAAATATTAAAAGGCTGATCTAAAGACACTTAAATAATGTTCTTGTAATGTAGAATTTATATTTACCTGCTATGATAGTCTTTAGATCGTTGTTACTTGTTTCAATGTAATAAAAATCGACGATATAATTTTTTAAACGGTTCAGGATAAATAGCCTTTGTCCAATTTGGTAACGGGTACCCCAGACTTTCCTACAATTAAATTTTACATACGTGATGATAAAGAATGGCACATTAATTTGCAAAATATTAATAAAGGAGTTATTGGTGGATGCGGCGGTCATAATCAGAAGTAAGTCGCAAAATATGGGTACCTATATACCTAATTTTATTAATTTCAATAAATATAATAATTATAAATAATTAACTGACTCGCCCGTTACTTGATGAAAATTCATATTCAATTACAATTGAATACTAAATTTTTAGTAAAATTTCAGCTAGACACCAAAAAGGCTTCTAGCTCTGACGGAATACCTGCCATAGTTCTCAAAAACGGTGAAAGGGAACTAACACCAGTTTTCTGTAGACTTTTTAACCTACTCTACAGAAAGGGAATATTTCCTTCCTGCTGGAAATGTGCCACAGTTCAGCCGATACCTAAAAAAGGCAAGAAGACCTTGCCAAATAACTCCCGACCAATCGCACTGCTTTCAATAATATCGAAAGTCATGGAAAAGGCTATCAATCAGCATCTTCTAAAATATCTTGAAGGATCAACGGGAGATCTTCTGACTTATGTAACACATGTTTGGAACAACGCAATTGAACATTTCGAAGAATCTCGAGTGGTTGCTCTTGACATATCCAAAGCATTCGACCGTGTTTGGCACGATGGGTTGTTGGCTAACCTACGTTCTTATGGTATGTCTGAAAAATTCTGTTTGTGGCTCTCATGTTTCCTCAGAGAGCGTTCTTTACGAGTGGCAGTCGACGGATTTCTTTCTAACACCTTCACTATCAACGCCGGTGTACCCCAAGGCTCCATACTGTCCCTACTCTCTTTCTCATTTACATTAACGATCTGCTGGAAAAGACCGAGAATCCAATCTACAGCTTTGCAGATGACAGTACACTTATCTCTTCGTTCACACAGAAGGAAGTCATTCAACTTAACAAAGACCTGGAAGAAATTCTGTCTTGGGGTGACAGTACCCAAGTGGAATTTAACGCTACAAAAACCCAGGCAGCAATTTTTTCTAAAAAAGTTAACGTTATAGTTATATCGGGGCACTCCATGCCTCTAACATCGTCACTCAATTTGTTGGGCGTTAATTTGGGAGCAAATATATCCTGGCATGAACATGTTGCAGGCATAGGAAGGAGAGCTTCTCAAAAGTTGGGAATATTATTTCGAACCAGAAAACTTTACACTCCACAACAACAACTGTTAATTCTTTACAAAGCTCAAATTCCATCAACTGCCCCCACGTTTGGAGCTCCGCTCCCAAACCTACACTGCATTTGTTGGATTCTATTCAGAGAAGAGCTGTTCGCCTAATTGGAGACCCGGAACTGACCGGCGGCCTTGATTCGCCGGAACATCGAAGAACGGTTGGCGACTTGAGCCTATTCTACAAGTATTTTCATGGAAAGTGTTCGAAGGATGTGACCCGCTTAATTCCTCCCAGAGCGGTGCATGTTAGAAGTACCCGTCGCGCTAATTCTTCACATCCGTATGAGGTTCAGCTTGTTACTCCTCGTACAACGCTTTTCAAGCAGTCTTTTATAGGGAGAACATCATCCCTTTGGAATAATTTGCCCAGGACTGTGTTTCCCACCGAGTACAATCTACAGCGATTCAAGAACAACGTGAATCGCTTTCTCCGCACACGTGTCGCTCCTGTAGCGCTTTAGGGACTTCCCTGTAGCACGAGTGCTAGACCCATAAAAAAAAAATAAAAATGAAGGAAAGCTTCTCAAAAACTGGGACTGTTATTTCGTACTAGAAACTTTACACTCCAAAACAGCTTTTAATCCTATACAAGGCTCAAATTCCATCAATGATAGAATACTGCTTCTATATTTGGAGACCACAATTGTTGAATTGTATTTAGAAGAAAGCCGTTCTCCTAATTCGAGATCCACAACTTACCAGCAATCTTCGATTATCAAGACCACTTAATTCCTTCCAGAGCAGTGAATGCTAGTAATACACGTGATACTACCCTTTTTAGGAATTTTATTTTATGAGGAACTTCATCCCCTTAGAATGACCTACCTAGGACTATAGTTCCCATACAGTTCAATTTGCAAAGATTCAAGACCAACCTGAATTGCTTTTTTCTGCATACGCGGACTTTAGAGATTTCCCTACAGCGTGTGTGCTGGTAATATACTTTATAGAGCTAGCAAATGAAAGATCAGCGACCTTGACGTATAGCAATAATCATAATTTGGACATGTATCCCTGTTTTGTGTTTAAGTAAGGCCTTCTTTTCGCCTGACAGTCAATTGCGACACTTAATGATATTAGATCATAAATCAAAACCAACGTGAATCACCTTTTTCGCATACACGTTGCTCTTGTAGCGTTTCAGAAATTTCTGTACAGCACGTATGCTATGCCCATAAAAAAAGTTCAAGAACGCCTATAATAAATATTACGAGTAAAGTCGACAATGGTGAGCAAAAAAAATCGACTCAAACAGTTTTGCTTTATTTAACCTCGATCCTTGAATTTAATTATTTTTGGTGTCATTAGAATGCTAATTTTCTACTCTTTCCAATAATATAAAAAACATTTGGATTTCCGCAAAGTTTTACTGATTAAAACGATTTTACACAATAAAACCGTTTTTACTCGCTCTGCAACATACTCGTTGCGCGCTATTCATCCCTATGAAAACACATACAACTGCATTTTCCTATCATTCCTTTATCGGAACTTGAACCGTCAACCTCTCTGCTATACCTTCTCACTAATTACGTTATCGGAAAATGGATACCACCCCGGATGAAATGCACATGTCATTGCCTATTGCAAGAAGGGCATAGCCAACGTGTAGGCGCTGCGCAACTGCATCTGAGCGAGTCAAATGTCTCCAGAGTCTACAGACGTTATCAAAATATTGGCGCCTTTACACAGGTCTAGCAGGAGGTCCGACAAGTTCGTGTTGGGGCTGTCAGACACTGGATAGTCACAAGATGACTTAAAGAAGCTAACCTAACTCCGAAGAGTCCAGCTAACTTACACAAATTTACAGCAGGCCATCGACAAACGCGACTTAGATTTGCCCGAGAACATGTCTACTGGACCTTAGAGGAATGCCGCTCCATTTTATTTTCCGACGCGACGAGTCCCGAACGTGCCTACATGGCAATGATGGAAGAAGACGAGTCTGTAGGAGGCCTGGAGAGCACTATGCACAGTGCTGCATTACCGAAATGATCACCTACGGAGGAGGTTTTGTCATGGTGTTGGGAGGCATCTCACTAGATGAGAAAACCGATTTGGTTTTCGTGACTGATGAGACCCGTAGCAGTGGATTAACTGTTCACCGGTACATCGAGGAGATCCTGAAGGAACACGTCGTTCCTGACGCTGGGTTTATTGGCGATGGCTTCATGCTAATGCACGACAATGCGGGGCCACATGCTGCTGCATCGGTGCGGCAATACCTAGCGGAAGTGGGAATACCCACATTAGACTGGCCTGCGCGGAGTCCTGACGTCAATCCAATCTAGCACATGTGGGATGAGCTCAAAAGAAGGATTCGAGCCAGATATCCAGCCCCTGCATCGCTGAGGGACCTAAAGGTTGCGATGACGGAAGAGTGAGAAAGAATCCCACAGACAGTCGTAAAAAAGCTCACCCGCTCCATGAAAAAACCGGCTGGAAGCAGTTATAAGCGCTAGAGAGGGTAATACAAAATATATATTTTGGTTTTTATCAACAGCTTTAATTGTTAAACTTAAAATTTGTTTAATTTTTTCTTTCTCTCACACCTATTTTCAAGCTTTGTTCTCCTTGTTTCCCTTTTCAGTCATTTTAATCGGGTAAAAAGCATGATGTGTGATATAGAATTTGGTATCATTAGAAAGACAATGAAATGGGCTTTCAAATGATACTAAAATCCGTAAAAATATATGAAATCAAATGAAACAAAATAGTTTGAGGCAATTTTTTTGCTTACAAGTGTATTATCCTTTCGTTGCGTGCGAATCCTGTCGCTCAGCGGAGTGATCTTTAAAGCCTTGTATCCACTAGGCAACAATTGACGCGCAACATGTTGCTCATCATGTTGAACGTCGACGCGGAACTTTTATTTAGCAACGTTGTCTGTCCACACGATCGGTGATTTGATATGCAACTGCATGTTGCACGGAAACAAACAAGCCGCGCATCATGTTGCGCGCCATCTAGCAACGTCGCGCGCTATTGTGCAACGTTGCCAAACATGTTAAGCGTCACGTGTTGCGCGTCAATTGTTGCCTAGTGGATACACGGCTTTACTGTGAAAAAAAAAAGAAGTACTTTAATTACATGTACCTGAATGTACATCCCAAAATATAAATCTAAAGCGCTGATATAATTAATATCTTCACCTGTACCGTTGCGCAGTGTTTTTATAATTCCATCGTAAGCTTTAAGTCGCCTAATATTATTTTTATCAATAAAAATTGATGGCAATACAGTTGGGCATGCCCATGAAGATAGTTCCTGAAAATATAAAAACAAAAATCATTACCTTTTGTTAGTCTAATTAACTACCAAAAAAAGTAAATTTAAAATCGTCTAAATCTTAAATGTCCCAAAAAATTATTCATTAAGCAAAGTTAGGTCACTTTTGAGGTTTTACGAGAGCTAAATCAAATGTCGTGATTGTTTAAAAAAATTACCAAATTAGTAATAATGTACATTTAATTTAAGAGACTCTGTATATGCAAACCTTATCTTGAGGAACTGGCAGATAATTAAATGGAACTGGTTGCCACAGAAGATCATTTTTCCACTGTACAGAACCTTCTGGGGGAAAAAGTCCAGCCAACACTAAAGCGGTGGACATTTTGGTTCGATTATAATCGGTAGACCAAGCATCGCAAATTTTTATATTCCATGTGTCACCTAAGAATTTATCGTACTTTTCTCTCAGATTAAGGCCTATATTGTACATTTTTCGTTTACCTTCCTGAAAATAAAATGTTTTAGTTACTAATACTACTGTAAAATGTTGCCTTATACATACATACATATACAGTCAGTCCAAAAAGTCTCCATACGCCACCTGCTTTTCTACACTATTTTTCTGTTATGTTTAACTAATTAATTGGAACTATGAGAAAACATGTTTAAATTAATATTTGAAACTTAACCAACGAGGATTAGTATTACAAACGACTACGGAACATTTTATTTAGAAATTACATCATTGTTATAAAAATGTAAACAAAATTAATGTCCAAAAAGTCTCCATACACTTAACAATTAACGGAAAATAACAACTTCGTTTAAACTAATATTTAGTGGGACCGCTGCACATTGGGGCGACGCACAGTGGGGAAAAACGAAAAATCGTGTTTCAAAATTGTCTAGAGCCTTCAATTTTGGTTCGATTTGGACGATTTTTTTTTTTAAATTGAAGCTTATTAAATTCCAAACAAGTTGTCGGAGCCGATTTTTCAATTAAACTTTTGTTTCAAAATGGCGGACGTTGGTTTCTGATTATATAGCGACTGAGACACAGAAAACGCTTACAGTTTCAAACCAAGTTGTACTAAAATGCGTGTATGTATGTTTTTTTATGTCGCAGATAATATATCTAATATCACAGTTACAAGATTAATAATAATGAACCCAAAATGGCTGCCATGAACAATAAAAGTATTATAATTATGAATAAACGTACCATTATTATTTTATATCCATAACATTTGCATAAATATTTTCTTTAAGGTTGTTAATTATAAATATGTTTCAATAATTGACTTAAAATGACAAATCAAGTATGGCGGATGCCAAAATTGAATCGAGCAAGAAAGTTTCTCTGTGGCATTAAGACTGTGGCAGTCAGATCATTCAAGTTATTCAAGTTTAGTTGCGGGATTTAAATTTTCACGCAGTTATTGCTAGAATATTGCTGCTGTAAATTTTAAGTATCGTAGACAATTTTCTAGCAGATACAAAAAAACAGCGATACATGCAGAAAAGGACAGCTCACACAGCTAGCAAATGGCTACAACAGCTAAAACGTTTTGTTAAAATAGGAACAGCTAAATATTTTGCTGCACTAGCCACATTGTTTGCTATTGTAGCAAAAAAAGTGGCTGCTATTGCTAAACAGTGGCTAATGCAGCAAAATATTTAACTGTCCCTATTTTAGCATTTTTTCTGCGTGTACTTTTGTAAGAGTAATAATAATCTTTATTAAAGAGAAAACCCTTAAGTACATATACAGAACTACTGAATTATAGAAATAGACTAGAAAAATAAGAAAATAAATATGTCTATAAAATATACAATGTGTTAGTAGACAGTGTCTAGAAGAGAACAACGTAGAAAAGATGTTTTGAATGTCGCAGGAGACGTTTGAAAATAGTTTACAGAATTAGAAAATAGGTTGGCGTAAATGCATAGTCGATTACCGGTAGAATTACTGCCATACAATGTCCTATGTTGACATACGTGAAGTAAAGGACATTGTCTTAGCGGTCGCGGTGGAATATTAAGTTTTGTTAGCTCCATGAGCTCAGGACAATATATGATGTTATTGTGAGATGTTGTAAACAAGGGT
Source organism: Pachyrhynchus sulphureomaculatus (assembly GCA_019049505.1). Taxonomy (NCBI): domain Eukaryota; kingdom Metazoa; phylum Arthropoda; class Insecta; order Coleoptera; family Curculionidae; genus Pachyrhynchus; species Pachyrhynchus sulphureomaculatus. The sequence goes on along the minus strand of CM032455.1, from coordinate 13,934,188 downwards.
CAGATCAGAGACAACTGTGCTCTGTTGTAATGTCAACATATTCAGCGTAGTTAAAACCGGTTGATATTCGTGGCACAGATGAGATTTCTTATATATATAGACAACATTTTATGTAAGAGTAAGTTAAGGTTAGACATATTTATTTTCTTATTTTTCTAGTCTATTCCTATAATTCAGTAGTTCTGTATATGTACTAAAGGGTTTTCTCGTTAATAAAGATTATTATTACTCTTACAAAATACACGCAGAGAAATGCTAAAACAGGGACGGTTAAATATTTTGCTGCATTAGCCACTGTTTAGCAACAGCAGCCACTTTTTTGCTACAACAGCAAACAATGTGGCTAGTGCAGCAAAATATTTAGCTGTCCCTATTTTAACAACACGTTTTAGCTGTAGTAGCCATTTTCTAGCTGTGTGAGCTGTCCTTTTCTGCGTGTATCGCTGTTTTTTGTATCTGCTAGAAAATTGTCTACGATACTTAAAATTTACAGCAGCAATATTCTAGCAATAACTGCATGAAAATTTAAATCCCGCAACTAAACTTGAATAACTTGAATGATCTGACTGCCACAGTCTAAATGCCACAGAGGAACTTTCTTGCTCGATTCAATTTTGGCATCCGCCATATTTGATTTGTCATTTTAAGTCAATTGTTGAAACATATTTATAATTAACAACCTTAAAGAAATTATTTATGCAAATGTTATGGATATAAAATAATAATGGTACGTTTATTCATATTTATAATACTTTTATTGTTCATGGCAGCCATTTTGGGTTCATTATTATTAATCTTGTAACTGTGATATTAGATATATTATCTGCGACATAAAAAAAAACATACATACACGCATTTTAGCACAACTTGGTTTGAAACTGTAAGCGTTTTCTGTGTCTCAGTCGCTATATAATCAGAAACGAACGTCCGCCATTTTGAAACAAAAGTTTAATTGAAAAATCGGCTCCAAGAACTTTGTTCGGAATTTAATAAGCTTCAATTTAAAAAAAAATCGTCCAAATCGAATCAAAATTGAAGGCTCTAGACAATTTTGAAACACGATTTTTCGTTTTTCCCCATTGTGCGACGGCGTAAAAAATCGGATATTGGATGAAAAAAATTAAAGATGTATTTTTCGAATATTGACGATTTTTTTTCCTTTAATATATCTCATAAATCATACATAAATATGTTTATAACTAATTTATTACTTCTGCCGTCCTTAAAATTATCCATTGAAGTGTGACATTTTCGTCAATGTTGGAATTTCTGTAATTCGAGAAATTACATTCTAAATTCTCTGTGGACAACATAACTACGAATATGAGTTAAACGCTTACTAGAACTTGTTTATTAGGTTTCAAACACCAAATTAATCTTAGTATAACGTCATTAGAGTGCTACAATATATTAATAAACATTTGACATATTCGACACAAAAAAATTATTCTTACTTCAATATTCAAAGATGTATAAAGTTTTTGGAATGAGGTGAAATGAGATGCGCTTTCACCATCTGATAGGGCAAAGTCTTTAGTTTCCGGAGATATCCTATTTTTATCCCCCTTTGTCCCCCTTTGGTAAAAAAATGGACATTAAAGTTCCCCCGACTTGATCTAATGTTCTCCACTCAGCCATTCTCTCGGGCAATATTCCAATGAAATGAAAAAGAACTGCCGAAATATTTGTATCACTATACCCATGGTACTACATGCCAGTGTCAATCCACAAGTTATTGATTCATGGCTGCGATATTATAACAAATGCTATCGTGCCAATAAGGCAATTATCTGAAGATGCTTAGGAAGAATCACAAATATTTCAGAAAATATAAAGAAAACCATTCGCGAAGAATCTCTCGAATATATAGTAATGAAGATATTTTAATAATTTGATGATTGCTTCAGATCCGATAATATCTAATTCGCGAAAATTGATGGAACGTAAGAAGAAAGAATTGTCCGAAGATGTAAAACATCTATTACATTTCAGTGATGATGATACAGATTACGATGATTAAAACAAGAAGGACAAATGTGAGAGGCAAGGGGACTCACAAAAATCAAATATCTGTCACGTCCACGTCGTTGATCCTGGGTAACGCTAAGAGCAGATATTCGAAATATTATTCGCTTCATGAGTGTATTTTGATGAGTTAATGTTCCGTTACATGTCGCATGCGTAGGGCAATCGTAACACGGGACATTGATATTAATGCTGCGTAAGCGCAACCAGTGTTTCTAATTTTAGCTATACCTCGAAAATAAAAAAAATGTACCAAAACGAAACGAAAGGCATTTTAAGCTAAATGTTGATACTTACGCGTAGTATTAACGAAATTTATGAGAAAAATATTTGTGCCTGTGTTATGTCATGAAAATCCTTGAAACCGTCGTTTTTTGCAAATTTCCGTCATTTTTCTCAAAATTACGAAGCGGTAGCCAAATTTGGACAACGGATTCGTGTTCAGCAGGCAAAAATACATTGAAAATGACTATTCGCACTCATGTAATCGAAAAAATTTTTCAATTTGTTGTCTAGTATTTTGAAATAATCATCTTTACGCTTTATCGCGCATGTGATAACAGTATATAGTATGATTTTTATTTTATATACTGAACATATATTAATCGTACATTGTGTGTATTAAGTTTGAAATCATTCCAATAACAAATGTGGAAGTTATAAGCAAATGACCGAAAAATAACGCATTTGCCACATTGTGCGCCGTTGACCTTGATAATTTCCTGGAACCTTTTTGTCATGCTTGCAACCAGCTTTCTAGTAACTTCTGCTGGCATTCGTTCAATATTCTGTTTTTTAATTCTTCTCTATTTCAAACATTAAGTTTACGAACGCGCCGTTTAAGTTCCTCCCATAAATGCTCGATGGGTGATTGCGGAGGTATATGAAGCTGCTGTCGCACATTATGTCGCACATCATCACCAAGTTTGCGGTATGTTTCGGATCATCGTCCTGTTGGAAAATGTATCTTTTTTCAAGTGCTAATTTTTGGGCGCTTTCTCTTAAATTGTCTCTCAAAATGTTCAAATAAACATGCTGATCCATGGTACTATTAATAAAATGTCAATTTCTAACCCCTCCAATGGACAACGCATCCCCAAAGCAGAACACTGCTACCTCCTTGTCTCACCGTGGAACAAATTCTTTTAGTATCAATGCGATATTCTTCTTTCTCCAAACTCTAATTCTGCCTTCGGACCGAAAAAGGTTCATTTTGGTTTCATCGCTAAAGATTACGGATTCCCAAAATTCAGGAGGTTCCTAATCTATTCTCTAGCAAAAGCTAACCGCTTTTATTAGCTTCCGAAATTAACGGCTTCACTGTTTGTGAACAAACATTTTTTGAAAATAGTTCCCGTACTTCATCTTTTAATTTTGGTACACTTTTCTTGGAATCAATAATTATTTGTCTAACAATACTGGGCTCTTCACGTGGATTCAGTTTCTTGGGATGACCGGAATTTTATAAGAACCCGTTAATTTATACTGGTTTACAATGTACTGAATAGTAGCATGTGACTTTTTACCAATTTTTCGTATATTTTCTGTACGATTTTCCATCTTTCCACAAATCAATTATGAACTTGAAATGGAATTTTACAATTTCTCTCACTCATTTTTAATACTAGTTTGGAAACCCACTGCAAAATTACTTGCAACAAGTGACCGATTATAAAGTATGGCCGAGAATTATTCATTTGTTTTCAGTTCAGCGAGCAATAGATAGCTTGATAAAATACGGCTGATTATAACGTGTTTTTTTCAGTGCAGTTCTTGAGTGTATGGAGACTTTTTTGACATTAATTTTGTTTATATTTTTATAACAATGATGCAACTTCTAAATAAAATGTTCTGTAGTTGTTTTTAATACTAATTCTCGTTGGTTAAATTTCAAATATTAATTTAAACATATTTTCTCATAGTTCCAATTAGTTAAACATAACAGAAGAATAATATAGAAAACAGGTGGTGTATGGAGACTTTTTGGACTGACTATATACATATATATATATATATATATATATATATATATATATATATATATATATATATATATATATATATACACACATATATATATATATATATATATATATATATATATATATATATATATATATATATATATATACATATATGTTACCATAGAGGTTTTCACGGATGGTGAAAAAAGTTTCGGATTTCGTCTAACAATGAATTTACACGACGTTTTTTTTTTTCGCCGAAATCTCATTTGGCATTTTCAAGTGCTCTTGCTGCTGCTGCCACTTGAAACTAACTCAAGTTATGTATTATATATATATATATATATATATATATATATATATATATATATATATATATATATAACATATATATATATATATATATATATATATATATATATATATATATATATATATATACGAGGCATTTTTTTAGTAAGTACCGTTTTGCGATTCCGCCGCCGCAGCGATACGGTCGGCGTTCCGCGCATGCGCGCTGGTAACCTACATCTCATGTCTACGCACTGACGCCATTACAGTCTGATTCTTCATTGTATACGTTGTTTACTGAGTGTTTAAGATGCCTCCGACAATCGTGAGTGCTAAAGGCGTAAAACCGATCGATATTCATCGTGAGATCTGTGAAGTTTACGGACAAAACATTATGAGTGATGGAATGGTAAGGAAATGGGTGAGAGCATTTAAAGATGGCCGCACAAATGTGCATGATGAAGAATGGAGTGGGCGTCCTTCGGTCGTTAATGAAGATTTGGTGCAGAAAGTGGACGAAAAGGTGAGAGAAAACAGACGCGTCTTCAAGACGATAACGAAGTCAAAACATTTGTGATACAGTGGTTAACAAGTCAGGTGGCAGAATTTTATGAGGAGGGTATTCAAAAACTGGTGCCACGTTATGACAAGTGCCTCAATATTCACGGAAATTATGTAGAAAAGTAGATTAAGGTACAGGCTTTCATGTAAAAATAAAATTATAGCGATATCTTTGCACGTCTTTTTTTAATTCCAAAACGGTACTTACTTAAAAAAACATGCCTCGTATATATATATATATATATACATATATATATATATATATATATATATATATATATATATATATATATTATATATATATGTATATATATATATATATATATATATATATATATATATATATATATATATATATATATATATATATATATATAGGATGTTATAAAAATCACTTTATATAATGAAACTGATGTATCTCTGAATTAAAAGCACTTGCAGAAAAACACTAATAAATAGCGTAAGTTCCTCGATAGTAACACGTAAAAATTAACTCAAAGAAAGTTAAAGCTAAATTCAACATCCTCGCTGTCTGAAAAAGCCCATATGAAAATAATATATTAATTACGTACGCAAATCTATTTTAGCAGTAGAATAATTGACTTCTCGTTATTTGTATACTTCAAAGTAAGTAAAACAAGGTATTTCCCATCAGTAATCACAAATTTCCTAGTAAGAAATGCATTAAACCCATCAGATATAAGTTATGAAAACACATGTTAGAAAATCGCAATAATTCTGTTTAATTACGCAAACTATCATAAAAACCAACTGTCACGAAAATTTGCTAACATTAATACAATATTTAAAGAAATTTTTGCATTATCAATTCACAATATTTCACGAAAAAAAAAACATTATTTTTAGGGTAGGATCCACGAGATAACCAACTGTATTGTCGACAAAGAGGTATGAAGGTTAAATTGTCGCCGATATTTCCCTTCAACCCATTACAAACATACGTTCTCTCTCAGCTAAGTTGATTTTTAAGGGTGACATGGTTGGCGCTATGATTTTTTCAATTTAGGTAGTCCATTGATTTTGTAAATTTTCTACTATGTTCAAATTTACTGAAAATAAGTATTACAGGTGTCTCCAATTGACTCCAGGAACCACCCATTTCAACAAATTTATATTCTGGTGATCAAAAAAATCGACTCAAACGATTTTGCTTCATTTAAGACCGATCGTTGCATTTAATTTTCAAACAGTGGTATTATTTTTGGTGTCGTCGTTAGAACGCTGATTTTCTACTCTTTCCAATAATACCAAAAACATTTGTATTTCCAAAAAGTTTTACTTATTAGAACAGTTTTACTCAACAAAACCGTTTTTTCGTCGTTGCGCGCTATTCATCCCTTTAAAAACACATGCAACTGCATTTTCTTATCATTCCTTTATCGGAACTTGAAACGTCAACACCTCTGCTATAACTGCTCACTAATTACGTTGTCGAAAAATGTATACCACCGTAGAAGAAACGGTACAAGTCATTGCCCTATGAACATAGCCAACGTCTAGTCGCTGCGCAACTGCACCTGAGCCAGTCAGCTGTCCCCAGAGTCTACAGACGTTACCAAGAGACTGGCACCTTTACACGGAGACTAGGATCAGGAAGAAAGTGTACCTCGGAGAGAGACGACCGATTCATTGTCAACATAACTCCGTAATACAAAATATTGATTTTGGTTTTTTATTCATAAATTTAATTATTAAACTTAAAATTTGTTTAATTTTTTCTTTCTCTTATCCCTATTTCCAATCCTTGCTCTCCTTGTTTCTCCTTTTAATTAGTTTAATTTGTAAAAAGCATGAGATATGCTATGGAATTTGGTATCAATAGAAAGAGAATAGAATGGGCTTTGAAATAATATTAATTTTTAAATTAGGAAATTTGTTGAAGAGTTTGGTTGTTTTGGTAGAGATTGCTTTTATGTAAGGAAATGACATTTGATTCGGTTTTCAGAGAGGAAAGCACTAATATGCGGTGTAAGATTGTTATTTTGTCGTGAAGGGGGTGGGGTTGAGTTAAATAATAATTTGTGTATTAATTGGATTGGATAGGAGCTAGTGAGCAGAGTGTCTGGAAGTCTATTTTAAATTTTTTAGTCTGAAGGACGGATGAGAAATCTTTTCTTTTCTTGACCTCAAGCCCAATATCATGTTTATTTTGATTTTACTGGTGAGGAATGGAAGTTAAAGTATCTTCCTGAGTAGGTTGGTTTGGGGTACCAATCTACCATGATGGAGTTATCTTTTTTTCTGACCAGAGAGTGTCTAAGAACGGGACACTGTTGTTTGTTTCCTCTTCTATGGTGAACTGTAGTTCATATATATAAAAAAAAAATTGGCACAGCCAAGCAAGTTTCACTGGCGCCTTGTCGTTCCTGCTGTACTCTAGTTAAGACAAAAGCATTGTACCAGTAGGCAAAGTATGTCATTCTTAAAATCGTTTCCCCCCGAAATCAATGATCCATTAGGACAAATAGAAAACACTCGGCAGAATTACAACCCTGTCTTATGCAAGAAAATGACCTTACTACGCTTCCGTGCAACTACACTAAAAAACGAAATGACGCCAGTCCTCTGGTATTAAAACCTCCTGTGGATACATACTTGTTATTTATATCTGTTAATTTTAGTAACAGGTTATATGTGATTATCTATAATATATATAAAATGCAACGTCTCTCTGTTTGTTTGTCTGTCTGTCTGTATGTCCGTTAGTACGCTTATCACTCGAGAACAACTTATCCGATTTACTTTTTTTTTTATTTATACATATGTTCTTTGGCCAGGTTATATAATAATAATAATCTATCACTATATTTATACACAGTCAGCGTAAATCCGCCATTAGGTTCTTCCGACCATAAACTACTTTCGACATCGAGTATTCTAACAATCAATGACAGAGAGGCGCCTAAACCGCGCAAGATTTGGCACTACAAGTCTGTTAAATGGGAAGATCTCATGGAATATTTTCGAACTTTCCCTTGGTTAGACGTTTGTTTTCGATCCGACGACCCATCTGACTGCGCCAGGGAGGTTTCCGATGTTATTTTGGCCGGTATGGAGGCTTACATCCCTTTTTCGAAGAAATGCCCTTCCAACGGCAAGCCTTGGTTTGACCGAAAATGCAAAGAAGCTGTTACTTCCAAACATCTTGCATACCGACAATGGCGCGAAAATCCTAACACCATAAATCGTATTACATTTGTTCGTGCCAGGAACAGATGCAAAGAAATTATCGACGAAACCAAGGAGGTACACAATCAACGGATTAGAAACAAACTTCTCGCCTGTCCCGGCAATTCAAGGTCATAAGGCAGTTAGTCAAAATTTCACCAAATCCACCATACCACCACTCACACGGCCAGATAATTCTATTGCAACGACACCTGTGGGAGAAAGCGAACTTGTTGGCTGAACTCTTTGCTTCACATTCTACTGTCTATTTCCAAGGAAAAACACCACCTACTATTCCCATAGTGCAGTCAAGGATGCCCGACGTTGTCTTCAGACAGCGTATCATAAAGCGTATTCTGATGAAGCTAGACACCAAAAAGGCTTCTGACGCTGACGGAATACCTACCATAGTTCTTAAAATCTGTGCGAGGGAACTAACACCAGTTTTCTGTAGACTTTTCAACCTATCCTACAGAAAGGGAATATTTCCTTCCTGCTGGAAATGTGCTACAGTTCAGCCGATACCTAAAAAAGGCAAGAAGACCTTGCCAAATAACTACCGACCAATCGCACTGCTTTCAATAATATCGAAAGTCATGGAAAAGGCTATCAATCAACATCTTCTAAAATATCTTGAAGGATTCAACATTATTAGCGATCACCAATATGGCTTTCGTAAAAATAGATCAACAGGAGATCTTCTGACTTATGTTTGGAACAATACAATGGAACACTTTGGAGAATCTCGAGCGGTTGCTCTTGACATATCCAAGGCATTCGACCGTGTTTGGCACGATCAGCTGTTGGCTAGGCTACGTTCTTATGGTATGTCGGAAAAGTTCTGTTTGTGGCTCTCATGTTTCCTCAGAGAGCGTTCTTCACGAGTGGCAGTCGACGGATTTCTTTCTAACACCTTCACTATCAACGCCGGTGTACCCCAAGGCTCTATACTGTCCCCTACTCTCTTTCTCATTTACATATCCAAGGCATTCGACCGTGTTTGGCACGATGGACTGTTGACTAAGTTACGCTCTTATGGTATGGCTGAAAGGTTCTGTTTGTGGCTCTCATGTTTTCTCAGAGAGCGTTTTTTACGAGTGGCGGTCGACGGATTTCTTTCTAACACCTTCACTATCAACGCCGGTGTGCCCCAGGGCCCCATACTGTATCCTACTCTCTTTCTCATTTTACATTAACGATCTGCTGGAAAAGACCGGGAATCCAATCTACAGCTCTGCAGATGACAGTACGCTTGTCTCTTCATTCACCTTGAACGGTCGGACATCGGCTGCTCAGGCGAATATGCGCCCACAGCAGGAGGTCGTTCAACTTAACAAAGACCTGGAAGAAATTCTATCTTGGGGTGACGGCAACCAAGTGGAATTTAATGCTACAAAAACCCAGGCGGCAGTTTTTTCTAAAAAAGTTAACGTTGCTGAACCCGACATAGTTATGTCGGGGCACTCCATTCCTCTAGCATCGTCGCTCAATTTGTTGGGCGTTAGTTTGGGAGCAAATATGTCCTGGCATGAACATGTTGCAGGCATAGCAAGGAGAGCTTCTCAAAAGTTGGGAATATTATTTCGAACCAGAAAGCTTTACACTCCACAACAACTGTTAATTCTTTACAAAGCTCAAATTCGACCAACTATGGAATACTGCTCCATGTTTGGAGCTCCGCTCCCAAACATACACTGCATTTGTTGGATTCTATTCAGAGAAGAGCTGTTCGTCTGATTGGAGACCGGAAGTGACCGTTGGCCTTGATTCGCTGGAACATCGAAGAACGGTTAGCGACTTGAGCCTACTCTACAAGTACTTTTATGGAAAGTGTTTGAAGGATGTGGCCCGGTTAATTCCTTCCAGAGCGGTGCATGTTAGAAGTACACGTCGCGCTAATTCTTCACATCCGTATGAGGTTCAGCTTGTTACTCCTCGTACAACGCTTTTCAAGCAGTCTTTTATATGGAGAACATCATCCCTTTGGAATAATTTGCCCAGGACTGTGTTTCCCACCGAGTACAATCTACAGCAATTCAAGAACAACGTGAATCGCTTTCTCCGCACACGTGTCGCTCCTGTAGCGCTTTAGGGACTTCCCTGTAGCACGTGTGCTAGACCCATAAAAAAAAATCTATATATATATATATAAAACGTAACGTTGCTCTGTATCTCCGTTAGTGCACTTAGCACTCAAGAACCACTTATCCGATTTACGTTTTTTTTAATTCATACATATGTTTTCTGGCCAGGTTATAGAATATATTTTATTACGTTAGGTAACATAAGGAATAAGCAATGACGATAATAGTGAATCAAGTCCACGCGAGCGGAGCCGCGGGCACTGCTAGTATATAACATATTAAAGTAAAAATTTCATGTTATTTACTTTTTTGCTATTAGCCAAAATTATGCAGTTCGTAAGACAGAACTTTTAAAAATACTCAGACAACCGGTCAATCATTTCAGGTCAGGTTAGACATGTGATCGCATTTTAATACAAACATTCGCAACCTTGACCTAAACTATCTTTTTAATTGATTCTAAATTTCAACAACCAACATCTTTAACTAACTGTTATGCATATTAAGAGTTTTATTTAAATTTCAATTTAACCTAATTGAATTAGTTAAAGAGAAGTGACACACTGGAAATCTAAATTCTTTGTTTTTTAGTAAAAGGTTGTAAAATTTTCAATAAGTTCAAGGACTTCTAACAAATGTTTAATTAATTATATTTGAATTTTGCCGGTTTCATCCTAACAGATCACAAATAGACCAACTCTACTCTTAAATACCTAAAATAGATGAAATCTTACATTAGTCAGTTGACCATATCCATAAGGCTCATAAAAACTCTCATTGTAATATGGGTTACTTCTCCAAAGGCCATATTTGTCCGGAGTTCTGTCCCCATGTCTTACAAGCTGTAAAGAATATTTTATCAACAAATGATTAGTACTATATACAGGGTGCGGCGCTAAAATCAGGACAAATTAAACATTTTTTTGAAACATAATTTTTGTTGCTAAAATGAAGAAGTTTATAATAATTATTTTTTTTTACTAATTTTTTTTGTTAGGTCATAAAGAACACATTTACTCAATATAACTCCCTTCTGCTTCAATGATGGCCTCCATTCTCGGTCTGAAGCGGTCGCCGGCCCGTTTTAATGAGTCACGGTCCATATCGGCGAATGCCGCTTCAATAGCAGCTCTCAATGATGCGACATTTGGATGTCTGAACTTGTTAATGACCCTTTCAACCACGCTCCATACATAGAAGTCCAAAGAATTTAAATCTAGCTCGTTGAATAGTCCGTTGAATGATTTCGGGTGTCCTGACAACGCTCTTCTTCGAGTACGTTTACCTTGCCGGCGTTGCAAAATCTTCGTTGGACTTCTCCGACTCTTTATATTTCGCGACAAAATCATACACAGTCGATCTTGGGTACGCGAAGAATCGAATGATTTCTGTCGCTGAGCGCTCAGCGAGAACACTTTCGATGATCGCGGCTCTTCGATTATACGCACTTGGTTTCAATATTGCGACTGTTTCGAGGTTATGAACGTCCACTACATGCGTCAAGCTATTTGGACGCCAATCGCGATCTCTCGAAGTGGTATAGAACGGCGGGAAATTCAAATTGAATTTCCCGCCGTATATATATATATATAATATATATATATATATATATATATATATATATATATATATATATATATATACATATATATATATATATATAATATATTATATATATTTTTTTTATTTTCATTTTATTTATATAATTCTACTGAAAACAAAAACCAACAACAAAAAAAGCCCAAAAGAAACAAAGCATATCGTTTTACCATACTTAAACGGATTTTCACAAAAAATTGAAAAAAACTTTTTAAAAAGCATAATATAAATATCGCTCATAGAGCCCATAACATACTGGCATTCAACTTTTCAAAATTAAAAATCAAAACACCAAAAAATAAAAAGAGCAATGTTGTATACCAGATTCCTTACAATAATTGTGAAAGTAGTTATATAGGGCAAACTAGCCAATATTTGGAAAATAGGATAAAGGGACACAGGTATGACAAAAATAATAGAACAGCACTAACAAAGCACGAAGAGAAAAAGAAACACGCATTTAATTATGAAGGAACCAAGATTTTAATCACTGAGAACAATAGGAAAAAAAATTATGATACAAAAAATACCAACCGCTATCAACAACAAAAAAGAAACAAATAACTTGAGCCAAATATGTTATAATGGCAGTACTGTAAATGCAATCTACATGTTTTATTCGTCCCAATTTTTAAATTAAAATAAAATAAATGACAATGAAAACTAATTAACATATGGTTCCTGTAACGAAAAATGAAAAAAAAAAGTGCGTTGTGATTCAGTGAAGTGGGTAAAAATAAATATTAACGTAAACATCCACGTCCAAGGTAAGAAGGGTCATAAAGTTAATTATTTTAGTTTTAATAAATTAATAATATGCATTTTCAAATAGCATTTTACTGATAAAATATGTAAAAATTTTAGCCAAACTCGACAAAAAAAAATAAAAAGTTTTGAGAAAGGCAAACTGTGCCGAAACTTCAATAAAAGGAAAGGATCACAATAAAATTTAGGAAGTTTCATTCTATAATTAACCTCCAAATCCAAGAAAATTGAAAAATAAAAATAAAAAAATACATACAGGGTCAAAGAAAAATAACAAAATCATACATATATATATATATATATATATATATATATATATATATATATATATATATATATATATATATATATATATACATACATATATATATATATATATATATATATATATATATATATATATATATATATATATATATATATGTATATATACAACCTGTTACTTGTTCAACTGTAAACAATTTGGTTCATTTATGTCCATGGTTCAGATAAAAACCAGGAAATTTGTTCGTAATACTATAAAACTTATAAAATATTTAACTCCTTCAGCTCTTTCTCCGAAGCGATGTCGCTCAAAAATTACATTATCTTTTGCTACTTCATATGTGTTTTAAATTTCATTGTAATATCAATAAAAAAACTATACAGGGTTACAGGGAAAGTCGTCCTAGATAATTAAGTACGTTATAGTTTAGGTCGTTTCTGACCGATTTGACTCTATGACATGATGTCCTAAACTTAACCGTTTTTCAAGATATTGAAGTTTAAATATTTTCTAAAAAAAACATGTTTTTTTTTGCTTTTATATCGATTTTTTTTATTAGAGGTTCTCGAGTGCGATTTTTTTTGGTTATTTTTAGTTAGTCTGTATGTCAAGTATCAAAAATCATCAAAACCTGACAGTTTCAAATGGCGGCTTGTTAATATTTCTGAATTACGAATTTTTACCAAGTGTTTCCTACTTTAAATCAATAAAGAGAAAAAAAAATGTATGGAAGTTATTCTGCAAATTATTCTAAAAACTTTTACGTCTTTTTAGCTATCAAAAAAGGTATAATACTAGGAGTTTAATAGGAAAAACTGTACACAGAATGACACCTAAAGCGGGCTCGGGTAGCAAAAGGTAAATTTTTAGTTCTAGGTGAAAATACGAAAAATACACAAATAATTATAATTCATGTTCTATATGGTCGCTCCTATTTCTAACACAAATTCTCATTCTTTTTCTTAAATTACTTTTCACAACGCTCGTTGTGAGGTGCCGCCTCATTTCGTCAGCCGCATCAATTATTTTTTGTCTTAGGACATCCACGTTTTTCGATAGGAGTCATCTGGTCGTTTACTAGACTTTTCATGTGACCCCACACATAAAAATCCATCGGTGTTAGGTCTGTGCTTCTCGCCGGCCAAGGTATGGGTCCGCCTCTTCCAATCCATTTGTTGGGATAATTGTCATTGAGCCATGCACGAACACTTCCTCTGTAGTGAGCTGGGCAGTCATCGTGTTGAAAGTACATGTTTTGTCTCAAACCAATAGGTAGGTCTTCCATCAAATTAGGTAAATCGTTCCGCAAAAAATTGTCGTATTCCTCACCATTCAAATTATCTGGCGGGAAGAATGGCCCAACCAAATAATTTGAAATTATACCCATCCACACATTTAAGCTGAATCTTGTTTGTGATCCTTTCGTTGTTTTTTTGTTTGGGTTGCCTTCCTCTTTAGAAGCCCAATAGTGGGCATTGTGGTAGTTTGTAAGACCGTCTTTGTCGAATTTCGACTCGTCAGTCCATAGTATTTTCTTAAAAAAAGATGCATCTCCGACATCGGTATTGAGCATAAATCTGCAGAATTCTAATCGTCGCAACGGATCCCCTTCTTCAATGACTTGCACGGGCGTATAGTGGTAAGGGTGTTGCCCAACAGTATGCATTACAAACCATACCTTCCACCGCGAAATACCAAGCTGTTGTGCGACAACATTTGTAGATGTGGTTGGGTCCACCTCAAAGAGACGTCGTATTTCGTTTTCTTCGTCTTCGTCAAAGATACGTGGTCGTCCTATGTCAGTCCGCCGTCTTTGTACGGAACCAATTTCTCGTAGTCTTCGATGAGTTCCATCAAATACGCTAACATCAGGTACACGACGAGTAGGATATCGCATTATGTATGCATCACGTGCACGCGACGACACTCCTTCGCAAAATCCGTAACACATTAGGATGTCAGCATATTCCTCGTTGGTATACGTTGCCATATTCACAAGCAGAGATCAAAATCCAATTACAAGCCAATTCACACAGTCAGAAAATGAAACACAGATATTTTTGAAAAGCGCGGTATAGCACATCTACCACGGACGAATCGCATGAGCAGACTAAAAATCATTCAATAATGTTTAGTGAACAGAAAATGTCACTCGCACAGAGAGTACCCCCCGGAAAAAAAAAATGCTTACCCAACCCTTTTTATTGTTTGAAGGTGCAGGTAGTAAACCGGTAATTGGTAGTATCTAAATTCTATTATTATGTTACTCTACATTTGGGCCTATTGAAATCTCATTTTCTTAGAATTTTCAATAGATCCAGTAGATATACCGTTTTAGATAGCTATAAAGACGTAAAAGTTTTTAAAATAATTTGCAGAATAACTTCCATACATTTTTTTTTCTCTTTATTGATTTAAAGTAGGAAACACTTGGTAAAAATTCGTAATTTAGAAACATTAACAAGCCGCCATTTAAAACTGTTAGTAACTAGTTCAAATTTTTTTTGATGATTTTGGATACTTGACATACAGACTCACTAAAAATAACCAAAAAATCGCACTCGAGAACCTCTAATAAAAAAAATCGATATAAAAGCAAAAAAAACATGTTTTTTTTTAGAAAATCTTTAAACTTCAAAATCTCGAAAACGGTTAAGTTTAGGACATCATGTCATAGAATCAAATCGGTCAGAAACGACCTAAACTATAACGTCCTTAATTATCTAGGACGACTTTCCCTGTAACCCTGTATAAATATAACTTTACCACATGAACTAGAACTAAAGTATCAGTATCATTATTACAACTTTTTTCACAGGTTTTCAATTCATTTGTACATACAGCTGTTAGAAATAGTATTAAGATATAACACAATCGTACTTGTTTCATCATCTTTACGTCTGTACTCTGATTATTTCAAGTGACTACTAAACGTATTCCATAAAAATTTTTGCATGAAAAAATTATTATTTAATTGAATGATTTAAAATGTCGCTGGGCTCACACAGAATATATTGATGATATGAAACTAATTTTGCACTGAGATTATTTTGTCGAATATCTTAATAAAGGAACAAACTTCATGGGAAATATACTAGTGTAACACTGTTTAACAATTTTGTAAAAAAACAGAAAGAAGAGAGTAATTGATTTAATCTTTTAATTAAATTGTTTTACTATGTTTTATTGATACGTCGTACATTATATTATGTCATTGGAATCTTTAATTCTATACCCCAGAGGTAAAGTGTTAGTTAGATGAACGAATTTTCAAAATTGTTATTACACTATTCTATATTCACTGTTTAGACTTTTCCCGGTTTGCAATGATGCGATGATAACTCCAAAATCACAAATTTTCTGATTACGACAATTTACCCCTGAAGTATAGAATTTTGCTTTATATATATATATATATATATATATATATATATATATATATATATATATATATATATATATATAATATATATATATATATATATATACATATATATATATATATATATATATATATATATATATATATATATATATATATATATATATATATATATATGTATATAAATATATATATATATATATATATATATATATATATACATATATATATATATATATATATATATATATATATATATATATACATATATATATATATATATATATATATATATATATATATATATATATATATATATATATATATATACATATATATATGTATATATATATATATATATATATATATATATATATATATATATATATGTATATATATATATATATATATATATATATATATATATATATATATATATATATATATATATATATATATATATACATATATATATATATATATATATATATATATATATATATATATATATATATATATATATATATATATATATATATATATATATATATATATATATATATATATATATATATATAT
>CM032455.1:13887484-13914984 GCA_019049505.1 Pachyrhynchus sulphureomaculatus | reverse complement strand
ATATATATATATATATATATATATATATATATATATATATATATATATATATATATATATATACAGTCCCTGGCCAAATTATTAGACGCACTGCAAGATTTCATGTAAAATATTAATTACCGAGTGATATTGTACCGTTTTATTATTTTAAATTTTAAATTGATTTGTTTTTTATTTTTATATTATCCAATCAATTACCTATTTATTTGACATAAATAAAACAGCATTAATTTAGAAAAGCATAAGTTTATTAAGTTTTAAAGAAAAGTGAAATTAATGTTAGTAAAAGTCAATATTTAGTTGAGCCACCTTTAGCCGCTATCAAAGCTTTAATTCTGCGCGGCATGCTATCAATGCAAGATTGTACTGTCTCCTGCATTTGAGGATGATGATTCCACACATGAATAATCTTTTCTAGGAGCTGGGTTTTGTTGGTAATCACATCTTTAGCCACTTCTCTTTTCATCAGCTCCCACACATTTTCAATGGGGTTCATATCAGGGCCAATCCAACAGAGGGATATTTTTTTTCTGCCAAAAAAGCTTTAACAGACCGAGCAGTGTGGCAGGGAGCTCCATCTTGCATGAAAGTGAATGGTTCCCCATTTGGAAACCATTCTCTGAGCTGCGGAATCAACCGATTTTGTAATATTTCTTTGTACTGATCTTGCCTCATTATTCCTTTGACGACGTACAGACGTCCAGTGCCCTTGCCGCTGATGACTGACCAAATCATCACTTCGGTGGGATGTTTAACCGTCGGGACGACACAATCAGGATGAAACTTTTCTCCATGACGACGACGCACATACTGAGCTTTATTCTGCAAAATTTCGAATGTGCTTTCGTCACTGAAGCAGACCTGTCAAAAATAGGAAAAATATATAAAACTTCCATGTTTATTTGCTTTATTTAACTGAAAATGATAATAATGTATCAATTATTGATTAAATTGCTGTATCTTACCGATCTCCAGAAGTCCACATCTTTGTCTTGCCATTGTTTGGCCCACTTCAGGCGCTTTGCTTTCATTGCAGCTGTTAACTTGGGCTTCCTGGCGGGGCGACAGGCCTTAAAATCTAATTCTTTCAATTTTCTTCGAACAGTGCGCTCAGAAGCATTTACGCTAGCATCCTGGAGTTGTGATTTTATTACCTTTGTGGTAGCAAATCTGTTTTCTACACAAATTTTCTTCAAACATCTCTCTGACCGTGGAGTGAAAAATTGGTTTTCTACCACATCTTTTCTTTCTTTTCGGGCTTAATTCCTTCCCTGACTCAATTTTCTTTTTTATGCGTCGTACACTAGCTTCAGAAACCTCCAATCTTCGTGATATTTCTCGGTTTGTAAATGTTTTCGCAATCACAAGGGCCTTCACTTCAGCTTTTTTACGTGGTGAAAGATCGCC
The DNA here is from genome assembly GCA_019049505.1 of Pachyrhynchus sulphureomaculatus. Lineage (NCBI taxonomy): Eukaryota > Metazoa > Arthropoda > Insecta > Coleoptera > Curculionidae > Pachyrhynchus > Pachyrhynchus sulphureomaculatus. The sequence goes on along the minus strand of CM032455.1, from coordinate 13,913,577 downwards.
TTTTCTACCCATAATGAAAATAGTCCAATTACTTTTTTAAAACACTGGAATGGATAAAAGGGGTGAAAGTATCAGTAGGCTTGTAGTGACAAAAATGCAAAAAAAACTTATTATTAATGTTTTTTTTCAGGGGACATTCTACATTCAGTGCTTCTTCTGGTCGTCTTAATAAATTTAGAATCCGCCACGACATAAGTTTTAAAGCGATTTCAGGAGCTTCGGTTATTGCTGAACATGTTTCATTATTCTGGGAAAAATGACCTTTTTTAATTAAGGGATATTCACCGATAGACATCTATAATGCCGATGAGACAGTTCTGTATTTTAGGGCTCTACCTAACATTAAAAAAAATGTGTTGCTGGTAAATATCCAAAAAAAAGGTTTACAATTTTGTATTTTGCAAATATGACGGGAGAAAAAGAAAAAGTCTTAGTCACTGGTCAGGCAGCTAAACCCAGAGCATTTAAAAATATTAACATAAACAATCTGCCTGTAACATGGATATATAATAAGAAAGCTTGGTTAACAGGAGAAATTATGACAAAATGGTAGCAAGATCTAGATTGGAAAATGACAAAAGAAAAAAGAAACATTTTGTTATTTTTAAACAATGTAAAAGACGTCCGCTTAAAAATATAAAAATCTTGTTTTTGCCCAACTGAACATGAGCTTGTCAACCACTTGACCAGGGAATTATACCTGATAGTAACCATTGAAACTGCTGGTACAGCTTTTGAATTATTTAAGAAAATTACGCCATCGGATGCAGTTTACTTTGCAAAAACCGCTTGGGAACAAGTAACCAAGGTTAAAAATCGGGTGGTATTTTTCCCCATTCTTGTTTTAATCCGATCCAAAGTTCGTCCCGGTTTTTTATATTTCTTTTCCTAATTTCTTTACCCAGATAGTGCCAAAGATTCTCTATCGGGTTCAAATCAGGTGATTGTGACGGCCAGCGCATCACCCGAATCCTTTGTTCAGAAAACCAATTCTTGGCCAAGCGAGATGTGTGTTTGGGTCATGTCATTATCTTGTTGAAAAATCCATTACAGTGGCCCGATTTTTGTGCTAGGCTTATTGACTCTATGGGCAGAAGATGTCAAGATGTGATTGACGCAAAAGGATATCACACTAAATATTAAATATTTTCGACATCTCAGTCGTCTTAGTGGAATTTTTATTTTTATAACAAAAATGTTTCCATACTTTTGTTTGTGCATAATTTTTGTTACGTTAAAAACTAAGCACATTTCTAATAAACAATAACTGTTTTAGTCTTCAAAATATTTGTTAGCATGTACACGATTAATAAATAAATATGGTAATTGTAAACCGTTTAAATGTTAAGACTAGAGATGGGAATTTAAATGTTTCCATACTTTTGTTCGCTACTGTAAATATATATATATATATATATATATATATATATATATATATATATATATATATATATATATATATATATATATATATGTATTATGTATATATATATATATATATATATATATATATATATATATATATATATATATATATATATATTAGGGTGATCGCAAAAAATCGATGTCGGAATTTTGTTCGTCTGAACCCCACAAAACGATTCCCCTTTCCAGATATTGAGATAGCCGAAATTTGAGCTCGATTAAACGACGTTAACCCGTGTCGCTCGTCGCTCAAAGTTTGAAAAAATCCAAATTTTTGGCCAAAAAGCTGACATATGGAGCCATAACTCCAGAACGGTAAATAATAGAAACACGCTTAATATCTCAAAAGAAAGCTAATATTGTTCTTCAAAATTTATATTCTATACATAATTGTTGTTATTTTAAGTCAAACCGAGTTACAACAGCCTTTAGCCCCAAAAACGTGACCTGGTACCAGTAGGAGCCAGTTTGGAAGTATTCTAAGAATTTTATGGGTTTTTACATAATGTGTCTCGGAATTAACATTTTTTTTGTTAAAAAGTATTTTGGAACTCAATTTTCAAACATAAAGAGCCATTTGTTCAAATTTAATCTTTTATTATATGGGGATTACCTGACTAGTTTACCAAAGAAAGACCCGTTTGACAGGTAACAAGGAGGGTGAATCTAATTTCTATTTTAGGGATGGTGATTTTTACTTCAGCGTACAACCGACCTTTTATTTATTCAGTTTAGTTTCTAAAGTGCCTTTGAGCTGGTTAGATCGAACAATTATCTAGTAAAGATATTTTAACGTTTTTTTTTTTAATTTTCCAAGTGTGTGTGTTATTGTTTTTATAACTGTTATAGTATTATTTTAAAAGACATTTGAAAACATTTTATTGAAATTAAAGTTTGCAATATATTTTGTTTCATTTTCCAAGTTAACTGTTATTTACCTATTGGCCTCTGAAATGGCATCCACATCAGGTGTACAAAGCCGGACCAAGGATAAAATATTTCTTGTGGGCTATCCCATTCACCAGATCACCGGTTGTAAACTACCCTCAAATCGTCAAGTTTTGTGTGCTTTATTTTATAATTTACGTACTGTGAAATTAACTGTAAGAGAATCAGCAAAACTTACAATACGAGAAGTGTTCATTTTTTGGGAGAAAGCTCGAATCCCGACTAAACATGAGCAAGATGCAATTACTAAGCTGGAAAAACTTCACGCCGAGTGGAGAACTCTTCAAAAAAAACCGGAAGAAAACATCGAAAACGCCCAAGAACAAATTTAAACAGTTTGTTGAAAAGTTGGATGATCTCTTTGATATTGCTCAACAAGATACCTTGACTCTGATGAAATCGGAAGAAGATAAGGCGTTTCTCGTGAAACAGAGGCAGAAGAGCCGCCCAGGTTCCATGACTGGAGTGGATCTCAAGTTGTCTCGAGCTGAAGAAATCAAGGTGCAAAAGGAACTTGCAAAAATGAACCGACAATTCCAAGAAGCAACTTTTTATATTGGTGAGTTTTTTTTTTATTATTAGTATTCTAAAAAATAGATAAACAAATAAGTAAATAGTTTCATTATAATTGAAAGAAAATTGTACATGAGAGCATGATTTGGCATCTTTATATGATTGAGTTTATATTTTTTAAATAATACCTTTTGATAATTAGAAGTAGGTAATTTAGTACCTATGTATTATTACTATTCTGCTAAAACGACAAGTTTTTATAGTCTTTTTTTTTCTCTTTCTTTTTTGTTGCTTCTTAGAGACGGATGATGAAGACAAGTTCGAAGAAGGAGAAGAAGACACTGAAGAGGATAGCATCTACCAGGAACTTGAGAGCTTGGAGGAAATGGACATCCCTGAAGAAGCTGCAGAAGATCCAGGACCATCTGAGAGCAAGAGGATGAAAGTTTCATTTACAAGGGGCGTTTTTAAAGAGATTTTAAACATGAAATTGTCCATTTTATTAGATCGATTTAAGGTATCCGACAGAAATGCCACGAGAATTTTAAGAGCTACTCTAGAAGCACTAAACCTTGACCCTCTTGAGTACAAAACTTTATTACATGATAGAAGGCAAATGTTCAGAAAACAATATAATAAAAAAATTTTTGATAAAGTAAACATTCCTGAAAACTTTTACCGGGTGTTTTAAAAAATGAACAATGTGAGCGAATAGCTATAGCTATTTCATATGGCGAAAAGGAACAGCAGCTGGGAGTTCCTGTAACAGCAAACAGCGCTGGAGAGGAGCAAGCCGTAGCCGTATATGAATGCCTACATGAATGGGGTCTTCTCAACACCGTCAAGGCGATGTGCTTCGACACTACAGCATCCAACACGGGAAGACTCAAAGGAGCATCGTCATATTGGAGCAAATGTTAGGAAGAGAATTGTTATACCTAGCTTGCCGTCACCATATCTTGGAAATTCTGTTAAGAGGCGTATTCGACACAAAAATGGGATCAACCACTGGACCTCATCCAGATATTTTCAAGAGATTCCTCACTGCGTGGCCCAAGATAGACAAAGGAAAATACGACACAGGTATCAGTGACAATCTAATACAAATGCAGCTAACTCCAGAAGTAATTGCAAATAATGTCAAAATAATGACTTCCAAGAAGGATTGAAAATTGTCAAAACATTAAAAGTAGTTAATGATATGGCTGAGCGTGGTGTTAAATTAATAACCGACTTTAACGACCTTCTGACAAAAGATGAAGACCAAAAGCAATATGTCCTGCAAGTTGTAAGTAAATGCCGAGCCTTATAACCTGATGTTTCAAAAACTACTTTAACAAAAGCTCTAGAATAGATTAGATAACTATGTAAAATTATCAACTCATGTAGGTACTACGTCTGTATCTTTTCTGTGTCTGTTTTGTATGTATTATATACCTAATTTTTATATTTTAAAATAAAAAATGTCATTAGACTTATCAGTATTACTTGTTTTTTTTTATTATATTTCTATTTTAAACTCAAAAATATACCAAAAAAAGCAAAATTTATCACTTAATAACAAAATATACGAAGTATGCTCCTAGTGGTACCAGGTCACGTTTTTGGGGCTAAAGGCTGTTGTAACGCGGTTTGACTTAAAATAACAACAATTATGTATAGAATATAAATTTTGAAGAACAACATTAGCTTTCTTTTGAGATATTAAGCGTGTTTCTATTATTTAACGTTCTGCAGTTATGGCTCCATATGTTAGCTTTTTGGCCAAAAATTTGGATTTTTTTCAAACTTTGAGCGACGAGCGGCACGAGTTAACGTCGTTTAATCGAGCTCAAATTTCGGCTATCTCAATATCTGGAAAGGGGAATCGTTTTGTGGGGTCCAGACGAACAAGATTCCGACATTTTTTTCCCTCTCTATGAGATCCGGTCACTAATATATATATATATATATATATATATATATATATATATATATATATATATATATATATATATATATATATATATATATATATATATATATATATATATGCCAATATGCCATATATATATGCCAAGAAGGTAAGGTTTTAATTCGATCTGAACACTATACTGTATTCAACTGAGAATTGCTATTGTTTGCTGTATTCGAATGAGCAAAATTGGGTCGATCAAAATCAATTTACATTCTCCTAGTATTATTTTTCATGTTTCTACTATATTTCCTCTTTCATAGCGACCTCTATACAATAGCGTAAAGTTGTCAGAAAACTATCTAACTTGTGTCAGAAAAATAGGTAAAGAATTCATTTCATTTGCGCTGAAAAAAACACACCTTAGTAGTGATTGATTACCAATAAGTCATTTTAAAAATAGGAAATTAGCAGAAAACTTTTGATCTCTACAAAATTAATACTCTTTAACTAAGCTCTTAAAAAAAATGAAAATTAATAGATGCATGCAGCAGATTGTAACTACATAGCGACAGCACTTCTGCAATCGACTTTCCCACTTTGTTTTATATGGATAAAAAGGGAAAAATCGGTAGCTACTATGTAGAAGCACAGTAAAATAGAAGCTACGTCCATCCCCGGAACGCCAGCATTATTTTGAAGTATACTCAGTGTATTTTTCAAAGTTCACCGGGGTCTCCATTCGGTGGTCGTTCTGCCTCTGTTAGATGTTAAATAACTACCGTTTCTTGGTAGTGGATATTTATCTAAATGACTATTCTTAAACACTGTATAGTTTCAATAGTATTTTATGATTTTTTCTGGTTCTAAGCTTATTAATATACGAGGTTGGTTTGAAAAGTCCGTGCAAAGTCCGAGAGATGGCACCACCGGCGCGTATCAAGGTCAAGTTTAGTTAGTAGCATCTCTTGAATGAACGCACATCAAGGTTCAGCCATATTGGTCTATTTCTTTGTGTTTGGCATTCGTGTGAATCAAGGAAGTCGAGTGATTTTCAAGAAATGGACGAAAAAGAATTTCGTGTGGTGATTAAACATTACTTTATGAAAGGCAAAACGCCTCAGGAGACTAAGGAGAAGCTTGATAAACATTATGGTGACTCTGCACCTTCGATTAGAACAGTTTATAAGTGGTTTCAAAATTTTCGGACTGGCCATATGGGCACAAGTGACGCTGAACATTCTGGACGGCCTGTGGAGGTTACGACTCCAGAAATCATTGATCAAATCTATGATATGGTGATGGATGACAGAAGAGTTAAGGTGCATGAGATTGCTAGTGCTGTGGGCATCTCGACTGAACGGGGTACATAATATTTTGCATAAACATTTGGACATGAGAAAGCTATCCGCAAGATGGGTGCCGCGATTGCTCACGCTTGACCAAAAACGGAATCGTGCGAAGTGTTGCAAGGATGGTTTGCAGCTATTCCAGAAGAATCCGGAGGACTTTAAGCGTCGTTTCGGCACTGTGGATGAAACATGGATACATTACTATACTCCTGAGACCAAACAACAATCTAAACAATGGGTAACCAAGGGGGAATCTGCACCAAAAAAAGGCGAAGACCGTTCCTTCGGCCGGAAAGATTATGGCGACTGTCTTTTGGGATTCGCAAGGGATAATCCTCATCGACTATCTGGAAAAGGGTAAAACTATTACAGGTGAATATTATTCATCGTTATTGGACCGTTTGAAAACCGAGCTGCAAGAAAAACGCCCGCGATTGGCCCACAAGAAAGTCCTTTTCCATCACGACAACGCACCAGCACACACCTCAGCAGTTGTGGTCGCAAAAATTAATGGAAATAGGATTCCAACTCGTTTCACATCCCCCCTATTCTCCAGACTTGGCTCCCTCGGACTACTATTTGTTCCCCAATTTGAAGAAATGGCTGGCGGGACAAAGATTTTATTCAAACCAGGAGGTGATTGCAGACACTAATGGATATTTTGCAGACTTGGACAAATCCTATTATTCGGAAGGGATCAACAAACTAGAACATCGTTGGACGAAGTGTATAAGCCTAAAAGAGGCCTATGTCGAAAAATAAAAAAGGTTTACCCCAAACACATAAGTAGTTTTTATTTTTGCACGGACTTTTCAAACCAGCCTCGTATAATAACATTTTAAGCTGTTAAAGGGATGAGGTAGGAATTAAAGGTGCTACATCGTATATATTATGTTACTTAGAACCAGGTCATTTTTTTATTCCTTTCAATTCAAACGGAGTAAGACGTAGAGTCGTTCAATATTGTCTAGTTTCAATAGTATTATTATAATTTTTTCGGCCTTTTCGTCGAAATAGATCCAAAATTTTAAACACAAATATTTATAATATTAAAACATATAATGAGCTTCGGCGAAATGTATGGATGTCGATATGTTATATGATTTCAATAGAATTATGGAAATATTTCCTGATTATTTGTGGAATCTACAAATTTTATGAATTATTATTTACAGTAAAACCTATAAGGAGTTTAAAAGATGGAGGCGTAGGTTACAGAGGTTGCTTCATATTACCATATGTCCCGTTCAGGGTACTTAGGAAGGAGTTACAAAGGAGGTAGTTTATAAATCGTAATATACTTCCATTTTAGGGATTTTGGAGTATATGTTATTTTTCCATTATTTCAGTTATTTGTATGTGTATGTGGGGGATAGAGGGGTTGATTCGTAGATATCTTGTTTAATGTCCTCAGAATTTCTGCAGTCGAGGAATCTAAAATTTGTGCTCTTTTTTCATTATTTTTAAAGATATATGGTCAAGCAAATAAGGGTTAATGGGGTAAGGGAGGAAGTTAGAGGGATCGATTCATATATACTGTGTTATAGGTCCTTGGTAGCGTCAGGAATATGAAAATTGTGTTATATTTTTACTATTTTAAATTTTAACAGAAAAAAAGTAAATAAAGCGGTTAATAAAAGGTTTTCGCTATAAATACCCTTAAATCCCATACAACTTCAACTTTATTTTCTGGGTTTAATATCTATTCCTATCAGGAACCTATCGTAAAAGTATCGTCTAGTAGTATTTGGATTAAGGTATTCTTTATCTTGATAAAATCAAAATCAGCATTTATTGTTTGCAAGAAAAGTCTGGGTAAATTACTTTAACGATTTCTTCTAAATATAAAGGAACTAATAGAAGATTTCGTCAAAAAACTTCCACTCACTGTAGCGTATAAACAGTACTGTCAGACCGACAGTCTAGGGCACCAATTCAAGCAACAATAAAGAGGGTTCGATTACGTGTTGGAATCAGGTACCCTCAATTCCACCTTGTAAAAATCGACTCCGCATAGTGCTTGATCACCTATCACGATTAAATCCTCTACTAGGCAGAGAGTGGACTCTCGTTCCACTATTCGAAGCCTCAAAACTGCATAACTTTGCCTTGAGAAGCCCCACTCATTGAGGGAATAATTAATTTGAATGGTATGAGTTATTTTTATTTCTTTCACGTATACCCCCGAATAGACGACAAATATGGTTGATATGTAGTAAATTTTAACACTACTAAAAGTCCAGACACTCCTTAATTCTACGGAACTTTATACTATTAAATAAAAATCTTACTTGGCCATTCTTTAGCCAGACCCTTCATACAATAACCTCCAATTTTGTTTTTTGCCATGCTTCTTGGATTTAGTTATCTCAGCTTGCTGTGAGCTTACGAAACAAAAGAAAAGGGATGACGCCTTTCTTTAGAATGTTCCAAATGAGATCTCCATATTTCGTTGCGGGGTACGCTTGTTATCCTAAAATTTTTGAAAATCTGCAAAAAGTCGTTAAATGGCTCAAACCGGTGGAACGGCTCCTTCCGAGCCGATAAAGAATATTTGTGCTATCATAGAAGAAAGGGATCAACAGATTTTAGAACTGGATATTAAAAGTAAATGTAAGTATTGTTATTTAAATAAAACTAATCTCAATAAAATAATTATTATTAAGATACCTGCGAGGAGTCTTTAAATTTCAGGGTGTACATTTAGAGTTTTGAAAATAAAACGGTTAATAAAGTAGACTCTCTGTACATCTTAGTGTTCAGGCTTAAGCATCATAAAAATGATGCAAAATTCAAATAAAACCTTTTCCTGTCTGTACGCATATCTTATTAATGGCCTATTAATTTTCAGAAAATAAACATGTAACAGTAATATTATTAGTTAATGAGATATGTGGTACAACTTACTTTTTAAATTCATGCTCTGTACCATATTCTTTTTTCCTAGAACCAACCGATTTATATAAAACTTCCTAAATTATAAAATTGTTAGGACCTAAATTTTCAGCAGGTATTGATTCAGGTTCATCTATGACGGTAAGGAAAATTGTGGAATTTATATCTCATGCAGGGACGTACCAATCGGAAATAGTGCCTAGGGTGAGCATCAAAGTTGCACCCTTTGCAAATTATCTAAATATAAAAATAAACAGATTTTTTTTATTTTTTTTTTTATGGGTCTAGCACACGTGCTACAGGGAAGTCCCTAAAGCGCTACTGGAGCGACACGTTGGTGGAGAAAGCGATTCACGTTGTTCTTATATCGCTGTAAATTGTACTCGGTGGGAAACACAGTCCTGGGCAAATTATTCCAAAGGGATGATATTCTCCATATAAATGACTGCTTGAAAAGCATTGTACGAGGAGTAACAAGCTGAACCTCATACGGATGTGAAGTACTAGCGTGACGTGTACTTCTAACATGCACCGCTCTGGGAGACATTGAGCGGACCACATCCTTCGAACATTTTCCATGAAAATACTTGTAGAATAGGCTCAAGTCGCCAACCGTTCTTCGATGTTCCAGCGAATCAAGGCCACCTGTCAGTCCCGGGTCTCCAATCAGACGAACAGCTCTTCTCTGAATAGAATCCAACAAATGCAGTGTATGGTTGGGAGCGGAGCCCCAAACATGGGAGCAGTATTCTATAGTTGGTCGAATTTGAGCTTTGTAAAGAATTAACAGTTGTTGTGAAGTGTAAAGCTTTCTGGTTCGAAATAATATTCCCAACTTCTGAGAAGCTCTCCTTGCTATGCCTGCAACATGTTCATGCCAGGACATATTTGCTCCCAAATTAACGCCCAACAATTGGAGTGATTATGTTAGGGGAATGGAGTGCCCCGACATAACTATGTCGGGTTCAGCAATGTTAACTTTTTTAGAAAAAACTGCCGCCTGGGTTTTTGTAGCGTTAAATTCCACTTGGTTACTGTCACCCCAAGATAGAATTTCTTCCAGGTCTTTGTTAAGTTGAATGACTTCCTGCTGTCTGCGGATATTCGTCTGAGTAGCCGATGTCACAGTGTTCAAAGTGAATGAAGAGATAAGTGTACTGTCATCTGCAAAGCTGTAGATTAGATTCTCGGTCTTTTCCAGCAGATCGTTAATATAAATGAGAAAGAGAGTAGGAGACAGTATGGAGCCTTGGAGTACACCGGCGTTGATAGTGAAGCTGTTAGAAAGAAATCCGTCGCCTGCCACTCGCAAAGAACGCTCTCTGAGGAAACATGAGAGCCAGAAACAGAACTTTTCAGACATAAAATATGTCTATATTAGTGTATAAAATAATATACACTAAATAAAACAGTCATAAATCTTACAAAACATTTTTATTTTGATTTTTAAGTTCAATAATTGGCACCACCCTAGGTATGCCACTGATCCCATGCAATAATATTAAATAATTGTTTTGAATAATAATAATAATCATCTTTATTATTAGCCAAGCTAAACAAATGCAATTACAAAATATGTATCATTACAAACTAACTTAAATGCTATGGTTATCTATTATGTAGCTTCTTAACAATTTTTTAAAGTTTACAAAGTTTGCATTTTTCAAATTTATTGGAAGATTGTTAAATTCTATATTCCTTGTATGATGAATTTACAGTGGGAACATAAAAGTCCAATCTATTTCTAGTGTTATATGCGTGAATGTCATTGACAAATTGTAATTTTTCTAAAGTATGTTCAGGGTGCATTCTATTTTTAATTTTAAAAACAACTATCATTGTATTTAAAAAGATATTTTGTTTTCCACTTAATAAGTCTGTTGTTTTCAACATATCTTTTATTCTTGAATACCTATTACAATCTATTATACATCTTAATGCCCAGTTTTGTTTTTTTTTGGAGATTATCTATATCTCTTTTGTTGAACATAAAGAGAATTGTGGAACCATAATTCAGGTGGGGCATTATTATTGTCTTATATATTAGTAATTTAGCCCAAGTACTTAAATTTTTACCTATTCTCCATAAAATTTTTTTTTTTTTTGATACTTTTTTGTTATATAAGTGGTATGACTAGAGAATAATAGATTTTCATTAATAACTACACTCAAATATTTACATTCTTTAACTTGTTCAATTCTGTCATTGTCTATCATAATACCATTATGAGTAGTGTTATCCAGAGTATTATTTTTGTCTTTTAGTATCATAAATTTGGTTTTTTTAACATTGACACTAAGACTATTACAACATAGCCATTTGTGTAACCTAAGTCTTCATTTATTGTTTGCACTAGATCTGTTATGTTATCACTTTCATAATAGAGGATTGTGTCATCTGCAAATAGCTGTAATTTACATTTTTTTATGACTTTTACTATATCAATTATATACAACATGAATTAAGTCAAGTCCTAGCACTGTGCCCTGTGGAACACCATGACTATTGATCTTAATAGGAGATAATGCTTCATTATATTTTGTTTGTCATGTTCTGCTGTCCAGATATTCCCTCAAAACCATATTTTTCCAATTTCTGAACCAACAACTTTCTGTTTATAGTTTTAAAAGCCCTTTGAAAGTCCGACCAATTTTTTCTCACCTATAGAAGACTTCCACTTGGAAATAACAATCTGTAGTGCACTTTTACAAGAATGGTTTTTCCTCAAACCAGCCTGACAATATGTAAGCAACCTGGTTTCTTCTCTGTATTTTCTCATTTGTTTGCTTATAATAGTTTCAAAAAGTTTTTCATACGTAGCTACCATATTAATTGGTTGATATTCTTCACATCTATTAGTGTTAGTTACTTTTTTCTATAGAAATAATTGTTGCATTTTTCCATTCTTGGGGGAAGCTTTCTCTTTCTAGTCTAGTGTTAATTAGTTTCAGAAAGCAATCCCCAATTACTTCAACTGCTAGTTTTAAAACTCTGACATTGCCGCGAGTGATAGGCGCATGCCAAGAAGAATGGTGGACTACATCGTAAAAAAATTTTCTGCGGGACATGAAATTCTCAACTAAAAACGTTCAGGAAGGCCTCGAAAAACGGTTCCCGCTGAAGACAGAGCTATAACAATGTTCAGCAGACATAATCGCCGCTTAACCTCACCAGAAATCACGGCTCAAGTAAACCTGGAGCGGCCCCATCCCTATCAGCGTGAAAATCGTGAAGAACAGGTTACCAGAGGGTGGATTACACGGTAGAGTTGCAGTGAGAAAACCACTTCTTAGGTAAGTGAATAAACGTAAACGATTAGAATGGGACCGAGAACATGAAAATTGGACATCAGAACAATGGCATTCTGTCCTCTGGAGCGAGGAATCTAAATTCGAAATTTTCGGTTCAAATCCACGAGTTTACGTGCGACGGTCAGCTGGAGAGAGGATGTTGGAAGCCCGTCAGTTGCCTACAGTAAAACATGGTGGAAGTTTAGTAATGGTTTGGGGTTGTTTTAGCAACGGTAAAATTGGAAAAATCTTTAGGATAGAAGGCATCATGCGAAAAGAACAGTATTAAGAAATTTTGCTAACTCAAATGCTTCCTTCTGGAAGAGATATTTTTCAGGAGGAATTTATTTTTCAGCATGAGAACGATCCTAATCATTCTGCAGAACAAATTAGAGAACTTTTGGACCAATGGAAATCCGATAACGTCCTGGAAGTGATGACTTGGCCTCCACAATCACCCGACTTGAACGCCACCGAATTGCTGTGGGAGCATTTAGATACTGTGTTCGAAAATTCAATCCAACATCAGAAAATCACTTGTGGGAACTTTTACAAGCAGAATGGGTTAAAATAACCGAAGAAACTACTGGGCAGAATGCCGAAACTCTGTAAAGCGGTAATTAAAAACAAAGGAGGTCACATAGATGAGAAAAATCCTGGAAAATCATGAATATTTTTCTGATTTTCTAGGCTGTAAATAATGTGAAAATAAATAATAATTCATTGAAATTTAAAGAAAAAAATAATATCTGGGTTTTTGTTGTCTTGGGACTGAAATAACTAGGTGGGCAAATACTTTCTGATGTCATTATTCTTGAAATGGTCCCAGCAAAAATTGAAAATTGCCTCTTTGCATTAAAAATATAATTAACTGATAGCTGTAGTCATGTACATTTATAGAAGAAAATATTTCTTTAAAATCAGTATTATTTATCGAGTTATAAGCCACTGAATTTTAATGCAGCCTTTAATTAAATAATTAATATCTTCACCTGTACCGTTGCACAGTGTTTTTATAATTCCATCGTAAGCTTTAAGTCGCCTAATATTATTTTTATCAATAAAAATTGATGGCAATACAGTTGAGCATGCCCACGAAGATAGTTCCTGAAAATATCAAAACAAAAATCATTAACTTTTGTCGGTCTAATTAACTACCAAAAAAAGTAAATTTAAAATCATAAGTCTAAATCTTAAATTTCCCTAAAAATTATTTATTAAGCAAAGTTAGGTCACTTTTGAGGTTTTACGAAAGCTAAATCAAATGTCGTGATTGCTTAAAAAAATGCAAGTGCAAGTTGAACTTTCACAATTAGTGTTCCGTATGTTGATTGTTTTTAATTTAAAAAAATTTTGTTAGGATGGTATAAAATGATCAGTGACTTCACAAAACAAGCCCCAAATGAGTTTTCAACAAAGTTTGTTTCCAGTCTTTACTGAAAATTGGTGACCTTGAAATTTTGGTTTTTTTATATATCAGATAGATTATTAAAGGTAATGATAATTTTCGTTCAATCTATACCCCGTGGAGAATATTCCAGGATTTTTTCAAAATTTTTCGATCAGTGCTTTTCGAGATAAGGTAGGGGACAGCGATTTTTTTTTACGATTTTTTTAAAAGTAATACGAAGAAAAGTGTGCGCAAGTATTACATTATATATATATTTTTTACTCGTGTTTTCACAAGCTTTCATTTGACACCACACTCAATGACCTAGTAAAAATTTTTTTTTTTCGTTTCCGATTTCACCCCTCAAAATGAATCCCTTAAGTCAAAATTTATGTTACGGTGATATAAAATGTTCAGTGACTTCACAAAACACACCCCAAATAAGTTTTCAACAAAGTTTATTTCCAATCTTTACTGAATATTGATGACTTTGAAATTTCTGTTTTTTTTTTTTATATACCAGATAAATTATTACAGGTAATGCACTCGTAATAATTTTCGTTCAATCTACACCCCGTGGAGAATATTCTAGAATTTTTTCAAAATTTTTTGATAAGTACTTTCCGAGATAAGGCGGGTGGACAGCGATTTTTCGCGATTTTTTAAAAATAATACAAAGAGAAGTGCGCGCAAATATTACATTATATATATATTTTTTACTCGTGTTTTGACAAGCTTTCATTTGATACCACACTCGATTACCTAGTAAAAAAATTTTTTTTTTCACTTCCGATTTCACCCCCCAAAACTAACTCCTTAAGTCAAAATTTAACTTTCAAAACTACATGGCTCTGATGAGGCCATCAATTCCTATATTACTACCAAATTTCAACTTTCTATGACAAATAATTTCGGAGAAAATCGGATGTGACAGACAGACAGACGGACAGACAGACACCGAAGTGATCTTATAAGTGTTCCGTACGGAACACTAAAAATGAATATCTCAGAATTGAATCGATAAAATTTAATGTTGTTCATTTTATTTTTATAGTAAAACAATGTATTTTTTACGGAAAAAAATAAAATTACAAAATTCTTTAAATTTACCATTTTTTATTTCAGAAATGAAATGTAAAATGCAAAAAAAAAAAGTATGTTCTGCGCTGGGTAGAAATAACAGACAAAATATTTTTAAAATAACACTTATTTAAGGTGTTTATAGCGTTGGAAAATTTTAGATTTCGCATTTATTTAAAAACTTATCGAATTTTTTGTGGTGTGCTGTACTCGCTCAGCGCCCTATATGCGCTTAATGCGTATAATGCATCTCTCAACTAAGTGTCGTACAATATCTTAGATGAATAAACAACAGTTAAATCAATTTTTGCATAAAAAATTAAATTGATTACCTAAAATATTCTATTCAAATAGAATTATTTTTTTAAAAAAAATCTGCACAAGTTTTCCAAACCTAATTACAAATTGTTCGTTTTTCATAATTTCAAATCAATCAAAATGTTAAAATATTAAAATATCAAAGACATGTAACTACAAATCAATGAACAATTAAAACATATCAAAAGAACAAAATAAACGTAAGACACATTAATTACATAGTTAAAAGTCATTAAAATTATGATTCAAAAACTCATCAAGTGAGTTAAATGATCTTGCAGTCAGGTAGGATTTCACCTTTCTGACAAAGCTGTCGTCCGACAGCTCTCTAACAGCCACCGGTAAAGCATTAAAGAAACTGACCCCATAGTAGTCGGTGCTTCTGTGAGTCCGAGCTATTCTGTGGAAGCTAGGAATTAGATTTTGGTTACCTCTAGTGGGGTAATTGTGGAGATTTTCATGGGTAATGAATAGCCTCACATTTTTGTTTAATGTATGTTAAGCACTGGAATATGTATACACAGGGAAAAGTCAATATCCCCAACTCAGAGAAATAGCGACGACAACAGTCGCGATATCCAAGTCCCACAATGACGCGAATACAGCGTCGCTGAAGTGAGAAAATTCTTTGCCCATGCGATGAGTGTCCCCAGTTCATAAGAGCATAAGACATGTTGGATGCAAAATATGCATGATAAGCGACTAAGAGAACCTCTTGAGATATATTTCTAGCCAAACTTCGAATAAGGAAAATCATTCTGGAAAGTTTAGACGCCAGTTCAGAGACATGCTTCCCCCATGAGAGCCCAGGGTCTCGGAACACACCCAGAAATTTAACAAAGTCATTTGTAGATAGATCAGATGGAGAATTTCTTAGGGTAAACCTCAGACTCAGTGTTTTATCAAGGTTTAGGGTGAGCCTATTTGCCAAGAACCAACCCCCTATGTTATGCTGCATGTTGGAAACAGTCTGCGGTATTGGATCTCCAGGATGATAGTGCTGCAGACTGGTGGTATCATCTGCAAATAGGATTAAATTTGGGTCATCAGTGTAATTTGGCAAATCATTTATATAAATTAAAAACAGTAACGGTCCCAAGACTGGCCCCTGGGGAACCCCATGTTTGATAATCTGTCTGCTAGAGACCTCCATGTTAAAGCTCACATATTGAGAGCGATTAGAAAGATATGACCTAACAAGGTCTATGCTACAAGGATCAAAGTTGTAGTATGACAATTTCGAGAGAAGGATCTCTGAAGAGAAACACAGTCAAAAGCCTTTGATAGGTCAAAGAACGAAGCATAGGTATCAAATCCCATCTCAAGACCCTCCGCCACATACTCGGTAAGCTGATTCATCGCCAGGGCAGTAGATCTTTTATTTCTAAAACCAAACTGACTCTGCATAAACAGGTTGTTGTGCTCAAAGTATACATACGTAAATTGTGGACGCTGCAAATTTTTTACAATACATATTCTTCTCGTCAAATGACTAAAACAATGAAATAGTTCTACGGTTACATAACAACTGATTATTTTCTTCGTGTTCAGTGTCGGTTCTTCCGCTCTTAAAGTCCACAACCCAATTTTTGATAGTGGCGTAGGAAGGACATTATTCCTTAAATGTATCAAGTTTGTCATAAATTTTTATCGGGGACAGTACTTTCAGGAAGAGTACGCTATCACTGGTCAATATTCGATTTTACTAAATTCACAATTTCCTCAAAAATTTACTATAAATAATACAATAAAAAAACCGACCAAGTGTAAGTCGAACTTGCCTAATTAGTGTTCCGTATGTTGATTGCTTTTAAAATAAAAATTTTTGTTACGTAGGTATCAAATCAGTGGCTTTACAAAACACACCCCAAATGAGTTTTCAAGAAAATCTTTTTCCAGTCTTTACTGAAAACTGATGACCTTGAAATTTTTGTTTTTTTTATATACTAGATAAATTACTAATCACTCGTGATAATTTTCGTTCAATCTACACACTGTGGAGAATATTCCAGAATTTTCTCATCATTTTGTGATTAGTACTTTTTGAGATAAGGGGGGACAGCCATTGTTTACAATTTTTTAAACATAATACAAAGAAACGTGCGTCCAAGTATTACGTTATATATATTTTTCAAGTTATGTTTTTACAGGCTTTCATTTGACACCCCAATTGATGACCTGTTAAAAATTTTTTTTTTCACTTCCGATTTCATCCCCCAAAACTAACCCCTTAAGTCAAAACTACACGGCTCTGATGAGGCTATCAATTCCCATATGAGGGCCAAATTTCAACTTTCTATGTCAAATAGTTTCGGAGATGGACAGACACCGAAGTAATCTTATAAGCGTTCCGTACGGAACACTAAAAATGGACCACTAAACTTTGTACATATTTACTAAATGTGAAACTCCTATCTGTAGTAATCGTAACTGTTTTTGACAATGGGAAGTGGTCTAGGCTAATGAGGTATCAATAGTTTATAAAACTGTCGATTACCAAGCTAATGACGTTAGTACATAGGAAAACGTGCTCCTGCCCAACTTTTATATGAATTGTTTTTTAAAAAATTCAGTGGTTGCATGTACGAGTATACTTCATATTTTCTTTTCTAGATTATAAAAATGCTTTGGAAAATGTATTAAATGAAATAAGGAACCTAGAAAAAACTCAGAAGAAGATTGAAGAAGATGATCAGTTTGTTCAAGAACTACTTGACAAGGTGGAATTTATTAAAACAAGGTAATTATTATACTTTTAATGGCTTTACAGATGTATAGCTAGATTGAGGAGATAGGTTTTTAGTCTCTTAACGTTCCCGATAATATTATGTTAGTACATAAAAAAAAAGGAATTTCGTCACTTACTTGTTGTCAATACTACTCTACTATCAAACTCTAGCCTTAAAACGGTGTATATTTAAATAACTGGTAAGCGATTTGTGTGGTTTATCAATACCTTGATCTCATGTAAACTGTAGGTTCTGTTTGACTGGTGTTTTACTGAAGGTAAAGTGGGATTTGTAAAAAGGATCTAGTTGCCTGGATGGTAATGCATGGCGTAAACAGAATATGAAACAAAACAGGCATGGTAGTTAACATATTAATAAAGACGTAATAATGCAAACTATACTTAATTTAAGAAAGTATTAACCAAATCACTCCAACAGGTTCTGTGCAAAGTAAACGCCTTTTTATAGGCTGCGATTTCTTTCAGAAATTAAGTACTGGGAGCTAAAAAAAATTTTCAGTCTAAAATAAGGCTGTGGTATGTTTCTTAGGACTATAATATGTCATTTAAGCAAAAAAAGTCGATTTTTTAAAAAATTGCAGGTAGATAAAACCCCTTAAGCAGAGCAGTTGCAACTGACACCTGATTTTTTTCTTTATACTATTTCCCCTAAAGTTAAAGATAAGGGAAAAATAACACAACATTCAGATTCTACACCTCCAAAAACCCCTTAAATGGTTGACCATAAGTAACTGATAATGAAAAATAATACAATGTTCAGATTGTTTAATCTCTTATATATTCGACCATAAATAACTATGCTTAAAATTTGTTCGGTTGTTCAATTTCTTCACCAAAAAAACCAAGAAGAATTCTTATGATGATATTAAAAATATAAAAAATTCTAAACTGTAGAGGTTTCATTTCAACCCCGAGTATTATATATCTATATATTTCGTTTGAGATTCATCGCACGAACAGACAGATCGACACGCGAATATGAGAGACTGTTTTTTGTAATCTAGAGATTCTGAAACATTGGAAAGCAATGCAGATATCCTGGAGAATAATTTTTTAGTGTTCCGTACAGAACACTTCAGTGTCTGCCACACCCGATTTTCTCTAAAACTATTTGACATGGAAAGTTAAAATTTGGTACTAATATAGGAATTGATGGCCTCATCAGAGCCATGTAGTTTTGGAAGTTAAATTTTGACTTAGGGGGTTAGTTTTGGGGGGGGGGGGGGGGGGTGAAATCGGAAGTGATTTTTTTTTGGCAGGTCCTCGAGTGGAGTGTCAAACTAAACCTTCTATGCTAAACAAAGGCTAAAAAAAAAAAAACACAAGTTAAAAAATATATATGATGTAATACTTGCGAACACTGTATTGTTTTTAAAAAATCGTTAAAAATCGCTGTCCCCCCCTTATCTCGGAAAGTATTTATCAAAAAATTTTGAAAAAATTCTGGAATTTTCTCCACAGGGTGTAGATTGAACGAAAATTACTTGCATACGTTAATAATTTATCTGGTATATAAAAAAAAAATTCAAGGTCATCAGTTTTCAGTAAAGAAGGGAAAAAAACTATTCTTGAACAAACTGATCATCTTCTTCAATCTCCTGAGTTTTTTCTAGGTTCCATATTTCATTTAATACATTTTCCAGAGCATTTTTATAATCTAGAAAAGAAAATATGAAGTATAACATACAACCACTGAACTTTTTAAAAAAACAATTTATATAAAAGTTGAACGGGAGCACGTTTCCTGTGTACTAATGTCATCAGCTTGGTAACCGACAGTTTATTAAGTATTGATACCTCATTAGTCTAGACCACTTCCCATTGTCAAAAACAGTTATGATTTCTACAGATAGGAGTTTCACATTTAGTAAATATGTACAAAGTTTAGTGGCCCATTTTTAGTGTTCCGTACGGAACACTTATAAGATTACTTTGGTGTTTATCCATCTGTCTGTCTATTCGTTTGCCACACCCGATTTTCTCCGACACTATTTGACATAGAAAGTTGAAATTTGGCACTAATATAGGAATTGATGGCCTCATCAGAGTTGTGTAGTTTTGATTTAAGGGGTTAGTTTAGGGAGGTAAAATCGGAAGTGAAAAAATTTTTTTTTACCAGGTCATCGAGTGGAGTGTCAAATAAAAGCCTGTAAAAACATAAATTCAAAAATATATATGATGTAATACTAGCGCACACTTTTCTTTGTATTATTTTTAAATAATCGGTAGAAGACGCTGCCCCCCCCCCTGATCTAGAAAAGTACTTATTAAATATTTTTGAAAAAATTCCGGAATATTCTCCACAGGGTGTAGATTGCACGAAAATTATCAGGAGTGCATTACTTTAATAATTTACCTGGTATATAAAAAAAAACAAAAATTTCAAGGTCGTCAGTTGTCAGTAAGGATCGGAAAAAAAAAACTATGTTGAAAACTCATTTGTTTTGTGAAGTTATTGATCATTTTATACCTCCGTAACAAAAATTTTCATTTTAAAAGCAATCAACATACGGAACACTAATTGCATAAGTCCAATTTGCATTTGATCAGCTATTTTCACTAATACGTTATCCCCCTTTAGTAACAAGTAATAATAGTAAGGGAAGTAAAAATGTGAAAACTTAATATTTACAGTAAAACGATATAATTTTTTCTGCCCATATATAGTTTGGCAAAATAGTGTAATTTTTACTAGCTTTAGTAGTATCCAAACAATAGCGAATGAGGGATGCAATCCTACGAAAACTCACTGGTCTTTACGATCCATAAATTGTACTTCATGCTCTTTCTCTTATTTTATCAAAAGAATTGAGAAAAGCATTCAACATTGTTGGCTTTCAGGATAGGTAAACTAACTGTTATGATAATATTGGTTACATTGGAAATATGTCCAGCATTCTTTTTAAAACTATAATATGATGGTTTGGTAATTTTTTATTCTAGATAGTTATATATATATATACATTTTTTGACTTACTGATGCAAAACTTATGACTTATGACTCTAGTGACACAAAAAATGGAGTTCATTCTATTATTGTACTCTTCCATTACTTATGAGATTTATTTTATCTTAAGCTTGCAAGAAAGTAAAGAGGTTGGCAGAAAATCTTTAGTTAATCATCTGTATCTTGAAGATTTTATGACTAAGGAGCTTGTGAATAGAGAAAAAGAGAAGAAACGTGTGGAACAAGAATGCCAAGACATATTAAGCATAGCCCAGGAGAAACTTAAACAGCATCCCCTTTACCGAAAACTCGAAGAGAAAAAGGTAATAGATTACTATAATTAAGACTATATGTTAATCAAATTTCCTAAATTCGCATTTTAATAGGTTATTTATAACTATATATGACCAGCCATTAAAATTAGTAAGTTATAACACAGCTATGGTAGCCAAATAGGTATGTGCTGCAAAATAGAGTCCATTCGGTACACCAGTTTCCTTAGCGGCTTTGTATGGACGTAGTATACTTTTTTGCATAGGACAAGGTTGCAATTAAGTCCACCGTTTTCTACTTGTCTTTACTGCACTCATTAAAATTTTATATGAATTGTTTGGTGGGAAGCTAGTTCATGAATGATATGGTTGTCTAAATGTATCATATATATATATATTATATATATATATATATATATATATATATATATATATATATATATATACATACATTGGATGTGTGAATTAATTTTGAGGGATTTTTTGGTAAAAATACCGCTTTACTGTAAAAAAATGGTTACAAATTGATTATTCGAAGTATTGTTCATCACTAGCCACTACTTTCTCCTATCTTTGTGGCATCATATGAATACCACATTGAATGATGTGTATGGGCGTAGTATACTTTTTTGCATAGGACAAGGTTGCAATTAAGTCCACCGTTTTCTACTTGTCTTTACTGCACTCATTAAAATTTTATATGAATTGTTTGGCGGGAAGCTAGTTCATGAATGATATGGTTGTCTAAATGTATCATTTATATATATATATATATATATATATATATATATATATATATATATATAATGTATATATATACATTGGATGTGTGAATTAATTTTGAGGGATTTTTGGTACAATATCGCTTTACTGTAAAAAAATGGTTACAAATTGATTATTCGAAGTATTGTTCATCACTAGCCACTACTTTCTCCTATCTTTGTGGCATCATATGAATATCACATTGAATGATGTGTATGGGCGTAGTATACTTTTTTGCATAGGACAAGGTTGCAATTAAGTCCACCGTTTTCTACTTGTCTTTACTGCACTCATTAAATTTTATATGAATTGTTTGGCGGGAAGCTAGTTCATGAATGATATGGTTGTCTAAATGTATCATTTATATATATATATATATATATATATATATATATATATATATATAATGTATATATATACATTGGATGTGTGAATTAATTTTGAGGGATTTTTTGGTAAAAAATACCGCTTTACTGTAAAAAAATGGTTACAAATTGATTATTCGAAGTATTGTTCATCACTAGCCACTACTTTCTCCTATCTTTGTGGCATCATATGAATACCACATTGAATGATGTGTATGGGCGTAGTATACTTTTTTGCATAGGACAAGGTTGCAATTAAGTCCACCATTTTCTACTTGTCTTTACTGCACTCATTAAAATTTTATATGAATTGTTTGGCGGGAAGCTAGTTCATGAATGATATGGTTGTCTAAATGTATCATTTATATATATATATATATATATATATATATATATATATATATATATATATATATATATATATAATGTATATATATACATTGGATGTGTGAATTAATTTTGAGGGATTTTTTTGGTACAAATATCGCTTTACTGTAAAAAAATGGTTACAAATTGATTATTCGAAGTATTGTTCATCACTAGCCACTACTTTCTCCTATCTTTGTGGCATCATATGAATATCACATTGAATGATGTGTATGGGCGTAGTATACTTTTTTGCATAGGACAAGGTTGCAATTAAGTCCACCGTTTTCTACTTGTCTTTACTGCACTCATTAAAATTTTATATGAATTGTTTGGCGGGAAGCTAGTTCATGAATGATATGGTTGTCTAAATGTATCATTTATATATATATATATATATATATATATATATATATATATATATATATATAATGTATATATATACATTGGATGTGTGAATTAATTTTGAGGGATTTTTTGGTAAAAATACCGCTTTACTGTAAAAAAAATGGTTACAAATTGATTATTCGAAGTATTGTTCATCACTAGCCACTACTTTCTCCTATCTTTGTGGCATCATATGAATACCACATTGAATGATGTGTATGGGCGTAGTATACTTTTTTGCATAGGACAAGGTTGCAATTAAGTCCACCATTTTCTACTTGTCTTTACTGCACTCATTAAAATTTTATATGAATTGTTTGGCGGGAAGCTAGTTCATGAATGATATGGTTGTCTAAATGTATCATTTATATATATATATATATATATATATATATATATATATATATATATATATATATATATATATATAATGTATATATATATACATTCGATGTGTGAATTAATTTTTTGAGGATTTTTTGGTATAAATATCGCTTTACTGTAAAAAAATGGTTTACAAATTGATTATTCGAAGTATTGTTCATCACTAGCCACTACTTTCTCCTATCTTTGTGGCATCATATGAATACCACATTGAACGATATATATATATATATATATATATATATATATATATATTATATATATATATATATTATATATATATGTATCTTAAAGAAATGACGTCATAAATATTTTTTGACGCCGCCAGAATATTAAATTCATTTTCATCAACGTTAAATATTTTTGTAGGTGTTAATATATTTTGATCTACGATTATTTCTGCCCGGCTCACTGTAAACTTGTCAACTACTTGCCGAGACCAATTGAGAGCCAGTTAATCAGCTGACTAGTATTTTATTATTTGTATGCTTTAAAATAAGTAACATACAGAGTGAATCAAAAATTTCGTAGGGAGAACTGTGTTAAGTACGTCAGATTAGCCATAACATATACACAAAGTAAAAAAATTACTAATTTTGTTTAATTAAGCAACATGTAATAAAAACTCACTTTTATGAAACTTCCAGTAACAACAATGAAACAAAATACTTTTTGAAAGTACCAGTATCTATTTCACGAAAATACTTCTTCTTTTGCAGCAGGTTTCATGATAAAAAGACAGTCGTCTTTATCTGCGTGTCATTCTTCTTCATTTTGCTTTGAAAATTCCCTCTTTCATTAATTCATGGCATTGTTGATCTCGGCTTTTTAAATTATGTGGTCAAGTGATTCCTATAAAATTTTCAACTATGTTTAAATTTTAAAAAAATATATTGATTAGATGTGTCTCATTTGATTCAAGAAGTTTCCTATTTTAATATAGTACGCTATTTTTATAATAACCTCTATATTTATACATTTTGTTTTAGGTTAAATTCCTTAAACTTGACATTAAGAGAAGAGACTTGGAAGTAAAAATTCGCGAAAGAAAGATAATTATAACACAGCATAAAGAGATTCAGAAAAAAAATATTTTACAACTTTTTCATTAAAATGGCTCAGCACTATTTAATTCAACAACGTCAGAAAGAATTGGAAAAATTGAAAATAGAGGAATTAGAGGCAGCTAAGAGATTGTACAATCTTCAGCAAGAAGAAAAAAAGAGGCAGATGCTGGGTATTCCCAGGGAGAAAAAAGATTGACGAACATCAGTGTAAGTTTTGTATGTATTTTGTTTTGTTACATGTTTATTATAGGCCAAGGTTTTAAGAATGGTAGGAATCAGTAACTATACAGAGTATGAAAGGTATGGTCAATAATTGAGGATCGAGTAGATTGAGTCAAAATAAGGTCATATAAAATTTTGTCCTATGTCCCCTTGTTACTGAGCTGCAGACCCCCAAAGAGGCCAAATGGTTGGTATTCATTATTTATGTTCTGTCCTAAACTTCATGAACTGATGCGAACTGTGATACTAAAATTGTTAACATTGGAACAGGGATTTTAAAAGTAGGGAAAGGCGGAGTGAAAATAGCCTTAACTTTTTACATTAAAATTTATATTTTGGACGAGCGGTTTTTGAGACTAATTTTAAGATTACCTTGCACTGCAAATAACGCACATTATTACACAGAATGTTTTATTAATCTCACTTAATAAATTTTTTATGAGTATTGTAAGTTATGTGTCTTTTTACTAATTATAATTCTTTAGTAAAAAGAAACGTAACTAACAACAATCATCACAAATTTTGTTGACTAAGATTACTAAAACATTCTGTGTAATCATGTGCTTTTTTTTATCATGCAAGATAATCTTTAAATAAGGTTATGTCAAAAGTCCCTGTTAAAATATCAACAATTTTAGTGTCATGGTTTGAACTAGTGCATGTAGCTTAGGACAGTACCTAAATTTCAAGTTTTAATCTGAGGTTTCGCAAATAATAAATAAAAATGACTTTCCGGGTACCCCCTTTTGGGGGGGTAGTAGCTCAGTAACGAGGGAATGGATGTACGACAAGATTTTATATGACTCCAATCTACTAGATCCTAAATTATTGATCATACTCTTTGGGATACCTTGTATAGTGTCACTGATATGGTCTGCCTCATAGGAGAATAAGTTTTATTATTGTATGGTTAAATTTTAGATCAGTTATATAGAGCACACTCAAACTTTTTTTTTTGTTTTTTGAAAAAAATCGTGAATTTTACTTCGATATTATGTATAAGACAAATGGTCTAAGAATTCCCAACTCATACTGGCAAGTAAATTTTTATCCATTAGGAACTTTTTGTAAAGTTCCCCAGACGTTTATTCTTGGTGCTCGCACATACATATTTTAAGGTGTGTGAATATCGTTCAGGATTGATGTCAACATCAAATTCCTTGAAATTTAGGAGCAGACATTGATAATAAAAAATTACGGTTACTATTGCTTTTCCCGCGGAAGGTTAGGACTGACATTTTCTCGACTTCGGAGATTCTGTATGCTTCCACTATGTACTACAGCCTTGGCCAAAAGTATTTGCCACCCCTTCAGGTTTTAGTGACTAGACGTGTTTTATTTCTCACCGCTCTGTATCTCTGAATTGGCACATCAAGCAAAGTAACCAAAACAGTGCATGCTATTGAAAAAACAAAAGACCAAATTCTTGGAATTCTGCAATGGCTGATCTGCTTTTATTCATGTAT
>CM032455.1:13716847-13887384 GCA_019049505.1 Pachyrhynchus sulphureomaculatus | reverse complement strand
TTGAAAACCGGACAGATGGTTACCTATAGCGAACAACAATTAATTGACTGTGATCATAATAATGCAGGTTGTCGTGGTGGTGACGAAGGAGTTGCTATGACTTATGTTAAAGAACATGGTAAGTCCACTTTCTTTTTGCTTTATAAGTTCTAAATGGAAAATTATTTTAGACGAATAACAGCTACAAATTCTTGTCACCAGCTTTCAATTTTTCTTTGTACAAGCTTTTTTTTAAAT
Organism: Pachyrhynchus sulphureomaculatus; assembly: GCA_019049505.1. NCBI lineage: Eukaryota > Metazoa > Arthropoda > Insecta > Coleoptera > Curculionidae > Pachyrhynchus > Pachyrhynchus sulphureomaculatus. The sequence goes on along the minus strand of CM032455.1, from coordinate 13,887,147 downwards.
TTTGTGTGTACGAGTCCCAAAATACATTGTCAGTACAACTAGAAAAGAATACGCAGCTGCTTTATAAGCAGAAATAAAGTTTGCTGTGGAGGCATATCTCTTATGTTATTTAAAGCACATACGTATTTCAGTAAGGCATAATGATTTGAACCTCTGGTTGATGTAAGTCTAGCTTTGAAGGCGTGCCTGCCCTCTGTCGGGAGCTATTTAAGCCCACAGGCCGATAAAGAAATTGTTCAGCGAGTGCTGACAATTACCGCTTGGCAGCGGGGCAAGCCAATACTGAAAGCATACCCTTGATCGTTTGCGCCACAGATTGCCAGAGGAATTTTTGCCCTCATTTGCCAAAAAATTACCATAAGGGTCGGTCAACCCACGTATTAAAAAGTGTTATAACGGCAACAAGTACTTTGTATTCTCTTCTCTTCTCTGTTGATCCAGGGTCGGCTGAATCCTGATGAGACGAAATGCATCTCAAGGTGATTAAGTAGATAGCAGAATAGTCAATATTTACGAGGCTGGTTTGAAAAGTCCGTGCAAAGTCCGAGAGATGGCACCACCGGCGCGTATCGAGGTCATGTTTAGTTAGTAGCATCTCTTTGAATGAACGCACACCAAATTTCAGCCATATTGGTCTATTTCTTTGTGTTTGGCATTCGTGTGAATCAAGGAAGTCGAGTGATTTTCAAGAAATGGACGAAAGAGAATTTCGTGTGGTGATTAAACATTACTTTATGAAAGGCAAAACGCCTCAGGAGACTAAAGAGAACCTTGATAAACATTATGGCGACTCTGCACCTCCGATTAGAACAGTTTATAAGTGGTTTCAAAATTTTCGGACTGGCCATATGGGCACAAGTGACGCTGAACGTTCTGGACGGCCTGTGGAGGTTACGACTCCAGAAATCATTGATCAAATCCAGGATATGGTGATGGATGACAGAAGAGTTAAGGTGCGTGAGATTGCTAGTGCTGTGGGCATCTCGACTGAACGGGTACATAATATTTTGCATAAACATTTGGACATGAGAAAGCTATCCGCAAGATGGGTGCCGCGATTGCTCACGCTTGACCAAAAACGGAATCGTGTGAAGTGTTGCAAGGATGGTTTCCAGCTGTTCCAGAAGAATCCGGAGGACTTTAAGTGTCGTTTCGTCACTGTGGATGAAACATGGATACATTACTATACTCCTGAGACCAAACAACAATCTAAACAATGGGTTACCAAGGGGGAATCTGCACAAAAAAGGCGAAGGCCGTTCCTTCAGCCGGAAAGGTTATGGCGACTGTCTTTTGGGATTCGCAAGGGATAATCCTCATCGACTATCTGGAAAAGGGTGGAACTATTACAGGTGAATATTATTTATCATTATTCGACCGTTTGAAAACCCAGCTGCAAGAAAAACGCCCGCGATTGGCTCACAAGTAAGTCCTTTTCCATCACGACAACGCACCAGCACACACCTCAGCAGTTGTGGTCGCAAAATTAATGGAAATAGGATTTCAACTCGTTTCACATCCCCCCTATTCTCCAGACTTGGCTCCCTCGGACTACTATTTGTTCCCCAATTTAAAGAAATGGCTGGCGGGACAAAGATTTTATTCAAACGAGGAGGTGATTGCAGACACTAATGGATATTTTGCAGACTTGAACAAATCCTATTATTCGAAAGGGATCAACAAACTAGAACATCGTTGGACGAAGTGTATAAGCCTAAAAGGAGACTATGTCGAAAAATAAAAAAGATTTACCCCAAACACATAAGTAGTTTTTATTTTTGCACGAACTTTTCAAACCAGCCTCGTATATCTATAAAATGGCGTTGTCGACCCCACAGTAGTCCGAAAACCAGAAAAGCTGGCCTTAATGTAAGAAACAAAAGGTTCTATTTAGGAATCTTTACCTGCTTGAATACTATGATATACGACTACTCAGGTGTATTTTCCGCTTGCACCTGTCTCATTACTTTCATTTTAAAGAAATCATTTATAAGATATGGTCCTCAACAGTTCTTCGTTCTTATCCTTCATCCAGGAATACTCCCACGAACTGCCTAAAAAAAATTCAAAAATATGGTGCCCTCTTCTTAATGTAGCCGAGCCTCCTACTGTACTTAGCGTACAGGTCGACTGACTTATAATCACATTACAGTGGTGTTCTCTTATCTTCTTTTTGATAACTTATTTGACTGGTTTTAGGTATTGAGTCAGATTCCACTTATCCATATGAAGGTGTTGATGGATCTTGTCGCTACAATGAAGGTAATGTTGCATTAAGAATTCAAGGATACGTTCAACTTCCAGCTAAAGATGAAGGGCAATTAATAAATGCCGTCGGAACACTAGGACCAATTTCAGTTGCCGTTGATGCTACTAATTTATTTTCCTACGGAGGAGGTACCGTTATTCATTTTTCTTAGCCTTAAGTTAACTACTCAGTATATATCACCACTACACCAAACACTTTATTTTTGCACTCGACGCGCGTTTCGCTAACCATGTTAGCTTCATCAGGAGCGATGATTGAGTGCAAAAATAAAGTGTTTGGTGTAGTGGTGATATATACTGAGTAGTATCATTGTGCCAAAGATTCCACATTCCCAAGTTAGTTAAGTTAACTTCCTAGTGTGTTCAAAATACTCCTCGAGCTGTTATTTATACCACGTTTCAAAAGTCTCCAAGAACTAAAAATTAAATTAATACCAGGTGTACAAGTATGAAATGAGGATTTTTTTTTCTAAAAAAACATGTCAAATTCGGAAGAATGATAAAAAGTGCTTTATTTAAAGTATCCTCCATCGCTTGTTATACATTTTTCCCTTCTTTCGGGCAATTTGTGAATACCACGCCAGTAAAAATATTCCTCTTTTGCTGCGAACCATTCATCGAGCCATTTTTTTCACATCTTCGTAAGAACCAAAGCGCTGCTCAGCAAGTGCGTAACCCATCGATGCAAACAAGTGGTAATCGGAAGGATTCAAGTCTGATGAGTAAGCTGCATGGGGTAGAACTTCCCAGCTGAGGGCTTCCAACGTGTCGCGAACTAGTTTTGCCGTATGTGATGGAGCATTGTCATGAAGAAAAATGACTTTGTGTTGCCTTTTTCGGTATTTTGATCTTTTTTTCAAGCAGCGAACAGTTCAAATCGGTCAATTGTTGTTGGTAACGTTTAGTATTAACCGTTTCCCCAGGTTTTACCAGCTCATAATAGACCACGCCCCTCTGGTCCCACCACATCGTCTTTCTGCGGTCGATATGGATGGTGCGCCTGGGTCTACCCATGATTTTTTGTGCTTGGGATTCCCAAAATAAATTCACTTTTCATCCTCTGTAAACATACGATGCAAAAACGACTTCCTTTTGTACCGAGCGAGCAAAATGTCACACGTGTTTTGGCGCTTTTCCCATCCGTTTGCCTGTCGTTCAACTCATGTGGTACCCATCTACCGGTCTTCTGAATCTTTCCCATCTCTCGTAGCCGATTGGAAATAGCTTGTTAACTAACGCTCAATTGCTCGACGAGTTATTTTTGTGTTTGCGAATCATCTTCGTCCAACAATGGTTGCAATTCCACATCTTCGTATTTTTTTGGCGGTTTTCCACCACTTTTGAAACGCTGAAACCATCGTTCACACGTATCTTGCGATGGTGCATGTTCACCATAAGCTTCTCGAAGTAATCGGTATAATAGCAGTTTTCTTCAAATGAAAATAAAAAATTAATGCTGTCCGCAAATGCTCTTTGTTCGGTATAGATTTCGACATATTGAACACAACACTATGCACACACTTTTCCAATTTATCACTCGTGCGCGTCTGACACTTATTGATGGCGCAGTGTCAAATCTTAATAGCACAAACTGCATTGGTGCACCATCTGTTGTCTGAAATCCGCATTTCATACTTGTACACCTGGTAATTAACATTTCTTTTAGGTATATTTACTGACTCTGGTTGCTCACAAGATGCTCTTAATCATGCTGTATTAGCAGTTGGCTATGGGCGTGATTATGGTGCTAATTTGGATTACTGGATTATTAAAAACTCCTGGGGCACCAATTTTGGGGAAGCAGGATATTTCAGGATACAACGTGGATCAAATATGTGTGGAGTTGCCACTGAAAATGAATACCCAATTTTGTATTGAGTATTTATTCACGTACAAATAAATAAACAATAAATGAATATAATAAAAAATAATTGATAAAGTTATTTAGGCAATACTTCCCTTGCAGATGCAAGTCGTAAAATCAATGATATTTTTTGAAATCTGTAGGTATTGTAACCTCTTAAAAACGCCCGCACGTTGAGGCGCAATTTTGTGGCCTCAGTCCGTTTGTGTTAATTTCTGAGAATGAATTGAGTGGATATTAATACTGAAAGAACTAAAGAAATTAGACATACACTAGCTCAGTTTTTCTTGGTAGAGAAATATGGGTAAGAGATAATTTCTGTACGTCTTTTGAAAATAGTCTCTATAGTTATTAAAAAATTTTTGGTTGTACAGATTTTGGGCACCATTCATTTTAAAATAAAAAGAGTCTAACTTCACCTAAAAAATGAAAAAATACTGAAGGGTTATGTAGTTGTTAAGAATAATTTTGATATGGTACAACCTTTGCGTCCTGAAAGGTAACACAGGTGATTCAGTGAAACACTAGCCTTAAATAAGGAAAAAAAGGTTTATTATTGACAAAATTAAAAGTTCTAACTTCGCTACACTACTACTACTCTTATTACTAAAAAAAATCCCTTAGTTTAGTAGGTGGTATTATGAAATAGAGTCTTTAAATTAGGATTTTGTTTTTGTTTGTTTCTGTTGGGCAGGGCGCATCGACAGCTAAGATCATTTAGCGCCCACTAGAGTTAGTTTGGTATAAATAGATTAGACTATGAAGTTGAATTCTTTTAAGTAATTGGTTATCTTTTCTTTAAGTGGGACAAAAGATTTTATGAGGATGGTGATGTTGCATGGGATGCCGTGGGTGTCTCTCAAGTTTTGATGTTGAATGGATTCGATTAGATGTAACACTGATAAGGGGGAGTCACATTTAGGACAGAGTGGAGGGGGATCTCTCTTTAATAGGTGTACATGCGTGGAGGATTTTAATTAAAGCTTTGTTAAGCACGATGCTGAAGGTTCGTGAGATTTACTTCACGAGTTACCAGTTCGGTACGATGTAAAACGCACTTATCAGCGGGAAAATAGGTCTACGGATTGATATACTGATGACTTACGGTTTTTATTCATAACACTGATGTCTCCACCTTGGTTACCCCAGTTCCCTTTGGGCTACTAAACTTTTCTTGACCCCTAAAGGTCTGGGAATAAGCCGGATATTTCAAGGAAAAAGGCCTCGAATTTGAACACTAAAACCGTTTTTGCACTACTACATCACTAATATATAAGTAAGGCAACTTGATAAAAAAAAGCCTACTTTCTGAAGAAAATATCTGCCCTCTCTCGGCTGGGAAAAAAAGCTGGCGACGGCTACATGATGGAAAAAAGCCTCGTACTCAACTCGGCTCTATGATGGAAAAAAGCCTCTTACGGCTACACGATGGCCAAAGCCTACTACGGCTCCATGTTGAAAAAAGCCAAGATCCATGTCATCCGGACCCTTAAATATTTTTCTCCCTTCCGTAAAAATCACGTCTTCAAGATGGCTACTTCCCGGATACAAATATCTAGCCAATCGACGCATTAGAAGCGAATTAAATAAATCCAGTATATAACCCGCAATGCACACTGTAATATAAACGGCTCAAAAATTCGAGTGCTGCTTAAAAGTTAGTAAACACTGCAATAAATATAAAAATGGAGAAAAATTATAAATTATAGGGAGAAAAGCAGTGACGTAACATGATCTTAAAATCTAGGAAAAAATGAATGTTACAGTGTATTAAAAGCGATGGGAATTCTTTGAAAAAATTATATGTTATTCTGATAAGTCTCCCGAATCTCCTCAAAAAACTGGAAAATTTTTTACAAGCCTGTTCAAAACATATTGCATTTTTTAGTTGTAACAAATTTACACGTAGTTAAATGGAAAACATGCTATCGAGCCGAATTCAATTAAAAAAAAAAATATAGAAATTACGATTCGAAAAATTCATAAAATTGTAAACTAGTAGATTAATATCTGAGAAGCACAGAAGCAATTAATATTTAGTGGTTTCAATATTATTTTTAGAGAAAAACATTAAAAATGAGTGATATTTATGGTATAATTGAATGCAGAGTGTAATTCACATCGAAAACATGGCAACCTCGCAAACAGTTACGGGAAATAAAATTAAAAATTTGATATCAGTGCTGTTCTACGATCAGCAGAGTGACAATCGAGTGTCCCGCTAACCTAAAACCTTCAGTGTCTTTTCCTTTTCAAATTTTGTTGAATTTTTTTTTTTTATTTGGTAAGAACAACAAATTCATACTAATAGTAATATAGATCAAAAAAAAAAAAAAACGGGGGGAGGAAACTCCCCCCGATAAGTTTCAAATTTCAAAATAAAGATATTGTTGATGCTAGATTAACCAACATGGAATGTGAAGGTCAAAATAATTCTATAAAAACTAATACTGACAAAAAAGAACGATTTCAAAGACTATACAGAGAAAACGATTTAAAACCGTATATTGTTACAGTCGAATCTGATTATGAAAATATAGGGAAATTTTCTGATGTAAAAATTGCCAAAGAAATTTTTGACTTAAATTTAAATTACATTTATAAATCTAAAAGTAAAGGTAGAAATAAAATAGCTATTGAATTCATTGACTACAGTGCAGCTAATGAGTTTGTAAATGAACCTAAACTAATAGAGAAAGGTTTAAGATTAACAATCCCGCGAAACTACACATCTTGCAAAGGTGTGGTACGTCAAATAGACTCAGACCTTGATTTAGACTCTCTAAAAAAGGGTTTTGTAGCCACTAATAAAATTATAAACGTTATTAGACTAAACAGAAAAGTAATTAATAAAGAATATGATGCTTCCATATCAGATAGTAGAAAATATCTATATATTCCAACCAGCTCTGTACTTCTTGAATTTGATGGCATAACAATGCCACGAGAGGTGACTTTTTACGGGTTGCCTAGACAAGTAATCCCATATATTCCCCCAGTAACTCAATGCTACTCCTGTTTACTATTTGGTCACACAAAAAACAATTGTAAGGCTAAAAAGAAATGTTTTGAATGTGGTGAGACAACTCATGAAACCTATACGGATGAAAATGACGTGATACAAACAAAATGCGAAAAAAAAATGCTACCATTGTAAAAGTAAGGAACATATAAGTATTTCAAAAAAATGTCCAGAATTTGACAGACAAAAAAATATAAAAAGACTTATGGTATATGAAAATATACCATACTATGATGCTCAAAAGCTATGTAATAAAACATATACTTCTAAAGATGAAAAAAACCAATACACATACATACCAAGCGAATATCCAATGCTTCCAAATAAATTGAATAAAGAAAATGAATCAATTAACATTACCCACAGACGTTTAATATCACAAAATAACAGCAATAAAAGAACATATCAACATGCACTAGAAAACCCCCCAAAAAAAACGAATTACAGACAATGGCTTCAACAAAAAAGAACATAACGAACAATTATACTACCCCAATGGCAGAACTCAAAAAGACACCCAAACAACATACCACACAAATTCCAATCAAACTCAAAATTACAAAATTCCATACCAAAATACTCAACCAACAACCTCAAAAATTAAAGATATTATGAATCAGCCTTATAGTGCAGTGAATAGATGTAATGTAAGTGATTATCAATACACAATGTCCTTTCTATTAGAATATATAAAAAGATGCCCTGATAACTTTAGAGAAACATTAATACAAACAGTGTTAATAGAGTCCAACGAAATGGAGGACTCTGATATATGATCAAAACAAACAAATAAAATTCAACCAAAAATTAACAATACTACAGTGGAATATCCATAGTGCCACTAACAACAGAGCAAACCTAATCAATTTGATATGGGAATACAACCCAGATGTTATACTACTTAATGAGACATGGTTAAAGAAAAACCAAAACTTCCTCATACGAGATTACAGGATTTTAAGAGAAGATAGAGAGGATGGTTATGGAGGAGTGGCAATATGTATAAAAAATAATATAATTTACATCGAACCACAAATAAGAAATATACAAATTCGAAACCTACAACACAAAATAATAAAAATTAAGAATTTAAATATATTTACTGCATACGTCCCACAACAAACTCCAGAATTAAGAACCTATATAGAAAATATACTAAATCAATTGGATGGTAACATCATATTTATGGGAGACCTAAATGCCCATCTCACAGAGTGGGGCAGTAATCAAACAAACACAAATGGCAAACAAATTGGGGAAATTCTGAATAACTATGAATTAATAATCCTAAATGATGGTTCCAGTACAAGAATTCATTCTCCCATTGAAAATCCAAGCCCAATAGATATTACCATCTCTGATTTAGAAATTGCCTCTCGCATAATTTGGGAGAAAGTTACAGATTGTGGATACAGTGATCACTTCCCCACTGTAGTTAAACTAAACGATAAAAAAAAACAGACATTTTTAACAACATCAAAATACACATTTCTCCAAAAAGAAATTTTAACAAGGCAGATTGGGAAATGTATCATAACAGCATTGAACAGCAAATGAATACTGTAGAAGACAATTTGTCATATGAAAAATTATGTAATATTATACAAGAGGCAGCAAACTTACACATACCTAAAAAAAAAGTAAGTAATAGAAAAACTGGAAATCCCTGGTGGGATCAGGAATGCACTGATCAACTAAAAAACAGAAAAATAGCAATAAATGAATACAGAAGTCATCCATCAATGGAGAAATTTATTGAAATGAAACACATTATTGCAAAAACAAGACGATTCTTCAAAAAGAAGAAAAAAAACAAATTCATGGTATTTTGTTCAAAAATTAATCGTAACTCAAATATAAAGGAAGTATGGAGTAAGATAAGAAAATTCTCAGGTAAATACGGAGATCAAATACAAAAAGTCATATCAGATGAAATCAGAGAAAAAATTCTGGACCAAATGGAGGATCATAAAACACATTTGCAAATGAGATTGAAAGAGACGGATGAACATTATCCTTTCACAATGAAAGAGTTTCAAGAAGCAATACAAAATAAAAAAGATTCTGCCCCAGGAATGGATGAGATATCCTATACAATGATAGCTAACTTACCTTACAAAGCAAAAAAATATATTATAGAAATATACAATGGAATACTAAGTGGCAATAATATACCAGAACCCTGGAAAAATTACCTAATTCATGCTATATGCAAACCTAACAAGGATCCGGAAAATCCAGAAAACTATAGACCCATAATCCTAGCTTCCTGTTTATTAAAAATATTAGAAATTATAATTAAAAATAGACTAGAATGGATAACAGAAAACAGAAGAATTTTCTCTGTTTTACAAGTGGGATACAGGAAAAAAAAAGGGAGTTAATGACTGTCTGGCATACATTGTATCCAATATAGCACTAGCCTTCAATGAAGGATGCTCTTTAATAGCAGTATTCATGGATATAAAATCGGCCTACGATAATGTAAATATACACAAGTTATATAAAAAATTAATCAGACTCAACATATCGGCAGAAATCAGTAACTTAATATACAAAATTTTGGAGAACAGAAAACTCTACATAAAAGGAACAAATGGACAATTGATAGGCCCAAAAATAACTTGTTCAGGATTACCGCAGGGCTCTCCACTCAGCACTATTTTGTTTAATATTTATACTCAGGAAATATTCAAAACATTATCCAATGAAATTCAAGTTATGGCATATGCAGACGATATGGTCCTTTTCTTAAAGGGGAGGTCACCAGATCAGATGGTAAACAAAATAAATCAATCCCTAGCGACAATCAATGAATGGCTAAATTCAAACAACTTAAAACTTTCTTATGATAAATGTGAAGCGGTACACTTTGTTAAAGGAAGAAGAAGAAATGAAATTGAACCCATAAAAATAAATAATATAATTATACCATATAAAAATGATGTCAAATACTTGGGTATGTACTTGGATAACCATCTTAACTTCAATAAACATATAGAATACATAACACAAAAAGCAAAAAAAGGCTTAAACACTATTAAATATTTTTGCAGAGTGTGGTGGGGGTCAGATCCACTAACACTCAGAATGGCCCTGTCTGGACTGGTAATATCCCATTTGGATTATGGATCATTTCTTTTGAAACCACTTACAAAAAAAATGAAGAAAAAATTAATAGGGTTTTTTATATGGGACTTAGAACTATACTGGGATGCATGAAATCTACCCCGACAAATGCATTAAAGGCAGAATCAGGAATGATTGACCTAGAATATAGAAGAAGATGGTTAGCAGTCAAATTCTTGGCTAAAGCATATAATATTAATAATCATCCACTAATACCTATACTAAAAAAAATAAAAGAATATAAAATGTACAATGTAAACTACTGGAAGGGAACGGATTCTCCATATTTAGTACAGGCCTACAGCTATTTACAGCCATATGACAAAAAAATGAATAAAAAGGCAACACTTGCATGTTTTGAAATAGAAAGAGAGGTTCAACTCAAGGGCATTCCTACAATAAATTTGAATTTAAAAAAAACACGACATAAATATTATTGGCAATTTCCTACATAAAATTAACAATCTGGAATATCAATACATTCAAATTTATACAGATGGATCTAAAAAAGACGGAAGGACAGGGTATGGGATACATTGTCCAGAAAAAAAAATATAATTATTCATCAAGGCTGCCAGACGAATTGGACATATGTACAGCAGAAATAGTTGCGATAAATGAGGGAGTATGCTATGCATTAAAAAAAAACATACAAAATGCATTGATACTAACAGATTCAGAAAGTGCTATAAAAAAACTAAACAGAAAATACCTAAATGCTGATAACGATGAGATCAGCTTAAAAACCAAAAGACTAATTATAGAGGCAAACGTAGTAAATAATATCAAACTTGCATGGATTCCAAGTCATTCTAACCTGAGAGGAAATGATTATGCAGACAAACTAGCTAATTTAGGCAGAACACTAAATGTTCCTAAAAAACTCCCACTGGAGTCATCTCATATTTTGCCTTTAATTAAAAGAAAAATTAGAAAAGAGCACGAGGAGAGCTGGAAAAAAATCTCTTTCAGAGAAGGGAAGCTGGTATAAACAAATACAACAAAATTTCCCAAAAAAAATATGGTACAAAGAATTGGAATATAAAGACAGACGACACATAACCACTATAATAAGAATGAGAACTGGACATTGTCTTACAAAACAACACTTGCACAGAATAGGAATAAAAGAGGATCCACATTGTGAGTGTGGTCAAATAGAAAACATTAATCATATCTTTTTGGAATGTCCTATAAATAAAACCTTAAATTTAGATTTATATCAATATTTCATTGAAAAAGGTTTTCCATCACCTATCAATATGACAACAATACTTTCAAAAATTACTCCAAACTCGTTATTGATGCTTAACAAATTTCTAAATCATAATGGGATTAAATTGTAACAACAAAAAACATCAACATGTCAACAATTTAAAAGTTCAAATAAACAAAGATAAAATCAAATGTCTCCTTTCAGTCAATCATCCAAACCAAAATCCATCCAACAACTTGTGTATGTCTTTTTGTTGTGTTATTCCCACTAACAGTAAATCTCGAGTAAGACAGTACAAAAGTATATGCAACTAATAGTGCTTGGGGTATGGCTTCGAACCAGACAACACCCCGAGCATAATCAAATGGGCTGGCAAATTGCCCCAAGGGAGCAGAAGCCAAAATAAGGAAGAAGAAGAAGAAAAATTTGCTATATGCTATATTACGGCGTAAATTTAAATGTTAAGAAAATGCGTTTAAAGGTAGGAACGATCAAAATTAAATAGTGACATATAATTTATTAACAACAATGTTATAAATTATTGATATAAAAGTATAAAATTTTTTTCATACTAAAATGTACTTAAAAGAATACACATTACGGTAACAGTAAGCAATAATAAAATTATCATCTTTTTACTTAATAATTATTTTAAATGTAGTTTAAATATACTATGAAATAAGAAGGTTCATTGAAACCAATTAACCATTTTTTTAATAGTTGCTTTTTGCAATGATTGCAATTCTTTGGCATTAATTTTTTCAGTAAGATATTTCTCAAGGCTTTTGTCATTCGAAGGATCACGTTTGCTTTTCAAAATTTCCATTGTAATTCCAGCTTTTTTGCCAGATTGACAAACTTACTGCATTTTCCGGTTTGCGACATTATGGTAAATTATAAATAAACACGTTTTCAGTTGTACATACAACACTAACCTCGAACGGCATCCATATTATAAATGTAAACAGTCATGTTAGTGCGCAACCGCCAGTCTTCTTGATCTGTTTTTAACCACCAATCCGAAGATTTACACGGTCAGCGTAAATCCGCTGTTAGGTTCTTCCGACCATAGACTACTTTCGACATCGAGTATTTTACCAATCAGTGATAGAGAGGCGCCCAAACCGCACAAGATTTAGCACTACAAATCTGCTAAATGGGAAGATCTCATGGAATATTTTCGAACTTTCCCTTGGTTGGACGTTTGTTTTCAATCCGACGACCCATCTGACTGCACCAGGATGTTATTTTGGCCGGTATGGAGGCTTACATCCCTTTTTCGAAGAAATGCCCTTCCAACGGCAAGCCTTGGTTTGACCTAAAATGCAAAGAAGCTGTTGCTTCTAAACATCTTGCATACCGTCAGTGGCGTGAAGATCCTAACACCATAAATCGTAACATCTTTGTTTGTGCCAGGAACAGATGCAAAGAAATTATCGACGAAACCAAGGAGGTACACAATCAACGGATTAGAAACAAACTAGATGGTAGATGCCCAGATCCCACCAGCATCGCCCGGTGTGATACCATCGCATCGGCTTAAGCTGCGTGAAGTTGCTTAACGTTTCGTGGCTGTGCCGATGTCCCGGACTGTGGGACCAAATAGCATGATAAGGCACCTGGATACAAAAAATTCCAGAGGTAAAATAGCCCCCCGTTCGGATCTCCGGGTGGGGGCTGGTTCAGGGGCGTCGACATGCAGAGAACAGAATTTCAAATTGGATTTTTGCAACATACGAGGTTTAAATTCGAACATAAATTCAGTGCACCAACACCTGCAATCAAATAAACCTCATGTACTCGCTCTCTGTGAAACTAAGGTCAGTTCATCGACCAGCACAGTAAACTATCTTTATCCTGGGTACGATTTCTATTCCCGATTTAGGCGTAACTTTGGAATCTGTCTTTATGTCAGAAGCGACCTCTCTTGCCAACGAGAAGAGGCTCTGGAGCCCCCAAACTTTGATGTTATGTGGTTAAAAATAACGACTTAACCAACCACAAGGTTCGTCTGTATCCTCTATCGACCACCAAGTGATACAAACTTTAGAACACTTTTCTCTTCTCTTGCAGACACCATAGATCATTTACAAATTAACTATCCAAATGCCGAAATTGCCATCCTGGGCGACTTTAATGTTCACAACATCAACTGGCTTAAATATTCAAACACTACCGACGAACAAGGTCGTGAAGCCGAATCATTTTCAATCAGTTGTGGCTTGACTCAGCTTATTGATGAACCAACACGGATCCCTGATCGAGACGGAGAGTTCGCCAGTCTTCTTGATCTGTTTTTAACCACCAATCCGGAGATTTACACGGTCAGCGTAAATCCACCGTTAGGTTCTTCCGACCATAAACTGCTTTCGACATCGAGTATTCTACCAATCAGTGACAGAGAGGCGCCCAAACCGCGCAAGATTTGGCACTACAAATCTGCTAAATGGGAAGATCTCATGGAATATTTTCGAACTTTCCCTTGGCTGGACGTTTGTTTTCGATCCGACGACCCATCTGACTGCGCCAGGGAGGTTTCCGATGTTATTTTGGCCGGTATGGATGCTTACATCCCTTTTTCGAAGAAATGCCCTTCCAACGGCAAGCCTTGGTTTGACCTAAAATGCAAAGAAGCTGTTGCTTCTAAACATCTTGCATACCGACAGTGGCGTGAAGATCCTAACACCTTAAATCGAAACATCTTTGTTCATGCCCGGAACAGATGCAAAGAAATTATCGACGAAACCAAGGAGGTACACAATCAACGGATTAGAAACAAACTTCTCGCTTGTCCCGGCAATTCCAGGTCCTTTTGGTCGGTCGCTAAGGCAGTTAGTGAAAATTTCACCAAATCCACCATACCGCCACTCACACGGCCAGATAATTCTATTGCAACGACACCTATTGAGAAAGCGAACTTGTTGGCTGAACTCTTTGCTTCACATTCTACTGTCGATTTCCAAGGAAAAAACACCACCTACTATTCCCATAGTGCAGTCAAGGATGCCCGATATTGTCTTCAGACAGCGTATCATAAAACCGTATTTTGATGAAGCTAGACACCAAAGAGGCTTCAGGCGCTGACGGAATACCTGCCATAGTTCTCAAGAACTGTGCGAGGGAACTAACACCAGTTTTCTGTAGACTTTTCAACCTATCCTACAGAAAGGGAATATTTCCTTCCTGCTGGAAATGTGCCACAGTTCAGCCGATACCTAAAAAAGGCAAAAAGACCTTGCCAAATAACTACCGACCAATCGCACTACTCTCAATTATATCGAAAGTCATGGAAAAGGCTATCAATCAGCATCTTCTAAAATATCTTGAAGGATTCAACATTATTAGTGATCACCAATATGGCTTTCGTAAAAATAGATCAACAGGAGATCTTCTGACTTATGTAACACATGTTTGGAACAACGCAATTGAACACTTTGGAGAATCTCGAGCGGTTGCTCTTGACATATCCAAGGCATTTGACCGTGTTTGGCACGATGGGCTGTTGGCTAAGCTACGTTCTTATGGTATGTCTGAAAAGTTCTGTTTGTGGCTCTCATGTTTCCTCAGAGAGCGTTCTTTACGAGTGGCGGTTGACGGATTTCTTTCTAACACCTTCACTATCAACGCCGGTGTGCCCCAAGGTTCCATACTGTCTCCTACTCTCTTTCTCATTTATATTAACGATCTGCTGGAAAAGACCGAGAATCCAATCTACAGCTTTGCAGATGACAGTACACTTATCTCTTCATTCACTTTGAACGCTCGGACATCGACTACTCAGACGAATATCCGCAGACAGCAGGAAGTCATTCAACTTAACAAAGACCTGGAAGAAATTCTATCTTGGGGTGACAGTAACCAAGTGGAATTTAACGCTACAAAAACCCAGGCGGCAGTTTTTTCTAAAAAAGTTAACGTTGCAGAACCCGACATAGTTATGTCGAGGCACTCCATCCCTCTAACATCTGTTGGGCGTTAATTTGGGAGCAAATATGTCCTGGCATGAACATGTTGCAGGCATAGCAAGAAGAGCTTCTCAAAAGTTGGGAATATTGTTTCGAACCAGAAAGCTTTACACTCCACAACAACTGTTAATTCTTTACAAAGCTCAAATTCGACCAACTATGGAATACTGCTCCCATGTTTGGAGCTCCGCTCCCAAACATACACTGCATTTGTTGGATTCTATCCAGAGAAGAGCTGTTCGTCTGATTGGACACCCGGAACTGACCGACGGCCTTGATTCGCTGGAACATCGAAGAACGGTTGGCGACTTGAGCCTATTCTACAAGTACTTTCATGGAAAGTGTTCGAAGGATGTGGCCCGCTTAATTCCTCCCAGAGCGGTGCATGTTAGGAGTACACGTCGCGCTAATACTTCACATTCGTATGAGGTTCAGCTTGTTACTCCTCGTACAACGCTTTTCAAGCAGTCTTTTATATGGAGAACATCATACCTTTGGAATAGTTTGCCCAGGACTGTGTTTCCCATCGAGTACAATCTAGAGCGATTCAAGAACAACGTGAATCGCTTTCTCCGCACACGTGTCGCTCCTGTAGCGCTTTAGGGATTTCCCTGTAGCACGTGTGCTAGACCCATAAAAAAAAAAAAAACCTGCACACGCATGCTTTCGTTCTGGATTAAAATAAAATCACAACTACCAACATTAGAATGTTACGCTGTTGTCACGTTTCACTAGTTAAAAACTAGACTTATTTTATTTAATTTATTTAAATAAAATCAAAATCACATTTATAGTTTTCTGAGGTATTTGTCTGTCTTCTAATTTTTTTAAGTATATTGAGAAAATTTGTAAAAGTGATTTCTGATGTAAAAAATTTACGTATTTTTTCTTTTTAAAGTTAAATTCAAGGTACAGTCCCAACCAAAATTTTTTTTATTATTGTTAAAAATATTAAAAATTTCATTGAAAAATTAATTAAAGTCGAACGAATTTCGATTTTAATAAAAAGTTGATACGAAAAACAAGCTTGTGAGAAAAAGACGTTTTGTTATAATGCCGTATTTTAAAAGATATTGAGAGATATTGGTTTGGTCAGAATTTCATGTACTTTTGTATCCGATTGTAACTACAAATCATCCTTAATTACTCCCCTTTACGTACTATTTCTATTAAGATTAGATATAATAACATATTTTTCAGATTCCTAGACATTAAAAAACCTGTAATGGACGTATAACATGATACGTTCAAGGCCATTCCTTTACAGAATAAAGAATCGTATCATGGATAGTCCTGGGCCTATTTCACACACAAAATTTCATGTAATACCGCTCGTATAAAATGCTAATCCTTTACTGCTAAAGGATGTTAGAACAATCAGGATTTAATGTTATTACACAACAGTTATCTTTACTATACCACACACTTTATTTTTGCCTTTGACGTGCGTTTCGGCAATCATATTAGTATCATCAAGAACCACTATCTATGGAATAATTTTCAGTACATATGATGACATCGATACGTTTTATGTGTTTCTGCTAGATAGATACATACATTAGAGGTAAAAGGAGAAACACGTTCAAATTATGATACAACTTACGTCAGAGATAAAATTATGATAAAAAAATCAAGGGCCAAGATAAAGAAATGGAAAAATATCATAACATATGTTAGTACTATAATTCTCGCATATGGGTGAAAATTCGTGAAACAGAACACCTCCGACCCGACTTTTCGGAAATCCAAAAATAATGATTTATTTTAATATTACATATGGGTAGTGAACAAGCTCTGAACTATTTTCAGTTCATGTTGATTACACAGCCCCACAAAAAAAAAAGTGGGGTATACTTTTGATGCGATATATCAGATCCGTAGTATTTTTGCCCGCTGATCACGAATCTGACGTCAGAATATCGCCATCACATCTCAATTTTTTTCTAACCTCAAAAAATAGGTAAAAATTAGTAAAAATTAAGAAAAATATACTCCTAAAAAATTGATTCAAGCTTTTTCATGAATCCAAAGATGTATTAATATGTATTCGGACACGCTAAGCTAATATTCATCGGTTGGATTGAGCCATACAGTTCTGTTTTCTTTCTAACCTCAATAAATCAGACAGATATAGTGCTTCTCGAATGCAAAAACGAATTCAAATTAAAATTCAACCGATCCTTACCAAATTTGGTACACGGGGATTTTTTGGATCGCTGATCACGAATCTGAGGTTGGATTTGCAAAATTCAAGATTGCAGATGTTTTCGCGCCATTTTGAACGCCGAGAAAATTCATCGGTCGATTTTTATTCTTCTACCTGCATCCAGGGCACCTCCTCGTGGTGACGGTGGGCAACGGTGTTACTCCACTAGCCGGCAAAGTCCCTGGATAACGGCTTAGATGCCGTCATGGCAGGTAGAAGAAAGAGAATTACGATGCAGGGACTCAGAAACCCAGTATCGGCGGTTGGTCAGGGTGGGAAAGCGGGCCCGCAGCCGTCGTCATCCAGCGACCGTAGCTCATCATGTGTGGGCGACTTGGCTCATGTAGAGTATAATGCTACAAGAAAACGGTCTCACGGTACAAGGACTTTTCATAAGTGCGATAAAAACAGTGATTCATTTTGTTATATTTGCTGTCAACACGTATTGAGTAAAATGGGGTCACCGATAACGGATAAGATTAAAACCTTATATAAGGATTGTTTTAACATTGAAATACAGCACCAGGATACAGATTGGGTTCCCCACATCATTTGCAGTTCTTGCAAAATAATGTTGTACATCAATAAGAAGGCGATTAAATATTCCAGACCAGCAATATGGAATAGACCATACAGTGAAAATAATTGCTACTTTTGTATGAATATTGTATCTAGGCATAACCGAAAAAATAAAAGCACTATTACTTATAACGATGTTTCAACAGTAACAAGACCAACTAAACTAATTCCGCCTCCTGAACCACTTGATGCTGATGTTATGGAAACAAATGATTTCACCTTATCAGTTCATGCCGAAAACATTGAGACTGTCGAAAAAAATTCAAACACTGTTACTAATGAATGTTCTAGTGACAACCTATCATATACTAGTGACACAGATAAAGAATTTCTACCATACAACCGTAAACCAGAACCAATGCTCGTATCACAGTCAGAACTTAGTGATCTAGTCAGAGATTTAGGCTTATCCAAAGTTGGTTCAGAGCATCTTGCTTCCTTTTTAAAGAAAAGACATTTACTTAAGCCAGAAGCTACGATTTCTTATTATAGAAACAGAGATGAAGAATTTCGAAAATATTTCACAATGGACGAGGAATTGTCACTTTCATATTGTACCGATGTAAAAGGTCTAATGGATGAATTTCAAAATAACTCATACGATCCTGATGAATGGAGACTGTTCATTGATTCTTCTAAACGGAGCATTAAGGCAGTTTTGCTGCATAATACCAACGTTTACGCTCCCATTTCGATTGCTCATTCCACAGTTATGGAAGAGCAATATGAAAAAATGAAGCAGCTTTGATAAAAATAAAATATGCTGATCATAACTGGAAAATTTGTGGAGATCTGAAAATTGTAACAATATTGCTTGGCCAACAGTCAGGCTTTAAACTTTATCCCTGTTATAAATGTCTGTGGAATAGCAGAGACAGGGAACGTCATTATAAGAAAACAATTTGGCCAACAAGAGAATCGTTCACTCCTGGTGAAAATAATGTATTGTTTCCACCATTGGTAGATCCAGGAAAAGTTCTTATTCCCCCGCTTCACATTAAGCTTGGACTTATGAAGCAATTCACGAGAGCATTAGATACCAACGGCCCATGTTTCAAATATTTGCATAAAAAATTTCCGAAATTTTCTGAAGCTAAAATTAAGGCAGGCGTATTTGACGGGCCACAAATAAGAAAATTGTTTCAAGATTCATTATTGGTAACTAAAATGAATAAAGTTGAAAAAGCTGCTTGGCTTAGTTTTAAAGAAGTCGCAACAAACTTTTTGGGAAATAATAAAAGTCCTAAGTACAAAGAAATAATTGAGAAAATGGTAAAAAATATTCAAACATTAGGTTGCTTAATGAATCTAAAATTACATTTCCTGGACTCCCACATCGATGATTTCCCGGATAATCTTGGTGACTACAGTGAGGAGCAAGGGGAACGTTTTCACCAAGATCTGAAAATCATAGAAAATCGGTATCAAGGACGATGGGATGACCATATGCTAGACCATATGCCATAAGTTAGGCGCGGGTCTAACCTTCGCAATTCTAGGGCTTAAGGGTCTACTATTTGAGAGTATATGGTTTAAAAGTCCTGGTTTTGAGTTTATTGGGTCTCATTTTTAAAGTTACAGGGTTATTGAGGTCTATTTTTTGAGGTTACAGGGTGTGGAGTCTAAGGTTTCAGGGTTTAGGGTTTAAGAGTATCAGGTTTGAGGATTCCCCAACTGTATACCAAATTTGGTAGGAATGGGTTGGTTTTTCAAAAATTTTGTCCGCCATCTTGGATCCGCCATTTTGAATTTTGCAAATCCGACCTCAGATTCATGATCAGCAACCCAAAAAAACCCCGCGTACCAAATTTGGTAAGAATCGGTTGAATTTTAATTTGAATTCGTTTTTGCATTCGAGAATCACTATATCTGTCTGATTTATTGAGGTTAGAAAGAAAACAGAACTGTATGGCTTAATCCAACCGATGAATATTAGCTTAGCGTGTCCGAATACATATTAATACATCTTTGGATTCATGAAAAAGCTTGAATCAATTTTTTAGGAGTATATTTTTCTTAATTTTTACTAATTTTTACCTATTTTTTGAGGTTAGAAAAAAAATACTACGGATCTGATATATCGCATCAAAAGTATACCCCACTTTTTTTTTTATGGGGCTGTGTTTTTATAATTGTTATAAAAAATACAAGCTTCAGGTCAATTTTTTTTTCATAACTCGAAAACTGATTTTTTTACGAAAATTCTAGTTGAAATAAAAACTGGCCAGAAATATAATGAATTTCAAAAAAAAAAATGCATAATGAAAAATTTTTCTATTGACAAAAAAATCACTTTATTATAGACAAATTGAAATTGAATAAGGTTCTAAACCACTTATAGCTTTGATTTCGTAGATGCGCCAAAGTTTTCTGCGGAAAATGAAAAAAAATCTTTCGGCCCTCATTGGCGTTATTTTTTATGAGCGTGAGTGTTATTATATATAATATATATGTATATATATATATATATATATATATATATATATATATAGATATATATATATATATATATATATATATATATATATATATATATAGATATATATATATATATATATATATATATATATATATATATATATATATATATATATATATATATAATATATATATATATATATATATATATATATATATATATATATATATATATATATATACATATATATATATATATATATATATATATATATATATATATATATATATATATATATATATATATATATACATATATATATATATATATATATATATATATATATATATATATATATATATATATATATATATATATATATATATATATTAGGGTGTTTCATTTTTAGGCAATATTTTTTTTTCATCTGATATACCAGAAAATCTCATAGTTTATAGAAAATAAAAAATATTGCCGCCGGGTAAAAGGTTTCAAGTCGAACAGTGGCTTAGCTCTTTCAAAAATTCGATTTGCCATCTAAATAACACAGAAAAAAAATTTTCTTTGTTTTAATTGAATTTTTCAGTTAAAAAATTTTTTTTTGAAAAATCCTTCTTACAGCTTCTGAAGGAAATTAAATTCTCTACAAAAATGTCCTTGAGGTCGAAACCGTACAACCAGTTGTCTCGGAGTTATAGCCCGTCAAACATGAACATTTTAAAAATAGACATTAAATTCCATTTAATCACCAGTTTATTACTTTTACATAAATAATTAAAATATATTTTACATTTTAGAGTATTGAAATTTATAATTTAACTATTGATTCGTTTTAATCCAACAATCAAATTATTATTATTATTATTAATTAATTATAACTACTCTGAAATAATAACACTCATGTACGGAAATCATATTTTCACGCAAATTCATACAGTTTCGCTAGTTTGATATTTTATTGAGGTTGGCGCTGTTTCCTATTTTTATCGATCTCTGCGTTTTCGATCTATGATAACTGTCTATTTTTCATTTTTTGGCTGGTTTGCATCGATTGGCACTAAATATAGATCAACATTAATTAACCTCAATGATATTGATGTTTATATTCTGTATGTATGGTGTTGTTTAATGTTATTTTTCGAATATAGAAAGTTTTCTTGCCAATAAATATAAGTTGTATTTAATATTAGTTCTATCTGTGATGACAGGTTGTAATTAAAATAATAATTTCGGCGAAATGTCAGCTAGTAAATTTTCTAAAAATTTTTTTTCCGCTTGGACATGAACGCAAATGTCTACCTCAACGGAAGCTTCCTAATAACCAGGAAGTACTTAGTTTTTTGATATATAATTATAAATCACTAGGTAAATCACTTCAAAATAGTATAAAAATTGTTATTGATGAAGTAAATGCTATTTGGAGTAAAACTAAGATTCCTGTGATGAAGAATCCAAATAGTGCTGAGAAATTAAAAAACCTGTATCAAAAGTGGATTAAAATTTTAAGCTTTTATCTAAAAACTTATTTGATATAGCAAGTAAAAATAAGAATGTCTGCTTAACAAGCGAGCAAGAAACATTTTTGGTAAATGAAAGAAGCAACAAACGTCGTAGTATTATACCGTTCGATTCTGAGGAAACAGATTCTGAATCTGAGCAGTCGCTGGAAGGTACTTTCATGTAATTTTATTGTGGTGGTATTTTACATAATTTTCTGTATTATTTATTTGTAGAATTGAGCAAGTCGGTATCGAATATTACTATTTCGAATGAATCACGCACTGATAGTTTCTACTCTTTGCAAAGAATTCCGTCTAATTTTGAAGATGAATTGCCCACCACCTCAAAAGAAGAGAAAATTGACCTTATGACACCTCTAGTATCTTCTGCGCTGGATCGAACCAATACAACACCAAGGAATGCAGCAATTATTTTGGCCGCTGTTACACAAAGTTTAGGTATGCCTTTAGAAAAAGTTAACATGTCTCCAAGTACTATTTACCGACATCGTAAAGAAGACAGAAAAAATATTGGAAAAAATATAAGAAAAAATTTCAATCCTACCAATATCTTAACTCTTCATTGGGATGGAAAACTCTTACCAGAAATGACAGGTTCCAAAAAAGTTGAAAGACTTCCAGTGATTGTAACGGGTGTTGATTGTGAACAAATATTAGGCGTGCCAAAGTTAAGTGATTCAGGCGCTGTAAATCCAAGCGAAGTGATTTTTGAGTTGCTAGAAAGTTGGAATCTTATAGATGGAATTGGAGCTTTATGCTTTGACACTGCGAGTGTCAATACTGGTACATTATTTCCCAACTTGACATTATCCTATTCATCAGTTCTCTCTAAAAGGTTCTTGTTTTTGTAGATGAAACGAGAGGTGTGTGCAAATTATTAGAAAAAAAAAATGGAAAAAAGTTTTTTAAATCTTGCTTGTCGGCACCATATTCATGAGTTAATTTTACAATGCGCTTTTGAAGTTTACTGGCCAGTCACTTCAGGTCCGAATGTATTAGTATTCAACAGATTTCAACAGTCATGGCAAAATATCAATAAAAAAAATTATAAAACTGGATTAGATGACGATATGGTAGCCTCGGTTATCCATGACAAAAAAGATGACATCCTGCTTTTCATCTCTCAACAATTACAGGTATTTAAGATTATCGTTTCATTATTTTCAATTAAGATACAACAAAAATATTACATAAATATTATTTGAGTAAAATTGAAATTTATGCAGAATTATAAACTTTTTACTCTGAACTTTTTTTACTCGAATTTATCTGAAATATAAAAACTTTTTATTCATAAGAAAATCAACCACGTGATGACTATCGTGAACTGTTAGAGTTATCATCACTGTTTTTGGGACATCGACCAACTGAAAATATGACTTTTAAATCTCCAGGGCCGACACATCATGCACGATGGCTTTCTAAAGCCATATATTGCTTAAAAATCTATATGTTTCAAGAACAATTTTCACTCAGCCGGGCAGAAGCTCCAGGACTCCGATATATTTGTATTTTTATTGTTGTCCTGTACATCAAGGCATGGTATTGTGCACCTTCAGCAATCCAAGCTCCTCGACAGGATTTAGAATTCATGAAAAATTTACTAAACTATAAAATAATAAATAAAAATATTTCAGAAGCAGCATCAAAAAAGTTTAGCACTCACCTGTGGTATTTATCTGAACAACTTATTTGTTTGTCATTATTTGATGATAATGTTAGTGTAGAAGTCAAATTAAAATTGATTGAATCGATTAAGAAAAAAAAGTCAAATTTTAAAAGAATTAATGTAAAGAATGTCAGTATTAATTCATTTCTAAACAAACAATTGTACGATTTTGCTTCGCAAGAATCGTTGATTATTTTTGAGAGGTTTGAACTCCCAACTGATTTTCTAAATCTACATCCGGATCAGTGGAAATCTGACGAAAGTTACAATACTTGTTTAAAAATTTTTCAAAACTTACATGTCGTTAATGATACTGCGGAACGGGCGGTCCAACTAATGGAAGCCTACAATAAAAGCTTAACACTTTCGCTGCCGCCTACTCCGATCGGAGTTGATCGGCGCTTGACGCACTTGCCGGCTACTCCGACCGGCGTCCTAGCGATTCATGTTCTGACAAGTCATTAGTTTGTTGGCCTCCGTTGTTAACGTGTTTTTCGTGGTGGCATAGAGTAAGAGTGTTTCGAGACGTATTTTATTGGCTTAGTTTTTAATTTGAAAAATTCAAAGTTTTACAATACATATTTCAAATCTGTCGTGTGATAAGTGTTGTTTACTTACATATTGTATTGTTTTATACATTTTTACTGAGAAAATGAGTGGATATGACGAGGCTGAGCCGTCTCAAAGAAAACGCCCGCGCTTACTACGGACTACAGCGAACAGGAGAGCACTAACTCAAGAAGAGCTTGAGGCCATTCTTAATGAAGAAGACGACCTTTTCCCATCAAGTGAATCTGAATACGAATTATCCCACAGTTCAGAATCTGATTCTGATGAAGATGAAGAAGTCGGACAGATACAACAGCCACCAACTGTCAACTTAGAAGGTACCAACGTTGCTCAAACTACTCCGCCTACGCCTACGCCAATTACGGGCTGGGCAAATGATTCTAAAAGTCCGAACGATATAAAAACTTTTGAATTTACGAAGAGGCAGGAATTGTTAGTACCAAAACCGGGGAACAGCCCTATAAATTATTTCTTTTTATTGTTCGACGAGGATTTTATGAATTTCATTATTCAAGAAACAAACAAAAATGCAGTTAGCGTTTTATGTGAGAGTTCGTCGGAAAAATCTCGCATTAGTGCATGGGAAAGATGTAACCGTTGATGAAATGAAAATATTTCTTGGACTTTTGTTCACTATGGGAATGGTCCCACTGTCCAGATTGCAAGATTACTGGAAAACTAACGATAGAGTGTTCAATTTTCTTGTGTTTCGAGAACAAATGAGTAGGAATCGTTTTCTATTGATTTTGCGATGTTTACATTTTTATTCAGAAGATGAGCTTACGGAACCTAATAGAGATGTTCTGAAACGGATCAGACATGTAATTGATTATTTCAATAATAAAATGAAACACATTTATTATCCAGGGAAGCAGCTTGCCTTAGATGAAAGCATGGTGTTGTGGCGAGGACGGTTGGGGTTCCGCCAGTACATAAAAAAACAAGCGTCACAAATATGGGATCAAACTCTATATGTTGACGGAGCCGAATGGAACCGTTTTGAGGTTCCGTGTCTATACAGGAGCTAATGATGCAGATCTACGTGGTACAGAGCATGCATCCAAGGTAGTTTTGACACTTATGGAGGAATTACTCGATAATGGCCATTCTTTGTATATGGACAATTTTTATAACAGCTTTGCCTTGTCAAAACAACTTCTTGACAGAAAAACATATTCCACGGATACCCTAAAATCCAATCTAAAAGAAAATCCATTAGAATTGGTAAAAAAAAAAAAGATTAAGGTGGGAGAAAATGTATCCGCATTCAAAGATGGCGTTCATATAGGAAAATGGAAAGACAAGAGGGAAGTGACGTATATCACAACAGAGTACGACAATACAATACAAATAACCACTAATAGAAGGGGAGTTGAAAAACAAAAACCGCTGGCAATTATTGAGTACAATAAATATATGTCAGGCATTGACCACCAAGATCAACTTCTTTCGTATTATCCTTGCGAACGCAAAACAATAAGGTGGTATAAAAATTTATTTATACATGTAGTGCAATTGCTTGTGCAGAATGCTTTTAAATTCTACAATGCCGATTATGGAAATAGAAAAATGACACTGTACGATTTTCGGATTTCTATTATAAATGCTCTTCTTCTAGTCAGACCAGGAGTTGCAATTGTCCCCAGACGTGTAAAATCAAAACATTCTATTACGAAGATACTTGAACAAACTCGTGACAAAGAAAACACACTCAGGGTAAAAAGAAAACAGTGTCGTCAGTGCACTAAAGAAGGTAAAGGAAGAAAACAAACTGTATTCCAGTGTAATGACTGTAATGACAAACCGGGGTTGTGTGTGGAGTGTTTCGACAAATATCACGATTCCTTGTAGTTCATAAATACTTTTATATTTTATTCTATGCTTATTATTTGGTTTTCTTTCGTTATCGTTCTTTTATTTGATATATTTTATAATAGTACTATTTTGTTGTGGTACCTGAAATGAATTTATTTTTTCATGTTTTCAAAGTTATTCCATACAGAATAGCTAAAATTTTTATTTTTACTGTTTCTTATGCTTTAGATAATAAATAATGAGGTTGCAATAATCTGTTTTAGTAAAAAATCCGATCGGAGTCGCCGGCACACAGTAACCGTTTCACAAAAAAATGCTCGTCAATGCCACCGACTCCGATCGGAGTTGTTTTTGTTTTTTTTGTTATACTAATTTTTTATGCTTCCAAAAAACATTTAATACTGAATTAAGGGTTTTCGACCGTAGTTTCATTATTATGTGCGAAAAACTTAATTTGGCTCCTCGGGATGACGCACTACTCACAAAGCGGCAGCGAAAGTGTTAACTGCTAATGAAGAAGCAGTACTTTTTGCAGGTTGTAGCTTTGCACAGAAAAAAATTCCCAAATGCGAACAAGAAGACTTTAATGTTACCATTTTTAGAAGAATAAACGAAAAATAAATTTTCAATAATTATAACGATTAATGAGTATTAATAATAATTTGATTGCTGGATTAAAACGAGTCATTAGTCAAATTATAAATTTCAATGCTCTAAAATGTAAAATATAATTAAATTATTTATGTAAAAGTAATAAACTGGTGATTAAATGGAATTTAATGTCTATTTTTAAAAATGTTCATGTTTGACGGGCTATAACTCCGAGACAACTGGTTGTACGGTTTCGACCTCAAGGACATTTTTGTAGAGAATTTAATTTCCTTCAAAAGCTATAAGAAGGATTTTTCGAAACAAATTTTTTTAACAGTGAAAAATTCAATTAAAACAAAGAAAAATTTTTTTTCTGTGTTATTTAGATGGCAAATCGAATTTTTGAAAGAGCTAAGCCACTGTTCGACTTGAAACCTTTTACCCGGCGGCAATATTTTTTATTTTCTATAAACTATGAGATTTTCTGGTATATCAGATGAAAAAAAAATATTGCCTAAAAATGAAACACCCTAATGTATATTCAAGTTCATTATGTCCTACCCTGCGATTGAACATGTCAAAATGATGTCCGACAACTGCGGTGGACAGCAGAAAAACTTTAGTCCGAAATCTAATCCAAAAAATGGAATCCAAGTCACAAAAGTACGAGAGAATTTAAATATGGATTCGGTCGTTTTGGTACTGCTGATATGATGCATATTTAAAAGTCCGGTTATTTTATTATTTATTTTTACTGTATCACCAATTAGGGCTAGATGTTTGGCAGAACTTGTAGTAAAACATTTCTCTTGACTGTCCAAAAACTGAGAGCCAAAAATGTAACGGCACGTATCTTGATTTAAAAGTCATATTGTGTCAACTTGAATATTTGCCCATTTT
Organism: Pachyrhynchus sulphureomaculatus; assembly: GCA_019049505.1. Lineage (NCBI taxonomy): Eukaryota > Metazoa > Arthropoda > Insecta > Coleoptera > Curculionidae > Pachyrhynchus > Pachyrhynchus sulphureomaculatus. The sequence goes on along the minus strand of CM032455.1, from coordinate 13,859,414 downwards.
GGCATTAAGATCGCCTATTATCATTAGTTTCTCCTATCGATTTACTATATCATGTGTGCCTCTATTTTTACTGATATTTGTTGCATATAGACTTAACAAGTGTATTCTTAGTTACTTCAGTCCCAAGACAACAAAAACTCAGATAATATATTTTTTTTAAATTTTAATGAATTATTATTTATTTTCACGTCTAGAAGAACAGAAAAATATTCATGATTTTCCAGGATTTTTCTCATCTATGTGACCTCCTTTGTTTTTAATTACCGCTTTACAGAATTTCGGCGTTCTGTCTAGTAGCTTCTTCACAGTTTCTTCGGTTATTTTAACCCACTCTGCTTATAAAAGTTCCCACAAGTGATTTTCTGATGTTGGATTGAGTTTTCAAACACAGCTGTCCAAATAGTCCCACAGCAATTCGATGGGGTTCAAGTCGAGTGATTGTGGAGGCCAAGTCATTACTTCCAGGACGTCATCGGATTTCCATTGTACAAAAAGTTCTCTAATTTGTTTAGCAGAATGTTTAAGAATGTTGTCACGCTGAAAAATAAATTTCCCCTGAAAAATATCTCTTCCAAAAGGAAACAGTTGAGTTAGCAAAATTTCTTCATACTGTTCTTTTCGCATGATTCCTTCTATCCTAAAGATTTTTCCAATTTTACCGTTGCCAAAACAACCCCAAACCATTACTGAACCTCCACCATGTTTTACTGTAGGCAACTGACAGGCTTCCAACGACCCCTCTCCAGCTGACCGCCGCACGTAAACTCATCGATATGAACCAAAAATTTCGAATTTATATTCGTCGCTCCAAAAGATGGAATTTCATTGTTCTGATATCCAATTTTCATGTTCTCGGGCCCATTCTAATCGTTTACGTTTATTCACTTGCCTAAGAAGTGGTTTCCTCACTGCAACTCTCCCGTGTAGTCCACCTTCTGTTAACCTGTTCTTCACAGTTCTGACGCTGATAGGGATGGGCCGCTCTAGGTTCACTTGAGCCGTGATTTCTAGGGCGGTTAAACGGCGATTACGACTGATAGACATTGTTATACCTCTGGCGTTTTTGGTTATGAGTTCCATATCCGGCAGAAATTTTTTTACGATATAGTCCACCGTTCTCCTTGGCATCCGCATATCACTCGCGATTTGTCGATTCGAGTGACCATTTTGATGTCTCGCAGTTATCAGAGCCCGATTTTCAACGAAAACTTCTTTCGTTTTTGGCATTTCCACAAAATAATTGAGCCTGTATCAAGGACAAAGTACTGTTTGCGAATGGTTAATTTCCAAAAGGACAATGGTATTTATAGCATAGTTCTTATCATAAAATGTCACTACGAATTTTCATAACCCCTAGAAACTTGAAATTAATTCTAACTTCAACTGGAATTCTCAGAAATCGCCTCGAAACGATTATCGTGCAAAACTTGGAAATTTGTTCTAATTGGTTTTTAATTTGTGATTTCACCAAAAAGGCTAATCTAAAGAACTTTATGATGGACACTTGTTAAGAACATTTAAATTTACCTAATATAATAAAAGGGTTTAATTCGGTATTAAATTTTGGCAGTTACATTGAAATTTCTAGGTGGTCAAATACTTTCTGACAGTAGTGTATGTGAGCAAGATCACGTCAAGTGGACCCCCCATTTTCCACTTGATTATCAAATTCACGTATGAGTATTTTTTCATGAAGTATTCACTATAAACAATTAATCCCCAAAACAGTTTTTAAAAATTTTCATTTTAACAATTTTTTTTAATGAAAATTTTTATGACTTTTAGTTAAAAAATCGATAATTAAAAAGCTATTAGAGATATTCTCATGAAACTTTCAGGGTTCATAGTTCAATACTTGAGGAGCAGACTTTCTATATGCATTTTGTCCATTTTTTCACCTTTTCAACCAAAGATGCCAACGCAAACTACATACATAGAGCAACAATATTATGCCCCAAACGACGTTCTAAATGCATTTTCTCCCATACAAATTAAATGTTAAAAATACCTCGGACTTTCTATATGCTGTATGTCCATTGGCGCTAGACGAACTAACGGAAGTTTGTTCTTGCGCCGTGGACTAATTTCGATTTGTTTGTCATTGCACTTGTTGCTGTCTGCAGTGTTTGTTTTATGTGCGTTTATTTTTCCGTTTTTTCTACGAAACAATCTCAAATAATGGATGTGACTGTGACAGGGGATCACGTAGTTGGTGATACGGACCGTGGTAGTAGAAAAAGAAAAAGAAATCTCACGTCTAAAGAGAGTAAAAGCAACGTAAGGTAAGCCTTAATGATTTTTAGGTTAGGTTTACATTATGCTATTATTATTTACCTAATAGGTACACTAAAGTTCTCAAGTTCTTATGTTGTCGTTAATGTTTTAATATTATTCTCTTTTAAAGGCATTCAGATCATTATCCTAATTTGGAACATTTTGTTGATTTTTCCTGTACTCACCCTAAACGAAAGGATTTCTTTTGCCATGAATTATCCCAAGACGATATAAGGACAATCAGAAATACGTTTTATAAGACAACAAAGAAAAATGTACAGGACAATAAATTGGGGCATTTTATGAATGTTGGAAAACCAGATAGAAGTCGTAACCGAAAACTAGGAGGAAAATCCCACAATTTCTCTATAAGATATCATGTAAATTTTAGTTTGAAATAATTTTATTTAGCTTATTTTTAAAATCCCCCCCTTAGCTAACTTCTATCGAAGAGTGAAAAAAATTTAACCTAGAAATCCATTAAAATTTATGGTTTAAATTTTAATTTAAAAAGAATTTTATTGTCACCATAATGTATAGTGTAGTGGTTTAAGCAACGCTTAACTGGCGGAAGGTCCGATTTTATTTTAGGTAATATTCTTTATTTTAGGTTTGGAAGAATGAGAAAAAAATTTACATTTGCCAGAAGTTATTCTTATCAATATTTAGTGTCAGAGACGCGTAAATACTATTGCTCGAAAAATGCAATCTGGAAGTGGTATTGTTGAGAAGCGTGGAGGGGACCAACGGTCTTTTAGGAATGTTAATAAATTTGAAGCTGTGAAAAAATTTATAGCCAGTTTAAAAAGGACACGAAAGTCATTACGGGCGTGCTAAATCTCGGCGCATTTATCTATCATCCGAAAATAATATTACTGCTTTATGGAATCTGTACAATCAGAGTACAGTTGAAAATTTGAAAGTAAATTACAAGTATTTTAGTAGAATCTTTAATAATCATTTTAATATTGCATTTGGAAGCCCTGCCACCGACGTATGTGGCTTTTGTGTTAGGACCCAAACTTCTATTAGCATTTGCAAAGACAAAACTGAAATAGACAAACTAAAAACTTCTCTACGTGTACATAAATTACGAGCCAAACAATTTTTCAACCTAATGAATGAAAAGCCGGCACAGAGTGCTTCGTATTGTTTTGACCTTCAACAGGTTCAAGTCTTACCGAAAGTGCCAATTCAAGATGCATTTTATGCCCAGCAGTTGTCTTTTTATTGTTTTTGTGTAACCGACGTGGATATTAAAAAACCAGTTTTCTACACATGGATGGAACATCAAGCAAAAAGGGGATCTGCAGAGACAAGTTCTGCTCTACGTGATTTTCTTAATAAAGCAGAATTTGGACCAGATATAAAACAGTTGCGACTATTCGCAGATGGTTGTGCCGGCAGAATAAAAATGCACACGTGATGCATATGCTTATGCTATGGCTGTACGGAGATGCCCCGCAAAATATTAAATCCGTGGTACTTACCTTTCCGGTACGCGGACACTCATATTTGCCAGCAGACCGTGTTTTCGGGCAAATAGAAAAAGTTATGCGATCATACAGTTCAATAAAAACACCTACACAATATTATGACATTTACTCCAAGAAGGGAGACATTAGACAACTTGGTAGGGACTGGGTTGTTTACGATATAAAAATGGCGTTAACTTCTTTAAAAAAAATTGAAGGGATCAGTGCGGCCAAACGGATTATTATTAAAAGATCACAAAACAACACCGATATTTTGCTTAAGACCGAGTTGTTTTATAGAAATGACGATCCGTCCAAACAATTTCAAACGTTATTAAAACGTGGAAAGAAGCTTTCGACTTTACACTTACCTGCTGTAGAACTTCAAAACAAAATTAAACCAAAAAAACTCCTGAGTCTCTCGAAATTATTAGTGCAACTGTCAGGGACAAATTGGGTCAACGATCCTGAGCTAACATGGTTACAGCCAATTCTCTCTGACAATCGTGTGCAAATTGACAATCAAGCTAACCATGGTGAATCTGACGATGATGATGTTATCGAAGAACCTGACATGTTATGCGATTGCAAAAATGATGAAGATGGTGACCTTTATGACATGTAAAATGCCATTATTGTTGATTTAGTTTATAAACATTATTGTGTATTTAAAAATAAAACACTATTTTTATAAAGCTACAAGTTTTTTTATATCGTTACTATCAAAAGTCAGTAATGACGCTTTGTGTAGACGATCAAAATGCATTTTGTCCCAGGATGACAATCTAAATGCAGTTTGTCCATCAGTTTTTTTCAATTTTTTGGGATATTATCAATACTAGATTTTTCGCATATACGTCTAATCCTTGAATTATTTTTTATTCACATTTTAGGTATATCAACTTTTCGGTTAATATCTTGCCAAACGCATAGCAGTTTTTCTTCGTTTCCCAAAATTACAAAAAATGGACAAAATGCATTTAGAAAGTCTGCTCCTCACTTGTACTTTAATAAAATATATAGAAGTTCAAATTATTTATTTATTTTCATATTGTTAATTAAGTTTTAAGTTAACAAATGAAAACTTCAATGACTTCTCCCTCAAAAAAAAACGAAATTTTTTTTTTCTCGGTACGGCATTAAACATCAAAGTAACAGAATCTGCAAAAAAATTTGACTGCTCGTGATTAGATTAAACAAAAAAAAAATTATTTATGACGGGCGGTGAGCGCTGTCGGTACGACGCGCTGCCGCGCGTCATTGATTTACCTGTCGATCTACTCAGTAATTATAAATAAGGAACAATGCTTTATTTTTCAAATAAAAATAATGTTATTTAATGAATAATTTTATTTAAACACATTACATAAAATCAATTAATAAAATATTTTTTTATTGTTAAAAAAACGAAGAAATTGAATAAGTTATAATTTAATTATAAATCTATCCGTATTACGTTATTTTTTTTTTAAACTTTATTTGTAATAACTTTAACGTCTTTGAAAAAAAGCTTGCACTCGAGTAATGTATTATTTAAAGCTTTGTAATAATGATACTGGCGTGTATTTTTAATTGTCACAGATTGCTCATACCGTGATTTATATTTTTTTTTTCATGAGAGTCATGGTCTTGTTGAGAGCAAAAACCAAAATTAACTTTTTTTTAAATGAATTTTCAGCCCATTCAAACAATGAAAGCCCATTTGTAATGTGCTTATCATTATCCCGTTGAAGACTTGCGCGATAAGCTGGTCTTTTCACACTTCCTGCCAAACCATCACATGCTCCTTTCCCGTGAGATGTAGCATAGAAGTTCCATTCCTCAACATTAAAATCGTTTTTTATGGTTAGTTAAATTTGCAAAATTATACTTATTTTTGTACTGAGAAGCAGCTCCGTCCGAAAAATAGGAAATTTTTTTAATCTTATCTGCCCCGAACTTATTTTTTAAGAATTCAATCAATTTAGAATTAAAAAGGTGAACAGAACTCGCGTCGTGACTAACTTTTTCTGAAATTATAACATAGATTTCATGTTTCATTTCTTCATTCTCTCTATAATACACTACGTAAGGGTGAATTGTAGCCTGGGTGTTAGTCCAATGATGAGATTGGATTGCGTCTTGTACAAAAAAAGTATAATTTTCAGAAAAATTAAGACAGACGATAAATTCTCCATCCTCAACAGATTCCTTCTTTTCAGTAAAATATGATGCTTGAGATCTTGCAAGGAAATCATGTCTCAATAATTCAGGCCATTTTTGTTTTAAATCATTAAAAAAATCTTCTTTGTTTTTCTTTTCTTCAACTATTTCAATCCTGTAAATTTCAAGCAGAGTAATTAAATTATAATATTTATAAAAAAACGAATAACAAAAAACTGAACTTTTCCCTACCTGTCGGTACTTTTCCATTGGCTGTATGTAATTTCATTATTATCAAGCAATAGTTTTAATTTGTTTATAACATTATCAGTTCCTGGGCATTTAGTACAGTTTGAAAAATAGTACAATGATGTTGATTCTTGGCAAACAGAGCTTTTGATTAAATCATTCGAACTTTCCGATAAAATTATTCCCTTTTTTTAGTTCATTTTTTAATCCGTTCAACTGTAATTTGACATTTTGATGAATTTTACACGCACACATATTATGAGTCCCACTCTTGCCAGCAGATATACATTCACGTGGACGGAGATTTTGAAATTTTGTTAGTCCAATCTTCTCGTCGGGAAAAGCTTCAGTGAATTTTTTATATAACTCATGAATATTACATAATAATAATCGTTTTTGTTTATGAACTTTATTTCCGTTTTCCATCACCGATACATAATCTTTAATCCCAGGCATTACGCGACTGACATCATCAGATAAATAAAAAGCTTTAATGCGCTCGATTGTTTCATTTTTTAGAGTTTTTTTTTCCCTTTTTAATTGTGGGCTGTGATGCGAATCCCCTTTCTTCCCTGATTTTTTTTGCCGTTTTAACCATTCGTTTGGAAACTTTAAATTCTCTCCTTATTATTTTTATCGACCAATCTGGAGGAAGAGTGGTCAAAACTTGAATTTTGTCAGCTCTTCAATTTTTACTATTAAAAGCAGATTTAAAATTATTAAGCAAGAGATCATTATTATTCATCACTTTATTCATAACACTCCTTAAAGCTTTTTGACATTCCGTTGCATTTGATAATTGCTTCACTTTGATTGGAGGTTCACCAATCTCCAATAACACTTTTTTAACTTTATCAATTTGTAATTTGTTGTAGACAGGGTCACATTGGAAAGAAGGGTCTTTTTTTTTCATTATCTTCAATAACATAATTTGATGATTCAGGCTCATTGACATCAGAACATTTATTAACAGATAACTCACCAGGAATTTCAGGTTTTCGACCCAAATAATAATAGCCCGTTCACACGAATTACACATATAATTCCCAATAAAATCTTTAAAATCATGAGCACGGTTTTTTGTAATTAAAACTAGATTCTTAATAATTTTTTTATGACTTTTTTATTGAACGGATTACAGCATTTATTCACGCGACCCGTGATAAATCAAAAACAAAATTATGAACACTAATACAATTTAATACAAATTTGAAACAAACTAATTAAATTTAGATCAATAAAAACTGTTAAACACAAATTTATTAAATGAAAATTCTTGACTTTAAAATTTATTCACTGATGTGTTTATAAACGGATTTAACAAATAAACTAAAATGGCTTGTGATATTCGTTTGTTATTCACGTATATGTATACAAATAACAAATGAAGAAAATAACCGAACGCAATTTTTTTTAAAATCTAAAAATGGAGTAACGATGGGTAACTAGTAAAGTTTACATTTATTAATTGAAAATTGACAATATTGTTTAAGACCTAAAATAAATATAATTAGTACAGTTCGTAAAAAACGATAAGAAAAATAAAATAATAGAATATTGCTAAATTTTTGATATCTTCGTTTTTTTTAACAATTAAAAAATATTTTATTAATTGATTTTATGTAATGTGTTTAAATAAAATTATTCATTAGATAACATTATTTTTATTTAAAAAATAAAGTATTGTTCCTTATTTATAATTACTGAGTAGATCGAAAGGTAAGTCAATGACGCGCGGCAGCGTGCCGTACCGACAGCGCTCACCGCCCGTCATAAATATTTTTTTTTTTGTTTAATCTAATAACGAGCAGTCAAATTTTTTGCGGATTCTGTTACTTTGATGTTTAATGCATAATACCGAGAAAAAAAAATTTCGTTTTTTGAGGGAGAAGTCATTGAAGTTTTCATTTGTTAACTTAAAACTTAATTAACAATATGAAAATAAATAAATAATTTGAACTTCTATATATTTTATTAAAGTACAAGTACTATGAATCCTGAAAGTGTCATTAGAATATCTCTAATAGCTTTTTAATTATCGGTTTTTTAACTAAAAGTCATAAAAATTTTCATTAAAAAAAAATTGTTGTTAAAATGAAAATTTTTAAAAACTGTTTTGGGGATTAATTGTTTATGGTGAAAACTTCATGAAAAAATACTCATACCTGAATTTGATAATCAAGTGGAAAATGGGGGGTCCACTTGACGTGATCTTGCTCTATACTTAATTCTATTATTCTTTCCCCATTATTACTAAGGGCTTCTTCTCTCTTTTTGCCCATATATTGTTCTATTCCCCCATTTTTGTTTCCTACTCGGCCATTCAAATCTCCCATTATCAATATCTGTTCGCCATGGCCATCTATCTGTCTCTGCAACTCTTCGAAAAAAAATTTATCCTTTTCTTCCTTTACTGCATCTTCGTTTTCTCCATAGGCTATTATTAGTGTCCATATTCTTCTTCCACCTGTTTTAGCCCAACTGTTAGCATTCTTTCGTTCACATACTCTTCCTATATCACATCCTTCAGCCTGTTTGGGGCATAAATCACCGCCCGAGGCTTGCGTAGTAACAGAACGAAATATCAATTCCTTTATTACCAATGACAATATTTATAATTTAAGGTGTTACAACAAAGTTACTTAATATGCGTATAATGGCATGAAAATCATAACTTCATAAATCGTAATGTATTTGTTCGTACCCGGAACAGATGCAAAGGAATTATTGATGAAAATAAGAGGGCACACATTCAAAGAATTAAAAACAAACTTTTTGCCTGTCCCAAGAATTTCAGTTGCTTTTGGTCAGTCGCTAAGGCCATTAGTCAAAATTTCACTAAATTTACAATACCACCACTCACATGGTCAGATAATACTATTGCAACAATACCTGTTTAGGAAGCCGACTTGATTGCTTTACATTCTACTGTCGATTTCCAAGGAAAACACCACCAGCTCTTCCCATAGGGCACTCAAAGATGCTTGAGACATCGTATCATAAACTGTATTTTAATGAAGCTAGACACCAAATAAGCTGCTGGCGCTGATAAAATACTTGCCGTAGTACTTAAAAACTGCGTGAGCGAACGAACTCTACAAAAAGAGGATATTTTTGTCTTTTATATCAGGTTTGTACCGTCTTAACATTTTTTCAGACTTTCCTTTAAGCGGCATACAGACCACTTTCTATCCCTTTAGTAAATGTCTCCCAATATTCTTCTTTAATTTGTTTTCTTCCTCTATTCATTAAGTGCGATATAGGCGTTCTAGTTATCTTGTTAATAATGTTTTGTTTTATGGATGTCCACTGTTGGTCTTTGCTTTCTTGTTCGCCGATTTGGTGTATAGGTATTTTTTGTCTCAAGGCGGTTCTCATATAATTGTTTTACACTTTCGGTGTCAAAGGATGGATGGATGGATGTTTGTGGGGCTGGGCGCATCAACTACTAGGTTATTTAGCGCCCAAGTTTATGGGTTAGACTTGAAAATTCAATGTTTTGAAATAATTTATAACATCAGTAATGAGATCTGCAAGATTTTTAATGATAGTATGTATGTTTGAGGGAATGTTGTGTCTGCATCTGATGGGTTGAAAGTGACTTGCCTCGAGGATGTGAGCAACAGTGAGTGGTGATCCGCATGTAGAGCATGTAGGTTCATTTTCGTTTTTCAGAAGGTGGCTATGGGTAGCATATGTATGGCCAGATGCAATTCTCCTCAAAATGACATTTTCTGTTCTTGTTAAGTTTGGTAAGTGTAGTGGGAGAAGAGCGTTTGATTTGAGGGGCCATAGTTTATTGTTGAGGTTTTCAAGATCCCATTGTAGATGGAAAAAGGAATTGTAAATAGAACTTAAATAAGAAATAAAATCGGAGAAGTGGATGTTATCCTGGATTGGAATGCCTCTCGTGATGGCAAGTTTGGCATGCTGATCTGTTAGTGCAAATCTCATAGCCTCCTAATTGCCAAAAGCTCCGCTGTAAAGATAGATGCATAGTGGGGGAGTTTGAGCATTCTGATGTTGGAATTTGTGATGAAAGCAGCGCCCACTCCTTTTTCGGTTTTAGACCCATCGGTGTAAATGAGAGTATGTTTGGGGTATTTGGTAGCAATATTTTCTAAAAATAATTTGTTGAGATGGGTGCAGGAATAGTCATAGGTGTCGAAGGATTCAATGTTATGACTTCTACATTAGCCGAATTCCGCATTCGTACATCTACTATCGTTTCTGGCATAAATTTTCTGTTGGTTATAATATAATCTATTACCGAGTATATTTGAATTTCATATCATGTTTGAAAAAGTATTATTTATTTTTTAGGTGTTTAGAGCACAGAAGGATTTCAACACAGCGCCAATATCATTTGTCTCTTCTTCGTTGAATCTTTGTGTTGTTTGTCAGTTCTTCATTGTCTATTTTGGCATTAAGGTCGCCTATTAACATTAGTTTCTTCTATTGATTTACTGTATCAATGTGTGCCTGCAAGTCGGCGTAAAATTGTTCTCGCTCATCTCTATCTTTACTGATACTTAGTGCGTATATACTCGACAAGTGTATTCTTTATTTGTTTATATTTAATGTCACTTGTAATATTCTGTCATTGATACACTTTTCCTCCTCAATGCTCTATTTAAATTTTTTGTGTATTAGTAGCCCTACTCCCAAGTGAGCTCTTTTATTTCGTGGTACTCCACTATATATATGTGGTGGAGGATCGTTATGTAACAAGTGTTTGTGTGTAAGATGTGTGTCCTATTGACAGCCTGATCCAGACAGTATTTTCTTTGCGAGAGAGAGAAGGGTTAAATAAGGGTGGGAAAACAGTAGGCTTTACTTCTCAGAGCTTATTTGGTAAGTCAATCAAATCCCATTGTAATTGAAATTGATTGAGGAAAATGTTATTTATTAATTTAAGAAAATCATCAGGATGGTTGTCTCCAATCACAGGGGTACCAGTAGTTGCGGCCTCCTTGGCGAGAATGTCGGCTCTATCATGTCCACTATTTCCTATATGGCCCGGCAACAAAATGAAGGTGATGTCTTTCCCCCTAAGGTGAAGAAGGTATAGTAGATCTCCTATTTGTCTTGAATAGGCATATTTTTGTATTTTGTGTTGGATGGCCTCCAGGACACTCCGAGAGTCAGATACTATGAGGACTTTTTTATGAGAGTTGTCTGAAGCTGTATGTCTGAGGCTCTCGCGTATGGCTAGTAGTTCTGCCGCGAGTATGGATGAATGATTAGATAGTTTGAAAGATCTATGAAAATTTCCAGTGACGAATGCAGCTCCCGTGCCCTTGATTGATTTGGATCCATCTGTATAGATGATCTTGTATGTAGAATAGGAATCGTGAAGTTGTTGTTTGAATTTGGAGTTAAAGAGTGAGGTGGGGGTGGAAGTTTTATGTAAAGTCGTAAGTAATGAATCAATTTAGGAGTCGGGGTAAGCCAGGGTGCGAAGGTTTGGAATAGAGGGTATTGAGAGGATGGAGGTTAGAAATCTGTGGATACGATTAGGGATTGAGTTAGCAGGATAACGGTGAAATCGCGAAGTTAGGTTTAGATTCAGTGAATTTCTAAGATGGGAATGTTACGGATATAAAATTTTATTAGGGACTATTGTCTTGTAAGATGGAGAGGAGGAATAGAGGACGCGCATTGCAAACTAGATACAGGTGAGGTTCTATATACTCCTATATACCTTTCAATATGAGATCACACACTTGCCGATGTTTTCTTCAGTCGTAGGCGTCGATGCTCTCTTGTCCACGTTTAAATTATGCAACCAATTTTTTCAGAGTGGTACATGGGGGAGCAGATTCCCTTAGTGTTGTTTTCATATCATCGTGGATCTCCTTTGGTGCTGATCTTTTTTTAAACAGGCACTTGATGACCGCACGTTGTTCAATTTTTCCAAAAACGCTGCACTTGGTCTCACTAAACTCGTTCTAACCTAAAAACCACAAATGCTACAGCAACAAAGTTTTACACTGTGACAACCAAAGAAAGTATGAACCTATTAAGGTTACTATAATAAAAATATAATTATTTTCTGGTGAGGCCGCGAACTATTCAATCAATCCTCGTATATTGCTAATCTGACCTAGACACCCTCCTCCTTTATCCGGGCTTGGGACCGGCAGCATGGCTGCTGAGCTACTCAATCCACCCAGCAACCATACAGGCGGAGTTACGTGTTATTATTGAGAACAAGATCCTTGATTTTGTTGATGTTTTGTTCTGTCGTTACGGTGGATGGTATTCCAGATTGCGGTTAATCTTCAACTACTTCTCTTCCCCTTTAAACTAGTTGAACCTATTGAAAGCTTTTAATTTTGATAAACATTCATCACCGAAACACTTTTCTAATATACTTATTAACGTGTTGGTGCAACAATTTTCGTTTCCAACACAAAATTTAAAGCGATTTTTTTGCTGAATATATGTATTAAAGGTAGTGGTGGCAATATTGATAAATTTGGGAAATAAAACAACTCTAAGGGTACAAGGTTATTAAAACTACGGTATTGTTTTTTTAGTTCAGACATCGTAACTTATGTATAAAAGAAAGTTATTTATATCATCGCTCTTATTTCCATGCATTTTTATAATAAAAATAATCCCATTAAGATTATTGGACTAAAATATCTCAAAATCTACGCCATATTCCGCTGTAATCCATAAATTTCAGGTCGTGTATATTTTTTAGATGCCTACTCTCGCAAAGTTCATTAATTCTAATTATTCAAAAATAAGTAAAAATACAGCCAAAATAAATTCCAAAAAACATATATTTAACTATTATCTTTTAAATAAACTTAAAATTATATTCTTTCAATTCTTCTATTTCGATCTTCATTTTCATCAATTCCTCTTTTATCGACGTTTCAAGTTTTAGTAGAATTAGATCAGACTGGGATTCATTTTCTCCAGTTAATTCCTTAACGGAAATATCAACTTTTTCCAAAATTCAATCCAAAAATGGAATCCAATTCACAAAAGTGCGAGAGTATTTAAACATGGATTCGGCAGATTTGGCATTGTTGGTATGATGCATATTCAAAAGCCCGGCTGTTTTATTATTTATTTTTACTGTATCACCAATTAGGATTAGATGTTTGGCAAAATTTGTAATAAAACATTTCTCTTGACTGTCCAAAAACTGAGAGCCAACAATGTAACGGCACGTATCTTGATTTAGAAGTCATATTGTGTCAACTTGAATATTTGAACCGCTGTAATGAAACCAGCCAATTAATTTTATATATTTTTCAAATAGAAGGTCATCAACTTTTGAAATGAGTTTACCTAAATTTTAAAAAAGTCTAGGTTTAACTTGCCAATAATTTTACGGTGGTTTATAAGGTGAGAAACATACACAATTTACTCATTTCTCTTGCATTAATATTAAGTCAGCGCATTTAAGTATATGTATAATCCAGGGGTACTAGGGGAATATACTAACAATCAACTAAAATTCCATAAATTAAAAAAAATCGAGTCACCCAATCGAAACTCGGAACCTATTTATCAATAAAGCAAAATAAAAAAAAATTAAAAAATTTAACCAAATAATACTTTCAAACCTTTAACCTCGGTACAGAATTATTGTTTATAAATAGTTCAGCAACAATATTAAATACGGAAGTTACTGCATTTCAAAAGAATATTTTTATCGGTATTAAAACAGAGCCAAACAATCATCGTATTTTTAACACACGATATAAAACTTATATTTCTAAATGAAATAACTAGTAGATTAGGGAAATATGTAGATATAAGTGAATTCTACATCAGTTGAAGTCTAAAAAATTATTCTGCAGTGCCGATTGTCACTTGGCGTTTGGCAAGAAATCTGAAGTATTAAGTCCAAAAGTCACTCTGTTTGTTAAAATATCGAAAACATTTATTAGGAAAAAAGGTTTACAATTGCATTTTATAGTCACGGGCAAAATTTTAGATTGATTGGACAAAAATTGTATTTTGTCAGGTTTTGACTAATAAAAATGACTGGAAGATTTTTATTTTCTTGAATTTGAGACACACTGGTTAGATTGATAGAGAAATTTTAAAATTTGTATGTTGAATCCAAATCATGTTTTACTTCTTTCACAACCAATAATTAAAAAATGATGGTTTTCGTAAGACCGTAACCGTCGCGCGGATGATTTTCGAATATCTTTACCCTATAGCGTGCAGTTTGAGGTTTTTGTTTAAGGACACTCTCGTGTCATAATTTATTGCAAAATATAACTTTAAACAAGTACATTAATTTCTGTTAACAAACGATAAATTTATTTCAACACTTTGGATGTTTTCGGGATTTTCCTTACAGTACAAATTTGTATTCACGTATATTAACATGCTATATATAAAATTACACAAAGCATACCTTTTCACAATAGTTAAGTAAGTCTTTTCCCCCAATATTCAAAAACTTTTTAGGTCTCGGAAATCAAAGAACCAAATGAACGTAAAATAGTGCGTCCTTTCTCCTAATTACTTATTATATAATTATTATGTGAAATGTGAAAAAAGGTAAGGAAAAAAGGTACAGAAAGACAATTACACATTTTTCTTGAATTTATTAATAACCTCCACGCAAATATAAATTTTAAAATTGAACTAGAATCTAACAATAGCATAAACTTTTTAGATCCAACAATTCAGAGAGAGAATAATAAACATCAATTTTCAGTATTCCATAAACCGTCACTGATACAGCCATAAACAATTCTTCCTGTCATCCAATTCTACATAAATTGGCAGCCTTTCACAGTATGATTCATAGGCTAGTATCTCTCCCCCTTAATAAAAAGAATTTTCAGATAGAACTTAACATCATCAAACAAATCGTACTTAATAATGGTTATTTATTAAATTTAGTCGATAAAATCCTACAAAGAAAGTAATATAAAAAAACCATCGATATGATTTATCCTAAAAGCAAAGAAAAACCAAATAATTACAAAGTTATATCAATCTATAGAGATAAACAAACTTAAAAATTCCAACCGTAATAATTCAACTTTGTTAAATATTTTCTATTAATATTTAATTAGTTAATGATAAAAATAAATTTTCTTTGCTTGCTTCTACTTATATATTAACACCTTTACTCTTTAATTTTCAGTAATTCAGAATGTAACGTCTGAAGAAGCTACTGTAATAGCGAAACATGTTACGGTGTATTACAAATATAGTGCAAAGTTTGTGTAAATAATTGTTTTAATATTATTTTTTCACATTTCAGATAATAATTATTATGGATTTCCACCGAATATCGGCTGAAACAATTGTACTTATATACTTGCCAGAAATAACATAATTCAATTTTACTCTAGTTTTTCATAAATATATCTATAGATGAAACAAAAAGACTATGTTTCTATTATCTCTTTAGTAAGGATGTAACTTAATTTTAATATCTGTCTATTTGTACGTGTTTACAATAGTTGCTCAAAAATTATCTCTTGAAATCACTTTAATATGTGGCAAAGTTCGCCAAATGCTGATAGACTATTTAACCAAAGGCACCACGTAAAATTATCGTCAAGTTATAACTAAAATTCTCAAATTTTAAATAAACTCATTTCAAAAGGTGATGCAAAATTAATTGGCTGGTTTCATTACAGTGGTTCAAATATTGAAGTGGAAACAATATGACTTTTAAATCAAGATACGTGTCGTTACATTTTTGGCTCTCAGTTTTTGAATAGTCAAGAGAAATGCTTTATTACAAATTGTGCCGAACATCTAATCCTAATTGGTGATACAGTAAAAATAAATAATAAAATAGTCGGGTTTTTGAATATGCATCATACCAGCAATACCAAATCTTTCGAATTCATGTTTAAATGCTCTCGTACTTTTGTGAATTGGTTTCCATTTTTGGATTGAATTTCGGAAAAAAATCGATATTTCCGTTAAGGAATTAACTGGAGAAAATGAATCCCACTCTGATCTAACTCTACTAAAACTTGAAACGCCGACAAAAGAGGAATTGATCAAAATGAAGATCCAAATAGAAAAATTGAAAGAATATAAAGGACCCCGCACGGATCTTATGCAACAGTGGTTTCCGTCAAATTGGCTAATTTTAGTAAAATATTACAGTTTTAGTCATCCTGAAAAAAAGTCTCCATGGGCACGTAGTTCCATGATCAACATTATGGGAGCTACGGAGCTCCAAAGCTGCTGTAGTTCCATCATTATTTACAACTTTCTGAACATTTTTAATACTTTTTAAAAGATAATTTTTTTAAAATCTATATATAGTTTTGTTTCTGGACTCGTTTCTGGAGTTGCTGAATTTAAATCTTATGTCTAATTGACATAATTGACAATTGACAGCTGTCAATTAACTGTCAAGAAGGTTTAAAAAATGAAAATATCCATCAAGCTTGTACACCTTTAAGTTTTTGGGGTTGCAGAATTCAAATCTAATGTCCAATTGACATAATTGACAATTGACAGCTGTCAACTAGCTGTAAAAAAGCTTTAAAAATGAAAAATCTATCAAGTTTGTTTTCTTTCATATTTTTGGCGTTGTTGCATTCAAATCTCATATTTGATTAACATAATTGGCAATTAACAGCTGTTAACTAGCTGTCGAATAGCGTTAAAGAATAAAAAGCTCTAGCAAGCTTGTATACTTATGTTATTATCACTGCTTAATTCAAATATGTTGAATAAAAAAATTAAAACCTTCTCAATATTATATGTCTTTAGAGAAAATAAGAATGTTTGTATGGATAGGTTGCAGTCGCAGGAATTAACTGCGTCTGATTTCTAAAATACTATAATATCTAGCATACCAAAGGTTACTACTTAAACTGTTACTACTTAAAATATTAGTACATATTAAGTTTAGCTAGTGGAAGTATTACTACCTAAAGTATTAGTGCTTATTATGTAATACTACAAAATATTATTACTTATTAACTCCTTAAATCAAACTTAAGTTCTAAGTCACAAAAGTTCATTTGAATCTAGCTTAAATCTGTTTAAAACATTAATGATATTGACCTACTTACCGATGACCAAAGAAGCATAATAAATTCATAATCTTTGTAACATAATTTAATTTCATAGTCTATTTTCGGTAGTTACCAATAGCTAATATTAAATGCAATTCTATTTACATTTTTTAGATGTTAAAAAACATTTAAAAACTTATGAATTATTGACAGCTTGACATTACTTAACTTTCGTGTAGAAAAATAAACTAAAAACATTATATTTAAAAACACTAAACGCACTTGTGTTTTAAATCCATATTTTAAAATAACTGCATTTTTTTTATTTCCGGGAATAGTTTGGTTTTTTGCCATTTGTTTTGTAAACTTAAACAGTTTAATTATAAACAAATATCAATTATTATTACATTGTTAAAAAGAAACAGCAAAGTAAACTTCTAGCTTAGTTAACGCTAATTGTTATTAATCCTTTCGATTTCTATTTACAATAGAATATTCATTTTCTTTATTTTTAATTTTCAAAATATTTTAGACAGATTTTAATTAATCATTATAAAAATTATTTAGTCAATTTTTCATAAATTGTACGTTATTTTATAATTACTAAAATGGCTCAACAAGTGCGTTGCTATGTTTGCAATGATCTTTTTCTTCCGCGTACAATGCGCCTTATGCGCAATTTTGATAACGAGGAGAAAACAAACTTAGCAATTGGCTATCGCCAAGAGCTTAATTATCCACCTATGCAAGTAGATAATAATTCTCGCATCTGCATAACATGTGATACACTTATCAATCGTGATTTAGAAGCATTACAGGATCCAGATAGCTTGCGATTAAAAGTTATTAAGCAAAAGTCATCAACCACGTGTATGGTTTGTAATAATTTAAGAGACAATATGCACAGACTTTCTGTTAAAGCAAGGGTAAAAATCTATATAGATACTAGTATTTACATTCCTACAGCATCTCGAGTTTGTCAGCACCATCTTGATAATGAAAGTTTTCTTTCAAAAATATTTTATGTTGGTTTTCAATCGTTGACAAGGCCTATTGTTTTAACTGGATCTGAAATTGGTAACTTTTTCGCAGGTTTACGTGACTTTGCAGTACATTATCAGCAAACTCCTTTAGATACCGAATTATTAACAGATGCAGAGTTTTTATATTTAACATCTTTAACTAGACCTCAATTTGATGACCTATTTAACTATTGCGTTCCCGTACCTGAAGATAATTTTATGCGTCATGTTACAAAACAATCCTTACTTACCTTTTTAGTAAAAATGAAACACGGAGTTTCTGATGATTTTTTAAAGATTTTATTTAAATACTCGAACAGGCAACGTGTTAGCATGATCATAAAAGTCGTAAGACTATCATTGATGCAGCAATTTGTACCAGAAAACATTGGGCTTGGAGCCATAAATCGACAAACATACATTGAAAGACATGTTACACCGTTTGCAAATGAATTGTACAATGAGAATCCAGAGCAAAAGAAGGCTATAGTTATAGTGGATGGAACTTATAGTTATATTGAAAAGTCAGGTAACTATCGAAGTTTGAGGCAATCTTATTCTGTACATAAAGGTCGTCACCTAGTTAAACTTGAAATGAGCGTGGCGCCCAATGGCTATATCTTAGATATCCGTGGCCCTTATTTTGCTGATTCACGAAATAATGATGCTTCTATTTTAGTTAATAATTTTCAAAGAGATGTAAATAATATCAATGAATGGTTCCAAGATGGCGATGTATTCATTGTTGATAGAGGATATCGAGATTCAATTCAGTTTTTGGAAAATGAACGGTATGTAATAAAAATGCCTCCATTTTTAGAAGGAAATGAGCGCCAGCTTTCAACTCGTAATGCTAACATCGCACGTACAGTAACAATAAATCGTTGGACTGTGGAGGCTCGAAATGGACACATTAAGTCAATTTATAGATTTCTTGATGGTATAATAATAAGAAATCATGTCTTACATCTTAGAGACTTTTATTTAATAGCAGGAGCGCTCATTAACAAGTATAGAGGACTTTTGTTAATGGCAGATAAGACTGCTGAATTAGCACGCAGTATTAAAGAAAAAATTAATGAAGTTAATGAATTGCAGGAAAGGGTTATAGTAGAAGGATTAAATAATAGAAGAAATGCTAATTGGGAGCAACTAAATCAGGGCCATGTACCTGAATTTCCGCGCTATGACCTTGAGTTTTTAAAACGTTTGACGCATGGACCATATCAAATTGAATTAGCTCCGAGTTATATTCAAGATAAACTTGATCATGATAGTACAGATATTTTTGAATTTGACAGGAATATTATTGAACCAGGACTTCTGCGGTTCAGAATATATTCACGATTTAGAAATGCGACTCGCCATATGATTTGGATATCTTTTCAAGCAAATAATAATGATATTAGAGAAAATAATGAAGCAATGGATATTGGAGAAGCTCTTCAAATAAGACATTACTGTACATGCAAGTCTGGTGCAAGAACAATAGGATGCTGTGCTCACATAGCCAGTATCTTATGGTTTTTAGGGTGGGCACGACACCAACAGCATATTCAATATCCTAGTAGAGCTTTACTCAATTATATACAAGATGTTGCTAATAGAAATCCCCAAGATGACGATGATCAATTTCAAGTAAATATTGAAGATTAAAATAAAATGGACACATTTAACTATGGAAAGTATGGCATTACATTGACCTACGTACTCGGACTTCAAAACTAACAGAAATAAACTGACAGACAGACTGACTGACAGACAGACAGACCAAGGGGCTTAAGTCCGACTATGCAACCTCCACGCGGTAAGCTCTGGGTAAAGCTAATGCTAGCGGCAAAATGCATTTTAATATAAATATAATTAGTTTTAAATGAACGAGAAAATCTGTTTCTTACCTACATCGGTATAATGAGAAAAGGAGGTCGTCTTCTAAAAAATAATTCGGAGCTAAATAATTCTATAATCTCCACGAAAAATTATAAAATCTACGAATTATATTATATTATATAAACAATCTGCAATTAAAATAAGAATGAAAATCTGAAAAGAAGATTTTCAAGTTATCAGCGCGTAAATTAATTAAAAAAAGGTATACAATACTGAAAAAGCATCAAATTAGAAATCAGCAACACCAAAGCCATAAAAGTATACAAGCTTGCTAGAGCTTTTTATTCTTTAACGCTATTCGACAGCTAGTTAACAGCTGTTAATTGCCAATTATGTTAATCAAATATGAGATTTGAATGCAACAACGCCAAAAATATGAAAGAAAACAAACTTGATAGATTTTTCATTTTTAAAGCTTTTTTACAGCTAGTTGACAGCTGTCAATTGTCAATTATGTCAATTGGACATTAGATTTGAATTCTGCAACCCCAAAAACTTAAAGGTGTACAAGCTTGATGGATATTTTCATTTTTTAAACCTTCTTGACAGTTAATTGACAGCTGTCAATTGTCAATTATGTCAATTAGACATAAGATTTAAATTCAGCAACTCCAGAAACGAGTCCAGAAACAAAACTATATATAGATTTTAAAAAAATTATCTTTTAAAAAGTATTAAAAATGTTCAGAAAGTTGTAAATAATGATGGAACTACAGCAGCTTTGGAGCTCCGTAGCTCCCATAATGTTGATCATGGAACTACGTGCCCATGGAGACTTTTTTTTCAGGATGACTAAAACTGTAATATTTTACTAAAATTAGCCAATTTGACGGAAACCACTGTTGCATAAGATCCGTGCGGGGTCCTTTAAGTTTGTTTAAAAGATAATAGATAAATATATGTTTTTTGGAATTTATTTTGGCTGTATTTTTACTTATTTTCAAATAATCAGAGTTAATGAACTGTGCGAAAGTAGGCATCTAAAAATTATACACGACCTGAAATTTATAAATTACAACGGAATATGAAGTAGATTTTGAGATATTTTGGTCCAATAATTTTAAGGGGATTATTTTTATTACAAAAATGCATGGAAATAAGAGCAATGATATAAATAACTTTCTTTTATACATAAATTACGTTGACTGAACTAAAAAAACAATACCATAGTTTTAATAACCTTGCGCCCTCAGATCGGTTTTATTTCTCAAATTAATTAATATTGCCACCACTACCTTTAATAAATATATTCAGCAAAAAGATCGCTTTAAATTTTGTGTTGGAAACAACAATTCTTGCACCGATACGTTAGGTATATTCGGAAAGAGTTATGCTGATGAATGTTTACCAAGATCAAAAGCTTTCAAGTGGCTGAACTCATTTAAAAGGAGTAGAGAAGCAGTTGAAGACGAACTGAATTCTGGAATATCATTCACCGTAACGACAGAACAAAACATCAACAAAATCAAGAATCTTCTACTCAGTAATGACAAGCAAGTCTTGTAGATCACATTAAAGTAGTAAATGGATCAATACAATCGATTTTGAAAAATGATTAGGATTTGTCTTGTGTATTACACAGTGCAACACGAAAAAAAATAACCATATACGGACACCACCACGTGATAATAGACCAAAAAACAAAGACCCGTATCTCCCAGTTTTTCCGAAAGTCATGTACTTTTTTTTTTATGGGCCCCGAAAGATTTGAGGCCTGGGTGTAATTTTTGCAAAAAACTCATCATATTCTGAGGCTCATATCTTGCAAACCGTTCGGAATTTTAATTTACTTTCTGTGGCAAAGTTGTAGCCCTTGTCATAAGGAACAAAAATTGTGAACATTTAAAGTAAAAAAAACTTCATCTTCAAGATCAAAATAGCAAAAACTGTAAAAAATTCGATTTTTTTTACCTTTTTTTCCCCTGTTTAGGCCCATAGCTAGCAAACCGTTCAAAATTCAAGGAAACAATCAACTACAAAAATGTAGCTAAGATCTTAGTAAACAACTTTCTAGAATATATGAACTTCCTACCTGTTTAGGTAGCCGCAAAAGTGAAAATTTTCCCGAAAAATCTACTTTTTTAAAGTTTTTTGCGATTTTGATCTGGAAGATGAAATTTTTTGGATTTTATATGTTCACAATTTTTTGTTCTTTATGACAAGAGCTACAACTTTGCTTCAGAAAGTAAATCAAAATTCCAAACGGTTTGCAAGATATGAGCCTGAGAATATGATCAGTTTTTTGCAAAAATGACACCGAGGCCCCAAATCCTTGGGGCCTCATAAAAAAAAGTACATGAATTGAGCCAAAACTGGGAGCCTCGGGTAAAAAAAGACCCGTGTCTCCCAGTTTTGCCCCAAGTAATGCATTTTTTTTTATGAGGCCCCAAAGATTTGGGGCCTCGGTGTCATTTTTGCAAAAAACTGATCATATTCTCAGGCTCATATCTTGCAAACCGTTCGGAATTTTTGATTTACTTTCTGAAGCAAAGTTGTAGCTCTTGTCATAAAGAACAATTGTGAACATATAAAATCCAAAAAATTTCATCTTCCAGATCAAAATCGCAAAAAAAAGCTTTAAAAAAGTAGATTGACATAAGCATAAACAATGGGAAACAAGTCGAGATAATGGGAGTTAATATGCCATATTTTGAGAAAAGGTGAAATAGTGGCAGATAAGTCGATATAAGTCTAGATAATTTGAAACAAGCTGAGATAATGGGAGTTAATGTGCCATAATTGGGAATACGGCGAAATAATGATAGATAAGGCGACATAAGCATAAACAATGGGAAACAAGTCGAGATAATGTAAGTTAACGGCCATAATTTGAGAAAATGTGAAACAGTGACAGATAAGACGATATAAGACTAGGTAATTTGAAACAAGTCGAGATAATAGGAGTTAATGTGCCATAATTGGGAATAAGGCGAAATAACGATAGATAAGGCGACATAAGCATAAACAATGGGAAACAAGTCGAGATAAATTGAGTTAATGTGCCGTAATTTGAGATAAGGCGAAATAATGACAGATAAGTCGATATAAGCCTAGATATTTTGAAACAAGTCTAACGCGTGAAGTGAATCTCACGAACCTTCAACATCGTGTGTAGCAAAGTTTTAATCCTGATTTAAGGACTTTATTTAGCAATACCACCTATTAGGCTAAGTTTCTTTGTAAAACAGTGTAATAACAGAACCGCAAAAGTTAGAACTTTTAATTTAGTCATTAATAAAACTTTTTTTCTTGTTTAAGGCTAGTGTTTCACTGTACCACCTATTTTACTTTTCAGGACAAAAGGGTTGTACCATATCAAAATTTTCCTTAACAACTACATAACCCTTTAGTGTTTTTTTCATTTTTTTAGCTGAAGTTAGATCCTTTTTATTTTAAAATTAATGGTGCCCGAAATTTGTTCAACCTAAAATTTTAAACAACTATAAAGACTATTTCCAAAAGACGTACAAAAATTACCTCTTACCCATATTACTCTACCAAGAAAAACTGAGCTAGTGTATGTTTAATTTCTTTAGTTTTTTTAATATTAATACCCACTCAATCCCTTCTCAGAAATTATAAAAAAAAGGTATAGAAAGGAGGGGCTACAAAAATAGCGCCTCAATGTGCGGGCAAAATTGACAGGCCACATTGTGTTAAAACAACTAAATTTTGTTGAAAAACATCGTCATGTTGAGGTCGCTCAAAGGACATTTTCTTTGGATCCCTGTATTCTGAAATATCTATTTGTTAGTGATGAGACGTGGATCTTTTCAAATTCATTTCGATAAGGGTATATGCGATTTTTTCTTTAAAAATTAGCAAATTAAGATAATACAAACTCTAGAGACAATTGATGCCTATAAACTACTCAAAATTGGACATTACCGTTAAAGATGGGCTATTTTATTCTTGTACAATTGTAAGATATTATTGCCTTCTTTAATATCTTTTAGTCGATAAACATAATGTTGTTCGATGTTATTACCCTAGGAATTTTTTATTCTATTGAACTTTTTGAGTTAATGAAAGACTAGATATAGATAGATAGATGTTTTTATTTATTCTTTGTAAATTACAGAACTCCATATAGGAGCGTGGAACAATGTCGAAAGTTCTTAAACTAAGAAATATTGCATTCTATCAAATATTCTAGTTACACACATAAAAATAGCCGTGATTCCTCAGCAAAGAACTCCTCCAAACTATAAAACGCCTTACGGACTAAATAATTCTTAATTACTAGTTTCAGCAAGTTCGTTCTTAAAATTCTAACATGATTAGGAAAACTATTGTACAATCTTAGAATACAGAAATGTACATTCTTTTGTATATAGGAATATTTACTTTTATTTGGTTTTAAATCATCTTTCAATCTCGTGTTATGTTCATGAACTCTTATGCATTCTGTTGTATACCCGCAACACTCTGTATGTAGATATTTTCTTTTCCAATTATTATTAGCTGTTAGTCACTGTAATTATTTTTAAACGATTAGCTATAGAAAGTAAAGTACTTATTGATAAATAATTTTAAATGATAAGATAATTAAGTCGTCGATCGAAAATAAAGGCAAATCGCCCTTAATGTTTAAATAATCAAACATGACGTATTTGAAAGTAGAAATTCCTATTATATAAAAAGGGATTTTGCAGAACATTCAGTCATTCAACATTCAGTATTCATTATTCGTAACTCCAACCTTTTTTTCAGTATAGTTTAATATTAATTTACAACATTTTTTATTAATAAATAAGTCAATAATAAGTAGATACAGTGTTCATTTTCTCAAGAACAAACCCACACCGAGAACACAACAAAACTGGCGCTGCGGAACAGGATCCTGAAGGAGAAAAAACAGGAAGAAGTCTCAGAACTTAAATTCTGGTTCCAAAGGATAACATCGGTAAGTGACTTTTTGAATCTTAATTAGTGATTGTATTTTGCTTTGTGGTGACTTACTAATTTAGAAAAAGCCTACATCTCAAAATCCTACAAATCCTTAACCTCCACAATCATTCTCTATCGAATTCTTATGCAGACTTATTCCAACTGGATTCAATGGTAATAGGTTTGAATTAGGTCAATTCTTAGCAAACTGCAATAATGCCAACGAATTGGCAAATGAAAATCAAAAATTATCTCTTTTATATTTTATACTATCCCAGATATCGGGAAGAGCGAAAGAACAACTAACTACTCAAAGTTTTGATAATTGGGAAGATTTAAGGCAAAAATTTGGATAAAAAACATTACGTGCAATTAATGGAAGAACTTAATAACCGTAAACAAGGCTTTAATGAATCGAGACTAGTCTTAGTTAAGCGTTTGACAATGTAGTTGTACTACGAAATCGCGATAACGCAATTGTAAAATCTTTACAAATATATTTAGTGACAGTTAACAAAGTAATTAAGTAGTTTTATTGTTAAAATGTACTGTCACAAAGTAACGGACCACTCAATCAACTCTTTAAAGTACTTATTGATAAATAATTTTAAATGATAAGATAATTAAGTTGTCGATCGAAAATAAAGGCAAATCGCCCTTAATGTTTAAATAATCAAACATGACGTATTTGAAAGTAGAAATTCCTATTATATAAAAAGGGATTTCGCACAACATTCACAGTCATTTAACATTCAATATTCAGTATTCATTATTGGTAACTCCAACCTTTTCAGTATAGTTTAATATTAATTTATAACATTTTTTATTAATAAATAAGTCAATAATAAGTAGATACAGTGTTCATTTTCTCAAGAACAAACCCACACCGAGAACACAACAAAATTGGCGCTGCAGAACAGGATCCTGAAGGAGAAAAAACAGAAAGAAGTCTGAGAACTTAAATTCTGGTCCCAAAGGATAACATCGGTAAGTGACTTTTTGAATCTTGATTAGTTATTGCATTTTGCTTTGTGGTGACTTACTAATTTAGAAAAATGTCTACATCTCAAAATCCTACAAATCCTCAACCTCCTCAACCTCAAAACGAATCATTCTCTATCGAATTCTTATGCAGACTTATACCAACTGGTTTCAATGGTAATAGGTTTGAATTAGGTCAATTCTTAGCAAATTGCAATAATGCCAACGAATTGGCAAATGAAAATCAAAAATTATCTCTTTTATATTTTATACTATCTCAGATATCGGGAAGAGCGAAAGAACAACTAACTACTCAAAGTTTTGATAATTGGGAAGATTTAAGGCAAAAATTAAAAGATTTACATTTGGATAAAAAACATTATGTGCAATTAATGGAAGAACTTAATAACTGTAAACAAGGCTTTAATGAATCGCTTTTAATTTTGTGTTGGAAACAACAATTCTTGCACCGATACGTTAAGTATATTCGGAAAGGGTTATGCTGATGAATGTTTAGCAAGTGGCTGAACTCATTTAAAGGGAGTAGAGAAGCAGGTGAAGACGAACTGCATTCTGGAACATCATTCACCGTAACGACAGAACCAAACATCAACAAAATCAAGGAACTTATACTCAGTAATAACAGGCAAGTCTTGTAGATCATATTAAAGTATTAAATGGATCAATACAATCGATTTTGAAAAATGATTGGGATTTGTCTTGCGTATTGCACAACTCTACAAAAAAAAATATTTTGTCTTTCTCCTAAAATTTATTTTATGATTTTTCTATTCATTATGCTCCAAAATAAAGGAAAAGTACCTATATTCCATATAAACTTTGCTTTTGTGGTAGTTATGACAATAATACATTTTTTGAGTTATCGTAGAAATATTAAATAGTTTCTGGTATATTTAAAAATACCGCGAAAAAATAAAGGGGTCATAACTTTCACACAGTGTCTACCGATGTCACTGAAGTGATAAACAACAATTGACTGTTTTGTAGAAGACTTAAAGAGGTTAAAATGTCGTCGAGAAAGTGTAAATATGATGCTGATGCATTTTGTTATATATGTGGTATATTTATTAAAGTACGAGATATAAAATTTTATTTAAACGCATGTGAAAAGCTTTGTGAAGCCTACAAAGCCTATTTCAACTGCCCTGTTCGGAATCTAGACAAGCCCTGGCCTCCACACGCTGCTTGTCGTAATTGCATAAGATGTTTAGAAGGTAAACAATTTTTAGTAAAAAAAAATATAAATATATTTATTTTTATCTTTATTTATTTCAGGTAGGTATCGAGGTGAGAAACGGAGTATGAAATTCGCAGTACCGAGAATTTGGCGAGAGCCAAGAGACCACGCTAATGACTCTTATTTTTGCGTAGTAAATCCAGCTAAAAGACGTAGAGGCAAAAATGCGAAACCCATCGAATATCCTAACCTTGCTTCATCTTCTGCTCCAATCTCACATAGCCCACAACTTCCAGTACCTGAACCTCCTAAAAAATTGTCTCAGTCAAGCTCATCTTAGAGTTCAAATAAAAATATTGAAGATGAAGAATTTGTACTGTCACAGAAACCACCGAAACCCCATTTTCTTACCTCAGAAGACTTTAATGACTTAATAATTTTGAATTGAATTTGCCGAAGAGTAAGGCAGAGCTTTTGGGTTCTCGTTTGAAGCAATGGAACTTGCTTATTGATGTCAAAATAACAGATCAACGAAGTCGGCATGAGACATTTGCTACGTTCTTCACCAAAGAAGATGGACTTTGTTATTGTAACGATATAAGAGGTTTGTTTGAAGCAATTGAGATGCCCTGTGATCCCAGTGAATGGCGTTTATTTATTGACAGCTCGACGAAAAGCTTGAAAGCCGTTTTATTACATAACGGAAATAAATTTCCATCTCTTCCAGTCGCTCATTCTATACATCTAAAATAAAACTATGAAAGTGTTAAAATTTTACTCGAAGCTTTAAAATATCAAGAGTATAAGTGGCAGTTCATTGGAGATTTTAAGATGGTAGGATTTTTAATGAGACTACAGGGTGGATATACAAAATATCCGTGTTACCTCTGTTTGCTGGATAGTAGAGCGGATGCTCAACACTAAGTTCAACGATCATGGCCACTAAGAACGGAATTTTGTGTTGGAAAACAAAGCGTTTAATGTGAACCTATTGCTGAACCTGAAAATGTATTAATGCCGCCTTTGCACATCAAGTTAGGGCTTATGAAACAATTCGTAAAAAAGCTAGATGAAAAATCTGAAGCTTTCACATTTTTAAAAAACTTTTTTCCAAAGTTGTCAGAAGCAAAGGTTAAAGCTGGAATTTTTGTTGGTCCACAAATTAAAAAAAAAGTTGGGATAGTTTTAAAGCAGTAGTCTCTGGATTTGTAGGGAATAACAAAGTTGAAAACTACCACGAGCTAGTTGAAAACATGTTGGAAAACTTTAAAACCATGAATTGCAAAATGTCTCTAAAAGTACATATGCTGCATGCTCATTTAGATAAATTTGAAAACAACATAGGGGCGTACTCAGAAGAACAATGAGAACGTTTTCATCAAGATATTATGAACTTCGAACAACGTTATCAGGGCCAATACAACGAAAATATGAAGAGGGACTACATTTGGGGTTTAGTGAGAGAAAGTACTTATGAACATGAAAGAAAAAGTAATAGGGTTCACTTTTAAACTTTTTTCCACTATTTCGTCATTTGATATGATAGTAAAAGTTGATAAAAATCATATATAAATATATTTGTTTCAATTTATCAATAAATAAAAATTTAAACTATGGATTTTCTAAAATACTGTTCAACCGTTCCCCTGCATACAAAAACAAACTTTTTCAGGCCATATATATTTTTTTCGTCTAACTGTCGATAAATCTATCGAAATTTCATACCCTCTTATCAAAGTCAAAATTCGTATTGACCTGTGTTATCTTATCTTGTGTTAAAACTACTAAATTTTGTTGAAAAACATCGTGGTGTTGAGGTCACTCAAAGGATATTTCCTTTGGATCCCTGTATTCTAAAATATCTATTTATTAGTGATGAGACGTGCATCTTTTCAAATTCATTTCGATAAGGGTATATGCGATTTTTCTTTAGAAATTATCAAGTTAAGATAATAAAAACTCTAGAGACAATCGATGCCTATAAACTACTCAAAATTGGACATTAACGTTAAAGATAGGCTATTTTATTCTTGTACAATTGTAAGATATTATTGCCTTTTTTAACATCTTTTAGCCGATAAACCTAATGTTGTTCGATGGTTATACTCTAGGAATTTTTTATTCTATTGAACTTTTTGAGTTAATGAAAGACTAGCTATAGATAGATAGAAAGATAATGTTTTTATTTATTCCTTGTAAATTACAAAGCTCCATATAGGAGCGTGGAACAATGTCAAAAGTTCTTAAACTAAGAAATATTGCATTCTATCAAATATTCTAGTTACACACATAAAAAAATAGCCGTGATTCATCAGCAAAGAACTCCTCCAAACTACAAAACGCCTTACGGACTAAATAATTCTTAATTACTAGTTTCAGCAAGTTCGTTCTTAAAATTCTAATATGATTAGGAAAACTATTGTACAATCTTAGAATACAAAAATGTACATTCTTTTGTATATAGGAATATTTACTTTTATTTGGTTTTAAATCATTTTTTAATCTAGTGTTATGTTCATGAACTCTTATGCATTCTGTTGTATACCAGCAACACTCTGTATGCGGATATTTTCTTTTCCAATTATTATTAGTTGTTAGTCACTGTAATTATTTTTAAAACGATTAGCTATAGAAAGTAAAGTACTTATTGATAAATAATTTTAAATGATAAGATAATTAAGTTGTCGATCGAAAATAAAGGCAAATCGCCCTTAATGTTTAAATAATCAAACATGACGTATTTGAAAGTAGAAATTCCTATTATATAAAAAGGGATTTCGCAGAACATTCACAGTCATTCAACATTCAATATTCATTATTGGTAACTCCAACCTTTTCAGTATAGTTTAATATTAATTTATAACATTTTTTATTAATAAATAAGTCAATAATAAGTAGATACAGTGTTTATTTTCTCAAGAACAAACCCACACCGAGAACACAACAAAATTGGCGCTGCGGAACAGGATCCTGAAGGAGAAAAAACAGAAAGAACTCTCAGAACTTCAATTCTGGTCCCAAAGGATAACATCGATAAGTGACTTTTTGAATCTTGATTAGTGATTGTATTTTGTTTTGTGGTGACTTACTAATTTAGAAAAATGCCTACATCTCAAAATCCTACAAATCCTCAACCTCCTCAACCTCAAAACGAATCATTCTCTATCGAATTCTTATGCAGACTTATACCAACTGGTTTCAATGGTAATAGGTTTGAATTAGGTCAATTCTTAGCAAATTGCAATAATGCCAACGAATTGGCAAATGAAAATCAAAAATTATCTCTTTTATATTTTATACTATCTCAGATATCCGGAAGAGCGAAAGAACAACTAACTACTCAAAGTTTTGATAATTGGGAAGATTTAAGACAAAAATTAAAAGATTTACATTTGGATAAAAAACATTATGTGCAATTAATGGAAGAACTTAATAACTGTATACAAGGCTTTAATGAATCGCTTTTAATTTTGTGTTGGAAACAACAATTCTTGCACCGATACGTTAAGTATATTCGGAAAGGGTTATGCTGATGAATGTTTAGCAAGTGGCTGAACTCATTTAAAGGGAGTAGAGAAGCAGGTGAAGACGAACTGCATTCTGGAATATCATTCACCGTAACGACAGAACCAAACATCAACAAAATCAAGGAACTTATACTCAGTAATAACAGGCAAGTCTTGTAGATCATATTAAAGTATTAAATGGATGAATACAATCGATTTTGAAAAATGATTGGGATTTGTTTTGTTTATTGCACAACTCTACAAAAAAATATTTTGTCTTTCTCCTAAAATTTATTTTATGTTTTTTCTATTCATTATGCTCCAAAATAAAGGAAAAGTACCTATATTCCATATAAACTTTGCTTTTGTGGTAGTTATGATAATAATACATTTTTTTGAGTTATCGTAGAAATATTAAATAGTTCTGGTATATTTAAAAATACAGCGAAAAAATAAAGGGGTCATAACTTTCACACAGTGTCTACAGATGTCACTGAAGTGATAAACAACAATTGACTGTTTTGTAGAAGACTTAAAGAGGTTAAAATGTCGACGAGAAAGTGTAAATATGATGCTGATGCATTTTGTTATATATGTGGTATATTTATTAAAGTACGAGATATAAAATTTTATTTAAAACGCATGTGAAAAGCTTTGTGAAGCCTACAAAGCCTATTTCAACTGCCCTGTTCGGAATCTAGACAAGCCCTGGCCTCCACATGCTGCTTGTAGTAATTGCATAAGATGTTTAGAAGGTAAACAATTTTTTAGTAAAAAAAAAAAATATAAATATGTTTATTTTTATCTTTATTTATTTCAGGTAGGTATCGAGGTGAGAAACGGAGTATGAAATTCGCAGTACCGAGAATTTGGCGAGAGCCAAGAGACCACGTTAATGACTCTTATTTTTGCGTAGTAAATCCAGCTAAAAGACGTAGAGGCAAAAATGCGAAACCCATCGAATATCCTAATCTTGCTTCATCTTCTGCTCCAATCTCACATAGCCCACAACTTCCAGTACCTGAACCTCCTAAAAAATTGTCTCAGTCAAGCTCATCTTAGAGTTCAAATAAAAATATTGAAGATGAAGAATTTGTACTGTCACAGAAACCACCGAAACCCCATTTTCTTACCTCAGAAGACTTTAATGACTTAATACGAGATTTGAATTTGCCGAAGAGTAAGGCGGAGCTTTTGGGTTCTCGTTTGAAGCAATGGAATTTGCTTATTGATGTCAAAATAACAGATCAACGAAGTCGACATGAGACATTTGCTACGTTCTTCACCAAAGAAGATGGACTTTGTTATTGTAACGATATAAGAGGTTTGTTTGAAGCAATTGAGATGCCCTGTGATCCCAGTGAATGGCGTTTATTTATTGACAGCTCGACGAAAAGCTTGAAAGCCGTTTTATTACATAACGGAAATAAATTTCCATCTCTTCCAGTCGCTCATTCTATACATCTAAAATAAAACTATGAAAGTGTTAAAATTTTACTCGAAGCTTTAAAATATCAAGAGTATAAGTGGCAGTTCATTGGAGATTTTAAGATGGTAGGATTTTTAATGGGACTACAGGGTGGATATACAAAATATCCGTGTTATCTCTGTTTGTGGGATAGTAGAGCGGATGCTCAACACTATGTTCAACGATCATGGCCACTAAGAACGGAATTTTGTGTTGGAAAACAAAGCGTTTAATGTGAACCTATTGCTGAACCTGAAAATGTATTAATGCCGCCTTTACGCATCAAGTTAGGGCTTATGAAACAATTCGTAAAAAAGCTAGATGAAAAATCTGAAGCTTTTACATTTTTAAAAAAACTTTTTTTCCAAAGTTGTCAGAAGCAAAGGTTAAAGCTGGAATTTTTGTTGGTCCACAAATTAAAAAAAATTTTGCCAGTGAAGAATTTCCAACTTTACTTACTAGCGATCAAAAAAAAAGTTGGGATAGTTTTAAAGCAGTAGTCTCTGGATTTGTAGGGAATAACAAAGTTGAAAACCACCACGAGCTAGTTGAAAACATGTTGGAAAACTTTAAAACCATGAATTGCAAAATGTCTCTAAAAGTACATATGCTGCATGCTCATTTAGATAAATTTGAAAACAACATAGGGGCGTACTCAGAAGAACAAGGAGAACGTTTTCATCAAGATATTATGAACTTCGAACAACGTTATCAGGGCCAATACAACGAAAATATGATGGGGGACTACATTTGGGGTTTAGTGAGAGAAAGTACTTATGAACATGAAAGAAAAAGTAATAGGGTTCACTTTTAAACTTTTTTTCCACTATTTCGTCATTTGATATGATAGTAAAAGTTGATAAAAATCATATATAAATATATTTGTTTCAATTTATCAATAAATAAAAATTTAAACTATGGATTTTCTAAAATACTGTTCAACCGTTCCCCTGCATACAAAAACAAACTTTTTCAGGCCATATATATTTTTTTCGTCTAACTGTCGATAAATCTATCGAAATTTCATACCCTCTTATCAAAGTCAAAATTCGTATTGACCTGTGTTATCTTATCTTGTGTTAAAACTACTAAATTTTGTTGAAAAACATCGTGGTGTTGAGGTCACTCAAAGGATATTTCCTTTGGATCCCTGTATTCTAAAATATCTATTTATTAGTGATGAGACGTGGATCTTTTCAAATTCATTTCGATAAGGGTATATGCGATTTTTCTTTAGAAATTATCAAGTTAAGATAATAAAAACTCTAGAGACAATCGATGCCTATAAACTACACAAAATTGCACATTAACGTTAAAGATAGGCTATTTTATTCTGGTACAATTGTAAGATATTATTGCCTTTTTTAACATCTTTTAGCCGATAAACCTAATGTTGTTCGATGGTTATACTCTAGGAATTTTTTATTCTATTGAACTTTTTGAGTTAATGAAAGAGTAGCTATAGATAGATAGAAAGATAATGTTTTTATTTATTCCATGTAAATTGCAAAGCTCCATATAGGAGCGTGGAACAATGTCAAAAGTTCTTAAACTAAGAAATAGATAGATAGATAGATAGATAGATCATGTTTTTATTTATTCCTTGTAAATTACAAAGCTCCATATAGGAGCGTGGAACAATGTCAAAAGAAACTAAGAAATATTGCATTCTATCAAATATTCTAGTTACACACATAAAAATAGCCGTGGTTCATCAGCTTTGGAACTCCTCCAAACTATAAAACGCCTTACGGACTAAATAATTCTTAATTACTAGTTTCAGCAAGTTTGTTCTTAAAATTCTAACATATTAGGAAAACTATTGTACAATCTTAGAATACAAAAATGTACATTCTTTTGTATACAGGAATATTTACTTTTATTTGGTTTTAAATAATTTTTTAATCTAGTGTTATGTTCATGAACTCTTATGCATTCTTGAAATAGGTCTTTATTACTATGAACAAACACTGCTTCATATATATACAAACTTATTACAGTAAAAGTCCGTTTTGAAATAATTACGTTTTTCAACTATCTCTTACCTTCATGCTGTATAATACTCTTAAGACACCTCTTCTGCAAAACCAAAATTCTGTTTACTTCACAGGAATTTCCCCAAAAGTTGATTCCATATCTCATACGAGAATGAATGTAGGCGTAATAAGAAGACAGTGCTGCGTCTTCACCAACATAATCTTCCCTTGCTAAGGAAAGTGTTGTAACATATTAGTGAAAAAAAACAAGCCGAGATTTTAATATTTCCTTACATTTCAGATCTCTAGATCACAAAAAACATTTCCGGAATGGCACCTTTAGTGTCTGGGTAAAATCACGTAATAGGCAATATTTCTTGGTTTTTGGCTGAGATAACGAACAATTTCTAATTATAATTATTTATAGTAAAATATGTATATAAGTAAGAAGCTAAAGAGGTGGGGCGGTTGTTAAATGGGTTACTTCGTATATGCCCTGTTAAATAGAATTTTTAGGTTTGATTCAGGTTAGAGGAACTTAAAAGAAATTGACCATTTTAGTCCTTAATAAGGAATTTAGTGATTGAAAAAATTAGATTTCTCTCAATCTAAACAAGGTGTTTCAGACATACATTTTTGTTTTTACCCATCGATATCGGGGCTTCGTTCTGTTTGCTGTTGCTGTTTTTAATTGGTCAGAGCGCATCGACAGCTAAGGTCATTTAGCGCCCCACATTAGATTTGTTTAACTGTTATGTAGATATTTTTAGGTCTTTCAGGTATTTGTGAATATTTTCTTTAATTGATGAGATAGTTCTGTTTGCGATATTTAATTCTAAATACAACCAACCATATTTGACGTGATATTATCGCTACCGTGTGTCTTAAATGGTCGCTATGCCCACTGGCACAAATTCTGAAAACTGTCCATCGACGCTTGCAGTGATGACTATATACACTAACGTGCATAGAAATCGGCCCACTGTAAACTTTTGACTTTAACTATATTTTTTTTTTTAATTATTCATCAGATCAAAAAAAGAAATATGCTGTTTGAAAGACAATTTAATGTGAGTATAAATTTTTATCAAGAAGGCTTATCGTTTATATGCATAGCAACCGGTAAACAAATGAAACGTGTTTATGTGGTGATTGTAACGAAAATAACAAATTTGTCAAATATTAAAATTATTGCGTTTGCAACTGAAATTTGCATATTAATTCGTTTTTCATAATCTCAGTAGTGTTTAAGTGTGTTAGTTTAATGCATACTACACCACAAAAAGCCGCCCAAGTTTTTGCTTTAATCGAAAATGGACTTAGTCAGCGAGCTGTTGCTAGACAATTGAATATGACACGCGCAGCGGTTCGAAGAGTGTCCAAACGTTATGAGGAGACTGGATCCTTTCATAGGCGACCTGGAACAGGCAGAAGGCGATTTACAACCGCTCGTGATGACCGCTTTATTGTGTCAACAACATTAAGAAATCGTCACCTTAATGCCGTTCAAGTGCAACGACAGCTCCGTGAGGTGCGAGGAGTGGCTATTAGTCAGTGGACAGTAAGACGAAGACTGCAGGAAAATAACCTGGCCCCTAAAACACCTGCGATTGGTCCAAAACTTACTCCAGCTCATCGGCAAGCCCCCGCCTGCGTTTTGCACGGGATCATCTGAATTGGACGTTGGAACAATGGGGATCTGTTCTGTTCTCAGATGAGACCAGAATATGCCTCCATGGTAGCGACCGAAGAAGGAAAGTGTACCGAAGACCAAGAGAGCGTTTTGCAGATTGCTGCTTTGAAGAGCGGAGTGCTTATGGAGGTGGTTCCTGTATGATCTGGGGTGAAATTTCTATAGGAGCACAAACCGACCCTGAGTTCATTCGTAGGGGCGACCATGTTCACGGAAGAAGAGGTTTAACGGATGCTAGATATATCGAGGAGATTTTAGCAATTTATGTGGTACCTTACGTCGACTACATTGGAGACGAATTTACCTTTATGCATGACAATGCAAGGCCGCACACCGCAAGAATCGTGCAAGATTACATTGCAGAAGTCGGTTTTCGGGTTATGGAGTGGCCAGCATACAGTCCTGATCTAAATCCGATCGAACATTTATGGGATGAGTTAAAACGAAGAATTCGAGCTAGACTTCATACCCCAAACTCGATCGCAGAGCTTATTGTTGCAGTAGAAGAAGAGTGGTTTAACATCCCTCAAGAAACAATAGCAAACTTGATTAGATCTTTGCCTAATCGTATGAGAGATGTTATTAGGGCAAGAGGAGGTCATACCCATTATTAAAAAATTTAAGTTTTAAGTTTTAAATTGTCAATAACCCTATTTATGTTAATAATAAAAAAGCTTAATTTGCTTAATGCATTAATTTCACTATGTTAAACATAGGAAGTCGAAATAAGTTTTCGTAAATTTATACTCACATTAAAGCATATTAAATTGAAGGGTCCAGGGGAAAAACAACTTAAGTCCATTTTATTTCAAAATCGAGTTAGTGCTGCTAGCTATTGAAGAAATACCATAGCTTTCAGCTAGTTTATTCAACATTGATGGATATCAAACCTAGTCCATATAAATGAAGGGTCCAGGGGAAAAAACAACTTAAGTCCATTTTATTTCAAAATCGAGTTAGTGCTGCTATCTATTGAAGGCGGGCGCCTTATGACATTCTTTAAAGTATTGCGTCAGACACTTTCTGTCACTTCAGTCAGTCAGTGTTTTGATTGATTTATTTTAGTAAAGTTCTTTATGCAAAGGTTTTAGTGTGTTTACAATCAGTTTTCTTTTGAAATAAACATTTTTATTATTAAAAATTATGATAAGTGATTGTGATAGTTCATCTGACAAAGAGCTAAAATCAAATCATGGACCTACAAAAAAAAACGAAAAAAAACAGGTAGGATAACAGACGTTATGAAAAAACTTAGAGTAGCATCTCACGAAACTGGCCCTAACTGTGAATGTAAAAGATTTCGCTGTTTTGATATTATATCTAATGCCGAACGTATGAGAATTATTCGTGAATTTAATGAATTAGAAAGCTATAATGATCAAAACTCATATTTATGCGGTCTAATGACAACTCTTCCTGTAATCCGAAGGCGTCCCAGACAAAAAGATATTGCCATGGCTAAGGCAGCATCTTTTAATTATCGTGTCAGATTAGTACAAGTGGAAAACAATAATACCCAAGATATACAAGTTTGCCAAAAAGCATTTATTTCGTTACATGGGGTTACAGAAGAAAGAATTAAAACTATTAAAAAAGTTTGATTTGTACTGGCCAGTCGCCCAAAGATAAACGTGGTAAACACAATAACCGTCCCCACAAACTTTTAGAAGGTACCAAAAATCAAGTCAATGATTTCATTAAAAATTTGAGGGGAAGAAAATCTCATTACTCATTGAAAGACACTAAAAAGCTATATCTACCGGATGACTTGAATATTAAAAAAGTCTGGTGTATGTACGATCAAAAATTTCCCCAAAACAAAGTTTCGTACGAAATATTTAGACAGATTTTCGAAAACGATTTTAATATTTCCTTTGGATATCCAAGGAAAGACACTTGTAGTACTTGTGATGTCCTGAAAAATGAAATTAAAGTATTGAAAGAAAAAATTAAGTCTGGTGATGAAGATTTAAGATTGACCGAGTCATTAACTGCACAAACTGCACAAAAAGAACAAGAATATAAGCTTCATTTAACCAAAGCTGATCGTTTCTATTCCTTGAAACGACATTATCGCAAAAAATCAGTAAAGAATTCAGCTATCCAAGCTATTGCAATGGATTTTCAGAAAAATTTACCTTGCCCTAATATAACAACTAATGACGTATATTACAGGCGCCAGCTGAACTTTATCAGCTTCAACATTCACATATTGTCAAATTCAAGATCTATATTCTATACGTACGACGAGTCTGTGGCTAAAAAAGGTGCAGACGATGTATGTTCAATGCTATACCATTTTGTTTACAAAAATTTTGCCTTTGGATGTCAAAGAACTAGTAATCTTTTGTGACTCCTGTGCCGGCCAAAATAAGAACTACACAGTGTTTAGAATGATTCACTTTTTAGTAACAAAAAAGGAAAGGTTTGATTCCATTAAGGTGGTATTTCCGATTAGAGGGCATTCTTACTTAGAGTGCGATAAAAATATGGGGCTAGTTAACCAAAAATCATACGTTGAGCACCCAGACGACTGGAGAGAGGTTTTATGTACATCTCGAGATAAACCAACAGCTTTTGAAGTTATAGACTGTGGAAAAGATTTTGTTTTTCAAAATTGGACTGATTATTTGTCACCTTTATATAAACCAAAGTGTCCATTTCAGACAAGACCAATTCGCATGATGCAAGTTTTAAAAGACAAAAACCAAGATGCGATATTTTACAAGTCCACCTATTTCGGCCCTTATGAAAATAAGCCCATTGTAAAGAAAAGAAAAGCCGTTCGAAATCCGAAGGGAAAGAAAGAGAATAGTACTAATTCTGAATCCGAAAAAAATATTGAACTGAAGAGCTTATACACTGAAAAAGTACCCATTAAGAAGGCCAAATATAGGGACTTACTCCACCTATCCAAATTTGTAGAACGGCCGCAATCAAAAAAATTTTATATGGAGTTGCCACATGATGATCATGAAGATAATGATG
This sequence comes from Pachyrhynchus sulphureomaculatus, assembly GCA_019049505.1. Taxonomy (NCBI): domain Eukaryota; kingdom Metazoa; phylum Arthropoda; class Insecta; order Coleoptera; family Curculionidae; genus Pachyrhynchus; species Pachyrhynchus sulphureomaculatus. The sequence continues at coordinate 13,820,680 of CM032455.1, read as the reverse complement.
ACGCTGACGATTATATCGATGATCCTCCTATTGACATTGATCAATGAGCGATTTTTTTTTTAACTTTTAAAATAATAAATAATTTTTTTCAACTTTTTAACTAAATAAGCAACTTTATTTGCTTGCCTTTTTTAAAACAAATAAAACTTATAAAACAAAGTTATAAATAATAAATAACATTATTTTTGTTGATACAAAAAATAATTAGCTTTTAGATTATTTATGTAATACAGTAAGTTTCTGTTTTTTAATAAAGAAACATTGTGATAAACATTAATTTATTAGTTTTTTTATAGGTACCCAACTTACAGGGAAAAAACAACGTAAGTCCAGCTAGTTTTTACAAAAAATGCCTCTGTGGACCCTGTTTATATATTTTCATGAAATTTTTTGAATAATTACACAGAAAACACTTTTATGAACCATATCTATTAATTTTTTAAACTTAATTCGGCAGTTTACTGGCATTTTAGAGACTTGGAACGCTAAATTTCAATTTTCTCGAAATTAGATTTTGTGGACTTAAGGTGTTTTTCCCCTGGACCCTTCAATTTTTATTACTGGGTCTTAGGTTTCTTACAATACTTTTGTATAACATTATATTTAAATATAAACGTTGACAGTATGGATCCTGTACAAGCTCCAAGCCAGTAGACTACAATGTGCTCCATAAATGTATTACCGGTACAACCCAGCTTCAATGATGTCGCTAGGGCTGGATTGAAATATCCACCAGAGAAGTTAAAAGCTGGAAACAAAAAAATACAACAATTGAAAAATCTTGATTGCTAGGAACAAATCTATATTACGGTAGAATTGCACAATGATTGGTATATAGTCCAGTCGCCAGGGATTATGATCTGAGAATATATCGCACATCGGCTAGAAAACCGGCATAACTCAAAAAAATTCAAATTTCGTTTTATCTCGGTTCCTTGAATCATTTGGGGGTGTGCTGCCGCAGGAATAGTGTCATAAGTTTAGTTCAACTAGAAAACACTTAGATGGCGCAATGTGTCATTATTGAATTGGCGGGAAGGAGTCGTCCATAATCAAGAAGAGCGTCATATCTCAGTCTTGTGTCAACCTGCAGAGTGGCAGTGTACCTATTTAATCAGCAATACTGACTCATCTCGAAATACGTCAGTTTTCTTGTTGTTTTTGGCAAGCATTTGGTTTGTTCCAGTGTCACATCTTTAGTTATGTCACTTTTCTTTTTGAAGGTAAGAACAATTTTATTTGTTATGTTGTTAAACTAGCCGTCACATCTTTGAAATATGTCACTAATTCTGTTTGTCTCTAGTCCAATAATGGTATTTTGAATACATTCTTGTACTTTTTTAATTTAAAAGTACTTTAATTTTTATCTTTTTTTCTATTATGATTTTTTGTATTTGTGTTGTTTCAGATAGCAAATCTTTTTTAAAATGGCATTTAAATCACGTGTAGAAAAAATACGAAATATATTGGCTACAAACAAAGAAAAATCAACCAATGATGAAAAAATCCTCACAAAATCCATTTGTGGGACTTCTTCAAACTTCAATGGTGTATCTAATTCTATGATTGACAGTGTGCCTGAAGTTCAAAATATTGTAAGTACTGACAAATCGCAAACTTATTCTAGCCATATTGATAGTGCCTATGATACAAAACTTATAATATTGAAGCCCTATCTACGACGTAATTGTTCTATAAATTCACAACAGCAACGCACTGACACATCATCAGAATCTAATGGCGATTTCTCATCAAATGATGACTTTAAATGATCCTAATTATGAAACCCTAGCCAACGACCTTGAAATGTCAGACAGTGACAGTCTGTCTAGCGAAATTGAGACTGATTTACGTTCTGATCTGCCTGAAAATCCGACAGAACACTTGGTGCCTGACCCTGCTCCCCCAATAATTGAAGAATCTTCAACAAATAGCAAAAAGAGAATATTAAATCAATCAGAATGGATTAAAGAAAAAGCTAAGCGTCTGCGAAACATGGGTAAAGAATATGTTTCGACTAAGTCGAAAAAGATTATTGCAGAAAGAAAAATGCTTCCTCCTTGCGTATCTTGCAAATTTAGTTGTTTTGATAAGTTCATTGAAGAGGAGCGACAACAAATTTTTAAATCCTATTGGAATATGAGCAGCTTAGAAAAACAAAGAGCTTTCATCGGAGGAAAAATTGAACCCATAAATCCAAAATATAGGTATAACAATCCTAATAAGTTTCGCAAAGAAAATCATGCATTTTACCTTTATAATGGAATAAATAAACTAAGGGTTTGTAAACTATTTTTTCGTAATACATTGGGAATCAGTGACAGAGTAATCAGAACCGTTATAAGCAAAACCAAAAATGGCTTGACAGAAAATGAAAAAAAAAGGGGAAAACATGGTAATCACAAGCGGGTGGATGAAAAAATAAAACAATCAATTAGGGACCACATAAACAGTATCCCAAGGGTAGAAAGCCATTATATTCGAGCAAATACTTCACGGAAATTTATTACTGGCGATAGAAGCCTAGCTGATTTACATCGGGACTATTTAGAAATCCGTTTTACCAAGCCCTACAGGAGAAGTGTCACTTTTTTATTACAAGTCAAAAATAAATTCCTACAATTTTACAATTTGTCAACTTGGAGTAGACAATGTGGAATGTTACTTCTGGCATGAAGGTGAAGGGGATAGAGGATGAAATGAAATTGGGACTTGTGTGTTTAAGTTTATGGAAAAAATAGCTTCACAAATGAATGATGACGATCTTGAGTTTACATTTTATTCAGATAACTGCGGGGGGCAAAATAAAAATAAATATATCGTTGCATTATTTTTGTATGTTGTACGTTTTTAAAAATTAAAAAAATAACACATAAATTTTTGATCTGTGGGCATACCCAAAATGAGGGTGACACGGCTCATTCAGTTATTGAAAAGCAAGTAAAAAAGCGAAAAAAAAAGGGCGGTCCCATTTACATCCCCGCACAATATGCTGCAATAATAAGGGCGGCAAAGAAAACAGGCAAACCTTATAAAGTTATTGAGTTGGATCACCAAGACTTTTATGACATGAAACGATTATGCGGAAATAACAAGTTCTACTTAGAAGATCAAGATGATGATGCAATCAATTTCAATAAAATAAAAATTTTTTCATATGAAAAATCAAAACCCTACTCAGTTGGCGTGAAGTACTCTTACAACCAAGAAACCTTCACCGAACTAGGTTTCAGAAGTGGAAAACGTGTGCGGAATAAAACAGAGGAGACTCAGTTACACAAAGCCTATGGAAGAAAATTTCCAATCAGCCAAAGAAAAAAAGAAGATTGTCAGTCTTTAATAGAGGCAAAGATCATTCCACGATGTTATTCTTATTTTTTCGAATCATTATAAAAACAAATTAAGAACTATTTCATCTTGGTAATAATAATATTATTATTACTTTTTTAAAGACTTTTTAATCCTTATATTTAAAATATTTTGTGTTTATAATAATTAATCCTGATTCTATTTGTCTTGAAAAATAGAAACTTTTTTAGACTTTTTAATTCTTTATTTAAGTATAATATTTTGTGTGTTTATAATAATTTTATTTATCCTAACTATTTGTTTTGAAAAATAGAAACTGTTTTATGTTGGTAATAATAATAGGCATGACTTTTTAATTTTTATTTGAAATCCTAAATAAAAATTTTATTTAAAATATTTTGTTTTTATTTAATCCTGACTCTTCTAGGCATGGAATTTTGACAATGTAAAAAAAAAATGAATTAAAAAGAATCTTTTTTAATTCATAAAAAATTATTATGGGATATAATAGCCTCTTTTCCCTTATCGGGATATTAACTGCCACAAATTCACAGTATTTAGAAAAGGCATAAGTCAAACGAGTGCAGTCAATTCAAGCGAGAAAAGTGACATAACACGAAAATAGGGTAGTTTTTTAAGGGTATAAGGGTTGTTAAATAAATTTTTTTAATTTTACTTTAAGACTTAAATAATATGAACCCACATGGATGAAACATGGCAGTTTTTAAAATGATTACTATACTTCCACGTGAGTATGACATAAAGGAAAAAAAAGCAATTTTCATTAATTTGTCTCTCCTGTAAAATTTGGTTTTTTTGAGTTATGCCGGTTTTCTTGCCGATGTGCGATATGTGTATTGGATAAATTTTCCATAGAGAGGTAGTTTATTGGACCTAGAATACGATGAAAAGAAGTTTACCAATTTTCGGGCATCGTCCATCTCGGCCCCAAAAAAGGATCCATCAGGTAAAACGGTTTTTATTGAGTTTGTAAAAGTGCCCATCTCGGCCCCAAGTAATAAAATAATGAAGTAATTAAGTAATAAAATGATTTGTAGGTAATGATTACTAATTGTGTATTTGTTCAGGTATTATTTAAGAAATTTAGTTATATTATAACATCTAAGTAGTGATCATTTAACGTACGTTATATCCCAGAAAAATGACTTCGAGTTGTTCTGCTGAATTATCTCAAAGTACTAGCCAACGAGGAAAAATACTACTAGTATTAAATCAATTTAAAGAGCATAATCAGGACTTATCTTCGGGAGAAACGAAGTGGAGGTGCATTAAAGATAGGTGTAATGCTTATTTGAAAACCATCGGCAATTCATTTGATCGAGTTCTATCTTCTTTAAATCAAAACCATTCGCACGAACCGGAGTCAGAAAATATTTTGCGAAGGCAAATAATAACTACATCTGCCAAAAGGAAAGCAAAAAGTAATCTGACAGAAAAACCAGCAAAAATAATGAGAAAAGCATTGACAGAAGAAACCCATACTAATACTCTCACCGCAAGGGACTTAGAATGTGTGAGGAAAAATATCGACTATACTCGACGAAAAACACTACCAGCAATACAGTACATAGACTCTTGGATGCAATGGATCTAAAAACAAATAAAGGTTAAGACTTTTTATTAGATAACGATGAAACTATTAATTGAGTGATATTTTCATGCAATACTAATTTAGGTTATTTGTGTAAGTCGGAAACTCTTTATACGGATGGATCTTTTTCTCACTGTACAAGATTTTTTAAACAGTTTTTCACCTTACATGGATTTTTTAACGGTCTCTATATTCCGAAGCAACAGATCAAATATTCACTGTTAAAGAAATTCAAACTACGTGTTATGAGCATAAAATAGCGTTACATATCCTGTTTATAGACTTCCGGCGGGCTTATGATAGAAATTTTATAGTGGAAAGGGGACTACGACAGAGTGACCCACTATCTGCGACGTTATTTAACTTAGTTTTGGAGAGGTAAAACCGAATTTCGTGATTTTAAAAACTTTAATAAAACAAATTTTGATACAGATTTATATAACTTAAATTGGGGAACAATCTTTGATCAGGAGAATTTAGATGATAAAGTTCATAAATTTACAAGTCTTGTGTTGGGTTTTTTTCGATACACAAGCTCCGCGCACAGTTCGAGTGACTAAGCCTAGATTTACTGATGTTTTACAGATTATGAAATATGCTGTTTTCAAAGTTTAAAAAAACTAGACAGGTTCAAGACTGGAAAACATACAAAAAGGCGAGAAATATGTTTCCACAAGCAGTTCGTAATGAGAGGAGAGCTTATTTTGTTAGTAGAATTCAAAATAGTAAGTCTATGTGGCAAACACTACATAATATGACCGCTCCAGTAAGTTGCCGGACCAAGCTTCTAGTTTACAACTCCATCGTGAAGGCAGGCCTCACTACGCCTGCTCCACCTGGTGCCAACTCTCCAAAACAAGGAGAGCTCAGCTTCATGCAGTGCAGAACAAGGCCCTGAGGATGATCACGGGAGCCCCGTGGTTCATGGGGAACCGTCAAATTCACAGGGACCTCGGTGTGCCTACCGTAAAGGTACACATGAGGCAAACTCAACAGAAGTTCCTCGAGAAGGCGTCCCAGCACCCCAACTCGTGCATCAAGGACGCCTTCCGACTCCCTCCTCAAGCTAGCCGCTAGTTCCCTAGACCGTCGGACCCGCTGCAGCTCTCGGACGAAGACGATGACCCCCCTCGCCCGCCGTGGCAAGAAGAATGTCATTCTAGGTTAAGTTTAAACTAGTCCTAATTTAAGTCTTGTTACTTCCCAGTTTAAGTTAGCGTCTTAGTCTAAGGTAGTTTTAGTCTTAGTTCTAAGTCCTAGCTTTAAGAAACTTCATTTACATATCAAACACATTTCCTAGGTTAAGTTAATATAGGATTCCTATTGTAAGAACTTAGGTTAACACATTCAATGCTCATGACACGGATCCGTGTCACCTCCCACATGTAGTCACATGCGCATGACACGGATCCGGGTCGCGCGTATTTGTAAACTCAGGTTGGCAGTATATCACAAGCACCCTTTCAAAGCAGTTGTACGCTTGTTAGCATATAGCCAAAGCATAGAAAATTTGTATTTTTTCGCGCCGTTTCTGTATAGGATTTTCGTAACAGCTGATATTAGAACAAAATGGAGGATAGTGTTGCAGGGCCTTCGGAGCCGAAAAAAAAGAAATTTACTGTTAAAAACCCTGGTAAATTGACTGAAGATGAGCTTCAGGCAGCATTATATGAATCATTTAGCGACTTTGATACTGATGAAGCTTCGGATTGGATTCCTAGTGACGACAATCATGATGAGAGTTTTAGCACATCCGACTCGGGTAAGGGTGTTTATTATGTTTTTTTTTTTGTACTCGGAAGGCAAGAAAATTATTTTGATTCCAGATGATGACGTACCTTTAATAAATTTGACAAGAATTAATGTGGCCAATGACCAAGCATCAAATAATGAAGTGCCTGACGCAGATAATATTTCTTTTTTATGGGATAACAATTCAAATGGAATGTGCAACTTTCCATTTTCTAGAAGAAATGAACTTCTTGTGCCTTTACCAGGTGACAAACCAATCGATTATTTTCGTCTTCTGCTCGACGATGATTTCCTGAACCTGATAGTGGAGCAAACCAATATTTATGCCCAAGAAGTATTTTGTCAGCCAGGTATATCTGAGAAATCTAGAATTGTTCGATGGAAACCATTATCGGCAGTGGAATTACTTACATTTTTGGGTCTGGTATTACACACAGGGACGATAAAATTAAACAAAATTCAAGACTACTGGAAAGTGCATCCACTATTCAATTTTAAATGTTTTTCGAGTCATATGAGTCGTGACAGGTTCCTCCTCATTATACGATGTTTGCATTTTGCGAAGAATCCTACTGAGGGTCAAACTACAGATGATCGATTATATAAGGTATCACCCATTCTGAATTTTTTCAATCAAAAGATGGCTGAAGTTTACTACCCAGGAAAACAACTATCGCTGGATGAGTCCATGGTTTTATGGAGGGGCCGCTTGTTATTTAGGCAATATATAAAAACAAGCGGCATAAATACGGTATGAAGCTCTACATGCTTTCTGAACCAAATGGCATCATTGTAAATATAGCTGTGTACACTGGAGTACTAAATAGTAAAGGAGGAAAAGGGCATGCGGCAAACGTTGTGTTGCATCTGATGGAAGGTAAACTGAATTGTGGTCATTCCCTTTTCATGGAAAACTTTTACAACAGTTGTGGTTTAGCAGAAACTTTACTGAAAAAACAGACTTATTGTACTGGAACACTTCGTGCCGACCGAAAATATAATCCAAAGGAAGTTGTTAAAGCAAAACTGGAAAAAGGAGAGACTGTAGCCAAATATTCAAAGAAAAATAATGGTGGGAAAGTGGAAAGACAGGAGGGATGTTCTTTATATATCAACGGAGTTTGAAAATGAAATGGTTGAATATAAAGATAAAAGAAATAGAACACGATTAAAGCCTTTGCCTATCCTTGAATATAACGAGTACATGGGAGGGGTTGACAGACAGGATCAAATGACCTCGTATTATCCATGTGAAAGGAAGACGCTTCGGTGGTACAAGAAATTAGGTCTTCATATTATCCAACTAATGCTTTTGAATGCGTATTATTTGCATGGAAAATATTCTTCACAACAAAAAATGTCATTATATCATTTCCGGCTGACGGTTATAGAGGAACTGTTGGGAATAGAAAAAAAAGCTACTTTGGATTCCAAAGCAACAACAGTTGTTTCCCACCACCCAACAAAAATTCCTGACGTTTCTACTAAAAACGAAACCAAGAGAAAAAGGTGTAGGGTATGCTCGCAAAATAAGATTAGAAAAAGCACTATATATCACTGCGAGAAATGTCCTGATATGCCTGGTTTATGCCCAGGAAATTGTTTTGTAATATACCATGCCAAATAATGCTTTCTATCTTACGAATAAATATTTTTTTTCTGTTCGTTTTGCCTTTTTCATGTATTTTATGTTCGATATACTTATTTTATTTGTTTCAATATATTTGTATTCTGCAATTCTTTTTTTTTATGAAACGTAATGTAATTTTAATTTTTTTTTTCGCATGCAAGAAGAGAAGAACATTTTGAACGTATTGACACGGATCCGTGTCAGTCAGTAAAAAACAAGAAAATGTTTGCTATATGCTCATGACACGGATCCGTGTCACGCATACAAAGTTCAACGAACACTCGGTATATGTCGGTAAAAATAGTGAAATTATATTTATAACAAGGTAATAAGAAAAAAATATTAAAAAAATAAAATAGCACCCAGGTTCAGTAAGCTTATAAAAATCCGCAGCCAATGTGTTAAGATAGAATAAGTTTACATTTAGTATGAGAAATTATATAATTATACTTTCAAAATTATAAGAAAGGGGCTTTGCCTAGCTTAGAAATCAATAAAGACAGTGATACTTCATAATATGAATGTCTATAACAAGAAAAAGAATGATTTTACACCTCTACAGGACCCCGACGAAATCAATTCATTTTTCATTGATTCTGCGCTACAGATTTGCCCCGATGTTAATCCGGATACGATTTGTTATTATTCTGATAACAAGGTTACCGATGAGGCCTCATTAGTTAGCGACGATGATGTCATTTTTGCCATCTCTGATACAGGGTCGAATGATTCTGGATATGATGAACTTACGTTGCAGATGTTAAGACTTTGTTGCCCTCTCGTAACATTTCTCACTCATATTTTCAATACATCTATATTAGAGAGTAAGTTTCCGTCTGATTAGAAGTTGGCCTTAGTATTGCCTTTGCATAAGATGTCAAGACCTAATTATTATTTTTGTTGTTGGAAGACAGAGTTGCCAACTCTGGAATATTTACACATTTTAGATTTCCTGAAGAAGTCCATATACATGGAGGAGAGCTAGAAATTTCGAATAAAAACACAGTTCCTTTTATTGCTCTGTCTTCAATATATTAGGAGCTATCCCAGCCTTTAAATTATCTCTTAGTTGTTACCAGTGCTCCGTTACCGTCCACCTCCTTCAACATTGTAGTTTCACTGGTATTTTTCTACCGGAGAATAAACTTTGCCAGTACCAATAAAAATTTGGCCTCTCAGAGAAAGAGAATATTTTTTTTTGGAACGCCAGAGATTTAATTTAACTCCACGTTGTGGAAAATACTGCAATCCATAACCCAACATAATATCAAAGGACTTGACTTCCTCACACAACAGGTAACTACTAAGTTACATAAAATTAGTATTTCTGATAGCAGTCATTACATTGTAAAACTTGAAAGGAGACTCGATGATTCTCTCGGTAGACTTGGGAACTCTATTCCCCGTCATATTTTAGATGACTTTGTGTACACACAAACCACACATATAATAGGTTATTCAATACTATAAAAAACACCAACATTAAAATTAAAAATAAATAATTTTGGTACATTGATTGATTGATTGATTTTGATTTAAGGGCGCGTCAACTACAAGGTTATTTGGCGCCCATGAAAGTATGGTAGAGACGAGGATTAGGTTATTGAAATTTTATTCATTTATTTATTTATTTATTCATCCATTTATTTATTTTTTATTTATATAATTATCTTTAATTCCTTTAGGAAGTTTGTAATGTTAATGTAATTTACTTTGAATGATTTTAGAGTTAATTTGAGAGAGTGAGGGAGGTTATACTTTGTTCTGATGTAAAGAAAGTGGGGAGATTCAAATAGGTGTTTGACGGATAGAGGGTTATTGCAGTTAGGGCAGGTGGGAGCTCTTTCGCTTTTCAATAGGTGAGAATGTGTATGTAATAAGTGGCCTATTGCAAGTCTTCTTAGAGTGACATTGGCTTTTCTGTTCATGTTTGCAAGATGGAGAGGGGGGTGGGTATATGGCTTTATATTCCATAGTTTGTTGATAGATTCCTCAAGGTCCCATTGGAGTTGAAATAAGTTTTGGAATAGGGTATTTAGGAACCTTTTATAATCCTGTTGGTGATTTTCGCCAGAAGAAAGGGAACCCATTAAGACCGCTTGTTTAGCTTTTTTGTCAGCTAAATCATTCCCTGTGATTCCTATATGACTGGGAAGCCACATAAGTGAGAAGGACTTCTTTCTGAGGTGGGCGATATAGGACAAGTCCAGGATTTGGCGGATGAACGCAAATTCTAAGTTTCTGGACTTTATGGAATGAAGGGCACTGAGCGAATCCGATACTATAAGAAAATGAAGCGAAGATGATATTGTCAAGATGTATCTGATAGCTTCCTTAATGGCGAGGAGTTCAGCTGTAAAGATTGTGGAATGGTTTGGGAGTTTAAAAGATTTAGAAACTTGGGTTTTGGAGTCATAGAAGGCAGCTCCCACACCATTTGCTTTTTTGGAGCCATCGGTGTAGATGATCCAAGAGTTTCGGTGTTTATTATGAAGAAGATGGTTGAAGCTTTTGTTGAATAATATGGATGGAGAGGAGGATTTAGTGTATGCTTGAAGGGATAGGTCAATTTGGGGGGTGGGAGAGCACCACGGTGGAAATTGATTAAAAAGTGGATATTCTAGTTTAGGAATTGTGAGGTTATGGAGTAAAATGAGTTTGGTACAGATAATAAAAATTGGCTTAAAAATATTTCAGAAGTCGCAGTACCCGAACATATACAGAGTTTTTTGGCTTTGGGTCCTAAGTTTAACCTTCCTCTTTCAAATAAGGATATTGACATCTATGGTCTACTTTCTGAAGTTGTACAATTAATCTATTTCTTACCTTTGGAGAAACAAGACTATGTTAGGGCGAGAGCCACAAATCTCATAACTAATTATATACATGCCAATAAATACACAAAGTCATCTACTTATAGACTAGAGAGAGAAACTGCTGTTTTCTTAAAAAAACAAGCCTGACCTATTAGTGCCTAAATCCGATAAGGGTAATGTTTCTGTCCTCATGTCTAAACAGTCTTGTCTAGAGAAGTCTTTTTCCCTAATAAATGATAACTAGAGACCGGATTATATGCATTTGCATATTTTTATATGCATTTGCATATTTAGACCATTCTCACCGATTATTGCATATTTTACCCAAAATCTAGTAATGACGCATACTTTCCCTATATGTACAATATTTCTCGGTATTACTAAGCAATTGAATTGCTCAGGGTATTGTTAATGTGGCCGTCTGGAACCGATCTTATCGCCGGGACATTACCTAAACATTGATTAGATTATAGTGCCAGGGTAATACCCAAAATTACGACGGTATTTTATTCCCTTGTTTCTTGGTCGGGATATTAAGTGATAAGTAGTTAGTTTCTAAGAATATTTGTTTGAGCGTGGATCAAATAAACAATTTTCTCGAAGACGAATTTTTATTATTTTAAAACAAGATATCAGTTTTAACATTATTGTTGACGCGCTTGCATCAGTGTAGTCTTTTTGCAATTTTTAACGTGTTGTGTTAAAGTTTAACGTGTACGATGCCACCCGCAAAAAAAGTGTCTCTTCGTGGGTAGCTGATTATCATGGAACATTTACAAACGACGGAAATGTTTTATGTTGTCGAGTTTGAGAGAAAATGTTTCGTGCACAAAAAAGTTTCAAATTGACCAGCATGTCAAGACAAGTCTTCATATCGCAGGATTGCAAAGAAAAGGCCCACAAGAACTTATAACAGCAGCAAGTAGCAGTGATTCCACTTCTATAGGCAAACAAAAAAACCACTTTAGCATGAATTTATGTGAAGTATTGCTTGCAAGTAATATTCCGCTCCACAAACTTACAAATCCTACATTCAAAGATTTTCTGCGAAAATATTGCTTGAATCAAAAAATACCAGACGAATCAACACTGCGTAAAAATTACATACCAACAATTTACCAACATTTTCTGGAAGAAATACGTAATGAACTTAAGGATGACATTATTTGGATTTCAGCTGATAAAACTACCTACAGTTGTGGTCGCTAGATTGCGAATTTAATTGTGGGTGCATTAAGATTAGAGCCTTCTTCTTCCTATTTGGTAGCCTGCAAAGAACTTGACAAGATAAATCATTCTACGATCGCCAGATTTGTGATGATGATGATGATGATGATGATTTTCGAAGGTCAGAGCGCATCGACGGCTATGGTCATTTAGCGCCCAAGAAATTGATGATTTACAATTAATGGGTTAAACTCTGAAGTTGAATTCTTTTAAAAATTCTATTATGTTGTCTTTAAGAGTAGTGAAGGATTTTATGTTTGTGGAGACATTAGACGGAATATTGTGTCTAACTCTCAAGTTATGGTGTAGATTGTTTGTTTGTTGTTTGTTTCTGTTGGGCAGGGCGCATCGACAGCTAAGATCATTTAGCGCCCACTAGAGTTAGTTTGGTATAAATAGATTAGACTATGAAGTTGAATTCTTTTAAGTAATTGGTTATCTTTTCTTTAAGTGGGACAAAAGATTTTATGAGGATGGTGATGTTGGATGGGATGCCGTGGGTGTCTCTCAAGTTTTGATGTTGAATGGATTCGATTAGATGTAACACTGATAAGGGGGAGTCACATTTAGGACAGAGTGGAGGGGGATCTCTCTTTAATAGGTGTACATGTGTGGAGTAGGTGTGTCCCAATGCCAGTCTTCTCATTATTACATTATGTCTTCGGTTCAATTCTGTGGAGTTAAGGGGAGGAAATACATTGGTTTTGATGGACCATAATTTGTTGTTGGGTTCTTCCAAGTCCCATTTGAGTTGGAAGAGAGAGCTGTGTAGGTGTTTTATGAAGATGTTAAAATCAGAGTAGTGATTCTCTCCCATGTTCATACTGCCCCTTTCTATGGCAAGTTTAGCAAGATAATCCGCTCTGTCGTTATGAGGGTTGCCTATGTGACTGGGCAACCAAAGCAAGGATATGGTACGTTTCTTCAAGGTGGCCGTGTACATCAAATCCAGAATTTGCCTGATATAGTTGAAATTGAGATTTCTAGAATTGATGGCTTTGAGAGCGCTTAGGGAATCAGAAATTATGAGAGTTGGTTGTTGGATGTTTGCTTGGAGGGAATATCTGATAGCCTCCTTTATTGCCAACAATTCTGCGGAGAAAATAGAAATATGTTTAGGTAATTTAAACATTTGAACGATATTATCAAAAAAGAAGGCAGCCCCAACTCCCTTTTCTGTCTTTGATCCATCTGTGAAGAAAAGTAAATGATTGGGATAGATATTGGATAGTCTGTCAAGAAAGAGCTTGTTAAAGAATATGTTTGAATGTTCTGATTTTTTATAGGAATGCAAAGTTAGGTCAATGTTGGGGAGAGGGGAGAGCCAGGGAGGAAAGGTGGTTTGGAGGGGGTAGTTGTAATAAGGGGGGGAGATATTGTGCTGGATGAGTAATTTGTTGATTCTGTGGGGAATAGAATCAGTGGGGAATGTAATGTTTGGTCTGTGGACATTGACCAGGTTGAGTGAGGATCTGGTATGAGGTCGATGTAGGGAAGTTGAGTAAAATTTTAACAGTGAGAGTTGGCGAGATAGTTGGAGTGACTGAGTGGATGCGATGCACTGTAAGCTAGTGATTGGGGTGGTTCGGAATGCGCCTGTGGCCAGTCGGAGACAGCAATTTTGTATAGTTTCAAGAGGCTTCTTGACATGAGGGCTTGCGGAGTCATAGATGAAGTTGCCGTAGTTGATTCTAGAAAGGATAAGAGACTTGTATAGATGAGAAAGAGAATGAAAGTCTGCGCCCCAGGTCGCGCCAGAGAGCATTCGAATGAGATTGATGTCAGAGAAAGATTTGGTTTTAAGGGATTCTATGTGAGGTTTCCAGGTGAGTCTATAATCGAATATTAGGCCTAGGATTTTTAGTTGGTCTGTTGAGGGGATGGAGATGTTTGCAATGGTTAGCGGATTCATTCTAGGACAGCATTTCTTCTTGCAGAAATGAACGGATGAAGATTTATGAGGGGAGAAAATATAGCCGTGTTTGGTTGCCCAGGCGGATAGTGAGTTAACGGAGCGTTGCATCAATCTGGTGCAATCTGAAGAGGAAGGAGAGGAGGTGTACATGAGGATATCATCAGCGAATATTTTGTATTTTATGTTGGGGGCAATGTGTTCTGAGAGTGTACTAAGGGCGATGTTAAAAAGGGTGGGGCTGAGTACAGAGCCTTGTGGGACTCCCAGAGAGGTAGTGAATGGAATGGAAATAATACCGTTGGCTTTGACTCTGAATGTTCTGGATTGAAGAAAGTTGATTAAAAATTTAGGTAGGGCCCCTCTGAGACCCGCTGAAAACAACTGAGCAATGATAATGTTTTTATTGGTTATGTCGAACGCTGAAGAGAGATCCAAGGAGATTAAAAGGGTGTGATTATTGTTAGAAAAGGAACGTCTGATGTCAGTTTCTAATGATGCGAGGTGGTCCATTGCGGAACGGTGTTTCCGAAAGCCATATTGAAGTGGGGACAAAAGTTCTTTGGTTTCGATTATCCAGGTCAGGCGAGCTAATACCATGCGTTCGAACAGTTTACAAAGATGGTTCGTTAGTGATATAGGGCGGTAGCTACTCAAAGATGTTCTGGGTTTGCCTGGTTTATGGATGGGGATTATTGTTGAGAGTAACCAGGAAGAAGGGAATTCAGCCTGTAACCATATGTGATTGTAAAATGTGAGTAGAGAGAGAAGCATATCATAAGGGAGATGTTTGATCATGTCCGGATGAATGTTGTCTGGTCCTGGGGCAGAACGTTTCATGTTGTTTAAGGCTTCCTGGAGTTCTTGAAAAGAGAAAGGGGAATTGTATGGAAGAGATTGGTTGGTGTTAAAATCATTGATGTTGATGGGGGTAGAATGAGAAAGTTGAGTAGATTTGGTGTGGAAGTAGGAGGCTAGTCCATTGGAAATCTCAGAATGGTCAGTGGTAAAAGAATTATTGATGGAAATAGTGGGAATGCGATTACACGGAGAACCCTTCATTCTTTTGACCGCAGTCCATAAATCGGCAGATGTAATTGGGGATTTAATATTGGAGACAAATTTGTTCCAGGATTCAGTTTTGGCTAATTTGACAATTCTCCTTGCTCTGGCCCTCATTTTTTTATAGGTTACAAAATTTGCAGAAGAGGGGTGATGTTTGAATGCGTTTAAGGCTTTTTTCCTGTCTTTGAGGGCATTTGCACATTCTGCAGACCACCAGGGTACAGGAGGTCTGTTGTGATTCAGGACTAGTTTTGGGATAGATTTGTGGGCAGAGGAAAGGATTGAATCGATGTAACTTAGCAAAAAATCGTTGATATCTGTTATGGGAAGAGGGGGAGGAATGACGAGGGAAGAAAAGGAGTCCCAATTTGCTTTAGACAGGTTCCATTTGATGAGGTTATCATTGTTTTCTAGAGATATAGGAGGGTTGGGGTTAGGGTGTCGGATTATTACAGGGAAATGATCGCTGCCATATGTGTCTGAGGCTATGTCCCATTCCAAGAGAGACGACAGAAATGGACTACACAGGGCTAGATCCAAGGTGGAGAAGGAGCCTGAGGAAGAACTTATGAGGGTGGGGGTATCATGGTTTAGTAAAATGAGGTTGTGAGTTATGATTATATCCTCGACTATTCCGCCTCTGGGGGAGATCGTATTGGAGCCCCATATGGGGTTGTGTGCATTGAAGTCTCCCAGCAGCAAGATCGGCGGAGGGAGCTTATGAACTAGATCAGAGAGAGTGTTGAGGGTTATAGGAATGGATGGGGGCAAATAAAGATTGCATATAGAAAGATGGGAAGGAAGAGTTACCCTGATCGCAATCGTTTCCAAAGGAGATTCCAGGGGGATCTGTGTGAAGTCAAGAGAGGAGTGGACATATAGTGCCACCCCTCCAGATGCTTTGTTGTTGCCGTCTCTGCATTTGTGAACAGCATTGTAGTGTTTGAGTTTTGTTTGGGAACTGGGTTTAAAGTTTGTTTCTTGAAATGCCATTATTAATGGCTTGAATTGTTTGATTAGGATTGAGAGGTCCTCTTTCCTTTGTGAAAACCCATTCATATTCCATTGTAAAATGGAGAAGAGTGTAGTTGAGGAAGAATTCATTTTTTTTTTTTTTTTTTTTTTTTTTTTTTTATTTTTAGTTTTGGAAGATTGAGAGGAATCTGAATCCATGATGCAGTCTGTTAGGTTTATATCCAAGATGGACTCATTGGAGCTGTTCGGCGAGGGTTTAGCCGAACGAGATTGATGTGTTTTCTTGTTGTAAGGTTTTAGGGAGGAGTTGGTGGGGCGGTTGTGAGAGAGTTTGGAGTGGGGGGGATTGGAGGATGTCTGGGAATGGGTAGAAGGCTGGGAAAGGGTGGTGGAAGGAGGCTTAGAGTTGTGAAGGTGTTTGATTTCAGGAGGGGGGGAGAGGGGGGAGGAGAGGGGAGGAAATAGGATGGGGGAGAGGTTTTTTTTGGGATGGTCAGGGGAAGGGGAAGGTGGTAGTGTGGCAAGGTCACACTGTGTGGAGGCATTCGCCATTTTGGGTCTAGAGCCCTTGGTTATGGTGCTAAAAAGTGAAGTCTGAAGGGGGTGAAGGGCCAAATACTTTCGCTTGGCTTCAAAGTAGTTGATCTTTTCCGTAGTTTTGATTTTCATGATTTCAAATTCTGTTTTGTATTTAGAGCATCCCCTGTATCTTGGTGAATGTGATTCTTCGCAGTTTATACACTTGGGAGTTTTAGAACATTGAGCTTCAAGATGTAGATTATGTCCACAAGAAGAGCATAAGGGGTCAAATGTGCATTTGGCTGCCGTGTGTCCGAATCTTTGGCAGGCAAAGCATCTCATCGGCTGCGGAAAATAGGGTCTGACCCGAATGGAGTACCAACCCGCATGTATCCTGGTTGGCAGTTGGTGTAATTTGAAAGTTAAGACGAAGTTGTAGGAGGGCTTGTCGATTTCTTTTCTTTGTGGGATACGATAGATATCTGCTACTCCCTGTTCCTTCAAGTTCTCCAAGATTTCCTCATCGGAGCAATGTTGAAGGTCACGGCAAGTGATGACTCCCTTTATGACGTTGAGTGTCTTGTGTGCAGCAGAGATTACGTCAAAATCGTGGAGTTTTGTTAGGTTTTTGGCGATAATGGATTGTTTTTCATTTTCTACTTCGATTAAGATGGATCCATCTGCGATTTTTCTTGTGTCCTTCAAGGTACCAAAAGTTGCCTGTAGAGCTTTATGTAGTAAAAAGGGTGATGTATTTGCAAATGAGCCATTCTCTCTAGTAATTTTGTAGAATCTATCATAGATATTGGGTAGAGGTAAGTTTGGATTAGTATCTATTCTCGGTCTTTTTTGACCGGTAATTGGGGGGTAATTAATTGGGTTGAGGTTAAAATTCATTGTGTTCCCACGAGAATCCTGAGAAATATTCTGGTCCGCCCCAGCAGAGCTCGGTTACTGGGGGTAAGGCTAATTTCAACGGAGGTTGCCCGGTATCCGAGGGAACCGTTTGCGACCCTTCTAAGCGCAGGGTCATGCATCTCTTCGCCACGGTCTCTAACAGCATGAGATTGCGCTATAAACTTAAGTGACAGGACAGACAAAGGGGATTGAACCATACGACACAAAGAAACTTGGGTACCTCGGGGTCGGTGTAGATTGGATTCAAAAAGATGGATTATAGTTAGAGGGGAGTCACAAATGGGACAGATCGGAGGGGGTTCTCTTTTTAGCAAATAAACATGAGTGGAATAAGTGTGTCCTGTTGCCAATCTTCTCATTAGTACATTATGTCTACGGTCAATTGCCATGTTGTTAAGGGGAGGTAAGACATTGGGTTTGTTTTGGCCACAGTTTGTTATTTGGTTCCTCCAAGTCCCATTTGAGTTGGAAAAGAGAATAATGTAGATGTTTTAGAAATATGTTAAAGTCGGAAAAGTGATTTTCTCCCACGATATGGCAGCCTCTTTCAATGGCAAGTTTTGCAAAAGAGTCCGCTCTATCATTGTGAGGGTTACCAATGTGACTGGGTAACCAAAACAAGGATATCGTGCGTTTTTTGAGGAAAGCAGTATACATTAGGTCTGAGATCTGTCTTATGTAGTTAAATTCCAGTTTTCTGGTTTTGATGGCATTGAGTGCACTTAGAGAATCAGAGATTATAAGGGTCGAGGGATGAGATTTCACTTGAAGAGAGTATCTGATGGCCTCCTTGATGGCTAATAATGCTGCAGAAAAGATGGAAGAGTGTTTCGGTAGTTTGAACAATTTAATAACATTGTCAACGAAGAAGGCAGCTCCGACTCCCCTATCTGTCTTGGATCCATCTGTGAAAAATAAGGAATGGTTGGGATAGATGCTGGATAACCTTTCAAGAAAGAGCTTGTTGAAAAAGGTATTGGAGTGATCAGATTTTTTATATGAGTGTAGAGTTAGATCAATGTTGGGGAGAGGGGAAAGCCAGGGAGGAAAAGTGGTTAGAAGAGGGTAGTTGTAAAAGGGAGGAGCAATGTTATACTGGGTGATTAGTTTGTTAATTCCGTAGGGTATGGAATCAGGGGGAAATGTTAGGTTAGATTTATGAACATTAGCTAGGTTAAGAGAATTCCTGATATGGGGTCGCTGAAGGGAAGATGAGTAATATTTTAGTAAGGAGAGTTGACGTGATAGATGGAGTGGCTGAGTAGCTGAGATGCACTGCAAGCTGGAGATAGGAGTAGTGCGGAATGCTCCTGTAGCAAGACGAAGGCAGCAATTTTGGATTGTTTCGAGAGGTTTTTTAACATAAGGGCTGGCAGAGTCGTAGATGAAATCTCCATAATTGATCCTGGAGAGGATGAGTGACTTATATATGTGGGAGAGGGAAAGAAAATCTGCACCCCAGGATATTCCTGAAAGCATACGGAGTAAGTTGATGTCTGAAAAAGTGTTAGATTTGAGGGCTTGAATATGGGGTTTCCAAGTAAGTCTGGAGTCGAATGTTAAACCCAAGATCTTTAGTTGTTCTACTGAAGGGATGGGGTGATTGGAAATGTTTAAAGGATTTGTTCTGGGGGCAATTTCTGCTCTTGCAGAAATGAATGGAAGAGGATTTTTGAGGGGAGAAAGAAAAGCCATTGTTTCTAGCCCAGGTGGTTAAGGAGTTTATAGAACGTTGGATAGATCTTGTGCAAGCTGAGGAGTAAGGAGAGGAAGAGTATATGAGAATGTCGTCAGCGAAGATCTTGCATTTGATTGGAGAAGCAATTAGATCTGGCAAGGTTCTGAGAGCGAAGTTAAAGAGGGTAGGGCTAAGTACAGATCCTTGCGGAACACCCAGGGAGGTAGAATAAGAAGCAGAAAAAGTACCATTGGCTTTAACTCTAAACGTTCTGGGTTGTAAAAAATTATATATGAATTTAGGTAGAGCCCCTCTGAGACCAGCAGTATGCAATTGGGAAAGAATGGTGTTTTTCTATCAGTATTATCGAAAGCGGAAGAAAGGTCTAGGGATATTAAAAGGGTGTGGTTTATGGAAGAGAAGGAGCGTCTGATGTCTGTCTCAAGGGACGCTAGGTGGTCCATTGCAGATCGGTTTTTGTGAAAGCCATATTGAGATGGAGATAAAAGTTCCTTGGATTCTGTTATCCAAATCAGACGAGCGAGAATCATGCGCTCTAGAAGCTTACAGAGGTGATTGGTAAGAGATATGGGACGGTAGCTACTTAATGACGATCTGGGTTTACCAGGTTTGTGAACAGGAATTATTGTAGAGTGTAACCAAGACAAAGGAAATTCCGAGTTAAGCCATAAGTAGTTATAGAACATGAGAAGAGAGTCTAGCATGTTAAAGGGAAGATGTTTAATCATATCTGGATGGATATTGTCAGGACCCGGAGCAGAGCGTTTCATTTTATATAGTGCATCATGGAGTTCTTGGTGGGAGAAGGGGGAGTTATATGGAAGCGATTAATTGGTGTCATAAATGTTGGTGTTGAGCGGAGCAGGAGGAGACGCTATATCCTGTTTTGTGGTTTTTTAGATCAACAGTTTTCATACTCTCTTGTGAATAATTTGTTGTGAAAAAAATATTCTTATAAAGGTAGGTGTCTAATTTTGCTACTAAGGTAATATCATAATTATAATTTGACGTATTGAAGACAAGATAAAAATGGGAAAGTGATCACTGCCATAGGGGTCAGGAGCAATGTCCCATTCCAGTTGGGTGAACAAGGAGGGACTGCAAAGGGCTATATCTAGTGTGGAGAAGGAGCCAGAGGAGGAACTTAGAAAAGTAGGGGCTTGGTGGTTCAATAGCATGAGGTTATTGGATGATATGAGTTCCTCCACGATCTCACCCCTAGGGGAGACCGAGCCCGAGCCCCATAAAGGACTGTGCGCGTTGAACTCCCCCACCAGCAGAAACGGTGGAGGAAGTTGAGAGATTAAGTTAGAGAGCGTGTCTATGGTTATGGGTAGAGAGGGAGGAAGATAGAGGTTGCATATGGTTATGGGAGAGGAAAGGGTTACCCTGGCAGCGACCGATTCAAGGGGAGAAGTTAAAGGGATCTGAGAGTAGTCAAGGGAAGTGTGAATGAATAATGCCACACCTCCGGAATTTTGTTTTGTACATTTCTATTTTTGAATATGGCATTGACATTTTTAAGATTCATTTGAGTATTGGGTTTGAAATTAGTTTCTTGGAATGCTAAAATGGATGGTTTGAACTGTTTAATTAAAAGGGATAGATCCTCTTTTCTTTGAGTAAATCCATTCATGTTCCATTGCATGATGGAGAGGAATGAAGTTAAAAAAGGGTGTTACTTCTTTTTTTTAATCTGTTTGGTAGGGAAATTAGGATCTAAGTCCATTAGATAGTCGGATAAGTTTATGTCCAATATGGACTCATTGGAGGAATTAGGCGTCGTTCTGGTTGAACGAGATTGATGAGGTTTTTTTTGCTTTGAGGTATTTTTTGGGTAGAAGTGGAAGGGCGATTTAGGATAGATTTGGAAGTTTGGGAATGGGTAGAGGACTGGGACCTGGGGTTAGGAAGTTTCTTAGGATCAGGAAGTGGAGAAGGGGGGGAAGGACGGGAAGGAGGAGGAGGGGGAGAGAGGTAGTTTTGGGGATCTGAGGAAAAGGAGGGAGAAAGTGCGGCGTTACTGCCTAGATCACACTGAGTGGAAGCGGACACCATTTTAGGTCTGAGACCTTTAGTTATAGAGCTAAATAAAGAGGACTGAGGGGAGTGTTGAATTAAGTATTTGCGTTTAGCTTCGAAATAATTGATCTTTTCTTTAATTTTCGCAATTTCGAATTCTATCTTATATTTGGTACATCCCTTGTACCTGGGTGAGTGAGATTCATCACAATTAACGCACTTGGAGGGTATGGGGCATTGGTCTTCAGGGTGAGGTTTATGTCCACAAGAGGAACATAAAGGATCAAAAGTACATTTAGCAGCCGTGTGGCCGAACCTCTGTCATGCAAAGCACCGCATTGGTGGAGGAAAGTAAGGTCTGACGCGGATTGAATACCAGCCAGCATAAATCCTGGGAGGCAATTTTAAAGGTTAAGATGAAATTAAAGGAAGGTTTGTTTATTTCCTTTCTCTGCGGAATGCGGAAGATGTCAACCACTCCCTGATCCTTCAAATTCTCTAGAATTTCCTCATTGGTACAATGCTGGAGGTCGCGACACGTAATGACACCTTTGATGATATTAAGGGTTTTATGGGCAGCAGCAGAGACTGCAAAGTCATGGAGTTTGATGAGATTTCTGGCTATATCAGACTGCTTTTCATTTGCGACTTCTATTAATAAGGTCCCATCAGCCATCTTTCTGGTATCCTTTAAAGTGCCAAAGATTGCTTGCAAAGCCTTATGTAACAAAAAGGGAGAAGTTTCCGTAAAGGAACCATTCTCTCTGGAAATCTTAAAAAATCTATCATAAACATATGGTAATGGAGAGTTAGGGCTTGAATCAATTCTCGGTCTCTTAGAGCCGGTAGTTAGGGGGGGGATAATAATTAGGATTAGAGTCCATCGACTCGCTGAAGAAGTAAGATCCACGTTTGGAAATGTAAATAAACTGATTTCATCAGCAAAGAAAGTATTACTTAAGGCACCTGCTCGCAATAACGCCTATAAAGAAAAGCTGCCAAATGTGCCTTTACCTCCCGAACTAGTGGTAACTCGATGGGGAACATGGATTGAAGCTGTACTATTTTACAATGAACATTTCGAGGCCATCAAAGGTGTAATAAATGACTTCGATATGGCAGTTCGTCAATCCAAGGAAGCATTTAACGATTCTGATATTAAAAAAAAAACATAGCTTTGATTATAGCACTCACTTTTCCCACATTCTTGCGGGTATTAAAAAGCTTAAAACTCGAGGTTTGGCTTTGACCGAATCAATTCAGTTATTGAATAAGACACGCGCAGCGGTTCGAAGAGTGTGCAAACGTTATGAGGAGACTGGATCCTTTCATAGGCGACCTGGAACAGGCAGAAGGCGATTTACAACCGCTCGTGATGACCGCTTTATTGTGTCAACAATATTAAGAAATCGTCACCTTAATGCCGTTCAAGTGCAACGACAGCTCCGTGAGGTGCGAGGAGTGGCTATTAGTCAGTGGACAATAAGACGAAGACTGCAGGAAAATAACCTGACCCCTAAAACACCTGCGATTGGTCCAAAACTTAATCCAGCTGATCGGCAAGCCCGCCTGCGTTTTGCACGGGATCATCTGAATTGGACGTTGGAAAATGGGGATCTGTTCTGTTCTCAGATGAGACCAGAATATGCCTCCATGGTAGCGACCGAAGAAGGAAAGTGTACCGAAGACCAAGAGAGCGATTTGCAGATTGCTGCTTTGAAGAGCGGAGTGCTTATGGAGGTGGTTCCTGTATGATCTGGGGTGCAATTTCTATAGGGGCACGAACCGACCCTGAGTTCATTCGTAGGGGCGACCGTGTTCACGGAAGAAGAGGTTTAACGGCTGCTAGATATATCGAGGAGATTTTAGCAATTTATGTGGTACCTTACGTCGACTACATTGGAGACGAATTTACCTTTATGCATGACAATGCAAGGCCGCACACCGCAAGAATCGTGCAAGATTACATTGCAGAAGTCGGTTTTCGGGTTATGGAGTGGCCAGCATACAGTCCTGATCTAAATCCGATCGAACATTTATGGGATGAGTTAAAACGAAGAATTCAAGCTAGACTTCATACCCCAAACTCGATCGCAGAGCTTATTGTTGCAGTAGAAGAAGAGTGGTTTAACATCCCTCAAGAAACAATAGCAAACTTGATTAGATCTTTGCCTAATCGTATGAGAGATGTTATTAGGGCAAGAGGAGGTCATACCCATTATTAAAAAATTAAGTTTTAAGTTTTAAATTGTCAATAACCCTATTTATGTTAACCCCTTACCGCATACTGTCCCAAATTTGTCACACATCAAATATATTTTTTTTCTAAGTCCCTGAGTAGCTTAAGGATCTTATTTCAAATTGTTCCATATCCGGCACGTTCGCTGCTCTGACGTAAAACGCGCAGACTCCACCGCAGTCAAATCTCGACGCCAGGAAAGTCCAGTGGCGGCTTGTGACACGCTATATCCTGTTTTGTGGTTTTTTAGATCAACAGTTTTCATACTGTCTTGTGAATAATTTGTTGTGAAAAAAAATATTCTTATAAAGGTAGGTGTCTAATTTTGCTACTAAGGTAATATCATAATTATAATTTGACGTATTGAAGACAAAATATGAGTTTGTTTACCTGTGCCATATTTGGAACAGTTTTATATAAAGACATGATAATTTATAATAATTACATCTCTTTCTTAGATGGACCCCAGTAAGTTTTATGGCACCAGAAATTTTCGAATTCCAAATGGTGACGTTAGTGACAATGAAAATTTATCCTCGGACGATGAACATCAAAGAAATGACTTGTTGGGTCCTAGAAAGTCCGTTCTCCTATATGAGTCAGACAGTGAAAACGAAAGAATCGTTTCGACAAACGAAGATGTTATTATTGACGAAACCGATATAGAAGATGATGATGATGACATGCCATTGTCCGCATTAGGGCAAACTTTTATAGATCATCAGAATGTGTTACCATCGACATCGACTAATAAACCGACCAAAGAGAAGCCGAAAAAAAAAAGCAGAAGCAAACCATTGATTGGGAGAATAAATTTCTAGCTGTCTCTGAGGAATTTGTAAAATTTCAAGGTTGTACAATTCTTCCTGATTTCATAAAAGAATTAGAAGATCCTATCCATTTCTTCAATTTCATTTTTACTGAAGAACTTTTCGTTTACATAACTGAACAGTCAAATTTGTACGGGGTTCAAAGTAGACCTGAAAAGCCACCCAATATATCCAAGGAAGAAATTCTTGTTTTTTGTGGCATTTGTATATATATGTCGATTATTCAGTTACCATCGACTAGGTCTTATTGGAATAATTCGTTGGAAATTCCCAATATCTCCAGTGCTATGACATGCAACAGATTTGAAGAAATCAGACGATTTCTGCATTTCAACAACAACACATTGCAGGTTCCTCAAGGTCAACCTGACTATGATAAACTTTTTAAAATACGTCCCTTTCTGAACAAGATTCGTGACAGATTTCTACTTGTTCCTAAAGAAGAACATATGGCCGTCGATGAACAAATCATCCCAACGAAAGCACGCTCAACTCTAAAACAATATAATCCCAAAACGCCCCATAAATGGGGATATAAAGTTTTCGTTCTAAGCGGTGTGTCTGGTTTTTCTTACGACTTTGATTTTTACTGTGGAACTACGGTGCTTGAGAATAATCAGCCTGATCTAGGAGCCAGTAGCAACGTTTGTAGTAAAACTTTCAGAATCTATTCCGAAAAATCTAAACTACAAACTCTTTTTTGATAACTGGTTTACAAGCATTCCCCTGCTAACATATCTCACCAAAAATGGCATTTTACCATTGGGTACAGTAAGAGCTAATCGTGTACCATGCTTGCAGTTTCCTAAGGAATCGGAAATGAAAAAAAAAGGTAGAGGTACATTTCTGGAAAAAGTGGCAACTGTCGATGGTGTGCAAATATCTGCAGTGTCCTGGTATGATAATAAAGTTGTGAATACCGTATCAACCTATGTTGGCAGTCAGCCTACATCAGAAGCAACGAGGTTCTGCAAAAAATCAAATACCCATATAAAAATCCCCCGTCCCCAAAGCGTTGCTGTATATAATGCTTATATGGGAGGAGTAGTAGATCTCCTAGATAGCATGCTAGGATACTATAGAATCCAAATTAGATCAAAAAAGTGGTATATGAGGGTATTTTTCCATTTTCTTGATATGACTTGCGCTAACAGTTGGATACTGTGGAGACGAAGTTTGCAAAATGATAACTTATATTTGTCGCTCTCAGAATTCAAGCTTGCTCTTGCAGAAGTATTAACGAAATCTGGCGTGAGTCAGAAAAAAAGGGGAAGGCCAAGCACCTGCCTACAGCCTCAGCTAGATTTGAAACAAAGAAAGTATCCCTTTTCACAAATACCAGCCCAGGAAGTTAGAAACTGATAACTTGAGTCACTGGCCAGAAGTAAATGAAGATCGCCAAAGATGTAAATATCCTGAGTGCAAGGGAAAATCTCATGTGTCTTGTAACAAGTGTGTGGTATTTTTATGCCTAAATAAAGACCGAAACTGTTTTTATAAATTCCATACTGAATAAACTTTGTATGACACGTTTAAACATTTTTACCGAAATGTATTCTCTAGTTTAATTTTTTTCTGTTTTCCCAATTTGTGCCAAATTTGGCACATGTCAAAAGGTGATTCATATCTTGATAAAAAAGTGACCAATTTTTTTTTTAACATTTATTTCGTGTATTTAAAAATATTATCTAACATATATATTTTTTTTGCAAAAATAAAAAAAGTCATGCAGTAAGGGGTTAATAATAAAAAAGCTTAATTTGCTTAATGCATTAATTTCACTATGTTAAACATAGGAAGTCGAAATAAGTTTTCGTAAATTTATACTCACATTAAAGCATATTAAATTGTCTTTTCAAACAGCATATTTCTTTTTTTGATCTGATGAATAATTTTTTTTAAAAAAATATTGTTAAAGTCAAAAGTTTACAATGGGCCGATTTCTATGCACGCAAGTTTATATGGCAGTAGTATAAATGCAGTCTACATGTTGTGTTCGTCCCAATTTTTAAATTAAAATAAAATAAATGACAATGAAAACTAATTAACGTATGGTTCGTGTAACGAATAATGAAAAAAAAAAGAGTACATTGTGATTCAGTGAAATGGGCAAAGATAAATATTAACCTAAACATCCACGTCCAAGGTAAGAACACTCATAAAGTTTTAATAAATTAATAATATGCATTTTCAAATAGCATTTTACGGATAAAATATGTACAATTTTAGCCAAACTCGACAAAAAAAAAAAAAAATTTTGAGAAAAGCAAACTGTGCCGAAACGTAAATAAAAGGAAAGGATCACGATAAAAATTTAGGAAGTTTTATTCTATAATTGACCTCCAAACCCAAGAAAATTGAAAAATAAAAAAAATAAATAAATAAATAAATATATATATATATATATATATATATATATATATATATATATATATATATATACATATATATATATATATATATATATATATATATATATATATATATATATATAGCAAAAAGGGTTTTTTTTTTAAATTTTATTTAATTTATCGGGTTTGCGGTCTGTGACAATTAACACACCTGCGAATTGTACTAAAAAAATGTTAGATACTTTTAACTCTTTCAACAGTTATTTGCAATTTACCATAGAGCATGAGAATAATGGTAGCATCCCTTTTTTGGATACACAGGTCATTAGAACTGAGGATAATGTGTTAATTTTGAATTGGTATCAGAAGCCTACAGCTTCCAACAGGTTTATTAATTATTTTTCGAATCACCCTATGAACCAAAAATATAATAGCATAATAGCAATGAAGAACAGAATCACACATATTAGCCACGAGAGTTACCTGCCTGCCAATCTGACCAAGTTATATAAAAATTTTTCCAACAACGGGTATCCAAAACACATTTTGAAAAAAACTTATTTACAATTCTAACAATTTTGATGGCCCTACAGAGGAAACTCACAATGTTCTCAGATATAAAAAGTTACTGTTTGTGCGCAGATTAACAGATTCAATGGTTTCCATCTTCAAAGATTTTCCACACATTAAAATAGTTACATATAACAGTCTCAATAGCCGTACCTTGTTTACCCAACTCAAACAGAGACCCCCTCTACTTTATAACACCAATGTAGTTTACAAGTTGTCCTGTTTGGGTTGTTTCATGTTATAACGGACAGACATCGCAGTCGATAAAACAAAGAATTACACAACACAAAAGCGATTATCGAATAAATAAGAGGTCATGTGCCTTAGTTGACCATGTTTTAAAAACGGGACATCAGTTCGATTTTGCCAATGTGGAAGTTTTGGAGAGAGTAAATAATTACAAGGATCGGCTGTTTCTTGAAATGTGTCACATAAACAAACATAAGGATTGTGTTAATTATAGGACAGATACCAGTAAATTAAGTGTAATGTATTGTAATATTTTAAACTTATAAATTTTACGAGTCAATAACCTTATGCATAACTAAACCACTGTATTTGATGATAGTTTTTTCGTTTTTGGTCCGATTTCGGATTTATAGCCCAGATTAATTCATTGTTAACTGTTATTTGTCACTGTGCATAAGTATTTTCTTCTTTCTGTTATGTGTCTAATGTAGTCGATGTTCTTTTATTTTTATAAATGTTGTGACCATCTCTTAGTTGGTAAGTTTTTAAAATAACTATTTATTTACAAATAAATTTCCTGACACACTGTTTTTTCTAAAAATTATTGTTTCTCCCCGATGAAGTTGTGAAGTACAACGAAATATAGAGTTTAACAGCAATCGAGTGTTAATTGTCACAGACCGCAAACCCGATAATTTAAAAAAAAACCCTTTTTGCTATCAAAGTACGGTCGATAAATCTACATTTAATATATATATATATATATATATATATATATATATATATATATATATATATATATATATATATATATATATATATATATATATATATATATATATATATATATATATTACGTTTCAATATTGGATAAATTGTGGTAAAGTTTTCTTAATTTTTAAGAATGTGACCTTTTTGACTAAACTCTTCTTTGCATCAACTGATGCATGCATATTCTACCTACCTAAAACTACCATCGCTATGCTGAAGAACGCATCTATAATAAAACTATATTTCGATTCTCTTTCACTTAAAATTCTAGAGACTAGTCTGCACAAACAAGTTAAAGTACACTCGATAGCTGCACCAGTAATCATATCAACCTGCAGATCTGCTGTACACTCCTGATATGCTTTTCCTTTGTGGGTTTCTACAAGTTCCAAAGACCACAAAACTTGTATGTACCTAAAAATTAACATTTTGTTATTAAAAAACCCTTGAATATACCTATGTATATTGGATCATCCGATGAATACCGCTGCCATGTTGGACGCTCTGCTCCTAAATATACTATATGGTTTTTCGGCTCTATCTAGAAGATAACCAAAATCCTAGGGCCTAAAGCTTGACCTGCCTTTTGGTATTCAGTCTTTTCACAAACCTAGTACCATGCATTGAATCTCATGTTTAAGCCGCAAGAGAATAAGCTGTTTGATAAGTGAGAAGAAAATAAACTTTATTTTATTAAATTATTGTCATTCTCCTTCACACTTATGTACCTTTCTTCTGTCCCCTATCTCTTTTATTTTCTCTAGAGTAAAAATATCCCAAAAAGTAAAATGCAAAAATAAATGAAACTCTTTTCCTGCCCTAAATTTTAACAAGAATAATATTTACAAACACCAAAAATGTAATTTAGGCACAAAGTTAATTAAGAATAAACATATGACATGGATAATAGTTTATGACGATTTGTCCTAACTTCGTCCTCCCTGTTTGTTCCTATTTTCATAGAGAACGAACCCGTTAACGTTTATTGAATTAAAAATACAGCAATTTAGTCACAATATCGTATATTGTTAACTCTGTGCAAATAATATTAAACAAATTTCCCTTAACTCACCTAAAAGTGCAAAAGGCTGCCAACAATTGAGTACTTATAGTATATATAGCAGTTTTTACCGTCTTGGAACCTTCAATTATGTCTTCCATAGAACAGTATGGGCAAGCAGTAGCATCTTCCCACTTTGACGACCACCATAGAATTAAAAGGAATAGAGAAATGGCGTAGGCAGTAACGCCCCAGTTATCTGCAACTAAACGCAAAAGATACATAATTATAGTTGTCTAGTTTTTTGCAGTCCTATATAGTCAATAATAAAAGTAAAATAAGAATATTTATTGGACTTGTACGTGATCCGTCGAAGTCTACACATGAAATAATTTTGAGTGCAAGAAAAATTAAAAAGGTAAGAGACACTCAAATTTCCGTATATAACCTACTTTATCCTTTGATAATCCTATATCTATTTATATCCGTCTATATTTCTTTTTAACCTAATTGGATAGCAAAAGATTTAGCCTAGGCGAAAAGACATGATGCCTCCTGGTAAGGTTAAAATACCAGATATCGCTTCTAATCCGACCCATCCGGAGTTAAATCATAGAGATGAATCAAAGAAAATAATAAATACACCAAGTGCAAAGAACACAAAGATTATGATGATGATGTTTATTTGTCTGAGTGCGTCGGCAACAAGGCCATTTGGCGCCCCATGATTTGTTTTGGATGAGAAATTAGTAAGTTTTTTTTTATATGTCATTGAAGATTCCTATATCTTTTAGGTATTTAATGATGTTGGGCAGGTTGACTGAATCTGGATGTAATGAAAGATGAATGGATGGATGGATGTTTGTGGGGCTGGGCGTATCAACTACTAGGTTATTTAGCGCCCAAGTTTATAGGTAAGACTTGAAAATTCAATGTTTTGAAATAATTCATAACATCAGTAATGAGATCTGCAAGATTTTTAATGATAGTATGTATGTTTGAGGGAATGTTGAATGAAAGAGAAAGAGTGGCGGGAATGTTATATCTGGAACGGATGCGTGAATAATGATCAGCTTGAAAAATGTGTTTGATAGTTAAGGGAATGTTGCATTGAGGGCAGAGTGGTGGAGGATCGTTATGTAACAAGTGTTTGTGTGTAAGATGTGTGTGTCCTATTGGCAGCCTGATCCAGACAGATCCTTTGCGGGAGAGAGAAGGGTTGAATAAGGGTGGGAAAACAGTAGGCTTTACTTCCCAGAGCTTATTTGGTAAGTCAATCAAATCCCATTGTAATTGAAATTGATTGAGGACGATGTTATTTATTAATTTAAGAAAATCATCAGGATGGTTGTCTCCAATCATAGGAGTACCAGTAGTTGTAGCCTCCTTGGCGAGAATATCGGCTCTATCATGTTCACTATTTCCTATATGGCCCGGCAACCAGATGAAGGTGATGTCTTTCCCCCCCTAAGGTGAAGAAGGTATAGTAGATCTCCTATTTGTCTTGAATAGGCATATTTTTGTATTTTGTGTTGGATGGCCTCCAGGGCACTCGAGAGTCAGATACTATGAGGAATACAAAGAAAAATTATTCTAAATATGATTATGGTCCATATGAAGTGTACAGTCAAGGTAAAATGAAAAATGTGAGCAACCTCCACATATTATCGATTGCCAGAGACATATACAATCTAGACAATGGCGCAATAATGAAAATCACAAAAAAGGGTAAAAATAGAGCAGGTTTTAGATTTAAAACTTATATAGCTGCCATAACTTCATTAAAGATTCCTCAGTGAAAGAGAGAGGTTATGAACTATTTATACCCAATCATAACATCTCAGCCAGAGGAATAGTTAAATTTGTAGACAAATTTTCCTTCTTTCGTGTGACGGCTTGAAAAAAATCGATTCTTTTTCTTATGGGCCGTCCACACGTTTGTTTGTTTGTTTCTGTTGGGCAGGGCGCATCGACAGCTAAAATCATTTAGCGCCCACTAGAGTTAGTTTGGTATAAATAGATTAGACTATGAAGTTGAATTCTTTTAAGTAATTGGTTATGTTTTCTTTAAGTGGGACAAAAGATTTTATGAGAATGGTGATGTTGGATGGGATGCCGTGGGTGTCTCTCAAGTTTTGATGTTGAATGGATTCGATTAGATGTAACACTGATAAGGGGGAGTCACATTTAGGACAGAGTGGAGGGGGATCTCTCTTTAATAGATGTACATGCGTGGAGTAGGTGTGTCCCAATGCCAGTCTTCTCATTATTACATTATGTCTTCGGTTCAATTCTGTGGAGTTAAGGGGAGGAAATACATTGGTTTTGATGGACCATAATTTGTTGTTGGGATCTTCCAAGTCCCATTTGAGTTGGAAGAGAGAGCTGTGTAGGTGTTTTATGAAGATGTTAAAATCAGAGTAGTGATTCTCTCCCATGTTCATACTGCCCCTTTCTATGGCAAGTTTAGCAAGATAATTCGCTCTGTCGTTATGAGGGTTGCCTATGTGACTGGGCAACCAAAAAATTTGATTAAACCGGAGATATTTGTAACATTTGGAATCAATATTTGATCGAGAGGTTTTAATAGATCTAACCTTGTCTTAATGTCTAAATATTCATTTGAAGTTAAAATATGGTTAATAGTTAGAGTATTGTCGCAGTTTGGACATCTGGGTGGTGGATCACCTTTCAACAAATAAGAATGAGTGAGGAAGGTGTGTCCGATAGCTACCCTTCTCCATATTGTATTCTCTCTACAAAACTTTGAACTCGTTTTTCTCGAAACCACTTTTTCGGTTCGTGGGAAACACACAAAATTCTATCTATCCAATCGGACTAGAATTTTTACACGTTGTTCTAGATATAATTAGTTATCGAATCAAATAGAATCAATTATTAATTATTATTAATTTATTAATTTCTTTCTTGATTTTCAAAGAAAATAAACACGTTTTTTGAAAAAAAAATTTGCACAAGTCTGCCATTTTGTTTTTTGTTTACATAAATGTCTAATCCTACATAACCCGATAGATGATGGTGATGATGTTTATTTGTTTGAGCGCGTCGGCAACAAGGCCACTTGGCGCCCAATGATTTGTTTTGGGTGAGAAATTAGTTAATGATTTGTTTTGGGTGAGAAATTAGTTATTTATTTAATTTTTTTTTTTTTATATGTCAATGAAGATTCCTATATCCTTTAGGTATTTAATGATGTTGGGCAGGTTAATAGTTAAGGGAATGTTGCATTGAGGGTAGAGTGGTGGAGGATCATTATGTAACAAGTGTTTGTGTGTAAGATGTGTGTGTCCTAGTGACAGCCTGATCCAGACAGTATTTTCTTTGCGGGAGAGAGTAGGGTTGAATAAGGGCGGGAAAACAGTAGGCTTTACTTCCCAGAGCTTATTTGGTAAGTCAATCAAATCCCATTGTAATTGAAATTGATTGAGGAATAGTTATTTATTAATTTAAGAAAATCATCAGGATGGTTGTCTCCAATCACAGGATGGATGGATGGATGGATATTTTGGGGTCAGGGCGCATCGACAGCCAATCACAGGGGTACCAGTAGTTGCGGCCTCCTTGGCGAGAATATCGGCTCTATCATGTCCATAACCCGATGGAAATATGTTTATTGAACAATAATTAATTTGGATATTTTGTTCCAGATCATTACAAATGGAGATGTGCTTCCCACCACCTTTATTTGGAGGATATCCCTTTGACCGCAAACAACATGAACAAAATATTATTAAATAAACTAAAAAAAAACTTGTATAATTAAGATGTCAGGAATAACATATAAAAAAATTAAAAAGATTGTATCTTATTTTGTTACGAAAAAAATTTTTGAAATAAGCTTCAAATTTTTGCCGTCACACTGCGGAACTAAAACAATTCTGGGGTATTTTGCAGTTTACCGGAATTTTTTATTTTGTGACGAAAACAAATTTTTCTAACATTTTCAAGGTCGATGATTAGCCAAATTGTGTGGAGATAAGGACAAACTTCACGAGCAATTAGTTGTTTGGTGTTTGGTTCCTGCCGTTGGGAGCTATAAATGTAAGAAGTATGGTGCTTTCCTAAATTTGTGCAAAAATTCGGAAACGATTGATGGAAGAAGTTGGTATTGTAATAATATCGTGTCAGTTCAAAAGCAAAAACGGAAAACCTGTGGTTATAAGGTGTCGTATCGGTTTGGTATACGAGGCTGGTTTGAAAAGTCCGTGCAAAGTCCGAGAGATGGCACCACCGGCGCGTATCGAGGTCATGTTTAGTTAGTAGCATCTCTTGAATGAACGCACACCAAGTTTCAGCCAAATTGGTCTATTTCTTTGTGTTTGGCATTCGTGTGAATCAAGGAAGTCGAGTGATTTTCAAGAAATGGACGAAAAAGAATTTCGTGTGGTGATTAAACATTACTTTATGAAAGGCAAAACGCCTCAGGAGACTAAAGAGAAGCTTGATAAACATTATGGTGACTCTGCACCTTCGATTAGAACAGTTTATAAGTCGTTTCAAAATTTTCGGACTGGCCATATGGGCACAAGTGACGCTGAACGTTCTGGACGGCCTGTGGAGGTTACGACTCCAGAAATCATTGATCAAATCCATGATATGGTGATGGATGACAGAGTTAAGGTGCGTGAGATTGCTAGTGCTGTGAGCATCTCGACTGAACGGGTACATAATATTTTGCATAAACATTTGGACATGAGAAAGCTATCCGCAAGATGGGTGCCGCGATTGCTCACGCTTGACCAAAAACGGAATCGTGTGAAGTGTTGCAAGGATGATTTGCAGCTGTTCCAGAAGAATCCGGAGGACTTTAAGCGTCGTTTCGCCACTGTGGATGAAACATGGATACATTACTATACTCCTGAGACCAAACAACAATCTAAACAATGGGTTACCAAGGGGGAATCTGCACCAAAAAAGGCGAAGACCGTTCCTTCGGCCGGAAAGGTTATGGCGACTGTCTTTTGGGATTCGCAAGGGATAATCCTCATCGACTATCTGGAAAAGGGTAAAACTATTACAGGTGAATATTATTCATCGTTATTGGACCGTTTGAAAACCGAACTGCAAGAAAAACGCCCGCGATTGGCCCACAAGAAAGTCCTTTTCCATCACGACAACGCACCAGCACACACCTCAGCAGTTGTGGTCGCAAAATTAATGGAAATAGGATTCCAACTCGTTTCACATCCCCCCTATTCTCCAGACTTGGCTCCCTCGGACTACTATTTGTTCCCCAATTTGAAGAAATGGCTGGCGGGACAAAGATTTTATTCAAACGAGGAGGTGATTGCAGACACTAATGGATATTTCGCAGACTTGGACAAATCCTATTATTCGGAAGGGATCAACAAACTAGAACATCGTTGGACGAAGTGTATAAGCCTAAAAAGAGACTATGTCGAAAAATAAAAGAGGTCTACCCCAAACACATAAGTAGTTTTTATTTTTGCACGGACTTTTCAAACCAGCCTCGTATTCTTCGCAAGATCCCACTTGGAAATAAAACAGGTTTTAGCTTAGATATGTTCCTTTAGATGTTCTATTGTTTTACCGTATTTTTTACAATTTAGATACTTGAATTTGTTTGTCTATGGGTGGAGAATGCTCCGTTCCGTTTGATGAAAAGGATGATTCGGATAAGCAACCACACTTTCGTAGACTGGGCCTGCTTTTGTCGTGAAGTAGTATTGAATGCGTTTATTGAAAAAAAAGTTGGGCGGCATTGGTCTAACGGTAGAAATTGATGAAGGTAAATTTGGTAGGCGGAAATACCATCGTGGTCACCGAGTGGAAGGGCAGTGGATATTTGGTGGGTACGAAACAGGCACAGGACGAGTTTTTATGGTTGCTGTTGAAGACAGGTATGTGTTTTTATTTAGAGGCTTAGGCTTAGTAATCTGTGGTTGCTGGATTTATAGAAAAAGTAAACAGTTAAGCCTGAGATTAACAGTTAAGCTTAGGCTTAACTGTTTACTTTTTCCACAAATGCAACACACAGAGAACATGGCTAAAAGTTAATCGCTCGGGTAAGTTAACCGTATTTCAGTATCCACGTGCCGCTCTAAAAAGTTAACTCTTCAATTAACCTTTCAGAGCGTATGAATTTTTCAAAACAACGGTTTTTTTCCGATCATAAAAGTGGCAATTTCGCCACTTTTAAAAAAATTCTCAGTGGCAGCACTGAGCTCTAATTTTGTTTCTTGGATTATGGTATTCTCCGAACTTCTTTTCTATTTTGAGCTGCGAAAACCTATGATCATCTTCATCGTCAAACAACATTGATTTAGTTAGTCGTTAGCGTTTGAGTTTGTGAGTTGTGTATTGTTTACTTAAAAAATGTCAAAGCAGAACAAATCATCACAAATCAGATTAGATTTGCAGCAGAAAGTGGAGATTTTAAAAAAGATTGATCAAGATATTCACGGAACACGATTGGCGTTGAATTATGGTGTATCTAAAGTGGCCATCTCAAAAATAAAGAAAAAAAACGCCATGAAATTTTAGAAGCTGTGGCGAACACATATGAAAAAGCACACAAGAAAATACTACATAAACCGGAATATGCTGATCTTGAGGCAAGGTTGTATAAATGGTTCTTGAAGCAACGACAGCGTAATTGTGCAATGACTGGTCCAATTTTAAAATCAAGAGCTAAGCACGAATTCGCCATACTGCACCCTGGAAAAAAAATTAATGCCAGTGACGGATGGCTAGCAAATTTTAAGAGAAGACATGGCATTCGCCATCTCAAAATTTGTGGGGAAATCCTTTCAAGCGATACGTCGGATGTTACATCTTTCATTCATAATTTAAGAGTAAAAATTAATGAAATGGACATCTCCGACTCGCAACTATATAACGCGGATGAATCTGGACTATTTTATCGTTTTTTACCGGATAAAACATTTGTCACAGCAAACGAAAAGACCGCACCGGGCCGAAAAATTGCAAAGGAAAGAATCACATTTTTGTTGTGTGCTAACGCAGATGGTTCGCCCAAGTTAAAGCCGTTGGTCATTGGTAAATCTGCAAATCCACGTTGCTTTAAGGGATTTGAAAACCCATTGGAATACGCCAATTAGAAGAAGTCGTGGATAAATTCAGAGTTATTCTTCAACTGGTTCCATCATTCATTTATAAAACAGGTAAACTTATGTTTTTAGTTTTCATAAAAAATTTTGCAGGTTATTGCATAAAAATTTTTGTAGGTTCGCCAGTTTTCTGCTAAAAATAATTTACCATCAAAGGCATTGTTGCTGATTGATACCTGTCCTGCCCATAAGCCAATTGACATGCTACAATCTGATGATGGAAACATTGCTGCAATGCTTTTACCACCTAACGTAACAGCGGTTTTGCAACCCATGGATCAAAATCCCATAAGATTGGTCAAGTTAGGATATCGAACTAAATTGTTATGCAACATTGTCGCACAAGAAAACGTTCCGATTGAAAATATTTTGAAGGCACATACAATTCGTGATGTTATTTTGCTACTTAAATCAGTGTGGGACGAATTGCCGCAAGCTGTTCTTATAAAAGCGTGGAATAAGATAAAAAAGTGGGATGATGATCAGTACGATAGTGAAGACGACATTCCGCTCTCTAAATTGATTACATCAAATAGTGCATACACTTCGAGAAATTCAATTCTTGATGTCAAAGGTGGGTGATAATGTTGACATTGATGAAATTGAAAATTGAAACAATGATCAAATTTCAGAAGATAACGATGATTTCGAAGTGTCCGATAATGATAACGACAGGTCAATTATCGAGCAAGATATTCAACAATCAAAAGTGAGCTTCTCGAAAGCAGTTGAAAGCATTAATACCTTGATAAAAATGGTTTGAAAACAATAACGATGCAAATCAGGTGGCAGACCTTGTCAATATGCGCACGAAAATAGTCAAGAGCTATTACACAAAAGAAAAAAAGCAAACAAGTCTCGACTGCTTCTTTAAACTACTCCGTACAAATTAATATAAAGTTACTGCGCACGAAAATATTCAAGAGTAACTGTGAACTTTAAACCAACCGGCACAAATTAAATCTAAGTTTCTTTTTTGTAGTGATGAAAACTAAGACAATGAAATAAATTTAGCATTCATTTCCAAAAAATCTAGGTTTATTATTTTATTTTTTTTCAATTTTAAAAACCGCTTAGAAAACTTAATAGTTCGAAAACGTTAATTACCCTTGGAACATTTCGGTTAACTTTTTCGAGATTCTACTGTATATTTACGAATATCTTACAGGCGGAAGGATAAGATGCCAACATAATGAAAAGGCTGGATTGCAGAATAGCTGTAATTTATAAAATTCGAGTTAACAGCCCCACAAAAAAAAAAGTGGGGTATACTTTTGATGCGATATATCAGATCCGTAGTATTTTTGCGCGATGGTCACGACTATCGCCATCACATCTCAATTTTTTTCTAACCTCAAAAAATAGGTAAAAATTAGTAAAAATTAAGAAAAAATATACTCCTAAAAAATTGATTCAAGCTTTTTCATGAATCCAAAGATGTATTAATATGTATTCGGACACGCTAAGCTAATATTCATCGGTTGGATTGAGCCATACAGTTCTGTTTTCTTTCTAACCTCAATAAATCAGACAGATATAGTGCTTCTCGAATGCAAAAAACGAATTCAAATTAAAATTCAACCGATCCTTACCAAATTTGGTACACGGGGATTTTTTGGGTCGCTGATCACGAATCTGAGGTTGGATTTGTAAAATTCAAGATGGCAGATGTTTTCGCGCCATTTTGAACGCCGAGAAAATTCATCGGTCGATTTTTATTCTTCTACCTGCATCCAGGGCACCTCCACGTGGTGACGGTTGGCAACGGTGTTACTCCACTAGCCGGCAGAGTCCCTGGATAACGGCTTAGATGCCGTCATGGCTGGTAGAAGAAAGAGAATTACGATGCAGGGACTCGGAAACCCAGTATCGGCGGTTGGTCAGGGTGGGAAAAGCGGGCCCGCAGCCGTCGTCATCCAGCGACCGTAGCTTTTCATGTGTGGGTGACTTGGCTCATGTAGAGTATAATGCTACAAGAAAACGGTCTCACGGTACAAGGACTTTTCATAAGTGCGATAAAAACAGTGATTCATTTTGTTATATTTGCTGTCAACACGTATTGAGTAAAATGGGGTCACCGATAACGGATAAGATTAAAACCTTATATAAGGATTGTTTTAACATTGAAATACAGCACCAGGATACAAATTGGGTTCCCCACATCATTTGCAGTTCTTGCAAAATAATGTTGTACATCAATAAGAAGGCGATTAAATATTCCAGACCAGCAATATGGAATAGACCATACAGTGAAAATGATTGCTACTGTTGTATGAATGTTGTATCTAGGCATAACCGAAATAATAAAAGCACTATTACTTATAACGATGTTTCGACAGTAACAAGACCAACTAAACTAATTCCGCCTCCTGAACCACTTGATGCTGATGTTATGGAAACAAATGATTTCACCTTATCAGTTCATGCCAAAAACATTGAGACTGTCGAAAAAGATTCAAACACTGTTACTAATGAATGTTCTAGTGACAACCTATCATATACTAGTGACACAGATAAAGAATTTCTACCATACAACCGTAAACCAGAACTTAGTGATCTAGTCAGAGATTTAGGCTTATCCAAAGATGGTTCAGAGCATCTTGCTTCCTTTTTAAAGAAAATACATTTACTTAAGCCAGAAGCTACGATTTCTTATTATAGAAACAGAGATGAAGAATTTCGAAAATATTTCACAATGGACGAGGAATTGTCACTTTCATATTGTACCGATGTAAAAGGTCTAATGGATGAATTTCAAAATAACTCATACGATCCTGAAGAATAGAGACTATTCATTGATTCTTCTAAACGGAGCATTAAGGCAGTTTTGCTGCATAATACCAACGTTTACGCTCCCATTCCGATTGCTCATTCCACAGTTATGGAAGAGCAATATGAAAAAATGAGGCAGCTTTTGATAAAAATAAAATATGCTGATCATAACTGGAAAATTTGTGGAGATCTGAAAATTGTAACAATATTGCTTGGCCAACAGTCAGGGTTTACACTTTATCCCTGTTATAAATGTCTGTGAAATAGCAGAGACAGGGAACGTCATTATAAGAAAAAAATTTGGCTAACAAGAGAATCGTTCACTCCTGGTGAAAATAATGTATCGTTTCCACCATTGGTAGATCCAGGAAAAGTTCTTATTCCCCCGCTTCACATTAAGCTTGGACTTATGAAGCAATTCACGAGAGCATTAGATACAAACGGCCCATGTTTCAAATATTTGCATAAAAAATTTCGGAAATTTTCTGAAGCTAAAATTAAGGCAGACGTATTTGACGGGCCACAAATAAGAAAATTGTTTCAAGATTCATTATTTGTTACTAAAATGAATAAAGTTGAAAAAGCTGCTTGGCTTAGTTTTAAAGAAATCGCAACAAACTTTTTGGGAAATAATAAAAGTCCTAAGTACAAAGAAATAGTCGAGAAAATGGTAAAAAAATTTCAAACATTAGGTTGCTTAATGAATCTAAAATTACATTTCCTGGACTCCCACATCGATGATTTCCCAGATAATCTTGGTGACTACAGTGAGGAGCAAGGGGAACGTTTTCACCAAGATCTGAAAATCATAGAAAATCGGTATCAAGGAGGATGGGATGACCATATGCTAGCGGACTATTGCTGGTCGCTAAAAAGAGAAACAAGTCCTCAAAAGCGTTTGGGCAGAAAGCCTTTGAATAGGTCATTCGCGGAAAAAAGAACAAGATACAGCCAAAAAAAGGAAAGTTAGGCGCGGGTCTAACCTTCGCAATTCTAGGGCTTAAGGGTCTACTATTTGAGAGTATATGGTTTAAAAGTCCTGGTTTTGAGTTTATTGGGTCTCATTTTTAAAGTTACAGGGTTATTGAGGTCTATTTTTTGAGGTTACAGGGTGTGGGAGTCTAAGGTTTCAGAGTTTAGGGTTTAACAGTATCAGGTTTGAGGATTCCCCAACTGTATACCAAATTTGGTAGGAATCGGTTGGTTTTCAAAAATTTTGTCCGCCATCTTGGATCCGCCATTTTGAATTTTGCAAATCCGACCTCAGATTCATGATCAGCAACCCAAAAAACCCCCGTGTACCAAATTTGGTAAGAATCGGTTGAATTTTAATTTGAATTCGTTTTTGCATTCGCGAAGCACTATATCTGTCTGATTTATTGAGGTTAGAAAGAAAACAG
The DNA here is from genome assembly GCA_019049505.1 of Pachyrhynchus sulphureomaculatus. NCBI lineage: Eukaryota > Metazoa > Arthropoda > Insecta > Coleoptera > Curculionidae > Pachyrhynchus > Pachyrhynchus sulphureomaculatus. Next base: position 13,779,990 of record CM032455.1, on the reverse strand, counting down.
AACTGTATGGCTTAATCCAACCGATGAATATTAGCTTAGCGTGTCCGAATACATATTAAAACATCTTTGGATTCATGAAAAAGCTTGAATCAATTTTTTAGGAGTATATTTTTCTTAATTTTTACTAATTTTTACCTATTTTTTGAGGTTAGAAAAAAATTGAGATGTGATGGCGATATTCTGACGTCAGATTCGTGATCAGCAGGCAAAAATACTACGGACCTGATATATCGCATCAAAAGTATACCCCACTTTTTTTTTTGTGGGGCTGTGTTATGAATAGCCAAAAGAAGGAAAGTCACCCGGTGGGTTATCCTTCCTTTGGTCTAGGCTTGGTAAAAAAGGGGAAAGGATTGCACAGAGTTTGACTTTGAGCAATCCTTGAAGGTTAACCATAGTTTGAATTTTAAAGACCCGGTGAGTGGTGCTCATTCGAATTCTATTGAGAGCTCGTGGCATTCGGCTAAAGCGTCGTTTTCATCTAGTGGGCGAATTAAGGCGCATATTCCCGGAAATTTGGCAAGATATATGTTCGAGAAAAGATGTGATCAGTTGGGTTTAGATCGAGCTGTTGAATTTTTAGTTTTGGCTGGTTTGCTGTGTCGATGGATGGATGGATGTTATGGGGACAGGGTGCGTCGAAATCTAAGGTCATTTAGCACCCAGAAGATGTTAGATTGATGATTACAAATTGATTTTCCTTATATTAAATGATGGTATTCATTTTCTTTTAAATATTCCTCGATATTATTTATATTGGATAGTATTTGTTCTGGACTTAAAATTTGTTTCATGTTCAAAAGCAAGTGATGCTTTTCTCTAGATTGTGAGAAGTGCGAGGATTCAAAAATATGCTTTGCTGTAAGCGTGGTCTGACATATAGAGCAGATGGGAGCATCATCCTTTTTTTGTAGGTAGGAGTGGGTAAGGACCTATAGCTAGTCGTCTCCAGATTGTGTTTTGTCTTCTTGTAAGTGATTGTGAATGATAAGGGGGGAAGACCATTGGTTTTAGGTCCCAGAGCTTATTGGAAGATTCCTCCAAATCCCACTGTAGTTGAAAAAGATCCCTATAAATGAGTTTGATGCGATTAAAGTAATCGTTAGGATGGTTGTCTTCTCTTATAAGAGGGCCTTGAAGAACTGCCTTCTTTGCATGTAGATCTGCTTTGTCGTTGCCCTCTATCCCAGTATGAGAAGGAATCCAGAGAAAGATTACATGGATATTGCTGTATCGAGATAGTGCTTTTATTGAACCTGTTGATGAAGATTTAGAAAATGAAATTGATTTGGAATAAAGGTTTTGTTGAAAATTACCGATTTTTCTCAATGTGTAAGGTTTATTTTTCCATTTATGTTTGTTGAACAATTTTGTGATGGATTACTTTCCGCAAAATTTAACTTATTTTTTTGCAATTACCGACCTTGAAAATGTAGAAAAACTTGTTTTGATCAAAAAATGATAAATTCCGGTAAACTGCAAAAATTCCGAATAGCAGCAATAAATAATCTATCAATTCCCAATTACAGCCAAATTACAAATAGCTAACCAAAAAAAAAGGACGCTGCCAGGCCTTACTCGATAGCAAAAGAGACTGGACAATTTATTAAGTAAACGCATTTTAGTTTATGGAATGTATTAATAGCTCCAAATGATATTTTTAACAATATTGTGTTTTTTTTAGGAAAAACAACCCATACGCCCTTGTGGATACTGTATATGAAAACAAAGTGAACATATTTTAGCACTTTTAAAATTAATGATTCTCTACATACCACATAAAGGCATACATACCGATTATTAATTCAAAGCAACAAGCACATAACTCTAGCGTTGCTATGAATTCAAGTAGTAGATGTTTAACTACGGATTCACCATTAATTACTCGTTTTATCAGCCATCTTAACAAGGATGCTAACAACAGTGTCAATACGATGAACAATATCGATATAAGAAATGGGTTGACTCCATAAATGTTGTATTTTTTTCTGAAATTAAATTACTTACATTAAAATTTGTTATGCAGAACTAAAATCCAGATTAAAATAATCAAAATTAATACTCACGCTGAAATATTTGCAGGGAAATTATTTCTTCAACGCGAACTATTGTATAATTTTTAAAGATATTTTAATCTAATTTAATAAACTATTATTATAATCTTCATGATGCAATTCGAAAATAGAACACGAAAGAAATATCTGTTCATTATTTGCTTATGATAAATTTATTTATATTATATAGGGGTCGTTCCAATGGGATTTGGTGTAATTTTGCAGTCTTCGATCTTGATGAAATTTTCAGTGAGGGGTTGGCTTCGTCTAAAGACCTCAGAAGCAAATTTTTTTGCTGCAAAAAATTGATTTTTAACCAAGTTACAGCCAGTATTAAAAATTTAAAATTTTTGAAGGAGCATTCTTCGGAAAATTATAGAGACGTTGTTAATTTAAAATTTCTAAAATTTTGAACTCAACTTTCTGAATAATGTCCATTTTATTTTTTCCGAAATTCTATGTTTCCGATTAACCCTTAAGTTGACAATGTACCTCCCGGGATACATACAATTCAAAATTTCCTAGCCGTTCTCCGCTTTATTTGTCCACCTTATCTTGGGGCGCAGGTAATTTCCACACCACTAATCCGTTTATGACCTAGACATATTTAAGGGATTGTAATTGCAGAAGTAAATTCCATTCATTCATTCAGTTGAGCGTCAAAGTTCAGTGAAGACGGTTGCCCACTAGTTGGGCTCCTCGGTTCCCAAAAGAAAGTAGTGAAAGTGAAGTGAAAAAAGTGAGTTAAAAGTGTCGGCGAAAAAGACTAAAAAGAAAAACACTAAGAGAGTCCCCTCGGGGACAGCAACAAAACATCGTGATCCGGTAGCCAAGTGGCACCGGGTCACATGCGCAAAAGCAAGCCCCGCCCCCAACCACCGGTGGAGAAGAGAGGGGGTAAGCCAGAAGGTTATAATAATGGAGCAGGTCCCTAAGACCGACCAAGCCAATCTTAAACAGATGCTGGCTAAGATGGGCGATCAAATAGACACACTAACAAAAAAGAACAACACCACACCCAAAAAAACACCCACCAAACAAACACCCATCAAACAAACACCCACCAAACACACACCAACACAACAAACAAAAACACAAACAAAACCCACAAATAACACCGAGTTCTCGACTTTGGCACCTACTAAAGTCCAAAACCCCCTACATTCAGAACTAAAAGAATTAAAAATCACCCCTATCAACGCCCCAAAGACGACAAACCTACAGACAAAACAACATTTCGACAAAATAAACGAAAACAGACAAAAAGACAAGACAAACAACACCGACGACGCCATGGACACGGACAACAACGCCAGACAAGACATTGAAAAAACCGTCCCAATCACCATCAGGGACGTAAAAAAAACTGGCCTACGATAACAAAAGAGTTAAAAAATCTTGGATGCCAACTGGCCTACAGGCCAAGGCAAGTTCACCTGGGCATCCAAGTGACTCCCAAGACTACGGACGACCACCGTAAAATAACACAATACCTGACTGAACATAAAGTTCAATACCATACCTTCCTCCTTCCCGAGGAAAAGATGCTAAATGTTTTTATCCGCGGCATTGGCATGAAAATGGAGGTCAGTGCCATCAAGAACGATTTAATTGAGCAGGGCTTCACACCCTCCGAAATTTATCGTTTAAAATTGGGCAAAGCCAGAAGGCTCTGCCCAATTATAAAAGTTCTCCTGCCAAAGTCGCAGGACAATATATTTAACATCGAGACCATAGTCGACATCCCCGTGACTATAGAATCGCAGAAACCGACCAACAACAATCACGTTAAACAATATAAAAAGTGCCAAAAGTTGGGGCACACCGAAATTAGGTGCTCCGCGGCACCAGTATGCTACAGGTGCGCCGGGGCGCATTATTACAAAAATTGTGACCAAGTGAAAACTTCTCCACCACTTTGCTGTAACTGCCAGGGTCCACACCCTGCCAGTCACAGCAAGTGCCCCAAAAACCCGCGCAACATCGGCGCACAAAAAACTTTCACTTCAAAGCCACTGGTGCCGGGGACCACCTACGCCAACATGGCCCAAACAAACACACCTACACCCACACCAACAGCCACACCCACACAACAAACTACACCCCCCAACACAAACACTAACACAAACAAACAATCACAACTTCTCGATCTTCTGATGATGTCAGCAGACGAGATTAATAGAAAACTGGAACTAATCACCAATAAAATCCGAAACAACCCCATCCTTAAGGCCTTTCTAAATGCCTAGACAAACTAGACAGATTAGACCACGGACTTTACACATCATAACATGGAACGCTAACTCACCGACGGACAAAAAAGACGAATTAGCGGATTACTTACTGGAGGAGGGAATCGACGTGGCTCTGCTACAAGAGACCTTCCTCAAGCCTGGAATTCGCTACAACGTCAAAAACTATACTACATACAGGGCAGACAGACGAAACGGACCCGGGGGCGGCACAGCCATCCTCGTAAAAAAACAGACTAGAACACCACGAATTGGCGGTTCCAAACCATGACAGTCTGGAGAGCACCGCGATCCAGATTAGCATGGAGGACGGACCGCTAATTCTAAAGACAATCTACAAACGCGTACAAATAGAACTTACAGACAACGACTTAAACAACCTTTTCTTCGACAAAGACTGTCCCCAGTTAGTGGCTGGCGATTTCAATGCAAAGCACACTGCCTGGGGAAACAACATACGAAATACAAACAGAGACGGACGCATACTCCACAGACACATTACACAAAACCTAATCGACATACACTACCCAAACGAACCAACTCACTATCAATACGCACGCCCAACAACAATAGACTTTGGACTATCACAAAAGTGCCACTATAACATACGAACGACAACCATGGACAACCTAAGCTCCGACCACTTTCCTGTTTCTTTCTACGTGGGAGAACATACGTACAAAAGACATACAAATACTATAAATAAAACAAATTGGAATCTTTTTAAAACTCAAATGACAAACACAAACATAAATACAGACAACATAGACAACGAAGACAGACTAAACGAAGCGGTAACGCTTCTGACGACAAACATACAGACAGCCTTAGAACAGGCAACAGACATTGTTACAGAGACAACACACAACCCGTATAGTCTCCCAAGGGATATAAAAAATCTCATACGAGAAAGAAACAGGCTAAGAAGAAGAGCAAGAAACACCCTAGACCCAAACATACGCAGACAAGCAAACAGACTCACAAACATAATAAAAACACGAATATTAGACCACAAAAACGAGAAATGGGGGGAATTCCTGACCGGCCTGAATCCCGAGGATAATTCTCTCTGGAGAATGTCCCGGTATTTCGGGGGGGAGGGAAAAACCTCCATCCCTCCGTTACACGGTCACAACGGAATGGCTTACTCCAGCGAAGAGAAAGCGGAAGCTTTCGCCGACTCGCTGGAGGAGCAATTCCAAACACACAACGACCCAGACGAGAAAGAAACAGGCTAAGAAGAAGAGCGAGAAATACCTTAGATCCAAACATACGCAGACAAGCAAACAGACTCACTAACACAATAAAATCACAAATACTTGAGTACAAAAACGAGAAATGGGGGGAATTCCTGACCAGCCTGAATCCCGAGGATAATTCTCTGTGGAGAATGTCCCGGTTTTTCAGGGGGGAGGGAAAAAAACCTCCATTCCTCCTTTACACGGTCGTAACAAACAAACAAAAAAACATTTTGAGAATTTAAACCAAAACCAAAAAACGGAGAAGACTAAGACTAACACAAACGAAGAAAACGCGATGGACACCACGACTGGTGAAAACGCCATCGAAAAAACCGTACCAATCACAATTAAAAATACAGACAAATAGCCGAAAATTACTAAGGACCTAAAACAACTAGCATGCCAACTGGCATACCGTCCCAAACAAGTATCCCTTGGCATCCAAGTGACACCCAAAACCACCACTGACCACAGACAAATAACTAAATACTTGACGGACAATAATGTCCAATATCATACTTTCCTCCTTCCGGAGGAAAAGGTCTTAAATATATTCATACGCGGAATTGGTATGGAACATAACATAAACGCAATTAAGGACTATTTAATAGAACAGGGCTTCACCCCCTCAGAGATATATCGGTTAAAATTGGACAGGGCAAGAAAACTCTGCCCAATTATAAAAGTTCTCCTGCCAAAATCGCAGGAGAATATATTTAACATCGAAGCGATAATGGACATACACGTTACCATTGAGACCCAACAACCCACGAACAATAATTACATAAAACAGCGTAAAAAAGTGCCAAAAGTTCGGGCATACGGAAATTAGGTGCTTCGCGGCGCCAGCCTGCTACAGGTGCGCTGGCGCGCACTATTATAAAAATTGCGAAGTAGTTAGAACAACACCCCCAGTTTGCTGTAATTGCCAAGGACCCCACTCTGCCAATTACAGCAAATGTCCAAAAAATATTCACGCGCCAAAAACATTCACCTCGAAGCCACTGGCGCCGGGAACGACCTACGGCAACATGACGCAGACGACACCCACACCCGCACAGACAGAAGCAGCCACACCCACACCTAAACCCCAACAAACACCCTCGACAAACAAACAATTAAAATTGTTAGAGCTTCTAACAATGACCGAAGAAGAAATCGACAAAAAACTGACAGACATAACAAACAAAATACAAAGAAATCCCATCCTTAAAGCCTTCTTTCAGCAATGAATAAACACCCGAGACAGACAAAACCACGGACTTTACATATAATAACATGGAACGCAGACTAACTGACTAACAAAAAAGATGAACTAGCGGATTACTTGCTCGAGGAGGGTATCGACGTAGCTCTGCTACAAGAGACCTTCCTCAGGCCTGGAATTCACTTTAACGTTAAAAAATACACAACTTACAGAACCGACAGACTAAACGGACGCGGGGGGGCGGCACAGCCATCCTCGTAAAAAACAGACTTAAACACCACGAATTGGCGGTTCCAAGCCACGACAGTCTGGAGAGCACCGCGATCCAGATTGACATGGAGGACGACCGCTAATTGTAAAGACAATTTTTTGGCAAAGACTGTCCTCAGTTAGTGGCTGGCGACTTCAACGCCAAGCACACTGCCTGGGGAAACAACATACGAAGAACAAACACAGACGGACGCAAGCTCCACAGACACATCACTCAAAACCTTATAGACATACATTACCCAGACGAACCGACTCACTACCAATTTGTACATCCGACAACAATAGACTTTGGAGTATCGCAAAACTGCCATTACAAAATCAGAACCACTGCCACAGACAATCTCAGCTCCGACCACCGTCCTGTTTCTTTCTCCGTGGGAGAACACATGTACAAAAGACATACAAACATCATAACAAAAACAAAACTGGGAGACTTTTAAAACCCAGCTGACAAACTCAAACATAAACACAGAAAACATAAACAACGAATACAGACTAAACGAAGCGGTAACGCTTCTGACGACAACCTTAGAACAGGCAACACAGAAAGTAACAGAAACGACACACAACCCGTACGCTCTCCCAAGAGACATAAAAAATCTCATACGAGAAAGAAGCAGGCTAAGGAGAAGAGCGAGAAATACCTTAGATCCAAACATACGCAGACAAGCAAACAGACTTACAAACACGATAAAAAGACAAATACTAGAACACAAAAACGAGAAATGGGGGGAATTCCTGACCACTCTGAAGCCAGAGGATAATTCTCTGTGGAGAACGTCCCGGTTTTTCGGGGGGAGGGAAAGACCTCCATTCCTCCACTACACGGACTAAACGGAATGGCTTACTCCAGCGAAGAGAAAGCAGAAGCTTTCGCAGACTCGCTGGAGGACCAATTCCGACCACACAACGACCCAGACGACGACATAGACCGTGAAGAGCAAATCGAAAGAGATGCTCGACACGTTCTAAGATTCTAAGACACATACCAGAAAATCCGCCCGCCCCACTACTCCAGTGGAGATAAAAAACGAAATAAAAAATTGCAATAATAAAAAAGCTCCAGGCCTCGACAAGATAAAAAACAAAACACTCAAAGAACTCCCTGAAAACATAATAAACTCACTGACAGACATCATAAACGCCAGCTTCAAACTCAACACTTTTCCTAAGCCCTGGAAAACAGCAGTCGTCACCATGATTCCCAAAAGAAACCAAAATCTCACTTTTCCCCAAAACTGGAGATCAATCAGCCTTTTATCATCCGTGGCCAAGATAGCGGAGAAAATCTTCCTATCGCGGCTTCAAGATATCCATAAACAAAGATATGGAGGATAATGGAAAATACATGGAAGAACAATTCGGCTTCAGACGGGGTCGTTCCACAACACAACAGCTAGCGAGGGTGGTCAACTACGCCATGATATATAACATGAAAAACTCAACGATACTGGCCACCCTGGATCTGGAAAAAGCTTACGACACTGTCTGGAGAAAAGCCTTAATATACAAAATGAAGGTGCAGATATTTGGTTTTTAAAGTCTTGCAAGAAATTTAAAGTTTTTCCTAATTTTATTAAGGTTAATTTACCAAAATCAAACATTTCAGAAAAAGTTTCATTATTTCCTAAACAAAAATGGCTTGAGTTAGAAATCAAGTATTTGTACACAAAACGTAGTATGTTAGAAGTAGAATCATACAGCATATTCAAAAAACTTACTTCAGGATTAAACAATATTGAATATGAAGTATGGAGCGAGTTCCAGAGGAAAATGTTTTTAGTTATTGATATTCAATATAAAAAGAAATTCTCTATTCTAAGTAAAAAATTAAAAAAGCTCTTACCGAAGAAGAATAGTCCTCAGGAACTCGTAAACATTGTAGAAAATCATTCATCTCAATCCTTTACACGAAATGAAATTCACATCTTAAACAAAGGTCTTAACTTTGCAGTACCCCCTCCTACAGGTAATTTATCAGAAATAGTTGCTCACATTGAAAGTTCCATTAGTACACTTCCAGAAAATAGTAAATCATTTGTTAGGGAAGCATGCCGCAATCAAATATCGAAAAACATGGTTAACAACACAAATTCTAATTCACGAAAAAAACATAAAAGTAGTTAAAGGATTGAAAAAGAAAGATGTCTTCTACTTAAAAGCGGATAAAGGAAATAAGGTTGTTATATTGGATAAGAAAGATTATTTTGAACGCGTAGATAATCTTATCGAATCTGGCCCTTATGAAAAGGTAACAAGAAATCCATTACCGAGAATGATATCAGAGGTTAAAAATTCTTTAAAAAAATGTAAGAACCTTGTCTCCGACTCGCTAAAATTTAAATTAAATGTGAGTAATCCGACCATACCAAAATTGTATTGCTTACCCAAAATTCACAAACCTGGAAAAGCAATGCGACCCATTGTTTCATCGGTCGGATCACCCACATATTTAATATCCAAATGGTTATCAAAAGAACTTGAGAAGTTACCATTCTCTCTCCCTCTCTCTCGCAGTGAAGAATTCGTTAGAATTCATTAATAAAACAAAAAATCTAGTTCTTAATGAAGGTGAAGTCTTAATATCTTTTGATGTTAGTTCTTTGTTCCCAAGTGTGCCAATTCCACAAACTTTACAATATCTCGAAGAATTACTTAGAATGAATGACTTTGAAGACGAAATTATTCGTGAATACTTAACATTATCTAAACTTTGTATGGAACAAAATTATTGCCAATATAACAATCAATTTTATGTTCAGAAAGAAGGAACAGCTATGGGTAATTGCTTATCACCTTTCATATCCAATTTATTCATGAGTAAGTTTGAAATCGAAGCCAGTCAAGAATTCGAATATTTCCCAAGGGTATGGTATAGGTATGTGGATGATATTTTCGCGATTTTTGATACAAATAAAGCAAATATTGATGATTTTGTTTCTAAATTAAATAGCCGGTATGATTCCATTAAATTCACTTACGAAGTTGAGAACAAAGGACAATTGCCTTTTCTAGATATTTTAATTATTAAAAATAATAATAGATTAGAATTTGATATCTATAGGAAGGACACAGTAACAGATAGATATATTCCTAATGATTCGTTTCATTGCAAACAACATAAATTAGCCTCATTACATTTTTTAGTTCATCGTTTAATCACTTTCCCTCTGAATAGAGTAAACTTTAATAAAGAAAGGAATCGTATTAGAAATATAACTAGAGTTAATGGTTATGACGACGACTAAGTAAATAAGCTAATAAACAGACATAAATTTAGGTTTAATATTCAGAATTCCACCTTTTTTACACGCGAAGAAAATAACACCAAGTATGTCTCCATACCATATAATCCGAAATATAGCAAGGGACTCAATAAGGTATTTAATAAGGTAGGCCTCACCTTAGTCTATAAGTCATCAGACAATCTGAGGAATATCTTAGGAAATCCCAAAGATAACATTCCTAATTGTGAGAAAAGTGGAATTTATGAAATTAGTTGTAATGATTGTGACAAAAAGTATGTTGGGCAAACTAAAACGTCAATTAAAACACGATTTAAAGAACATTTAGCACACTTAAAATACAATAGAACAGAAAAGTCTAGCATTGCCGAACATGCCCTTGAAGCTGATCATACTGTAACATTAGATAATCTAAGATTGATAAAAAATGTATCTGATAGGAGATTGTTAAACGCATACGAAAGTATGGAAATCATAAAATGTAAAAGTAGTTTAAATAAAGACAGAGGGCCTATTCCTTATAGTCCCCTCTACTGGTTACTTGACCGGAATTGATGGCCTTGCCTATGTCATTAGTTCCGCTTGAGTAATTCAAGGGTTAGGCTAAGTATAAATAGGGTAGATTTGTAGTTTAGCTTTAGTCAATCATCGCTCCTGATGAAGCTAACATGGTTAGCGAAACGCGCGTCGAGTGCAAAAATAAAGTGTTTGGTGTAGTGGTGATATATACTGAGTAGTATCATTGTGCCAAAGATTACACATTCCCACCTTAATACAAAATGAAGACAAACCTCCACATCCCAGGTTACATCACGAGCATCGTGAAAAGCTTCCTACAAAACAGAATAATAGCCGTCAGAATAGGAAACATAACGTCGTCAGACTGGAAAGAACAAAAAGAAGGTCTACCGCAAGGAAGCCCATTGTCGCCGATACTATTCAACATAAACGACTACCCAAAGGACAATGACATGGACGTAGTAGCGCTATTCGCGACGATATAGCCCTGTACAACCGCTCCAGCAACGACCAGGCCCTAATAAGGAAACTCCAGAGGAAACTCGAAATAACATCAAACTACTTAAAAAAATGGAAACTAAAGGTCAACCCGATCAAAACACAATATATAATAATAAACTAAAAAAAAGAAAAGAAGAAAGACTACCGTTCAATTCGAAGGAACTAGAATAACAGAAAACAGCAGTCTGAAATACCTCGAAGTCACTATTGACCAGGGGTGCTCAAACGGTTGATCGCGATCGACAAGTCGATCGCGAGTGCTTTTTGAGTCGATCTCGAGAAAAAAATTCCGATATAGAACTATTCACAGATTTTGTTTTAGGTAACTAAAACAAAATGTAATGAATAAACTAAATTTATTCGATCCACAATTAGGCCAGAATAACCCCCTCATCACTTTATTTTATCGTAATAACCCCCTGCTAGCGGCAAAAGGCGGCTTTATCAAAGGAACGCGCGGTACTTGTCAAAGAAAAGCCGCGTTTTTGATTCCCGTCGATTTTTCTAGAAACTTCGGGCGGCGTGTTTGACGGGAACATTCGCGACTTCGTTCGCGCCGATATAAATGTTGCGCCTGCAGGAATAGGTGTCAGTCTGAGTTGTAACTTGAAGGCGATACATCGATACAAAGTTTATTAATAAATAGTCCAAAATGAGTGCTGCGAAGAAAAGTAAAACTTATCATTTTAATAACGATTGGGAGGAAGAATTTTTATTTTGAATAGTAAAGGATAAGTGCATTTGTCTCATTTGCCGTGCGTCAGTTGCAATACCTAAGGGTGGGAACTTAGAGAGGCATCATAAAACGGTTCATAAAAACTATGAAAAGGATTTTCCGTCACAGAGTGAATTAAGAAAACGAAAAGTACGTGATTTGATAACTTGTTTGAAAAAGAACAAACCATGTTCACAAGACCAGCCAAACAATCAAAAGCTGCAACGATCGATTTAAAATATCTCATATATTCGCGAAACACAAGAAACCATTTGATGATGGATTGATTGTGAAGGAAGCATTTATTGAAGCGGGTGAGACTTTATTTGGAGATTTTAAAAATAAAACAGAGATTATGTCTGCTATTAGAGAACTTCAGTTATCTCGTCCGACTGTCACAAGGCGTGTTGAAGTCATGAGTCAGGACATGGCAGATAAACTAAAACATGATATCATGGAATGTACATACGTTTCTTTACAGTTCGACGAATCCACCGATATGACAGACACTGCCCAGCTGTGTATTTTTATTCGAATGGTATTCAATGACATGTCGACTAAGGAAGAGTTTTTGAAATGTATACGTTTTTACAAATATCCCTTGCCTTCATTCTGTACAATACTCTTAGACACCTCTTCTGCAAAACCAGAATTCTGTTTATTTCACAGGAATTTCCCCAAAAGATGATTCCATATCTCATACGAGAATGAATGTAGGCGTAATAAGAAGACAGTGCTGCGTCTTCACCAACATAATCTAAAATGACTCTTAGCGCATAACAATACTTAGCCATATTATTGGCCAAAGCACTGACATGACACTTCCAGTCAAGTCTCCTGTCCACAATCACTCCAAGAAATAAAATCTCATCTCCCGAAACTACATCAATGTTGTCATAGAATGATCTGTGTTTTTGAGATATTTAAAAGTAAATCGTTCGAAGTAAAATATTGCTTTAATAGGTCTAGTGTATTAACCATTTTTTGAAGTAAGAGATGTTTATTATCCTCTTTAAAGATAAGGGTAGTATCATCGGCATACAGCACTATATAGTCATGCGACACTTTAGGCAATTCATTAGTATACAATATATATAACAAGGGTCCTAAAATTGAACCTTGAGGTACACCCTCTTTTATTATAACCTTTTCAGAGCAAGCAAGCTTTCCACAAGGGTGTGTTTCAATAATACATTGTGTTCTGTTTTTTAAATATGATATATATATATATATATATATATATATATATATATATATATATATATATATATATAAAACAAGAAAATTTCATAAAAATAACGTAAATTGCTCTAAATAAATAACAGCTGTAAAAAAAGAAAGAGGTAACAATAATGTCGCGATAATTTCAATGACAAAATATGGGATAACAAAGGGTTTCTTTAATACATCAGCCGAGAATGGCCGAAAGTAATCAGTTAGCTCGGATACAAACGGTAAATAAAATTTCGGTGGTTTAAAAAGCTCAAAAACTTGACAAAACAGATTGTAAACCTAATTAAAATCAAGAAAAGTCGCAGCAACATTTTATTGGTCCTGACAATCTATAAATTAGATATACAGACATACATATAAATTCCCAAACTACCTTACCGATATCCAAGAAGTCCTATATTTCTAAAAAAGCGTAGAGCAGTTTTTAAAATTTGTTTAGCCATTTATTCATACAATATTATATTTATGTAATCAGGTACGATAGGAACACGAGACTGAGTCCAGGATATTATTAGATCGCAGACTAAGTAGTTATAGTTATTTTTAAGTTCTAATGAATATAGTTTGTTTCCTAATGCTATATTTAAAAATTCGATTAGTTTAGACATAAAGATGCACGTATATTATACGCATTATTTGGACACATTTGGTGAGCGCATAGATTCCTAAGTGATAATTTGTAATTTTCTTCTATTTCTCTTTTTAAGCTAGTTAGCTAGCCATAATCACCTCATGAACGAAAAACATACTAAAACTTTAATTAGTATAAGGCCCCCCGCACACTAGCAACTTTTTAATTGAGGTGATTAAATAGTTTAGTTGCTCTTAGTTGCTTCAACTAATAATGGGCGCACACTTGCAACTAAATATCTTCACTGAGTTAAACAATGGATTTTATAGAGACCGCATGCATTTGTGTTTTGAAATTTAGGCGAAATAAGAAGCGACAAAAATTATGGGTACATCCACTATTAAGTAATCGACTTTGCGATGGGAAATTTTACAAATTGTTTGAAAGTTTACGAAAATATGAAACAAAGTTTTTTAATTATTTCCGCATGAGGGTGGATAATTTCGATAAACTTTTGGCGTTAGTTGGATGAAATATATTATACCAAGATACTGTATTAAGAAAGGCTGTTCCCCCAGAAGAAAGATTGGCTGTAACTTTAAGGTAAGAAAACAATATTTTCATTTTAGTTAGTAACATATTTTATTAGTAAATGACAAGAAAAGATGATGATGATGATGTTTATTTGTCTGAGCGCGTCGGCAACAAGGCCATTTGGCGCCTCATGATTTGTTTTGGGTGAGAAATTAGTTAATCATTTAATTTTTTTTTTTTTTTTTTTTTTTTTTTGTCATTGAAGATTCCTATATCTTTTAGGTATTTAATGATGTTGGGCAGGTTGACTGAATCTGGATGTAATGAAAGAGAAAGAGTGGCGGGAATGAAAAGAAAATCGAAAAGAAAAAATTGTAAAATTGTTAACCTTTTTTTCAAATTATAGTATAAACAGACGAAAGTTCCGAATGGTTATCTATTTGAAATTGTGATTCTTCTGGATTAAAAGTTGAGAAAAGTGACCCAGTAGGTGAATGATGTGATCGTTGCAACTGTAATCATTGGTTGGGAGATGGTATTGGGAAGTGCTGCACAGTTGTCGATGTATATTTTGATTTCTTTGACTGCTCTGATTCTCTAAACTACCAGACATTCGAACACGTCTCATTACATTCATTATTTCTGTCCTGGCAATGAATTTTTGGTCCTCCGTAAATTTTTTGAAGGAAGGTACTAGTGATAATAAGAAATATTTATCTTCGTCAATTTCTTTATCGTCATCTTTTTTTCCCCTCAAAATCTCTAGTAAAGAATCTTCGTACGTGCTAGTACTATTTCAAGGGGCCCTTTTTCGGCAATCTCTTTTTTTAGAAATTATTGGACCTTCACTGGTATCTTCCGAGTCACATGTAATATCAATTTCGTTTTCTGAATTGTCAACAACAAGAGTGTTTGAAGTTTTTCGATTTTCAACTATGTCAAATAACAGGTTATCAAAGTAGATATATTTGCGCCTTTTTGTGGTTCCAGAACCAGAGGGGGGGCGTTTTTTTGAGCATCGTACTCTCGCTTGAAAGAAGTCCTTAGGTTTTTCCATTTGTTTTGTAATTCCTTACCTGAAAAAAAGGTTTATGTACAAATTACACATTAATAGAACAACTAATTTTTTTCTTTTTTTTTTTAGGTATTTAGCAACGGGCAACAGCTTTGCATCACTGCATTACGAATTTTTACTTGGTGATTCGACAATAAGAAAAATTATTAGAAAAACCTGTGACGTACTTTGGAAATGTTTGTGGTAATTACATGCCAGCAATGGATTCCAATTCTTGGCTAAAAGTTTCACAAGATTTTTTTGAGAAAACGCAATTTCCAAACTGCATAGGCGCGGTCGATGGGAAACATATTAGAATAAAGAAGCCTAATCAAACGGATCTGAATTTTATAATTACAAATAATTTTTTTCCACCGTCCTTTTAGCCATAGCAGACTCTAATTATAATTTTATTTATGTTGAAGTTGGAGCTTATGGAGCTTCAAGTGATTCAAACCTTTTCAAGAAATCACTGGACGAGGCATTTGGTGTATCAAAATTTGAAGGGTACAGGGGAAAAACGATATATCTCCACTTTTTTTCGATTTTGAGATTTTGATACCATCTGATAGATCTCTGGAGGTACTATAACGTGTATAGACCTGTTTATTGAAAAAAAAATCGTAGGCTGTATAAATCAATGGAAAAAAAAATTCTCATACAGGGGAAAAAAACGATACAAGTCCAGATTGGTGTGGGGAAGAACGATTTATGTCCAGTCTGGGCTAGCGGGGCGCGCCCTGTTGCGCCTGGCGCGGTGTGACAATAGACATGCGCGGCCGGCCACGCCCACTCCACACCATACATGACTTTCAGCTTTAGTTTGTATGACTGACTGAGGTTTAATGTGTGAATTTTGTCAGTGGTAAATTTTCAATATTTTATTTCGTTAATATTCCTTTAATTTTACTACAAGTTGTTACTTTTTACTAGGCAGTTTTAATTTTATAAGATTATACAATTTTACATAACTAATAAATTAACATGGACAACGGATTTGACTCAAATAGTGATGAAAATGAAGATCTTAAAATAGATAAACCCAAGAAACGCATGAAAACTGGAAGATTAAGGGAAGTTATGAAAAAGTTGAAACATACAACCTATGAGCTTGGGGAAAACTGCTTGTGTAAACGATTTAAATGTTTCGAATTAGTTGTAGCAGACGAAAGAAAACGATTAATACGTGAGTTTAATGGTCTTGGTTCATATAATAGTCAGAGCATGCACCTGAGTGGTCTGATGACCATTTTACCAGTGGAAAGGAGGCGATCAAGGAAAAGTGAAAATAAGGTTCAAAAGTCTGCAAATTTCAATTTTCGTGTTCGTGTTTTTGTTGATGGTGTTTTGCAGGATGTGCCTGTGTGCATGAAAGCGTTCATTGCTTTGCATGGAGTAACTCCACGACGAATTCAAACGCTTCGAGATAATCTTTTGAAGTTTGGTGAAGCAAAAAAAGATATGAGAGGAACACATAAAAACCGTCCAAGAAAGCTGCCAAGTGAAACAGTGGAACAAGTGTGTGAATTTCTGAAATCACTAAGAGGTCGAAAATCCCATTATTCGTTACACGATTCAAAAAGGATCTACTTACATGAAAATTTGAATATAAAAAAAGCTGCATGAAATGTATTCAGGTAAGAATGGAGATAAAAATATTTCATATGAATCATTCAGAACAATTTTCGAGTCGAAGTTCAACATCGGATTTGGTTATCCAAGAAAGGATACATGTAGTAGTTGTGATTTATTAACAGCAGAGGAAAATGCTCTAAAGCAAAGACTAGAAAACAATAGTAGCATTGATTCGGCAACTGAAAATTCTATCAAAAAAAGAGCTAGAAGAAATAAAAATAAAAAAACAGCTTCATTTGAGAAAGGCTGAACAATTTTACGAAATGAAGAAAATGTACCGGAAGAAATCTGTTAAATCTGAATCTTTAGAGGCAATCGCAATAGATTATCAAAAAAATTTGCCTACACCGAATATCACAACTAACGATGTCTATTATAGACGCCAACTTAATTTTATATCATTTAATGTCCATGTTCTTTCAAATGGTCAGTCTATTTTCTACACTTATGATGAATCTGTAGCTCACAAGGGAGCAGATGAAGTTTGTTCTATGCTGCACCATTTCATTAATATTGTTTTATCTGCACAGGTTCGCCAACTAGTCATATTCTGCGACTCGTGTGCAGGCCAAAATAAAAATTTATTCGTTTTTAGATTTCTATTCCAACAAGTACTGGTCGGCCGTTTTGACCAGATTCAAATGATTTTTCCAATCAGAGGACACAGCTACTTGGAATGTGACAAAAACATGAGCCTAGTGGAGTCAAAATCGTATACAGAAACGCCGGATGATTGGCGAGAAATAATCAAACACGCTCGGTCAAAGCCAACACCTTTTGTCGTAGTGAATTGCGAAGAAATTGAGAATTTTTTTTAAAAACTGGTCTCAACATTTAAATTATGGACTAATCAAGAGTCCCTTAAAAACGCGTCCAATTAGAATTCTGTCTATAATAAAAGAAAAACTGCCAAAACTTTTTTACAAAAATTCGTACTACGGTTCTTTTACAAGTTGTGAAGTTAATAAGCCACTGAGAAAAAACAAAAAAAAGTAATACCAAAGATCCTCGACCTATGCTGAAGGGACTGTATTCGGAGAAGCTTTGTATAAACACAGCAAAACATAAAGATTTACAACATTTATGCCAATTTCTAATAAGGGAGGAATCCCGCCAATTTTATAAGAGGCTCAAGCCATCAACTGATGGCTTGGTCAATGATGACGAATTCATCGATGACCCTCCGATAGACGAAGGAGACTAATATTGGTTTAAATACGATGAATTTTAAATTTTTAACTTCTGAATTTTTTTCTTTTCTTTAATAAAATATAAATAAATATTTTAATCTTTATCTAATAAAAAAGAATATAATAATATTATTATTGTTTATTTATTGTACCTTAATGTGACTCTGTAAAAACGAATGGATTTCTTATATTTCATGCCCTTCATACAGGGGAAAACGGTATATGTCCAAGAATTTTAGGAACATGTTTGCGCATTTTCAAAATTTTCGCCATTTTTTTTAAGCAATTTGTAAATTTTATTTAAGAGATCCAAACTAAAATTTTATTTAATAAAATTCTGCACCTTTTGCTATAAACAAAATTCAAAAATTTACTAATATGGGGAACGTACCGAGTCCGTAAACCTTATTTTTGCTCTCCTGAAAAATTTACTCCCATGGACATATATCGTTTTTCCCCTGTACCCTTCATTTGTATTACGGCCATATTCCGGTAGAAATCTATCAGTTAAAAAACGAATTTTCAATTATAGACTATTAAGAGTCCGTAGAATGATTGAATGCACATTTGGAATTTTAGCCAACAAATGGCGGATACTTCATAGAGCACTTGATACCTTACTTGATTTTAGTGAATCTATTATAAAAGCATGCTGCATTCTGCATAATTATGTTGGAAAACATGACGGGGTACAGTTTGAAGATACTCTTTATGAATGCCCATTGGAATGTATTCCTTCTGTTGGAGTAAGAAGCAACACTACAGGGATTTCAACTAGAGATTATTTTTCAGATTATTTCACTTCACCTTATGGATCTGTTCCTTGGCAGTACGATAAAATTTGATTTAAGTTGTTAGATAGGCATTTCTTGTTCTGGTTTGTTGTAAAAAAAAATGATAAATAAATAAGGTACCTGAGGTAAATAAGGCCCAGGGGGTAATAAGGCCCACATTTCAAATTTCGCGGAAAAACATTTCTATGACACTTCACTGTTTACGCACACGTGCACAATATCGGTGTGAATGTTTCCGTATTGGTCCGCAGTCGCTAGCGCCGCCATCTTGCCAGTGACGTGCGATGCGTTGATGAAGTGACCGGCTACTGTGCAATTTTATAATTTTCATACCAAGAAACTGTAAGTATTTTTACGTTTAATTCAATAATTGACTAATAACGCTGTATTTATTATCTTAAGTATGTCTTGTACAATAGAATGGATATGGTTTTTCCTAGCCAGAGAAAGATTTTTTAGGTTTATTAGGTTATTTTGTAAAAAGGTGGCATGAGGTTAATAAGGCCCATTATAACGGTACTTGGGCCTTATTGGCCTCTTAATATTTGAGTATCAGATTGAATTTTTTTGTGTTCTAGGTCAATGTACTATGTGAATTTTACTGTCAATATATGTGTAACATTGTTACAGATTTTGATTAAAATGCCTCCAAAGGGAGCTCAGTGGACAGAAGACAATTTACGGGCCGCTTTGGCGGCAATAGAACGAGGGCAGCTGACGCGACGCATTCCAAGACGAACTCTCCGAAATCACATAAATTCAAAAAAAGTACTATTAAGCGCTTAGGTCGTAGTTCCATATTGACAATCGACCAAGAAAAAGATCTTGTACAACGCATTATACGATTTGCTAACATTGGTGTACCTGTTATTCCAAAAGTCATACGGAGACAAGCATTTTTATTTTGCGAGAATTATGATATTAAGCACAATTTCAATAAAGACTCTGGCATTGCGGGCAAAGACTGGCTTAAAATGTTTTTGAAAAGGAACCCAGAAATTTCCAAAAGAAAAGCCCAGTTTATGAATCCAGGCAGAGCACAAAAATTAAAGCAGACAAGCATGATATTGTGCTTTATTGTTTGCCTAGTAACACAACCCATGAACTTCAAACCCTCGATAAATCCGTCAATAAGTCTTTTGAGCATCACTGGGATCAAGAAGCTATGACATACATGTATCAAAATCCTGACAGACGCTTGACGAAATCGAACTTCAACAAAATATTCTCAAAAGCTTGGTCGAGGGCATTGACTCATGAAAATATAATAAATGGATTCAGGGCTACTGGATGGTTTCCATTCAACCCTGATGTATTACCAGATGAAGCATTTGCACCAGCGATCTTGACCGAACATCCTCCTCCACAAACTTCAACTATTATTGAGGCAAACATAGAGTATCCTGAAGTAACGTCACGTTATGACACTGTTTCACCATCAATACTTAACAACGAAGAATGTACTATTGCTGACATTGTTACCCCAGAAAAGCAAATTGGTATAAGGGCTTTAACTGATATTGCTACATCAACCTTTCCTGTGAAAGTACCACAAAGCAAAAATACAAATTGCAATGCTTCAACTCCATCGCCAAAACCATCAACATCTGGTATTGTGACAAAACGTCCTCTTATTCTAAGTTCAGACTCAGAGACTGATATTGAGCCTGACGCTGTACAGAAGATGTTGAATAGAAATGATCACACCAGAATCAATCTATATACCTCCGAAGAAGACTCAGACGATGATACTATGCTAGCCAGTCTTAAAACAAAGGAAACTAAATCCCCGTTTCAAGAACTTATGCCAACTCCAAACTATGCTGTAATCAAAGACAAACCAAGAAGAAAGGCCATCAATTATAGAGGTCAACGGATTATTAGGGACCTTTTTAAGAAACGAGAAGAGCTAAAAGAAAATGAGATGATAAAGGTGAAAAAATCAAAAAAAAAGCCAATCAGAAAACTAAAGATCGTAAGAATAAGTCTGGAAAAGATAGCAGTAAGGTTAAGAAGTCAAAAATAATTGAATCTGAATGGTTCGGCCATGCTTGCAAAGAAGGACGTGTTTCGGACATGCGGCAATGTGTCCAATGTTTTAAATGGTACCACGAAGAGTGTGTCGGACTCTCAACCGAAGATAAAGATATGTTTTATTGCTGTGACTGTAATTAAACAAAATACTTAACTATATTTTACCGTCTCAGTATAAATAATTTGTTTGTTAATCGTTTTTATTTTTATTTTGCTTGCAGAAGATATTTTTTTTTTTGTTTTGAGAGTCTATTTTTTGATTCTAGGAATATGATTGTGATACTAAAGAACTGAGTTAGGTACCTTTAATTAAAGTCTGATTTTAAGTCTTAAAAATTAATATAAAAGTAATTACATTGTTTTGTTTAATAAGAAAAGAACTGATTATTTAAGTTTTCAAAGTTACAGAACATGTTGTGATTGTACTAAGTACCTTAATTAAGACCACTAGTTCCTTGAAACTAAATTGTCTACGATTAATATTAAGAGGGCAATGAGGCCCACGTTTAATAAATAAAGGAAAATGATTAAATAAGTAAAAAACAACAATTTACTTTTATTTTAACTTATTTCTAGGTAAATTTAGGACGATTTACTGTAAAAATAAAGCAAATTTTTATATGGGCTTTAATATACTACCGTAGTATAATAAGGCCCCTGAGAAGGGTTTTTAAAAAGTGTATTTTCTTATTAAAAAATATGCTTTTCTTAATTGTTTTACACCATTTATTACAGCAACATGTACAAGCTATGTAAACAATATGTTTTTGACATCCTATACGCATTATACTCAGATTTAAAGCAATATTTTTTTAGGTGGGCCTTAATTGCCACCGGTACCTTAGGGAAGCAAAAGTATTTTTATTAGAACAGTTTTATAATATGAGCAATAAAAACGAGCAACTCACTTGTCTGGCCTAATAACTATGAAAGTTCAACCGCAGCCTCCGACGGATGCAGAGCTTCCAAACCAGTGTCTTTGTTCTTACGGCTAACGAAAACCTTTGTTGTGTTGTGTCAGCGAGAAGGGAGTTTTCGCAGCTACAGACGTTATAAAAACATCTGAAACAAAAGAAAAAGAAATTCAGCTTTGCGCTTTTCAGCGCAAAGCCACACCTAGAGCTCTTCTCAGAGCTTTAGGAAAAATACAGCCGCAAAACCCAAAACCTTCCTCCAGTGCTTCGCTCTTTTTCTCAAAAAAAAAAGTAGTGTTTTTTAATTTTTAATTTAAAATCGGTAAAAAAGTGCTAAGAAAAATGACATCCAAGACAGGTGAGACCTCTTCATTATACGATGAAATGACAGTAGATTTACCCACACCCGACAAATCCACCAAACCCAAGACACAAACGTTAACACAAATGAAACGTAAAAAATTAACAGACACTATTCAAAACTTAAAAGACAAGAAAGAACATGTGCGTTCCCAAAAGATCATAGATCAGCAGGAACGCACGATCGAAGCCCTTCAGGCGACGATCAATAATCTACATATTCAATTAGAACAACAAAACACTCAGATGGCCAGCCTTAAACAGATGATAGCTAAGATGAGTGACTAAATAGACTCCCTAACTAAAAAGAACAACACCACACCAGAAAAAACATCCACTAAACAAACACCCACCAAACACACATCAACACAACAATCAAAAAAACAAACAAAATCCACAAACAATACCGAATTCCCGGCTCTGGCACCTACCAAAGTCCAAAACCCCCTACATTCGGAACTAAAAGAACTTAAAATCACACCTATCAACGCCCCAAAGACGACAAACCCACAGACAAAACAACATTTCGAAAAAATAAATGAAAACAATCAAAAAGACAAGACTAACAACACCGACGACGCCATGGACACGGACAACAACGCCAAACAAGACATAGAGAAAACCGTCCCAATCACCATCAGGGACGTAAAAAATTGGCCTACAATAACAAAACAACTAAAAAATCTTGGATGCCAACTGGCTTACAAGCCAAGACAAGTTCACCTGGGCATCCAAGTGACTCCCAAGACTACGGACGACCACCGTAAAATAACTCATTACTTGACTGAACATAAAGTTCAATATCACACCTTCCTCCTTCCCGAGGAAAAGATGCTAAATGTTTTTATCCGCGGCATTGGCATGGATATGGAGGTCAGTGCCATCAAGGACGATCTAATTGAGCAGGGTTTCACACCCTCCGAAATTTATCGTCTAAAATTGGGCAAAGCCAGAAGGCTCTGCCCAATTATAAAAGTTCTCCTGCAAAAGTGGCAGGATAATATATTTAATATCGAGACTATAGTCGACATCCCCGTGACTGTTGAAGCACAAAAACCGACTAACAACAATCACGTAAAACAGTGTAAAAAGTGTCAGAAGTTCGGGCACACCGAAATTAGGTGCTTCGCGGCACCAGTGTGCTACAGGTGCGCAGGGGCGCATTATTACAAAAATTGTAACCAAGTAAAAACCTCTCCACTTCTCTGCTGCAACTGCCAGGGTCCACACCCTGCCAGTCACAGCAAGTGTCCCAAAAACCCGCGCAACATCGGCGCACCAAAAACTTTCAGTTCAAAGCCACTGGTACCGGGAACCTCCTACGCCAACATGGCCCAAACAAACACATATACACCAACAGCCACACCCACACCAACAGCCACACCCACACCCACACAACAAAAACTACACCCTCCAACACAAACACTAACACAAACAAACAATCTCAACTTCTCGATCTTCTGATGATGTCAGAAGACGAGATCAACAGAAAACTGGAATTAATCACCAGTAAAATCCAAAGCAACCCAATCCTTAAGGCCTTTCTAAATGCCTAGACAAACTAGACTGACTAGACCTCGGACTTTACACATCATAACATGGAACGCTAACTCACTGACGAACAAAAAAGACGAACTAGCGGATTACTTGCTGGAGGAGGGAATCGACGTGGCACTGCTACAAGAGACCTTCCTCAGGCCTGGAATTCGCTACAACGTCAAAAACTATACTACATACAGGACTGACAGACGAAACGGACCCGGGGGTGGCACAGCCATCCTCATAAAAAACAGACTAGAACACCACGAATTGGCGGTTCCAAACCATGACAGTCTGGAAAGCACAGCGATCCAGATTAGCATGGAAGACGGACCGCTAATTCTAAAGACAATCTACAAACGCGTACAAATAGAACTTACAGACAACGACTTAAACAACCTTTTCTTCGACAAAGACTGTCCCCAGTTAGTGGCTGGCGATTTCAACGCAAAGCACACTGCCTGGGGAAACAACATACGAAGTACAAACAGAGACGGACGCACACTCCACAGACACATCACACAAAACCTAATCGACATACACTATCCAAACGAACCAACTCACTATCAAGGCGAACGCCCAACAACAATAGACTTCGGACTATCACAAAAGTGCCACTATAACAGACGAACGACAACCATGGACAACCTAAGCTCCGACCACTTTCCTGTTTCTTTCTTCGTGGGAGAACATACGTATAAAAGACATATAAATATCATAAATAAAACAAATTGGAATCTTTTTAAAACTCAAATGACAAACGCAAACATAAATACAGACAATATAGACAACGAAGACAGACTAAACGAAGCGGTAACGCTTCTAACGACAAACATACAGACAGCCTTAGAACAGGCAACAGACATTGTTACAGAGACAACACACAATCCGTATAGTCTCCCAAGGGATATAAAAAATCTCATACGCGAAAGAAACAGGCTAAGAAGAAGAGCAAGAAACACCCTAGACCCAAACATACGCAGACAAACAAACAGACTCACAAACGTAATAAAAACACGAATACTAGACCACAAAAACGAGAGATGGGAGGATTTCCTGACCAGCCTGAATCCCGAGGATAATTCTCTCTGGAGAATGTCCCGGTACTTCGGGGGGAGGGAAAAACCTCCATCCCTCCGTTACACGGTCGCAACGGAATGGCTTACTCCAGCGAAGAGAAAGCGGAAGCTTTCGCCGACTCGCTGGAGGAGCAATTCCAAACACATAATGACCCAGACGACGACATAGACCGTGAAGGGCAGATCGAAAGAGACGCCAGACGACTATTAAGACTTATCCCTGAAAATCTGCCCCCCCCCCGATCCCCCCTACTACTCCAGTTGAGATTAAAAACGAAATAAAAATGTCCAACAATAAAAAAGCTCCAGGCCTCGACCGAATAAAAAACAAAACTCTCAAAGAACTCCCCGACAATGTAATAGACTCACTCACAGACATTATAAACGCCAGTTTCAAACTGACTATTTTTCCAAAGCCCTGGAAAACATCAGTCATCACCATGATTCCCAAAAAAGAACAAAATCTCACTTTTCCACAAAACTGGAGGAGTTTAAGGGGGGGTAGACTAGGGGTTTAATAAGCCAGAGCTTATTATCGGGAGGTATTAGGTCCCAGTTCAGTTGGAATAAGGAACGTAAATTATGGTTAAGGAAGGAGTTGAAATCTCTGGGGTGGTTCTCTCCCCATCCTGTGGTACCTCTCTCTATTGCTAGTTTTGCGTGTAGGTCGGCTTTGTCGTTGCCCCTGATGCCAATGTGACTGGGGATCCAGAAGAAGGCAATTTTACGATGTTTTAGAGTTGCCATGTGGCATAAGTCTAAGATCTGGCGAACATAATTGTATTTTAATTTCAGTGATTTTATTGAGGCAAGAGCGCTGTAGGAATCGGAGATGATTAGAATACGCATTGCAGCTCTGAGGGTTAGAGCGTGGCGTATCGCCTCTTTAATGGCCAAAAGCTCGGCTGAAAAAATGGAGGTGTATGATGGGAGTTTAAACATTTTTTTGGTAAAAGAAGTGGTGAAAGATGCACCCACTCCCTTGTCTGTTTTGGATCCATCAGTATAAAGCAGGGTGTAATTTGGGTAGTGAGTTGCTATTCTTTCCAGAAATGTTTTCCTTAGCAGTGGGTTAGGGGTTTCTGTTTTCCTTAGTGAGAGCATTGAAAAATCGACTGGAGGACAGTTAGATAGCCATGGAGGGAAAGATGAGTACTGTGGGAAGACTTAGGCGCATCCAAAATCACTTAGTCACACGAAGTACGTTACCAAGAGATTTAAGAGGAAAAAACAAGCAAAGGTCGACTGATTATCCAGACCCCTTAATTAATTTAATTAAGGGGTCTTTTAAACCAAGGCAATCTCATTACTCTCGGCGCAAAAAATCCTCTTCGTTTCTACCTGCCAGAAGGTTTAACCATAAAAGACATGCATTCCATGTTTCAATCTGAATACCTGATCAATATACCTTATAAAATCTACTGGAAAATATTTAAAACTTTAATATAAAATTTGGCTTTCCACGATCTGACACATGGCTGTGACCGACGCAGAGAAAATACAAATAACGATGGAAAAGGAGATTCATTTGAGAAAGGCTGAAGCAGATTTTACAATGAAGAAACGGTACCAAATACAGACTAATGCTGGAGAAATCGACTGCATAAGCTTTGATTTTATGCAGAATCTACCTTGTTTGTTTGTTTCTGTTGGGCAGGGCGCATCGACAGCTAAGATCATTTAGCGCCCACTAGAGTTAGTTTGGTATAAATAGATTAGACTATGAAGTTGAATTCTTTTAAGTAATTGGTTATCTTTTCTTTAAGTGGGACAAAAGATTTTATGAGGATGGTGATGTTGGATGGGATGCCGTGGGTGTCTCTCAAGTTTTGATGTTGAATGGATTCGATTAGATGTAACACTGAATAGGGGGAGTCACATTTAGGACAGAGTGGAGGGGGATCTCTCTTTAATAGGTGTACATGTGTGGAGTAGGTGTGTCCCAATGCCAGTCTTCTCATTATTACATTATGTCTTCGGTTCAATTCTGTGGAGTTAAGGGGAGGAAATACATTGGTTTTGATGGACCATAATTTGTTGTTGGGTTCTTCCAAGTCCCATTTGAGTTGGAAGAGAGAGCTGTGTAGGTGTTTTATGAAGATGTTAAAATCAGAGTAGTGATTCTCTCCCATGTTCATACTGCCCCTTTCTATGCAAAGTTTAGCAAGATAATCCGCTCTGTCGTTATGAGGGTTGCCTATGTGACTGGGCAACCAAAGCAAGGATATGGTACGTTTCTTCAAGGTGGCTAGAATTGATGGCTTTGAGATGGCAGAATCTACCTCTTCCCCACATTCCTTCTAAACCAGTTTTTTATTCACGTCAGTTATGGTACCACATATTTGGTATTCACAATCTTGGTACAGATGAGGCATTTATTTACACCTACGCTGAAGGGCAAGCGAAAAAGGTGCTAACGATGTGTGTTCCATGTTGCTACATTTTTTTAACAATAACAACTTTACAAGGGATCCTGTAATGATTAGTGATGGATGTCCTGGGCAAAACAAGAATTATGTGATATTGCACTTTATATTTAGTCTTGCCCCTGTACTTAAAATTTTCGACAAGATTACGTACCTTTTTCCTGTTCGGGACCATTCGTATCTCTCCCAAATGATCAAAACTTCGCACTGATAGAAAAAAAAGAAACGTCATTTGGAAAGTTTTTTTCTTAAATGTTCTAGTCGAAAAATCTTTGCTAAACTCATATACAGCACTCTGTAATAAAAATGTTCCTGAAAAAAATGTTAATAAACTTGACAGTGCGTTTTTTCCACCTCTTGAAAAATTAACATTTTGGACATATGTTGTTTCTAAAATAAACACCTCAATTGTAATTTATTAAATATAAGAATCAGCAACAAATTTGTTCAAAAAAAAATATCATGATTTCTGCATCACCTCAGAACATAATGCCAAGGTAAAGCACCGGCTGGAGATGTAAAATAACTCGATAAATAATGCCTTACATCGACTCCTCTGTGTTGAAATGTATCGAAATATACTTTGTCAAGAGTGCGTACATGAACTATTTCAGACAAATTTCTACCATCTTTTGTTCGCACATAATTGTGTAAAATACAACAGTATTTTACTATACTGTCACAAAATATTTCACCTACATCTGTAGGTTTGTGCAGTATGCGCTATTTGTTCGATAGGATGCCACAGGTGTATTCAGCAAGTCTACGTGTCCTCGAATGCCAATAACTGAAAATCTTTTTTTCAAACGATAAGACCTTCTTTGCATACGGGCACAAAACATGATTTGTAAAACTGAATGATGTATCGCCTTCAAAGAAATATTAATTTTACTCAATTAACTTAATGTTACTGCGGCTCTTGTATTTTACAGATATAAACAATCGGAAGGTTGTATTCTGGTACGTTATAGCTTCAACTTTAGCTATTAATTCATCAAACGATGTTACACTCATCATCAAAAACTTAGTAAGGTGCTCTCGTACATTATCATACAAAAGCAAAATTTTCCTTTTAGTAATCTGGTGCAGTTAATGGGGTGTACCCAGTACTGTCTATTTTTATGCTTCAGTTTCCTTTTTCTGTAAACAACTACAGCAATTGCAGCAATTTCCACAAGATTCTATTATCGATATTAAAATCTGGGCATCGGTGTCGATATTTTTTAAAATAAGTTTTCATTTTCCGTTTTTTTTTCGTAAATTATTTAAACTACAGGGTCTGTCGGGAAACGGATCGAAGATGGTAACATGACTGATACTAAAGAACAAATTTTTATTATATTTGGATCCCACAAAATATAATTCGAGCTCAGTTTCTTTAAAAGCATAAACAGTAAATATATACACTTTGTTCGTGACAAACTGAAATAAAAACGAATTTTCATCCAGTTGTGGAACCTCTAAATAGCAAAATAAATTTATTATGCAAAGAATTTGCTCCAAATTACTGTCTTAAAAATGAAATTTCTGGTACCGATACATTACCGTTACTTAGAACTCTTACGGTGGTGAATGTTTACCAAATCCTTAAATCTTCAAGTGGTACAACTTGTTTGAAGAGCTCCTCTCTTTAAGAGAGCAAGCAATTTAAGACGACCTGCGTTCTAGAAGACCACCCAAAGCAAATACAGAAGAAAACATCAACAAAATCAAGGATCTTGTACTTTTAGACCCCTAGAGAGCCAGCAGACCTTACCGAGCAATGAATTCAACCGATTTTGGCTTGTCTTGCATGTTATCGTGTTTCAAAACAAGGGTATTTTCTTGAAAAACATTGTCGTGTTAAGGTTGCAACAATTTGGCGAATACCGTGCGATAAGTGAACCAAAAAACACCACCGTGGATCAAAAATCAAGCTCATGTTAACTATTTTCTTCGATTATCGTAGTGTCGTGCACAGAATAATGAGAGTTTTAAAGATTAGAAAAAAACGTTGGTATAAGTGTTTTGCAGTAAAATCACATTACTTCAAAGGACGCCAAATAGATTTGAATAATTAAATTAATAATTTATGTTTTATTTAAATCAGTCCCTATAATTTTTGGAAATAGTAGTAAATAAGTGTGAATTTTTTGCGAGTGTAAATGGTTAAAAAAATATTAAAGAACATATTTGTTATAATGGTTTTCCACGAATAAGAGATCACCTCGAAGTACGAGGCTGGTTTGAAAAGTCCGTGCAAAGTCCGAGAGATGGCACCACCGGCGCGTATCGAGGTCATGTTTAGTTAGTAGCATCTCTTGAATGAACGCACACCAAGTTTCAGCCATATTGGTCTATTTCTTTGTGTTTGGCATTCGTGTGAATCAAGGAAGTCGAGTAATTTTCAAGAAATAGACGAAAAAGAATTTCGTGTGGTGATTAAACATTACTTTATGAAATTTATGGTGACTCTGCACCTTCGATTAGAACAGTTTATAAGTGGTTTCAAAATTTTCGGACTGGCCATATGGGCACAAGTGACGCTGAACGTTCTGGACGGCCTGTGGAGGTTACGACTCCAGAAATCATTGATCAAATCCATGATATGGTGATGGATGACAGAAGAGTTAAGGTGCGTGAGATTGCTAGTGCTGTGGGCATCTCGACTGAACGGGTACATAATATTTTGCATAAACATTTGGACATGAGAAAGCTATCCGCAAGATGGGTGCCGCGATTGCTCACGCTTGACCAAAAACGGAATCGTGTGAAGTGTTGCAAGGATGGTTTGCACCTGATCCAGAAGAATCCGGAGGACTTTAAGCGTCGTTTCGTCACTGTAAATGAAACATGGATACATTACTATACTCCTGAGACCAAACAACAATCTAAACAATGGGTTACCAAGGGGGAATCTGCACCAAAAAAGGCGAAGACCGTTCCTTCGACCGGAAAGGTTATGGCGACTGTCTTTTGGGATTCGCAAGGGATAATCCTCATCGACTATCTGGAAAAGGGTAAAACTATTACGGGTGAATATTATTCATCGTTATTGGACCGTTTGAAAACCGAGCTGCAAGAAAAAAACGCCCGCGATTGGCCCACAAGAAAGTCCTTTTCCATCACGACAACGCACCAGCACACACCTCAGCAGTTGTGGTCGCAAAATTAATGGAAATAGGATTCCAACTCGTTTCACATCCCCCCTATTCTCCAGACTTGGCTCCCTCGGACTACTATTTGTTCCCCAATTTGAAGAAATGGCTGGCGGGACAAAGATTTTATTCAAACGAGGAGGTGATTGCAGACACTAATGGATATTTTGCAGACTTGGACAAATCCTATTATTCGGAAGGGATCAACAAACTAGAACATCGTTGGACGAAGTGTATAAGCCTAAAAGGAGACTATGTCGAAAAATAAAAAAGGTTTACCCCAAACACATAAGTAGTTTTTTATTTTTGCACGGACTTTTCAAACCAGCCTCGTATAGTCCTATATATGGAAGCAGTTATAAAACAGGAATCCAGACTATCCAAAAGCTTTCTTAATTATAACAGTAAAATTACTTAATTACTTTGGTATCTGTCACTAAATACATTTGTAAACCTCGGCCCGGAAGGCTATCCATTCCTGCAAGATCACATGGCTGAAGGAAGAAGCTAAGAAATGGCTTCGCAACAGAGACAACCTCTTACTCCATATCAAGGTATTGCACTCTGAATTAGCTTATAAACTCCACCCAATAGAATTCGATATCTTTGATGATAATACGAGATTAAAGATTAGCCCAATTATTCACAAAATTTATTTAACTCAATCAACTTAAAAAACTAATAGAGAATAAAAAATATACTTCAGACAATACTCAACAAAAAACCTTCTATGATAGATTTATCAATATCTCTAATACAAATTTCACAGAAAGTGAGAAAAAACTACTGTAAAAAGGACCAAAATATAACCCTAACTTTAATATAAAAAATACTACCGAAACACTAATCCGAAATTTAATCAGCCAGAAAAAACATAGGTGACCCACATATTAAAAAAAAAAAATAAAACATATAATGATAAGCACAAAAAATACTACTTGCAGTAACAAAGAACAACTAACGATAGCGTCCATTCAGTCTAAAATAAAAGAGATGGATGGATGGATATTTTGGGGTCAGGGCGCATCGACAGCCAGGTCATTTAGCGCCCCTGAGAGTGTTTGATTTGTTATACGATAAAATTTATCTTTTAGGTAATTTTTAATGTTGGTGTGGAGTGAATCGAGTGAGGCTATTAATAGTGGTAGGTTTGAAGGGATTTGATGTTTATCTCTGATAGACTTTAAGTGTGGGGTCTCAATTATATGGGAGACTGTCAGAGGGAAATTGCATAAGAGGCAAGTAGGGGCTTGTTCATTTTGTAGTAGGTGTCTGTGAGTACTGTAGGTATGTCCTATGGCCAGTCTTCGCATGAGGACGTTTTCTTCTCTGGTTATATGCAAGGAGTTTAAGGGGGGGTAGACTAGGGGTTTAATAAGCCAGAGCTTATTATCGGGAGGTATTAGGTCCCAGTTCAGTTGGAATAAGGAACGTAAATTATGGTTAAGGAAGGAGTTGAAATCTCTGGGGTGGTTCTCTCCCCATCCTGTGGTACCTCTCTCTATTGCTAGTTTTGCGTGTAGGTCGGCTTTGTCGTTGCCCCTGATGCCAAAATAAAAGAGAATAACTTAATAACAAAAGAAGACAAAGGCAACTCCATGATAAAAACCAGTACATTCAAAAAGTAAATCCAATAAAACTAAAAAAAGATCCAACTGATAAAATTCCAAAACAACTCAAAACCCTGTTAAAATAATAAACCAAAATCGTACATCACCAAAACTTTACGGCCTGATAAAAATACATAAAGAAAATTCGCCAATAAGACCAGTAGTATCGTACAGCAACACCCCCTTAAAAAATCTAGCAACACATCTCAACACCATCTTTAAAGAAATTACACAATTCAATCCAAAATACAACACAAAAAACTCTATTGACCTCACAAATAAACTTAAAAATATCTCCGTCCCAAATAACGCCCTTCTAGTTTCATTTAATGTAACAAATATGTTCTCCAATATCCCAAATAAAAATTGTTTTGAAATTATTAAAACTATGCTACAAAAAAACATCAATATAACAATACAAGATATATTGAAACTCTTCGAATTTTGTATAACCGCAAAATTATTTTCAGTTCAATAATCAATTTTTCAAACAAAGAAATGGTCTTACCATGGGTCTCCACTTAGTCCTTTGCTAGCGGAAATTTTTGGTCCGAACTGGAAAATAGTTTTCTAAAAAACTCAACACGCACAAAATATTCTCTTTTGGTTTAAATATGTGGACGACATCTTAGTATGTTTCCATGGAAATGATATTCCATTTTAAATTATCTAAATAATATACACCCCAACATAAAATTCACACTGGAAAAGGAAACAGATAATAAAATTAATTTCTTAGATGTTACAATTTCAAAGAAGGGAAATAGACTAGAATTCGATATCTTCCGCAAATCAACCTTTTCAAATGTCACCATCCCAGCTGACTCAATACACCCTAACCACCACAAACTGGCAGCCTATAAATCTATGATCCATAGAGCCTTCAATATTCCTCTTAGTAAAAATAATTTTAAAAAAAGAACTGGACACATTCAAAAATATAGCACTCAATAATGGCTTCCAACCTAAAATAATTAATACCTTAACACGTTCGGTGCCGATAACGCGCTGGCGAGGGATGCCGTACTCTCGCTGGGTGCCGATCACGCTCGAGCGTGGGATATATTTAGATCGGCGTTAGACGACGGCCAGTTTTCTCAGACCTCGGTACGGTAAAGGTCGAGATTTTTATCTACGGTCGTTCGAGTCAAGCGATACCCGGTGGAAAGACCGGGAATCCCTATTTTCAAGTTATGTGCATTTAAGCCGAAAGGATTACAGTGATTAAGGATTATCAGTGTAAAGGTTTAAAAGACATTAGGTAATCCCAGAAATGGGATGGATTACCGAGAAGAAGTAGCCGCGTAAGAGGCGCCACAAACCCAGACATGAAGGCGATGATGAAATTTCTCAAAGATGATACTGCTAGTAAGCAAAGCATCATCGAAAAACAACAGTTGGCCCAAGCTGAGAAGGACCAACTGATCCAAAACCTGCTCGTTGAGATCCAAGATCTCAAAAACACCATTAAAAAAGCTCTTGGACAAAAAAGAGCCGGAACCTGAAAGAAAAGAGAACACGCCCGACGACTCCTCTCTTGAGCACGAGGGTAGGAAACCGGAGGATGAGATAGACGATGATCGTTCGTCCATCCTTTCTAACGAATCAATGGAGACTACCATAGACGCCTCTGGAAGTGAAGCAGACTTCCAACCTGCAATGAACAGGAAAGCCAGACGGGCTGCGAGATTCGCCTCTGATGATGAAAGCGCTCCCAAGAGAGCACTGACTCAAAGTGAGTCGCCGTCTGGTTCACCAGTAAGGTCGCCAATAAGGACGCCTGAAGCAGTACTAGCCAAGAAGGCGAAAAAAACTAGGACAGAAACGGGTAAGCCTGATCTGATTTTCCCCCCTACCCTCCCCAAAGCCTGCTGCAGGTACTTCTGCAGCCCCCACTACCAAGGTGGCTTCGCCCACACCTCAAGTGCCCCAAATTGCTAAGAGGCCCCCCAGGCCAAAACAAATCCCCCCCATTGTCATTTCTAATGCTGGTAACTTCGTCAGCATCTCTGGTCATCTTAGAGAACACAAAATCCAATATTCTTCTGCTACCGTTCTGAGGAATGGCATTAAAATCTTCCCCACGACTGAGTCCGATTATAGGAAGGCTACGGCACTCCTAGACAAACATAAAGAGCCTTATTTCACCTTCTGGTTCCCGGAAGAGAAACTCAATCATGTAGTCCTGCGTGGTATACCAATCCACCTAACCAGTGAAGAGATTGCTGCTAATCTCACCCTCCAGGGCTTCAGCCCAAAAAAAGTCATTAGATGGTTCTACTCTAATGGCAAGCCGATGGCATTGATCCTCCTCCCCAAGTCTGAGGTTAATATCTACAAAGTTAGGCTTGTCTGTACATTTGAAGTCTGTGCAGAAGCACAGAAGTCAAAAGCCCGTGGAATACAGTGTTACAACTGTCAAGACCACGGGCATGCTGCTTCCTGCTGTCACATCCCACCTAGGTGCGTAAAGTGTGGTGAAAGTCACCACACTTCAAAATGCATAAAAAGCAGGGACGTCCCAGCAAGGTGTGCTAACTGCGCGGGCGATCATCCCGCTTCGTTCAGCGGGTGCCCGCGTCATCCTTCGCAAATAAAACCTAAAAAATTCAGTTTCAAAGGTTGGGGTAAACAAGATCATTCCGGTCTTGCCTCCAACAAATCCCAAGAGCAACCCGCTCAACAGACCCCTGCCCCCGCTTCTGTCGAAGCCCCTCTTTCAGCAGCCCAAATGGCGCATTTAACTCAGATGTTCTCGGCTTCAATCCTGGATCAACTTAAACCGCTCATGACCACTATAGCCCCTAATAAACAAGCATGAATGCACATCTAAAAGCATCGACGCTCAACATCATGTCCTGGAATTGTTGTAGCATCTCCAATAAAAAACAAGAATTAATCCATTTCTTACAGGAGCATAAGATCGATATTGCCCTCCTTCAAGACATGTTCTTGAAACCTGGCAAACGTTTTAAAGTCCCAAACTTCCTAATTTACAGGGATGACAAGGTGGGTGTTCGGAATGGTGGCACTCTTATCCTTGTCAGACGCTCCCTTAGCCATAACTCCCCGCCCCCAAGCTACAACCTTGTCTCTGCCGAGGCTAGTACAGTATCAGTTAATATGTCCAACAATACTTCCATCGTCATCTCCTCTGTTTACCAAAGGTCCAGTCAGTTCAAAATAAAGCCCTCCGTATGATAGCAGGAGCTCCCTGGTTCGTCCGCAACAATCAGTTGCACAGGGAGTTTGAAATGCCCACGATAAAAGAGTTCACCCGAAATGCCCAGCTCCGCTTCCTGGAGAAAGCCCGAGCCCACCCCAACCCCGAAATAGCTAATACTTTCCTAGCAGATGTAAACGTCGGCATTCGACATCTTCGCCCCATTGATCCCATACCTCCCGATTAAAAACACTGTCAAAACCCCTCGCCCTGAGTTAGGAATAAGTTAAGGTTAAGGTCTTAGGATAGTTGAGCAACTCCAACGGTAAAAAGTGTTACACCACACACGACTAACACTATTATAACAAAACACTCCCTTCTACAGGGGACTTAGGTTTAGTTTTTAGGTTTAGGTAGCTTAGAACCAATCACATAAAATTAACCTTAGAGTTAAGTTCAAATAAAAACACCTAAACAGTAGTACAAACGTTTGATTGTAAAAGGAGTAACGGGCCTAGCCCAGCTCACAAGGAGTTTTAGTGGGTATGCACCCTCTCTGAGGCTGGTGAGCCCCACATATCTGGGGCAATCTGGGCCACCCTTATGGTGGGGCAGATTGCTCCAGAATCCATAAGGTGGATTTCTCCCTGTAAAAAAAAAAAAAAAAGACGACGGCCTGTGTTATTGTGTCGGCATTATAGGAAGGGTATAGGTAGGTGATTTACGCGGTTGGTTTCGATTTTTGAATTTTGAGTGAAACGTATTATAGAATTACACATGGCGGAAAAAGATATGGATGTAGCAGGACCTTCTCGGCCTAAACGGGCAAAAAAAGAGACGCAACGTGCCCTAACAGAAGCCGAACTACTTGAAATTCTAGAAGGCGAGTTGTCAGACCATTTAGATGAAGATTTTGATTCAGGGAGCGAAGACGAGTTCGTGCCCAATGCATTTTCCGATGATGACATTTCTGATGCAAACCACGATGAAGACACTGAAAGAGAGCAAGAAATACAGCAAGAAAATCCTCAAGAGGAAGCCATCTTGGAGGAGGTAACGTGGGAGGCTGATTCGGAGTCCGTGAAATTATTTCCTTTCACCAAAGCTGAAGATTTTGTGGCACCTACTACAGGAAATGATCCAATTGATTATTTTCTGCATATATTGACAGACAATTTCCTGGATGAAATAGTTACGCAAACAAACAGGTACGCAATTGAATTATTTTTTCGGCCTAATATAAAAGAAAAATCTCGCATTACTTCATGGAAGGACGTGACTAGGGATGAATTATTAATATTTTTGGGTTTATTACTTCATATGGGGAATATTCGTCTGAACCGCATTCAAGACTACTGGAAAACAGATGCTTTGTTTGGTTTAGAAATATTTGCGCATAATATGAGCAGAAATCGTTTTTTACTGATACTAAGAGCCTTGCACTTTGCACAAAATCCTCAGGAAGGGGAGGCTCGACCAGAGGACCGCCTATACAAAGTAAGAAACATTATAAACCTTTTCAACACAAGGATGTCTGAAATTTATTACCCTGGTCGCGAACTAAGTATAGATGAATCGATGATATTATGGCGTGGTCGGCTTACTTTTCGTCAGTACATAAAAAATAAGAGGCACAAATATGGCATCAAATTGAATATGCTGACCACACCTGGAGGCATAATATTGAACTTTATGGTTGACACTGGCATGTTGGACGACTGCAGGGGAAAGGACATGGGGGGAAAGGACATGGGGAAAAAGTTGTATTGAAATTACTGGAGAGTTTTTTAGAAGTTGGACATAGCGTCTATATGGACAATTACTATAATTCTTTCGAATTGGCAAAATCCTTAGCTGACAAACGAACTCATTGCACAGGGACAATGAGATCAAACAGAAAAACATTTTCAAAAGAAGTCAGAGAGAAAAAATTAAAAAAAGGCGAGATATTCCAACGGAGTTATGATAGGAAAGTGGAAGGACAAACGTAACGTCTGGTATATCTCAAATGAGCACAAAAATGAGATGGTAGACATTCCAACTAGAAGGCGAAATGAGGAAGTCAAATCTAAACCACTGCCAATAGTAAATTATAATAAATATGTCTGGCATCGATAGGCAAGACCAAATGCTTGCTTACCACCCTTGTGAAAGAAAAACGATTAGATGGCCCTCTAAAATTTTTGTTCATATGCTACAGCTCATGATGATAAATGCCCATCAACTTTACAATAAAAATTCAGGTAACCGCGTACCAATTTATGACTTTCGTTTGTCTGTTATAAGAAGTTTATTGAAGACCCCATCCAAACCTAAAGCAAGCTTGCCTATGAACGAGCATGTTTTGAAAGTTCGAGAGGAAAAGAAAGCAGGGAAGGTACAAAGGAAGCAATGTAAAAATTGTTATTTACAGAAAAAGAGAAAAGATACAACTTATGTATGCATGGTATGCCCTGGAAATCCCGGTTACTGTTTAGACTGCGCAAAAATAACCCATGACTGACAACTTTTTTATAAATCAGGTTTTTGTTAGCGATTAGGTATATTAGGTATATTTCTGTACCATTTGGGAAAAACTAGATAAGTCGATTTTTCCCCAAAATGAGATAAATACGCTGGGCGACTCATATTGGTGCCCTACACATTGTGTAAAAGTAGGTAAGTCGAAATGTCAATGGTATCCGTTAAATCGCATTGGGCGTTTTGATACAACACGGAAATTTATTTACGGATTCACATAATTGCATTTATCCATTTTTATCAAATCGGTGTTTGGGTCCTAAAATAGACTAAACGTATTTATCTTGGTTTTACAAACATTTACCCAGTTGCTGTAAAAAGATAATTACCGTTATTCAGTTCTTGAAACGCTTCTTCCATTGGCAAAAACTAGATAAGTACAATTATCCTAATTGATGACCTTAAAACTGTTGGTGATTTTTAGTAGAACTCTAATTGTCTTATTTTACTTCTCTATGGACTAAAAGGTAAGTAATGATATCTAAATATTCACGCTAAAAACGAGTTTTCCGAGAAAAAAAAAAACTCGCTTCAGGTTTGCTGAACGCAATTCAAGGAATTTCAACTCAGCTTATTCCTTCTATGCTCGTGATTTTCTCAGTTTCTTTTAAAGTTTCGTATAGTGAGGGTGTGTTTCTCGTAAACTTTAAAAAATGGCGCATCAAAGAGCAGTTTTTTTTGATGGCGCTAAAAGAAAATGCTTTCACCAAAAAAGCAAAGTCCGATGCTGTACCCACGTCTTCGAATACCGCCCTTTTACAGGAAGGTGGGTTTACGATTTTTTTTAAAATTTATCTATTAAGTAAGTTATAAATTTATTCTTGATTTTACTAACATATAAAAATTATTTTATCTATTTCTGCTTGCTAACTACCATCATCACTAAACTATCTATCTATGAACATAATAAATTTTTGGGAAATTCCTTCTTTTAGGTCAAGACGATAATTTACCTATTAACATTAATATGGACATGACATTTGATGACAATGATAACCATGCTAGTATTTTGGAACAAGGTATTTCTGAGCGGTTGTTTTAAAGCAAATTTTAAGTTTAGATGCTAATAATATTATACTTTTTAGACCTCTGTCTGTCAGATGACAGTGATTTGGACCCAAGTTTTGAGCCAAAAGATAAAGACTTCGTGGAATCTTCAGAAGAATACAACTCTGATAATGATATAACTTCAACTGATGATCATTTAAACAAACCACAAATTTTAAAGAGACAAAAGAAGATTCCAGAGACCAGAGGCGAAAATGGGGACAATACTGAACGTGACCTTAGATCTTTATTAGACGATATGATTGACTCAGTTGTTGGTAAGAAAAAAAAATATTTAAAAATGACAGTCGAAAGCAAAGAGAACAAAGAAAATTTTGTAGAAATTTTGGGAAAGCTTATATTACTCAAAGTGGAGTTCAAAAGGGTGCTAGGAAATTAGTCGATTTGGCTTCATGTAGGTTAAACTGTAAATCTCGATTAAAAAGTGAGGATAGGCAAATGATTTTTGAGCACTATTGGGCCCTTGGTACTCGTGATAAAAGAGCAAATTTTATTGGTTCTGCCGTAAAAATAAATTTACCAAAAACATTAAAAACAGCCCCGAAAAATAGAAATAGAAGTATTTCTTGCACGTACACGTTTTCTGTCAGAAATCAGCTTACTACTGTATGCAAGCAGTGTTTTTGTAAGATCTTGGGTGAAAAAAAAAGGATTTGTTGAATTGACGGTAAAGAAAAAGCAGTTGTCTCCTTGTGGGATTATACCAGATGATGCTCGTGGGAAACCTGCTTCTGCCAATAAACGGTCAGAACAAGATATAGCAGCAGTTTATGATCACATAAAAAGGTTTCCTAGCTATGAAAGCCACTACTGCCGGCAGCGAACGTCCAAGAAGTATCTTTCCAGTGATCTCAATATCGCAAAAATGCACCGCTTGTATGTAGAAAATGCAACTAATCCTGTCTCTATAACCTTATATTCTAAGTGTTTTCACGATTTAAATTTATCATTTAAGCAGCCTAAAACAGACACATGTCACAAATGTGATTTATATGATATGAAAATAAAATCGGAAATAGATGATGACGAAAAATTAAAAATTACTGAAGAAAGGGATATTCACCAGAATATGGCGGAATACGCGTACAAAACCAAGCGTGAAGAAAAGAACGAAGCCAAAAAAAAATTTTAAGAAACATGTTGCTGCATTTGATCTACAGCAGTGTTTACCGACACCTTTTCTAAAAACATCCGTCGCTTTTTATAAAAGGCAACTGTGGTCATTCAATTTGACAGTCCACAACCTGGGGAATAATA
The DNA here is from genome assembly GCA_019049505.1 of Pachyrhynchus sulphureomaculatus. Lineage (NCBI taxonomy): Eukaryota > Metazoa > Arthropoda > Insecta > Coleoptera > Curculionidae > Pachyrhynchus > Pachyrhynchus sulphureomaculatus. Next base: position 13,739,868 of record CM032455.1, on the reverse strand, counting down.
AAAGTACTTGTTTTATGTGGGATGAAACCATCTCCTCTAGGGGAGCAAATCAAATTGCTTCGTGCCTCTTCAGTCATCTGAAAAATCTGCCCTCAGATGTTGAAGAGGTAACTTTGTACTCAGATACTTGTGGGGGGCAGAATAAAAATAATATCGTTGCATTAATGTTTTTGTTCGCCATTAGGGTATTGCCCATTAAAGTAATCAATCATAAATTTCTAGTCAGTGGGCATACTCATATGGAGTGTGATGCAGATCATGCGGTTATTGAAAAAGCTAAAAATCATACTGGCATGAAAATAAATCACCTCCATGATTGGATACAACTAGTGAGAAATAGTAAAACTAAAAATCCTTTTCAAGTGGTTCCAATGAAAATGGAGGACTTTTTTGATTTTGCCTCATTATCCAAGAAAAACGGACCGTTTATGTTAAAAAAAACAAAATACAAATTGAGATAAGTTTTTGTGGAAACCAATACAGTGGTTACAGTATACCAAAGATTCGCCAAATATTATATTTTACAAGATGTCACTCGAGGAAAATCATGAGTTCAAGGAAATTAACTTTGGTAGGAAGGGAAAAACAATGATTCCACGATCTATTCCTCTGTTTAGCAATGAGCCTTTGAAAATAAGTCAAGAAAAAAAAAAAAGATCTATTGGATTTATTACCATTGATCGATGCAAATTTTCATGAATTTTTCAAAAATCTACGAACGAATGATAGCATACCAGAAGATCCTGATTTACAGACAATCGATCCTGACGATGAATAAAACTGAATATTAAATTTATAATAATAATAGTATCAACATTGCAGTATCCTTTTAACTCCTCTTTCTTCATTTACTTTATATTTTTAAATATTGTTAATTTTTCTTTGTGTATGGCCAATAAATATTTTTGAGCAAAATACATTAAATTAGTCATTAACATTTCATTAACTATCATTTGTGAATACTTCATTGTGTCGAATTAAACTTTGTTATGTTAAAGTCGTAAAAAAATGTATCTCCTTCTCCAATTAAAAAAAAAAAATGTTAATAAAAGTTATTTTTCATTTTGTATTATGTCTGCTTCTTATTTTGGTTACTACCCAGTAATTAACAAAATTACCATTGGTGTAAGAGTGAAAAAGTAAGTAGAAAAAATTAAATTCAAAAGACAAAATCATGATAATTTATGGCGAATAACTAGATAAGTGATGGTGTAAAATAGACAATTCTTCAGATTTCTGGTAATTAACTAGATAAGTGCGGGTGCAATTTTAGATAAGTCCCTAAAAATTTAAGAAACAATAAAAAAATTAAATAAACATGCATTTCTTAATAAAATATAGAGAATTTGAAGAACAATGGTGTTTGGAAAAATAATTTATGAAAAAAAATCGATTTACACTAAGAACATAAAACTTCAAAGCGCTGCCCTGAAAACCTGTGATTTTGGACTTATCTAGTTTTTCCCAAATGGTACAGATTTGTTCCTATCATGTGAGGTTTTTATTATTACTTTTTTTATTACTTTATGAGTTGAAAATGTTTATATTGACTTACTTACTGAAATAAATATTTTGTATCTTTGTTTGAGTTGTTTGGTTTATTTTGTTCGTTTGTTTTTATTATTTTTTTCATTTGTTCCTTCAGTTGAATAGCTTTTTAGTTTTTGATAATTAAATATTTTATTATAGTTTTGTGTTTTATTCATTTTACTGTATCACGCGCTCGCGCGTGATGCGGCCACCGGCAACGAAATTTGAGCTCAGTGCCGGTAACGCGCCAGCGCGTGACATTAATGAAAATTAAATTAATGTCAAAAATATTAAAATATAGACTAAAGTAAACTTAAAAAACATTAATAAAAATATTTTATAACTATAGTCCAAAAATATGTAGTCGGCTTCTGGGGTACGTATTGCTCACCGACCGGCAGCGAACGTGTTAATAAGCCGTAAACGAAAACAAATCACTTTCGCTTAATCTACCCCTAAAGGAATACCGAGAAAAGAAAACATTCATATCTCAGACATATTTTGGTCCGATCTCGGATAAAATATCCCAAGTTCTCAGGGCCGCAAAAACAAGAATAGCTTTAAAACCCGCTCAAAAATGATCCAATATATTTTTCAATGCCCAAGATAAAACTAATAACACAATAAATCAGGAGTTTATAAACTTAATTGTCAAGAATACAACAGCTGTTACGTAGGCCAAACGGGACGATATTTAAAAAAAAGATTCGCAGAACACAATACCTCTTATAGGCTAAAAAATGAAAAATCACAGTTTGCTAAACATTTCTTAGAAACAGGCCATACTTTTCCCAATATCAATTGTTTATAAATACTCCATACGGCACCTAAAGGGTCAAAACCCAATTTCTTAGAATTCATAGAAATTTACAGATATTCAAAAGACCGTAATATAAATTTACTGAATAGTGAATTAGACGTAGCAAATTCCGTTCTGTTCCAACTGTTTTAGTACAGAATAGACCCACATCGGTTCATCATATAAACATAAAATACCAAAAATCTGTTTTAGTCTTAGTTAAGCGTTTGACAATGTGGTTGTACTACGAAATCGCGATAACGCCGTTGTAAAATCTTTACAAATATATTTAGTGGCAGTTAACAAAGTAATTAAGTAATTTTATTGTTAAAATGTACTATCACAAAGGAACGGACCAATCAAATAACTTTCTTCATTATGCCTACCACACGATTGATCAGGTAAAGATTTATTTTCTTGCAGATTAACGCCCGAGAGTTGAGTGACAAAGCAATTGGGATAATGCCTTGACAGTAATACATCTGAAACTGCTTGTCTTCTTAGTTACTCGATTACTGCCAACCCAAAACAAGGTTTCTTCTTTGGTAAGTTATATCATATTGTGCTATAGATTAAAGGTAAAATTCAACGCTGAAATAACTTCTGATGTAGATATTTTATCACCTGTCCATGGTTCAGTGTTGTAATAAACATTTTCTTATTTACGGTTGCAACATGTTGGAAATCATTGTGTTAGAAATTCGTTTGCAAGATAGGTGACAGACGCACGTGCCAGAGATGCTAAGCTACTCAATCCACCTAGCATACATCCAAACACACACGTCTAATAAGACATGACTTTTAAACACAGAGCTCTCATATTGATACATTGTTCTTTGATTTTAACCCTTCAAATTGAAATCCATTAGACCTGTCGCAGGTAATTTTCGTTTTTGTTTTTGAACGTGGATGGACATTCTTTATGGTGGTGCGTGTGTAAAAAATGACCATTGCTGGTAACATGCAACTTAACGATGGGCTACTATTGTCGAGAAATTTGGCCATAGTAAAGCCCTAGAAACCATAACTCCATTGTGGTGCCTTCAGTTTTTATAACACAGAATAGCGTACAAAGTTCCAGTGATTACTATAAAAGGTCAAGTTAAAATACTCGTACTATTTCTAATGTCAATATGCTTTGATGCGTATCGTTTGATGATTCCAAATGTTAATTTTTTTTCCATATTTGTTTTAGATATCTGCATGTACGGATCGAAGATGGTAACATGACTGATACTAAGGAACAAATTTTTAACATATTTGGATCCCACACAATTTCTTTAAAAGCATAAACAGTAAATATATACACTTTGTTCGTGACAAACCGAAATAAAAACGAATTTTCATCCAGTTGTGGAACCTTTAAATAGCAAGATAAATTTATTAAACAAGGAATTTGCACTAAATTACTGTCTTAAAAAATGAAATTTCTGGTACCGATACATTACCATTACTTAGAACTCTTACGGTGGTGAATGTTTACCAAATCCTTAAATCTTCAAGTGGTACAACTTGTTTGAAGAGCTCCTCTCTTTAAGAAAGTAGTGATGCAATTTGAGACGAACTGCATTCTAGAAGACCACCCAAAGCAAACACAGAAGAAAACATCAACAAAATCAAGGATCTTGTACTTCTAGACCCCCAGAGAGCAAGCAGACCTTACCGAGCAATGAATTCAACCGATTTTGGCTTGTCTCGCATGTTATCGTGTTTCAAAACAAGGGTACCGTCAAACGGGGTGAAGTCGATCGGCAGGGGTGAAGTCGATCAAACCAGTATTTTCATTTGTGTTAAAGCATAATGGCAACACTGCATTACAAATCAGCTGATTCTTATTTACATTCGTGTGGCGAACAGATGAACATCTATTATACCGGTGTTGTTGGTTAATCGTGTAAAGTGAGTTTTCCAAAAATAATTAAATAGTAAAAGAGCAAAATTTCTCAATCTCTAAAATATGTGAAATCAAATAGTTGCACAGCCAAATCAGTGAAAACTAAGCCCGTCCGAGCTCCTCTAGGTGATAAGGAATATATTCAAGAAAAGGTATTCCCAATCAGACATGCTAATTTATTTTTTGTGTGGTTTCAATTGCAATTTTTGTGTGTAGAAACAAAACAACGGGATGAAATGGATCACTTGGTTTTCGCTGTATTTTGTTAGGTTTTGAGATTATGTTTAAAGCAATTTGTTTTTGTATGATTTTCTTATATATTAATTTTGTGTGCTAGCATATGAGGGGTGTCGGGCAGGGTGGGGGCGAATCGTATTTTATTATTTTCTTTTTTTATAGATGCCATGAAAATACATAAAGAAGCTGGGTGCTTATGGCAAAAAAAAACTACGATCCCGTGTATTTAGAGAGAGCGCTGGATGCAGTGCGCAAAAAAAGACTGAGCATGCGAAAAGCGTCAGAAAGGTTTGCAGTGCCATATACAACACTTAACAATCACTATCATGCGGCAGATCTCTTGACATATGGTGGTCAACCTGCTCTTGACGAGCATTCTGAAACTTTGTTAGTGAATGCTTTGCAAACCTGTGCTGAGTGGGGTTTCCCATTAAAGCCCATTGATATTAGGCGAATCACGCAGCAATATTTAAATAGTCGCGGCATCACTGAAAAGCGATTTAAAAATAATATGCCAGGAGAAGGGTGGTTTAATGGTCTGATGAAGAGGCATCCTCAGCTTACAGTCAAGCTTGCGGAGAATACAAAGCGAGTGAGAGCCGCTGTAACATACGAGATTGTTGAGGAATATTTCCGGAATGTGGCGGATATAATCAGAGATATCCCACCACAAAACGTTGTAAACTATGACGAAACAAACTTCGTTGACGATTCCGGAGCGGTTAAAGTGGTAATGAAGAAAGGAAGCCAACACGCCTACAGGACACTTGACACCACCAAAAGCAGCACAACAGTTATGTTCGCAATAGCTGCTGATGGAACTTGTCTCCCTACTTATACAGTGTACAAAGCCAAACATATTTATGAAGGTTGGAAGGAGGGCGGATAACCAGGAGCAATTTACAACACGGCTCCAAAGGGATGGTTTGATTCTGAATTGTTTGATGATTGGTTCAGGACCGTAGCACTTCCATTTTTCCGAAAATTAGAAGGAACCAAGTTGCTTATTGGAGATAACTTGCAAAGTCATATTACTGTCAATGTCATTCAAGAGTGCGAAAATAACAACATTAAGTTTGTCTTACTCCCCCCAAATTCGACCCACATGCTCCAGCCACTGGACGTGGCATATTTTCGTCCTCTCAAAGCATCATGGAAAAGAGCACTGGAGGAATGGAAACTAAAGAATAGGGGGGTTTTACCAAAAACTATATTTCCTAGGATGTTGAAAACCACGGTTGAAGGACTTGGGGATCGCGAAATGAACAATATTTTAGCTGGATTTAGAACCTGCGGCCTAGTCCCCTTCAATCCCGATGCTGTTCTTGCAAAAATAAAAAGAAAAGAGCCTACTACACCGGAGGAAAGAAACGTGGCAGAAACTTCAATGACTGCAGTGCTTGTAGATTATCTACACGAGCTCAAGACTGGGCCTAATGATGCTCCAAAGCGAGGAAAAAGACTAAACATAGCCGCTGGCAAAAGCATAGGCACAGAAGATTTAGAAAAAGAGAACCAGAGCAGTTGCAGGCAACCCAAAACACGTAAGAGGCAAATAAGCGACAGTGAAGAGGAAGATGACTTACAGACATTGGAGGCGGAGGAACAGCATATCAACACAAATGATTATGAAATTGGAGAAAGTTCTGCTGAGCCAGCCAACATTATTCTTGATTCATCCAGGAACTGGGATATAGGACAATTTATCATCACAAAATATGAAACAAATAAGAGAGAATAGAGACTGAGATAGTTGTAAGTACACTGCGTAAACATCCATCCATGGATGGATATTTTTCATTTACCCAAATATTCCGGATGAGTCTGTCATAAACAGGTAACAGATTGTCCGACAAGTTAATTTAAAATCACTAAAGCGGGGCAAACATTTCTTCTCGCTTAGGAAAAACGAAATGGAAACACTCCAGTGAGAAGTTTTTGTGTGTTCATTCATTTCGTAATTTTTTGAATTCTGTTTTTTAGTTTTATTTTTGCCTGTATTTTTATTTTTAAGTATAGTTTGTTTATTTAAGGTTTATGTCATTAAGAAATCAATGGCTGTGTAAAGCTTGTCCAAAGAATAAACGTTTATATTTCCTTAATTTGTGTTTTATTGCAAAATTCTGCAAATGTAGGTGGTACCTTGGTACCTACATATAATTTTTTACTGATCGACTTCATCCCGAACAATCCTAAAGTGGGAAATATGCATTTTAAAATGGGTGATCGACTTCACCCCGAACCCTGGGGTGAAGTCGATCAACTTTTAATTCAAAATTAAAAAAAAAAAATTGCATCTATGACCTTACTCCAGTCACCAATCGACAACCTAAGTATCAAGGAAGTTATATTTTTAATTGCATTAAAATATAATTATTTGTTATTCAGTTATCTAAAAAAAAAAACGTATTTTTTTGATCGACTTCACCCCGTTTGACGGTATTTTCTTGAAAAACATCGTCGTGTTGAGGCTGCTAAAGAGATGATTTCTTTGGATGATTGCACTATCAAATGCATAATTACTAGTGATGAAACGTGGATCTATTCATATGACCAGAAAACAGCACAACAATTAAGCGATTACCGTACGATAAGTGAACCAAAAAACACACCACCGTGGATCAAAAATTAAGCTCATGTTAACTATTTTCTTCGATTATCGTAGTGTCGTGCACAGAGTAACGAGAGTTTTAAAGATTAGAAAATAACGTTAACATATAGTGTGTTGCAGTAAAATCAGATTACTTTAAAGGACGTCAAATAGATTTAGACAAATAAATTAATAATATGTTTTATTTAAATCAGTCCCTATAATTTTTGGAAATAGCAGTAAATAAATGTGAATTTTTTGCGAGTGTAAATGGTTAAAATATTGACGAATATATTTGTTAAAATGGTTCTCCTTGAATAAGAGATCACCTCGAAGTATAGTCCTAAATCTGGAAGCAGTTTTTCTTATTCAGTTATAAAACAGGAATCCAGACTATCCAAAAGCTTTCTTCATTATAATAATAAAATTACTTAATTACTTTGTTAAATGTCACTAAATATATTTGTAAACCTCGGCCCGGAAAGCTATCCATTCCTGCAAGATCAGATGGCTGAAGGAAGAAATGGTTTCGCAACAGAGATAACCTCTTACTCCATATCAAGGTATTGCACTCTGAATTAGCTTATAAACTCCACCCAATAGAATTCGATATCTTTGATGATAATACTAGATTAAAAATTAGCCAAATTATTCACAAAATTTATTTAACTCAATCAAAAAAACTTTAAAAAAAAACTAATAGAGAATAAAAAATATACCGAAACTTCAGATAATACTCAACAAAAAACCTTCTATGATAGATTTATCAATATCTCTAATACAAATTTCACAGAAAGTGAGAAAAAATTGCTGGAAAAAGGACCAAAATATAACCCTAACTTTAATATAAAAAATACTACCGAAACACTAATATCCGAAATTTAATCAGCCACAAAAAACATAGGTGACCCAAATATTAAAAAAGAAAAAATAAAACATATAATGATAAACACAAAAAACACTACTTACAGTAACGAAGAACAACTAACGACAGCGTCCATTCAGTCTAAAATAAAAGAGAATAACTTAGTAACAAAAGCAGACAAAGGCAATTCCATCATAGCTCTTCATAAAAACCAGTACATTCAAAGAGTAAATGATTTTTTGGAAAAAGAAAATTCAATAAAACTAAAAAAAGATCCAACTAATAAAATTCAAAAACAACTCAAGATCCTATTAAATGAAACCCTGAGGATTTTGAACGAAAGAGAAAAGTTTAAAATAAACCAAAATCCTACATCACCAAAACTTTACGACCTGATAAAAATACATAACGAAAATTCGCCAATAATACCAGTAGTATCGTACAGCAACACCCCCTTAAAAAATCTAGCGACACATCTCAACACCATCTTTAAAGAAATTACACAATTCAATCCACAATACAACACAAAAAACTTTATTGACCTCACAAATAATCTTAAAAATATCTCCATCCCAAATAACGCCCTTCTAGTTTCATTCAATGTAACAAATATGTTCTCCAATACCCCAAATAAAGATTGTTTTGAAATTATTAAAACTATGCTACAAAAAAAAACATCAATATAACAATACAAGATATATTGAAACTGTTCGAATTTTGTATAACCGGAAATTATTTTCAGTTCAATAATCAATTTTTCAAACAAAGAGATGGTCTTGCCATGGGGTCTCCACTTAGTCCTTTGTTAGCGGAAATTTTTGGTCCAAACTGGAAAATAGTTTTCTAAAAACTCAACACGCACAAAATATTCTCTTTTGGTTTAAATATGTGGACATCTTAGTATGTTTCCATGTAAATCATATTGAAATAAATTCCACTTTAAATTATCTAAATAATATATACCCCAACATAAAATTCACACTGGAAAAGGAATCAGATAATAAAATAAATTTCTTAGATGTTACAATTTCAAAGAAGGGAAATAGACTAGAATTCGATATCTTCCGCAAACCAACCTTTACAAATGTCACCATCCCAGCTGACTCAATACACCCTAACCCCCATAAACTGGCAGCCTATAGATCTATGATCCATAGAGCCTTCAATATCCCTCTTAGTTAAAATAATTTTGAAAAAGAACTGGACACAATCAAAAATATAGCACTCAATAATGGTTTCCAACCTAAAATAATTAATACCATAATAAGCCGTAAACGAAAACAAATCACTTTCGCTTAATCTACCCCCAGAGGAATACCGAGAAAAGAAAACATTCATTCAGGGCCGAAAAAACAAGAATAGCTTTAAAACCTGCTCAAAAATGATCCAATATATTTTTCATGCCAAAGATAAAACTAATAAACACAATAAATCAGGAGTTTATAAACTTAATTGTCAAGAATACAACAACTATTACGTAGGCCAAACGGGACGATATTTCAAAACAAGATTCGCAGAACACAATGCCTCTTATAGGCCAAAAAATGAAAAATCACAGTTTGCTAAACATTTCTTAGAAACAGGCCATACTTTTCCCAATATCAATTGTTTATAAATACTCCATACGGCTCCTAAAGGGTCAAAACCCAATTTCTTAGAATTCATAGAAATTTACAGATATTCAAAAGACCGTAATATAAATTTACTGAATAGTCAATTAGATGTAGCAAATTCCGTTCTGTTCCAACTGTTTTAGTACAGAATAGACCCACATCGGTTCATCATATAAACATAAAATACCAAAAATCTGTTTTAGTCTTAGTTAAGCGTTTGACAATGTGGTTGTACTACGAAATCGCGATAACGCCGTTGTAAAATCTCTACAAATATATTTAGTGGCAGTTAACAAAGTAATTAAGTAATTTTATTGTTAAAATGTACTATCACAAAGGAACGGACCAATCAAACAACTTTCTTCATTATGCCTACCACACGATTGGTCATGCAAAGATTTATTTTCTTGTACGATAAGTGAACCAAAAAAACACCACCGTGGATCAAAAATCAAGCTCGTGTTAACTATTTTCTTCGATTATCGTAGTGTCGTGCACAGAATAATGAGAGTTTTAAAGATTAGAAAATAACGTTGGTATAAGTGTTTTGCAGTAAAATCACAGTGCTTTAAAGGACGCCAAATATATTTGGACAAATAAATTAATAATTTATGTTTTATTTAAATCAGTAGTTATAATTTTTGGAAATAGTAGTAAATAAGTGTGAATTCTTTGCGAGTGTAAAGGTTAAAAAAAATATTGAAGAACATCAACACATTAAAATGGTTCTCCACGAATAAGAGATCACCTCGAAGTATAGTCCTAAATATGGAAGCAGTTTTCTTTATTCAGTTATAAAACAAAACCCAGTATATTCAAAAGCTTTCTTCATTATGCTACACAATTATGGAAGCAGTTTTCCAGTTTTCTTTATTCAGTTATAAAACAAAACTTCAGACTATTCAAAAGCTTTCTTCATTATGCTACACAATCGATCATGCGAATATTTATTTTCTTGTAGATTAACGCCCAAGAGTTGAGTGACAAAGGAATTGGGATAATGCCCCGACAGTAATACATCAGGTACTGCGATATTAAGATTTTAGAAAAGAACTGATACTGCTTGTTTTCTTAGTTACTTGATTATTGCCAACCCAAAACAAGGTTTCTTCTTTGGTAAGTTACATAATATTGTGCTATAGATTAAAGGCAAAATTCAGCGCTGAAATAACTTCTGATGTAAATATTTTATCACCTGTTCATGGTTTAGTGTTGTAATAAACATTTTCTTATTATCGGTCACAACATGTTGGAAATCATTGTATTAGAAATTCGTTTGCAAGATAGGTCACAGATGCACGTGCCAGAGATGCTAAGCTACTCAATCCACCTAGCATACATCCAAACACATACGTCTAAAAAGATATAACTTTTAAACACAGAGCTCTCATATTGATACATTCTTCTGTCGCAGTTCTAGGTAATTTTCGTTTTTGTTTTTGAACGTGGATGGACATTCTTTATGGTGGTGCGTGTGAAAATGACCAAAACAGCGTACAAAGTTCCAGTGATTACTACAAAAAGTCAAGTTAAAATACTCATACCATTTCTAATGTCAATATGCTTTGATGCGTATCGATTGGTCATTCCAACTATTAATTTTCTTCCATATTTGTTCTAGATATCTGCATATACGGATCGAGGATGTGAATATGGTAACATGAGTGATACTAAAGAACAAATTGTTAACATATTTGGATCCCACAAAATATAATTTTGCCCATTTTCTTTAAAAGCGTAAACAGTAAATATATACCCTTTGTTCATGACAAAATTTTCCTGAACATTAAGAGTAGATATATATTTTTTAATGACCATGTCCTTTAATTTGGCACAGCAGAATTTCCTTCTCTTCCTCTACATTTGTTAGGAAATGGTCAGACATCTTCTGACGTCGTCAACAAGCATTATGAGCCGCTGTGGAGACTAACGTAATCAGTTTATTAAGGAAATAAGAACTTACAGTTGGTCTAGCTGCTGATGAAGAAAACTGAAGAAGTGTAAACTTTCTCGTACAGGAACACAATTCCAAAATATAAAAATAAAGATAGTGTTTGATGCAGTAATCGAGTATTAATTCTATTACATATGCGAAAATTAAAATCGAAAACTTGTGTCACTTTTAATCTTAACATGGTAAAATTGATTAATATCTAAAAAAAAAAACCTTACCTTTTCATCAAACCTAGATGAGATCTTCATGGATTTAATATGGAACATCACAAAGTATGTTCAAAAAATATCATTTTGACAGAAAGAATCGGTGGAAAGGAAGGTTTCACGGCTGGGGCGTGTTGATTTGGAGTGTTCTAATTACGAAGAGGAAATAAAAAAAATACCTGAAGACGTTTCATTTAACTGTGGAGGAAACGTTTAGATCTCCAATTTGACATGCTCTAGTCCCACGAAAATTTCTCAGGAAAAATCAGTAATAATTTTAGAAAGTAATGAAAAATCTCAATCCGACTCTTCATTCATGAAGAATTTGTATAAAATAAGCTAACAAAATATAACGAAAATTGAAAAAAATGTAATTTCATATCTGATTTTTCCATTTTTAAAGAAAACACCTGGGGAAAAAATATTTTATTACATTATTTTACATAATTAAAGTAGTTCTTGAAGTACTAGTAATAAACTAAATATCACAAATTGGGAACTATACCGTTAACAAAGACTAATTGGTATTTAAATGGATTATCCTTTTTTAATCTTTATATCTACGGCCTACGTTTTAACACATTTCGTGTCACCATCAGGGACAAAAGAGTTTGTGTCATAACCTAGACCTTAGACTTGAAGAACAATAAATGTCCAAGAAACCGAACAATTTCAGTCTTTTTATCTAAGCAATTGAATGAACGAAATGTGACTAGTATAAAATTAAAAATTTTGATGTAATTATTAAAGAAAATATAATTCCTAATGGTTCTAAAATCGAGAAAGTACCTTAAATAAGAGACAATGATGTAAAAAATATAATTTCTACTTAAGTCCATTATTGAATCTCAGCTTCAAAACACTTGCAAAAAAAAAAACCGGTACCCTTGTACCGCAATGCTAAAAACATATTTTTAGGTAGCGACTAATTTCAGAGTATTGCTCATGAATTTTTGGCGTTTCTAGATTTTACATTTTTGCTGGCTTGTACTGATATTTCAGAAAAAGGATTTCTGTAAGGTAATTTGCGATAACTATAAGTTCAGACTACTATTCTATAAAAAAAATGAGTTCAATACAGGGGAAAATTAAAAAATAAGCTTGTTTCCAAAACTTCATTAAAAAAATGTCGACTTTTTTTTAAAATATTAGAGATACTGTTAAGTTTTGACGTTCTTCAGTACTTATTTTTTATGCAGCACGGTATAAAAAGCATAAAGTAAATATAAGAGAGTCTTTAGAAACTAGAAATTAAAAAATATAACCTATTGAAGCATTAGATAGTAGAGAGCATTGGACTAAATTGCAACCTAAACCGGCGTTCAGCGTCTATGGCAACGCCACAAGAAAGATGAGCGTCGTGTTTCGTAGTACAAATCGCTTTGAATACTGTAGCGATGTTGCCACTTATATTGATTGAATTTTAATAGCTAGTTATATACAACTTATTAAAATACAAATCCGGAATATATTCCCCTGTTCATCACTTAAACAATATTGGTTTAAACTGTTAAAATTTGAAAGTCGGCGAACCAATCCTTTAAATTTTGAAAAGTATGACGACACTATATATTTGACCAATTCGTTAGTAGTAGATGCGGTCAACTAATTTTGAGAGCACGTTACATAAATGATCGTGCGTTAATGTAAAAATGCGAAGTCTTGGATTAATCCCTCCAATGATTTTTATATGCCAAATTTTATTTTCGTTCATTACTCTTAAAATATTAAACTTATAATTCTCATAAATCTCTGCAAAAATCTATTTCAAAAATTTTCATAGAAATGACAAAAATGAATAAAAAAAAAGAGACTAACTGGGTAAAATATCAAGCTTGATTTGGTAACTTTTACCAGAATGACGACTATATGTCTCTTATTTTGGACACTCCTGCGACACTTAAGTTATATGGTTACAAGTAGGGTAATTAGTAGTCTTGGAAAAATGATTTCTACATAATCGAATGAAGTAAACTGAAAGTCTTAAACAATTGTCTAATTAAACAAAAATTAATTGTCTTAATAAAGAATAACAAAGTTAAATACTCAACTCAAAAAAAACTATTTTTTCCAAATGAAAAAAATCCACCACCTCCTCCGAAAGGTGGCATTTCCGGTGCCTTACATTTTTGCTGCTCATCTCCATCCAGATCGTAAGAAAATTCCGGGCTCCTAATTTGTATTGCACGTTCAGCTGAAATTCAGAAAAATGAACAGTGAGTTTTCAATACTTTTTAAAGTTTAAAAACATACAAGAAACATTTTTATTAAAGAAAAAACAACCGTGTTTGGCACGATGGGCTCTTGGCTAAGCTACATTCTTATGGTATGTCTGAAAAGTTCTGTTTGTGACTCTCATGTTTCCTCAAAGAGCGTTCTTTACGAGTGGCAGTCGACGGATTTCTTTCTAACACCTTCACTATCAACGCCGGTGTACTGTCTCCTACTCTCTTTCTCATTTATATTAACGATCTGCTGGAAAAGACCGAAAATTTAATCTACAGCTTTGCAGATGACAGTACACTTGTCTCTTCATTCACTTTGAACGCTCGGACAATAGCTACTCAGACGAATATCCGCAGACAGCAGGAAGTCATTCAACTTGACAAAGACCTGGAAGAAATTCTATCTTGGGGTGACAGTAACCAGGTGAAATTTAACGCTACAAAAACCCAGGCGGCAGTTTTTTTCTAAAAGAGTTAACGTTGCTGAACCCGACATAGTTGTGTCGGGGCACTCCATTCCTCTAACATCGTCACTCAATTTGTTGGGCGTTAATTTGGGAGCAAATATGTCCTGGCATGAACATGTTGCAGGCATAGCAAGGAGAGCTTCCCAAAAGTTGGGAATATTATTTTTAAAACCAGAAAGCTTTACACTCCACAACAACTGTTAATTTTTTACAAAGCTCAAATTCGACCAACTATGGAATACTGCTCCCATGTTTGGGGCTCCGCTCCCAAACGTACACTACATTTGTTGGATTCTATTCAGAGAAGAGCTGTTCGTCTGATTAGAGACCCGAAACTGACCGGTGGCCTTGATTCGCTGGAACATCAAAGAATGGTTGGTGACTTGAGCCTATTCTACAAGTATTTTCATGGAAAGTGTTCGAAGGAGGTGGCTCGCTTAATTCCTTCCAGAGCGGTACACGTCGCGCTAATACTTCACATCCGTATGAGGTTCAGCTCGTTACTCCTGGTACAATGCTTTTCAAGCAGTCTTTTATATGGAGAACATTATCCCTTTGGAAATAATTTGCCCAAGACTGTGTTTCCCACCAAGTACAATTTACAGCGATTCAAAAACAACATGAATCGCTTTCTCCGCACACGTGTCGCTCCTGTAGCGCTTTATGGACTTCCCTGTAGCACGTGTGCCAGACCTATAAAAAAAAAAAACTATTTTTTATTGGTATCAAACTACAGTTCCTTAAAATTATTTTTGAAAAAACGACATCCAACTATGAGCTGTACTATTTCGGCACTCTCACTTACGGATAATTTTCTTTTAACAACTCCATGAAAGAATGAAGTATGTCACTGTAAACTTTAATTTTCAGATATTGTCAAGAAAAAGTCCACCGGCGTAATATCAGACCTACATGGAGGGCAACTTATGTCACCAGGTGCTCTTATGTTATTTTTAGTGTTCCGTACAAAACACTTAAAAGATCACTTCGGTGGCTGTCTGTCTGTCCATCTGTCTGTCACACCCGAGTTTCTCCGAAATCACTTGCCATAGAAAGTCAAAATTTGGCATTAATATAGGAATTGATGACCTCATCAGGGCAGTGTAGTTTTGAAAGTTAAATTTTGACTTAAGGGGTTAGTTTTGGGGGGTGAAATCGGAAGTGAGAAAAAAATTTACTAGGCCATCGAGTGGGGTGTCAATCGAAAACCTGTAAAAACACGAGTTCAAAAACATATATAATGTAACACTTGCGCACACTTTTCTTTAAAAATTGCTAAAAATCGCTATCCCTACTTCCCTCGAAAAGTACTGATCAAAAAATTTTGAAAAAATTCTGGAATATTCTCGACAGGCTGTAGATTGAACGAAAATTATCACGAGTACATTACCTTTAATAATTTATCTGGTATATAAATAACCGGTCAAGTGCAAATTGGACTTGCGCAATTAGTGTTCCGTACGTTGATTGCTTTTAAAATAAAAAAAATTGTTACGGAGGTATAAAATAATCAATAACTTCACAAAACACACCCCAAATGAGTTTTCAACAAAGTTTGTTTCCAATCTTTACTGAAAATTGATGACCTTGAAATTTTTGTTTTTTTTTATATACCAGATAAATTATTAAAGGTAATGCATAATTTTCGTTTAATCTACACCCCCTGGAGAATATTCCAGAGTTTTTTCAAAATTTTGTGATAAGTACTTTTCGAGATAAGGCGGGGGGGGACAGCGATTTTTCGCGATTTTTTAAGAATAATACAGAAGTGCGCTCAAGTATTACATTATATATATATATATATATATATATATATATATATATATATATATATATATATATATATATATATATATTACTCCTGTTTTCACAAGCTTTCATTTGACACCACACTCGATGATCTAGTAAAAAAAATTTTTTCACTTCCGATTTCACCCCCCAAAACTAACCCCTTAAGTCAAAATTTAACTTTCAAAATTACATGGCTCTGATGAGGCCATCAATTCCTATATTATTACCAAATTTCAACTTTCTATGACAAATAGTTTCGGAGAAAATCGGATGTGACAGACAGACGGACAGACAGACAGACGGGCAGACACCGAAGTCATCTTATAAGTGTTCCGTACGGAACACTAAAAATAAATAAATAAGCATAACTAAAAGGAAAAGTGTAAGCAGACTCAAGAATGTTAGAATTCAATGACCTATTAGAGTAAGTAGCTAATTTAGTAGTCTAGTATTTCTTTTTGGGACCGCTTTTAGAATTTTAAATAGAAACAAAAGGCCATATCTCCCTTTATTATTCAACTTGAAAACAATATGTGGCATGGATTCTAAATTTCAAAACTATGTATACACAGTGCGATAATTAATTGTCCAGACTGGCTGTTTAGCATAAACCGGTGGCGTCATCTACTTCTCACATTTTAGCGCAAAATATTAACAGACGACTGAGATAGGATATTTTATTTAACAAAAAAGCAAGTTGAACTTGCACAATTAGTGTTCCGTACGTTGATTGTTTTTGAAATAAAAATTTTTGTTACGGTGGTATAAAATGATCAGTGACTTCACAAAACACACCCCTAAATGAGTTTTCAACAAAGTTTGTTTCCAATCTTTACTGAAAACTGGTGACCTTGAAATTTTGTTTTTTTTTAAACATTTTTTAAAAGTAATACGAAGAAAAGTGTGCGCAAGTATTACATTATATATATATTTTTTACTCGTGTTTTCACAAGCTTTCATTTGACACCACACTCGACGAACCCCTTAAGTCAAAATTTATGTTACGGTGGTATAAAAATGATCAGTGACTTCACAAAACACACCCCAAATGAGTTTTCAACAAAGTTTGTTTCCAATCTTTACTGAAATCTGATGACCTTGAAATTTTCGTTTTTAAATACCAGATAAATTATTAAAGGTAATGCACTCGTGATAATTTTCGTTCAATCTACCCCCCGTGGAGAATATTCCAGGATTTTTTCAAAATTTTTTGATAAAAACTTTTCGAGATAAGGCGCGGGACAGCGATTTTTTGAAAATAATACAAAGAAAAGTGCGCTCAAGTATTACATTATATATATATTTTTTACTCGTGTTCTCACAACCTCTCATTTGACACCACACTCGATGACCTAGTAAAAAAATTTTTTTTTCACTTCCGATTTCATCCTCCAAAATTAACCCCTTAAGTCAAAATTTAACTTTCAAAACTACATGGCCCAGGTGACGCCATCAATTCTTATATTATTACCAAATTTCAAGTTTCTATGACAAATAATTTCGGAGAAAATCGGGTGTGACAGATAGACAGACAGACAGACACCGAAGTTCCGTACGGAACACTAAAAACTACAATGTAGAAATTCTAAAACAAAGAACACTAATAATTTTACACCAAACTTGGCACATATATAACAGAAGTATTCAAAATGATGAAATAAGTATATAGAAATGATTGCTATCAAGAACACATGTTTTTGGATGGAAGGGAGCTTGAAGAAGGCAAAAACAAATGAAGACCAATATCAATTCAAACACTAGAGATGATTGAAAGAAATCGTGAATTTGTAGCAGGTAATAGGGATTTTTCATTAAAAACGGTGGAGGAGGCGTTAAACATCAATCGGTTCAAACGATTTTGAAGTACAATCCACACAGAACAAAGATTCGTGCAAAATTTGTTTCACACACTTTCAATGCAGTTCAAAAATTATCCAGAGTACGATTCAGAGAAATTGTACGCGCCTCCGGATACAATCTAAACTTGCTAAAATCAATTATTACTTGATACGTTTCATTAAAAATCAAAACGTCGTTGATTGTTTCCATACGATAGAAAAAAGTTATTCATTGTGATTTTGTTTCAACTGGTAAAACTATTATCAATGGTGAGTACTATTTGTTCTTATTCTTGATGTACCATATCCGATTCAGACGTAGGCGACTCTCTCGCCTTTGTCTATGGTTGATACCTTTTCAAGTGTTCCACAGACAAAGAGGACATATAGTCTAATGCCGGTTCCGAACGGTCAAAGTGAGAGAACTCTACCAGGCATGATACTACGGGTGGTTTGCCATTGCTTTCCCGAGATAAGCAACCGTCACGTTGTAAAGGCTTTTTTATTATTTTTTCCCGGGCCGAGATATAAACCTGAGTCGCCGGCGTATTAAGCAGACACCTTACTCACTACGCTATGGCCGCCTCTGAATATTATTTGGAAGCTGGAAACGTTGAGCAGTAAAAATTTCTCGTCTTCGAACGGAATATCGTGAATTAAGGGAACATTACTTTCTCGGGTCGGAAAAATTGACTTTTTAGAAAATACCCTATCGGAAAGTATTATATATAAATATTTCCTGAAAATTTCAGAGAAAAATTTCAAATACTTTCGAAGTTATAGACGATTATAGCGCTAAATCGACCGCGCGGCATGCCAACTTACCTTGCCGGCATTTACAAAGGTTTTGCTCTACCTGCATCGAACATCTGCTGTTACTTTTATGATTCTAAGAAAGACAGAAGCAGGTAAAAGAAGGGCTTACTCGGATGGAATTTTGTATGCAGCAGGCATAGCTGATTGAATGTAAGTAGATTTTATATGTGAAAATTCGTTTGTCAAAACTTTAAACGCGTTTTTCTCAAAACAACTTTTTGTAAACTGCGTGCATGATAACTTAAAAACCATTTAACCGATCGGTCTTAAATTTTAATATGTTCTTCTACACAACAATCGCCCCAGTATAAACTAGAATAAATAAAAATAACCGATCAAGTGCAAGTTGAACTTGCACTTGATCGGTAGTGTTATTCGTTTTGTTCCGGAGGTATAAAATGATCAATGACTTCACAAAATACACCCCAAATGAGTTTTCAACAAAGTTTGTTTGCGATCTTTACTGAAAAACTGATGACCTTAAAATTTTAGTTTTTTTTATACCAGCTAAATTATTAAAGGTAATGCACTCCTGATACTTTTCGTTCAATCTACACCCCGTAAGAATATTCCAGAATTTCTTCAATATTTTACGATCAGTACTTTTCGAAATAAGATAGCGAATTTTCGCGATTTTTTAAAAATAATACAAAGAAAAGTGTGCGCAAGTATTACACTATATATATTTTTGAACTCGTGTTTTTACAAGCTTCCATTTGACACCCTACTCGATGACGTAGTAAAAAAATTTTTTTTTCACTTCCGATTTCATCTCCCAAAACTAACCTCTTAAGTCAAAATTTAAACTTTCAAAACTACACGGCTCTGATGAGGCCATCAATTTCTCTATTAGTACCAAATTTCAACTTTCTATGTCAAAGAGTTTCGGAGAAAATCGGGTGTCTCAGACGAACGGATGGTCACCCAAGTGTTCCGTACGGAACACTAAAAAGATTGGTTAATTTTTTCCGCAATTTTTAATGTGTTCTTTACGAAAAAAAATGCTATTTTTGAGGTCCACCATTTTGTGAATTTTTGCTCAAACAAAATAATGGGGCCATGGTCATATTTTTTCTAAGGATATATATATTTTTTTTCAGATGTTCCGCACACCAGCAAATCAAAATTTTCAAAATGGCTTCCATGAAGCTGCAAGAAACCCGTATAAAAAATCATATTAAAAATTAGGAAACAATTTTTTTCTTGTATTTGAAGACTTAAAATATGTCAGAAAAATTACGGATTCAAAAAATGTCTTTTCAATTAATTTATCAGTCCCATAAAAATTATTAAAATTTTGGACCGAAAAAGTGTAATGTTCCCTTAAACAGTTGACGCTTACTATACGATATTACGTCAAATTCTGAATTAAAAACCATTTACCATATTCACTTCTGAGTTTTTATTATTCCTGAAGATTAAAAATGAAATTAAATGGGTGTTTCTTCCAGAATATAGAGACCAATCAAAAAGTTTCTACACGTGATTTGTAGCCAATCCCACAAAATGAATTAGAAAATTAATTTAAATTACTAATATATCGTTGTAAAAAATGAATTAGATTAAGAGGAGAATGTACGGAATAAAAGAAAATTATTTGTCGCACTGGGTATATCTTACTACTCTAGAAAAAAGTATAGAGCAAAACCATACCAGAATCAAATTCCACACCAATACGAGAACTTTCCCCTGCTCGATCCATTAAAGTCATATTAAACATACTGTTGTCAGCAACTGCTGGCTGTTCTTGCAACTGGAATAAATATATCAAGCAATAACTAAAAAACTAATTAAAGGATTTGGTTTCAACAAAATTGTACGTGTTGTACCCAAAAGTACTTGAATTAACGCTACGAGGTGCTATCCAAACGTTCCAAGAATAGTAAGAAACAATAAAAGTACTTTCTTTTAATTAAACATAAATTGTCGCCTTTAAAGTAGTCACTTCTTCGTCAATTTCGCTTGACCTTCCTCTATTTTTCTAACTTTCCGGATTGTAACCGTATACTCACATTCCGTCACCTTAAACAAGAAGTCTGGGTCCTCTGCAACCATTCGTTGAAGCTCAGTGTAGATGTTCACCCGTTGCTCACGCTAGTCCTGCGTCAGGAGCCGGGGGACAAACTTCGCTACAATTATTCTCATGTTGATTTCAACGAACAAAGTTCATGTAAGTCCCATACGATATTCCTGTAGCTTCGGCCACATATATGGTTTGCCTTTTGTCCCAAAGGATGATTTCACGAATCCTGGCGAGGTTGACTGAAGAAAGTGGTACAAGACTAACCTGAACGCTCATCGTCTTTAACAGGTTCACGGCCCTCCTGAAAACGTTTTAAACCATTCAGAAGATTTTGATTTGCTTAAAGCTGCATTACCAAAAGATTGAACCAACATCTGATGAGTTTTAGTCGCTGTTTTGTCTAGTTTAAAACAAAACTTAATGTAAACTCTCTGCTGTTGGGCCGAAGCCATCATGAAAATCGCAAAACGTTCCAAACATTTCTGTAAACAAACGGTCCGTACTTGCCTCTATGTAATTCCACAAACGCGTCTATCGGCATACCGGCTCTCAAAGGACGGCATATGATCTACCTAGCGGCGAAACTTCGTATTATGGTAAATTCGCGCGTACCATTCAAATTCCCGAAACTTTTGGGTAGTACCTCGTATATAGCCAGAACGCGAAATAGTATCGATAAGTGGCGGTACGTATATCCCTAAACTAGCTGCATAACAAGATTCAACGTACCAGTTCGTTCAGTATGTTCTGTATGTACGTTTGCGTAGAGGTCGAATGGTGACTCTATGATTTTTACAATGGACGCGAGAAAATAGTAGCTCGCGTATAATGTTCTAAACTAGGAAAAAGTGCTGCTGGAACATATAAAATGATTCGGAAGTATCTGCGACAATTCCCTGAAGCGTTCGCAAATTGTGAAGTGGTTCTTGCGATTCGGAAGAAGACGACCATTCCAGAAGACCCTCGATTGCAACCGCGCCTAAAATCATCGTCAAAGTTCAAACAGATAATTCGTGAAGACCAGCGTCGGGCAATTCTGAGCGTCTCTAACGAGCTTGTTATTGGCTACAAAATGGGTTTTAAAGCTTTGGAGAAGATCACGATGCATCACGATAATGCAGAGTTCGTTCGGTATACAACAGTGTTTGGGGAAAGGATTCCATGACCTGCAATTCCCACCCGCCTCACTCCGTGACTTCGGGCTGTTCCTTTGAGTGAAGATGACGTTAAAGGGTCGCCGTTTCGAGACGGTAGAGTAGGAGTGAAAGCAGTGACAACATCTGGCCCTTTCAAAAAATACTCGACCTCGGCAGAAAACGGTGGGATC
The DNA here is from genome assembly GCA_019049505.1 of Pachyrhynchus sulphureomaculatus. NCBI lineage: Eukaryota > Metazoa > Arthropoda > Insecta > Coleoptera > Curculionidae > Pachyrhynchus > Pachyrhynchus sulphureomaculatus. The sequence continues at coordinate 13,717,693 of CM032455.1, read as the reverse complement.
GGGTGCAGAGGAAATACTTTGAAAGTGGCGGAAGTTACGAAGCCTAAAAGTAATTACTTCAGATGGTATAGCGTTAATCTGGGAATTTTTGGGTAGCACCAAATATTTTTCGAATCAACACGTAAATTTTCTGTAATGTAAACAAAAAAAATAAGGGTTGAGTACCGCCAGCGGTGTTTTAATCTAATTATAAAAAAATTGACTTCAGAAAGAGGGATTTTAAATTTGGTCATGCGAAAATACAGCACTTGGGAAACGGACAAATTCTCTCTATTTTTAATGTAATAATCAGCTTAATATTGATATCTTTGTACGTGTCTACTTACCAAACTTTGATTCTGCGCCGGAGCGCGACTTGAGAAACAGATTAAAATTATCGCCAAACATCGATCGTCCGCCAAATATAGGCTTGTTTTCAGTTTGTTGATCGGTATGTTCCAATTGAATCTTACAGACTTGCTTGGTTCGCAAACAGGAATTTTCGTAATCTCTTCTCTTTTAGGATCTGTTACGTCGCGATGACCATATGATGTCAATGGTGTAGTTGTGACTATAGTTTGTGTCAACATATCAATGGTGTTGGACTTTTCTTGGAGAGCAGGCGCGGGGAGCTGAATGTAAAATAAAAATCATTGGTTGTAAACAGTTTTAAAAGGCAAAACACAGCTATAATACAGCGTTCCCATAAGTACCGCACTGATTTAGCTGTTACTTGATGGAGATGCATAATAACTAGGAATAAAAATTTAAACAAATGTTTAAGATCACCACTTATGTTTATTACTGCTGACAATTGTTTCGACACACTGTGTCTTCTTCTGGAGCACGATGTAAATTAACTAACAA
>CM032455.1:13595751-13716747 GCA_019049505.1 Pachyrhynchus sulphureomaculatus | reverse complement strand
GAAATTGATGAAAGAATCGAAAAAAAAAAACGAACAAACTTTACTATGTAATAAATAATAAATTCATTAGGAAGAAAGAGGTGACGAAACAAACAAAAATAAAAGTGTTCAAGACAATTTTTAGGACAATCCTGACATATGGATGTGAATCATGGACCCTAACAGACAGGCAGAAAAACAAGATACAAGCCGTCGAAATGAAATACCTGAGAGCAGTACAAGCAGTTACACGGAAGGACAGAATAAGGAATACAGAAATAAGAAGAAGGCTGAGAGTACAAGCAATTATAGAATATATACAACAAAGACAACTGTGATGGTGGGGACACCTACAGAGAATGAAGGATGATAGACAGGTGAAACAAATGTATGAAGCCCGAATACAGGAAAAACAGAAGCGAGGAAGACCTAGACAAACCTGGAATGGGAGTATTGGAAGTATACTTAGGGAGAAGAGAAAATCCTGGAAAGAAGCAGTGAAAATGGCAAAGAACAGAGATAGATGGAAGAAGTTTATATGTGGAGATTGAGAGGGAAAAAAAGGAGAATGTATAACTACCCTACACCATATGGTAGAAGGGATATACGATTATATATATATATATATATATATATATATATATATATATATATATATATATATATATATATATATATATATACGAGGCATGTTTTTTTAAGTAAGTACCGTTTTGGAATTAAAAAAAGACGTGCAAAGATATCGCTATAATTTTATTTTTACATGAAAGCCTGTACCTTAATCTACTTTTCTACATAATTTCCGTGAATATTGAGGCACTTGTCATAACGTGGCACCAGTTTTTTGAATACCCTCCTCATAAAATTCTGCCGCCTGACTTGTTAACCACTGTATCACAAATGTTTTGACTTCGTTATCGTCTTGAAGACGCTGACCACCCAGGTGCTTCTTCAAGTGCAGGAACAAATGGTAGTCCACTTTCTGCACCAAATCTTCATTAACGACCGAAGGACGCCCACTCCGTTCTTCATCATGCACATTTGTGCGGTCATCTTTAAATGCTCTCACCCATTTCCTTACCATTCCATCACTCATAATGTTTTGTCCGTAAACTTCACAGATCTCACGATGAATATCGATCGGTTTTACGCCTTTAGCACTAAGAAATCGTATAACAGCCCGTACTTCACAATCGGCGGGACTCACGATTGTCGGAGGCATCTTAAACACTCAGTAAACAACGTATACAATGAAGAATCAGACTGTAATGGCGTCAGTGCGTAGACATGAGATGTAGGTTACCAGCGCGCATGCGCGGAACGCCGACCGTATCGCTGCGGCGGCGGAATCGCAAAACGGTACTTACTTAAAAAACATGCCTCGTATATATATATATATATATATATATATATATATATATATATATATATATAAAGCTCTGTTTTCCCTTAAGGGAACATTACACTTTCTCGGGTCAGAAAATCGACTTTTTAGAAAAATATTCTGTTGGAAAGTATTATAATTCAATAATATCCTCCGAAAATATCAGAGAAAAATTTCAACTACTTTCGAAGTTATAGACGATTATAGCGGCAAGTATAATGAAGGTCAAATCGACCACGCGGCATGCCTTCTTACCTTTTGGCAGTCTACAAAGGTTTTGCTCTAACTGCGTCGAACATCTGCTGCTACTTTTATGATTCTAAGAAAGATAGAAGCAGGGTAAAAGGAGAACTTACTGTGATGGGTATAATATCTTTTCAGTTAGAGGCAAAATTGTAGCTCTAAAGCAAATATTACGCTAGCCTGCTTAGTTCGAAAATATCGCTCGCAGGGCTAACATAACTCAGTAAACGTTTCGGCTAATATTGTGCAAAATGTATAAAAAACACGGGAAATTGAGTTCGAAACGAGTGTGCAGACCACGTTTACAGTTTTATGGTAACCGATTTTCAGACGAAAGTAATTCTAATTTTGCCAGTACATCTGCAGAAAAAATTGGAAAAACTTCTGATTTGAGTCCAAGCGGTGCTGTCGCCAGAGAAGCCAGAATCACACGGAGAGATGAAAAACACTTAAGAACGAGGCGTTTGAGGAGTCGGAAGGAATTTTGTATGCAGCAGGCATAGCTGATTGAACGTAAGAAGATTTTATATGTGAAAATTCGTTTGTCAAAACTGTAAACGCGTTTTTCTCAAGACAACGTTTTTGTAATTGGCGTGCACGATAACTTAAAAACCATTTAACCGATCGGTCCGAAATTTTAATATGTTCTTCTACACAACAATAGCCCCAGTATACACTACAATAAAAAAGATTGGCTCATTTTTTCCTCAATTGTGAATATTGCTTTTTTTCCCCAAATTTTGGAGGTCCACAATTTTGTGAATTTTTGCTCAAACAAAATAATCGTAGTCTATACTATCTATTTTAGACGTTCCAGTGGGCCGCAATCGTGCACGCCAGCAGATCGAAATTTTCAAAATTGCTTCTATGAGGCTGCAAAAAAAACCCTACAAAAATAATTTAAAAAAATATATAAAAAATTTTTTCTTGTATTTGAAAGCTAAAAATTATGGGCTCAAAAATTATTTTTTTTATTAATTTATCAGTTCCATAAAAATTATTAAAATCTTCGACCGAGAAAGTGTAATGTTCCCTTAATCGACATCCAGTCACGTAAGGTGTTTTTAATCTAATTCATATATAGGGTGGCACCATATTTGTAATTTCTAATGGTTAGTTGTGTTCTTTTTTGGAAGCATACCTTTATTCCATATTCACCATTCATATTATGAACTTCAAACAGCACATAAGAACCATAAGGAGGAGGATCGACCAAATTAAAAATGTTTAAAGACGTAAGTACCGTAGCAATATTTACATCATGTCCCATATACAGAAATATTTTCCTTCCTTGAGGATCTAATATCTCATTTATCTTATTTTGAGTATCTCGTAAGATTTTCTTTAAAAAATAACCTAAAAAAATTCGAATAATACTTTCCAAAACTCTGAATTTTATTATTATTTAACAATAACCGAGAATTATGTCCTAAAAATTTAGATTATTCCAATTTGTCAAAGGGAAATAGATTATGTATTTTTGGAACCGGACTAAAAACTGCTATTTAATGACGTGCTTATACAGTGTGTCCCAAAAAGATTTATACAAATAGAGAAAAAGTTTATCTCAAATATTACAAAAAAAATTATTGTTGATTAAAAGTTTTGCATCACATGAAAATCCATAATCAAGCTTCACAACTAAGTTGGGAATGTGGAATCTTGGCACAATGATACTACTCAATATATATCACCACTACACCAAACACTTTATTTTTGCACTCGACGCGCGTTTCGCTAACCATGTTAGCTTCATCAGGAGCGATGATCATTGCAAAAATATGTTCATTTAATTTCAGCCTAAAATTTGTAGTGATTTCGTTTTCTTTTATTCAATAAATAATCCAACAGTTACCGAGTTTTATTGCATTTTTAACTAAGAAGGCCACAAATCTAAACGTGAGCATAATTTTTTAGTTCCTATTAATACTTCCAATTAACATTTTGCTCTGTATTTAAATTTAAACACACTTACTCTTCATTATTTTTTATTTTCCCTGTATACCATCAAATAATTTAAACTTTTAAAGCTTTTTATCAAAAATAAATTTTTTTGTATAAAATTTTTTGGTACACACTGAATATAAAGGGAGCTATTTAAAAAATCCTAGTTGGCTTTGTAATCTGTCAAATTTGACAAGTGACAAACTTTTTGTTATATTTGGCGTCCTCATAAAAAATTGAGTTTGGTGTTGGAAGAATTTCCTTGCTATCTAAAGCATTTCTCAACCTGTGGGGCGCGCTCCACTAGGGGGGCGTGATTACACTATTGGGGGTACGAGCGTATCGAAAAGAAATTATTATTAAAAACATTCATTAAAAACATTTAATATAATTTATTGAAAGGAAAGCAAAACAAAATACATTCTGACATAATAAAAAATAAAATACACATTTACACTGATATAATACACCTATAAATAGTTTAATAATTATTAGTGACTCCTTTGGGCCTGTTTTGCAAAGCAAAGATTTTTGAAGGATGGTTTAATATTAGAAATAGACACTCTGAGTTCTGTTTCTATATTTAGTTGAGATCTATATTTTGTTTTCAAAGCTGCCACCGCAAGGTAGGATGTTGAAAATGGTAATAGTATACGAAATGCTCTTGCTTTAAGTGCAGAAAACTCATCATTCACCTCTGCCCAAAATTCAAAGAATGATGTGTCATTTGATATAGGTATGGATAGCAATTGTTTGGCAAAATTATCTCCAAACATAATTTCTACAAATTCAATTGCTGCTGGCAAAACAAGCTCTTCACCATTGGTGTGAGGCTTTTCACATCTGGCTATTTTATATGAAACTTTGTAAGAGGCAAGTAAAGCTTTTTCATTCACAAATAAAGTTTTTTAAAAAATGATTTCTGCTTTACATATGATTTTAATTTTAATTCAAAGAAATCTCGGGGTTTGTTAAGGTACTCACTATGAAGTGTTTCCAAATGTCGTTTAAGTTTGCTTGGTTTCATGCTGTCTGAAGCCAAAATTTTTGAGCAAATAACACACAGGGGTCTTTCTTCTTTATTTACTTCAATACTGGTAAACCCTAAATTTAAGTATTCTTGAGAATATTTTCTTGATTTTATTTTCGGAACCACGCTCGTCTGTGCATTTGTTGATGCTTCACTATCGTCTAATGCTTGCTTACGCCCACTTAAAAATTTATCCATGATTCTGTATAAATTTACTGCCGTAAATACTTAATAGCTTGAATTTAAATTATCACGTAAATTACAACATACACATTCACAACAAATCCGATAGCAGTAGAAGGATCAACTCTACTGACACGGGCTGTAATTGAACGAGGTGCAGCATTTATACACTTTTGGGCGGACTTCCAAATATTCGAGACAACTCGGAAGCCGCTACCGATATGGTGGACGTGACAGAGAGCAATAGAGAGGCATCGATTCTAGTTTTGTCAACGCAGCAGTTATGTCTTGCCAAATATGAATATATTTACTTATTCTTGTAAGATTTGTAATTAAGGTTATAGTGTAGCTTTAACATCAAAATACTGAAAATACATTATTATTGCATGCATTGTTATTGTATGAGGGGGGGAGGTGCGACGAAAATTATGTTTGAAAATTGGGTCGCAAATATTGAAAGGTTGAGAAACGCTGATCTAAAGACACTTAAAAAATGTCCCTGTAATGTAGAATTTATATTTACCTGCTATGATAGTCTTTAGGTCGTTATTACTTGTTTCAATGTAATAAAAATCGACGATATAATTTTTAAAAGGTTCAGGATAAATAGCCTTTGTCCAATTTGGTAACGGGTACCCCAAACTTTCCTACAATTAAATTTTACATACGAGATGATAAAGAATGGTACATCAATTTGCAAAATATTAATAAAGGAGTTATTGGTGGATGCAGCGGCCATAATCAGAAGTGTGTCTCAAATTATGGGTACCTACCAGGTGTACAAGTATGAAATGCAGATTTTTTTTCTAGAAAAACATGTTAAATGCGGAAGAATGATAAAAAGTGCTTTATTCAAAGTATGCTCCATCGCTTGTTATAAATTTTTCCCATCTTGTGAATACCACGCCAGTAAAAATCTTCCCTTTTTGCTGCGAACCAATTATCGAGCCATTTTTTCACATCTTCGTACGAACCAAAGCGCAGCTCAGCAAGTGCGTGACCCATCGATGCAAACAAGTGGTAATCGGAAGGAGCCAAGTCTAGTAAGTAAGCCGCATGGAGTAGAACTTCCCAGCTGAGTGCTTCCAACGTGTCGCGAACTGGTTTTGCCATATGTGATGGAGCATTGTCATGAAGAAAAAATGACTTTGTGCTGCCTTTTTCGGTATTCTGGCCTTTTTTCAAGCAGCAAACAGTTAAAATCGGTCAATTGTGGGTAACGTTTAGTATTAACCGTTTTCCCAGGTTTTAACAGCTCATAATAGACCACGCCCCTCTGGTCCCACCAAATACAGAGCATCGTCTTTCTGCCAAAGCGATTGGGTCTTACGGTCGATGTGGATGGTACGCCTGGGTCTACCCATGATTTTTTGCGCTTGGGATTCTCTTTTAATAAATCCACTTTTCATCCCCTGTAACTATACAATGCAAAAAAACGACTTCCTTTTGTACCGAGCGAGCAAATTGTCACACGTGTTTTTGTGCTTTTCCATTTGCCTGTCGTTCAACTCATGTGGTACCCATCTACCGGTCTTCTGAATCTTCCCCATCTCTCGTAGCCGATTGAAAATAGCTTGTTGAAAACAAAAAATGAATGCTGTCCACGAATGCTCTTTGTTCGTATTAATTTCGACATATTAAACACAACAACACAACACTATGCACACACTTTTCCAATTTATCACTCGTGCGCGTCTGACACTTGTTGATGACACAACAAAATGGCGCAGTGTCAAATCTTTATAACACAAGCTGCATTGGTGCACCATCTGTTGTTTGAAATCCGCATTTCTTACTTGTACACCTAGTATATACCTAATTTTATTAATTTCAATAAATATAATAATTATAATAATTAACTGACTCGCCCGTTACTTGATGGAAATTTGTATTCAATGAGAATTAAATACTAAATTTTTAGTAAAATTTCCACTTTTATTGATTTTTATACTTGACACGTGTTTCGCTAAAACATTAGCTTTATCAAGAGTATAGGTATAGATTGAAATAAATATTTTTCGATGGTTTTATAAGTAAATATTTACAGGTAGGTTGTAACTAAAGGATAACAACAAAACTTAATAATTATAAAAATTATCTATTCATTAAATAAATTCAACAATGGGGAATGTCCGAGGTCCAGTTGGTTATTTAACAGTATGTTTGTATTCTTTCTTTCATTAATCTCGAGGGTCTCAAATAAATCTAATTTAAATATGCACAGATAATGTCATTCTTACTAATGCAGAAGACATAGCAAGTAGCTTTAGTAATTATTTATCTACTGTTGTAAAAAATAAATTAAATTCTCACTTCAGTAACGGTTTTTCACAGGAATGCACTGTATCAAAAAAATGTTTTGATGCCTTTCAATATACTAACGTAACTTCACAGGATGTTAGGTCTGCCATAAAAAAGTTACCCAATAAAAAATCAACGGGACCAGATGAGATACCTATTGCTTTGTTAAAGAGATGTTCGCCTAAAGTAATTGCTTGCCTGGTTTATTTAATAAATATGTCTGTTTATGAAGGTATTTTCCCTTCACGACTGAAAGAGGCTAATATTTTACCTGTATTTAAAAAGGGCGATCCTCTTTTAATTGAAAATTATAGGCCTATATCTTTACTTAACAACAAAGGTTTTCGAAAAAGTTATTTACAATAAGATAACTCCATTTCTTGATAATAACAAAGTTCTAACCTCACACCAGCACGGGTTTAGAGAAAAGCACTCTACAGAGACCGCAGCGATCGACTTTATAAGGAATATGTTATATATAAAAAACTTGATATAAATGAGAAAGTAACAACGGCATTTGACACAAGAGACCCAGGCTTTGTTGTTAGAAAATTTGAAAGCCTAGGTATTGGAGGACCACTAAATAAATGGTTTAATTCATTTTTGAAGGGTAGAAACTTTAAAATAAAAATTGGTAATATTGTTTCGCAAATGACGAACTGTGACTTAGGGACCCCTCAAGGCAGTGTCCTGGGTCCTCTGATTTTCTTGTTGTTCATAAACGACTTACCTGAATACATTTCATGTGGAATCGTTTTTATGTTCGCTGACGATACGACCATAGTCATCTCAGCCAAAGATGAGAAACTTTTGGAGAAAAAAATTAAAATAATATTGACTGAGTTCTCAAACTGGTGTAAAAAGAATAACCTTATAATAAATCTATCAAAGACCGTGTCTATGGAATTTAAGACAAAAATGCGCAAACCAATAAACCTAAATATTGTTTTAATAATATGAATTTGCCTGTTAGCCATAGTTCAAAGTTTTTAGGAATCATAATAGATTCTAACCTCGAATGGAGTTTGCACATAGATGACGTTTGCTCAAGACTAAATAAATGTTTCTTTATGATAAAATCTTTAAAAAACTCATTATGTGTTCCCAATCTAATAACTGTCTATTACGCTAATGCGTACCCAGCCATGTCCTATGGTCTCGCGGTTTGGGAAAGTGCGCAGGAATTGGAGAGAGTACTGGTAATGCAAAAACGAATCATGAGACTAATTTTTAGTATGCCATATAACGCATCCTGTAGGGAAGTCTTTAAGAATAGACAAATATTAACAGTTGCAAGTATTTATATATGTAAACTCTTAATGTATATCTATCAAAATCAAGATAGCTTCATGTCGTATAGATCTTTTCATAGTTATCCGACTCGAAACAGAGACAATTTTTGTATTGAAAAATACAATCATGAATATGTTAAAAAAACTAGTCATTACTTAGATTGCAGACTGTTTAACTTACTGCCGGAAAATGTAAAAAGGATTGAATCTATGGCACGTTTTAAAAAACAAATAAAAACTATACTATTAAGTATAACTTTTTATTCTGTAACTGAATTTGAAAGTTATCTGCTGGATAGAGTGGGAATGTTATTCTTTATAACATCCTTACTTAATTAGAGCATCTTCAGTATGTATTTTGTTTGTTATAAATATGTATGTTATATTTTTTGTTATATCTTGTATTTACTGTGTATTAACGTGTTTAATAGTAAGATTTCTTTTTTTTTTCAATATATTATTTTTGATATTACCTAAGATGGGATCTTACATCCCTATGATGACATATCTTATCTACAACTTTTGTAGCTGAAAAGGTGAATAAATTGTCTATTGTCTATTGTCTATGCGATTTGTTCTGAACAAGTAAAATATCATTCCTTTATCGGAACTTCAGCCGTCAACCTCTCTGCTATACCTTCTCACTAATTACGTTATCGGAAAATGAATACCACTCCGGATGAAACGCATATATCATTGCCCTATTGCAAGAAGGACATAACCAACCTGTAGTCACTACGCAACTGCACCTGAGCTAGTCAGCTGTCTCTAGAGTCGACAAACGTTACCAAGATATTGGCACTTTTACACGGAGACCAGGATTAGGAAGAAAAAGGCGTACATCGGAGGGAGACGACCGTTTCATTGTCAACACAACTCTAAGAAATCGTCACTTGACTGGCGTTGAGGTCTAGCCGGAGCTCCGACAAGTTCGTGGTCAGGTTGTCAGTCATTGGATAGTTACAAGAAGCTAACCAAACACCGAAAAGTCCGGCTAACGGACCTAAATTGAGGGCTGCCCATCGACAAGCGCGACTCAGATTTGCCGAGAATATGTCTACTGGACCTTAGGGGAATGCCGCACCATTTTATTCTCCGACGAGTCCCGAATGTGCTTACATGGCAATGATGAAAGAAGACGAGTCTATAGGGGGCCTGGGGAGCGCTATGCGCAGTGCTGCATTACTGAAACGGTCGCCTACGGAGGAGGTTCTGTCATGGTGTGAGGAGGCATCTCACTGGATGCGAAAACCGATTTGGTTTTCGTGACTGATAAGACTCGTAGCGGTGGATTAATTGTTCACTGTACATCGAGAATATCCTGCAGGAACACTTCGTTCTTTGCGCTGATTTAGTTGACGATAGCTTCGTGCTAATGCACAACAATGCGAGACCACATGCTGCTGCATCGGTGTGGCAATACCTAGCGGAAGTGGGAATACCCATATTAGACTTGCCTGTGCGGAGTCCTGACGTCAATCCAATCTAGCACATGTGGGATGAGCTCACAAGAAGGAGTCGAGCCAGAAATCCAGCCCCTGCATCGCTAAGCGACGACTTGAAAATTGCGATGGCGAAAGAGTGAGGAAAAATCCTACAGACAGTCGTGAAAAAGCTGATCAGCTCCATGAAAAACCGGCTGGGAGCAGTAAGAAGCACTGGAGAGGGTAATACAAAATATTAATTTTGAACTTTAATTGTTAAACTTACAATTTGTTTAATTTTTTCTTTCTCTCAGCCCTATTTTCAATCCTTGTTCTCCTTGTTTCCCCTTTCAATCATTTTAATTAGTAAAAAACATGTATGCTATGGAATTTGGTATCATTAAAAAGAAAATATAATGGACTTCCAATTGATACTAAAATCCATAAAAATATATGGACACTAAATTCTAGGATCCGTGTTAATGAATCAAAATAGTTTGAGTCCTTTCGTTGTGTGACACCTGTAACTCAGCTAAGTAGCGGAGTGGTCTTTAACTGTGAAAAAGAAAAAAGAAGTACTTAAATTACATTTACCTGAATGTACATCCCAAAATATAAATCTAAAGCGGTGATATAATTAATGTCTTCACCTGTACCGTTACGCAGTGTTTTTATAATTCCATCGTAAGTTTTAAGTCGCCTAATATTATTTTTATCAATAAAAATTGATGGCAATACAGTTGGGCATGCCCACGAAGACAGTTCCTGAAAATATCAAAACAAAAATCTTTAACTTTTGTCGGTCTAATTAACTACCAAAAAAAGTAAATTTAAAATCATAAGTCTCAATCTTAAATTTCTATAAAAATTATTCATTATGCAAAGTTAGGTCACTTTTGAGATTTTACGAAAGCTAGACCAAATTTTACGGATGATTGCTTAAAGAAATTAACAAAATACTAATAGTGTATATTTAATTTAAGAGACTGTATATGCCAACCTTATCTTGAGGAACTGGCAGATAATTAAATGGAACTGGTTGCCAAAGAAGATCATTTTTCCACTGAACAGAACCTTCTGGGGGAAAAAGGCCAGCCAACACTAAAGCGGTGGACATTTTGGTTCTATTATAATCGGTTGACCAAGCATCACAAATCTTTATATTCCATGGGTCACCTAAGAATTTATTGTACTTTTCTCTGAGATTAAGGCCTACATTGTACATTTTTCGTTTACCTTCCTGAAAATAAAATGTTGTTTAAGTTACTAATAATACTGTAAAATGTTGCCTTTCTATACATACATATATATGTATATATATATATATATATATATATATATATATATATATATATATATATACATATATATATATATATATATATATATATATATATATATATATATATATATATATATATATATATATATATATATTTATATATATGTATATATATGTATATATATACATATATATATATATATATATATATATATATATATATATATATATATATATATATATATATATATATATATATATATTGTAACGTGTGAACTTGCCCGCACTTTTGTACCCTGTGAAAAGTTGTTTTTTCCCACACTTGGGCGCAATTTTCTTGCAACCTTTTTTTAATTTCTGATAATGAATTGAGTGGATCCTGATTTTAAAAGAACTAAAGAAATTAAACACACACTAGCTCAGTTTCCCTTGGTAGAGAGATATGGGTAAGAGATAATTTTTGTACGTCTTTTTGGAATTATTTTTTCTATTTTTAAAAAAACCTCAGCTGTACGACTTTTGGGCACCATTCATTTTAAAATAGAAAGGATCTAACTTCAGCTAAAAAAATGAAAAAATACTGAAAGGGTGTACCGTTGTTAAATAAAAAAACAGTTTGGTACAGCCGTCATTATCCTGAAAAGTAAGATAGGTATTCAGTGAGACACTAGCTTTAATCAACAAAAAGAAAATTTATTCATCATTTTAAAATAAAAGTTCTAACCTCTGTGTCTTTAAGGATTACAAAGAATTCTAGCCTAATAGGTAGTTATTATTATTAGAGTCCCTAAATCAGACATTTAAATTGTAAGACCTGACTACCCCCGAAAGCGAAGAATCGTGGTTTTCACTTTTTGTCAGTTCAAATTGCTCTTAAGGCACTGCTTCGGGAATAAGTCTATTGAGGAATGTTCTGGTAACTTACGTTTTTTATTTCGGCTTCTAGGCCTTCGATGGAACACAACCGATTTCACACTTTGTAGTAAACACTTAGAGCCCACTACGGCTTTACGTTAGAAAAAAACTTGTGCTTTACTTAGCTCTCATAATTGTTACTATGAGCCTCTACTGCGGCTCGGTGGAAAATTAGCCTACTTAGCGGCTTGGTCGAAACAACCTACTTGGCGGCTCGGTGGAAATGAACCTACTTGACGGTTCGGTGGAAAATGAACCCTACTTGGCGGTTCGGTGGAAATGAACCTCGATCCGAGTCCTCCGGACGCTTAAATAAGCCGTGGGCACTCTCTCGGCAATATGGCTACGCCGGAACCAAAACTGCGGATACAAATATTTAACCAATCCCGGCGTATCGAGAGATTCGGTCGCAAACCCGCACAGCACACTAATATACCGAACGGCTTGGAATTTCTGATTAATATACCGCTCGATACAAAAATGAAAAGAAGTACAATTTAAAGTGAAAAATCAGTAACATTACATGGTCTTAAAATCTAGGAAAAATGAATGTTACAATATATATATATATATATATATATATATATATATATATATATATATATATATATATATATATATATATATATATATATACAAAAATTGTGAGTTTCGCAGGGTTGCAGCCAGATTATAAAGTATTTTCTAGGGCATTCACAAAAAATAATACTCTTTTTACTTAGTGAAAGCTTTCGGATATATACAATCCTTCTTCAGTCACTCTACATACATATATATATATATATATATATATATTATATATATATATATATATATATATATGTGATAATGGCAGGGTGCTGAGGAGGCGGACCCCTGTCGTACAAACAGCTACAGCACCACCACAACAACAACAACAACGACAAACGATCCAACCAACCGCCTCAGCTGAAACTATTCCCGATAGTTTTACCAGATCCGACATTGTAGGTGATGGAAATTGCCTTTTCCGTGCAGTTAGCTTACACTTATATGGCCACCAAGACCATCATGAAAGACTCCGAGAGGCTGCTCTAAGATATATACAACAAAACTGGTCGGAACTTAACACATTTTCATTAATTGGGGACGACGATATGAATGACTTCAATAACTACTATACCTATATGAGGAAAAATGGCACCTATGGAACGAGCCTAGAGATACTTGCCCTCTCGGAAACCCAGAATAGCAACTTTCATATCTTCTCAAAACAACGAAGAACAAGAGATACAAAAATAACTTTTAGGGACAAGCCAACAATAATAAGCACAAGAAAACACACCGAGACTAACCGGCAACCCAATGTTGGGACACTTTGAGCTTCTGACACCACAAAACACTAAAAACATCCCAAACAACAGTAGACCAATAAAAGAAGCATCGGGCGAGCGACGTAACGGTCGAGGACGTCGCGGGAAATGGCAGCTCGACCAACACGATGAAGACCGGGCAACTGACAATGGACCTGCCAAAAGTGTTGTGCCGGCGAGTAAGCCGACACCCACCAAGACGGGAAAATCAGGGCAACGCGTGAGTTATACTACAGGAACAAACGAACACACCATGCGTTGCTTTGATAAAAGCACAAGTCCTGACAAAGAAACCACTGAGAAGGGAATCACTCGCCGCCTAGACCCACCACCATCAATCCCAAATGTAACCGACGAAGTATTTAATCAAAAACTCCCGCAACGACAAAGAAATCCCAACAGCACAAAACCAAAATTCAAACGGCAAATAAGAATAGAAAACCAAATCAACAACATCAGGAGATATCTAGGACACCTTACCCAGTTTATCAACGGGAACGTGTCCAAACGAGTCACACAGAGTATAAACAAGATCAAGTCCGGGTCTCCCAACAGAACACTGCCAGAAATCCTGGATACTCTGAAACAAAAATTATCCGTATATGCCGCAAGACTTCGTAGATACAAAGAACCAAACGAGAGGAAAGATACCAACAACCTCTTCCGAAGAAGCCAAACACAGTTCTACCGGAAAACTATGCACAGCAAACAGACAGCAGTGACCGAACCACCAAACAAACAAGCACTCACAGATCATTGGAAAAGTATCTGGTCAGAACCCAAAATACCCAATAATAACACCCCCTGGATTAAAGCCAAAGAAGGCAAAGATAAACATGCGACAGAACAGGAAAATTCCACATTAACTACTGTGGGACCAAAGAGCATGATGAGGCGCCTGGATGCAAGAAGTTCCGGAGGTAGAATGGCCCCCGTTCGGATCTCCGGGTGGGGGCTGGTTCGGTGGCGTCGACTTGCAGACATCGTAATTTTAAGATAGATTTTTGCAACATACGAGGTATAAACTCGAACATAAATTCAGTGCATCAACACCTGCAATCAGATAAACCTCATGTACTCGCTCTATGTGAAACCAAGGTCAGTCCATCGACCAGCACGGCCAACTATCTTTATCCTGGGTACGACTTCTATTCCCGATTTAGGCGTAACTTTGGAATCTGTCTTTTTGTCAGAAGCGACCTCTCTTGTCAACGAGAAGAAGCTCTGGAGCCCCCAAACTTTGATGTTATGTGGTTAAAAAATAACGACTCAACAAACCACAAGGTTTATCTGTATCCTGTATCGACCACCAAGTGATACCAATTTTCGAACACTTTTCGCTTCTCTTGCAGACACCATCGATCATTTACAAAGTAACTATCCAAGTGCCGAAATTGCCATCCTGGGCGACTTTAATGTCCACAATATCAACTGGCTGAAATATTCAAATACTACCGACGAACAAGGTCGTGAAGCTGAGTCATTCTCAATCAGTTGTGGCTTAATTCAGCTTATTGACGAACCAACACGGATCCCTGATCGAGACGGGGAGTTCGCCAGTCTTCTTGATCTGTTTTTAACCACGAATCCGGAGATTTACACGGTCACCATAAATCCGCCGTTAGGTTCTTCCGACCATAAACTGCTTTCGACATCGAGTATCCTGCCAATCAGTGACAGAGAGGCGCCTAGGCCGCGCAAGATTTGGCACTACAAATCTGCTAAATGGGAAGATCTCATGGAATACTTTCGAACTTTCCCTTGGATGGACGTTTGTTTTCGATTCGATAACCCATCTGACTGCGCCAGGGAGGTCTCCGATGTTATTTTGGCTGGTATGGAAGCTTACATCCCTTTTTCGAAGAAATGCTCCTCCAACGGCAAGCCTTGGTTCGACCGAAAATGCAAAGAAGCTGTTGCTTCTAAACATATTTCCTACCGGCAATGGCGTGAAAATCCTAACACCGTAAATCGAAACATCTTTGTTCATGCCCGGAATGGATGCAAGGGAATTATCGACGAAACCAAGGAGGCACACAATCAACGAATTAGAAACAAACTTCTCGCTTGTCCCAACAATTCCAGGTCCTTTTGGGCAGTCGCTAAGGCAGTTAGTCAAAATTTTACCAAATCCACCATACCACCACTCACACGGCCAGATAATTCCATTGCAACCACACCTGTCGAGAGAGCGAACTTGTTGGCTGAACTCTTTGCTTCACATTCTACTGTCGATTTCCAAGGAAAAACACCACCTACTATTCCCATATTGCAGTCAAGGATGCCTGATATTGTCTTCAGACAGCGCATCATAAAGCGTACTTTAATGAAGCTAGACACCAAGAAGGCTTCTGGCGCTGACGGAATACCTGCCATAGTTCTCAAAAACTGTGCAAGGGAACTAACACCAGTTTTCTGTAGACTTTTTAACCTATCCTACAGAAAGGGAATATTTCCGTCCTGCTGGAAATGTGCCACGGTTCAGCCGATACCTAAAAAAGGTAAGAAGACCTTGCCAAATAACTACCGACCAGTTGCACTGCTTTCAATAATATCGAAAGTCATGGAAAAGGTTATCAATGAGCATCTTCTAAAATATCTTGAACGATTCAATATTATTAGCGATCACCAATATGGTTTTCGTAAACATAGATCAACAGGAGATCTTCTGACTTATGTAACACATGTTTGGAACAACGCAATTGAACACTTTGGAGAATCTCGAGCGGTTGCTCTTGACATATCCAAGGCATTCGACCGTGTTTGGCACGATGGACTGTTGGCTAAGTTGCGCTCTTATGGTATGTCTGAAAGGTTCTGTTTGTGGCTCTCATGTTTCCTCAGAGAACGTTCTTTACGAATGGCGGTCGACGGATTTCTTTCTAACACCCTCACTATCAACGCTGGTGTGCCCCAGGGCTCCATACTGTCTCCTACTCTCTTTCTCATTTACATTAACGATCTGCTGGAAAAGACCGGGAATCCAATCTATAGCTTTGCAGATGACAGTAAGCTTGTCTCTTCATTCACCTTGAACGCTCGGACATCGGCTGTTAAGGCGAATAACCGCAGACAGCAGGAGGTCGTTCAACTTAACAAAGACCTGGAAGAAATTCTATTTTGGGGTGACAGTAACCAAGTAGAATTTAACGCTACAAAAACCCAAGCGGCAGTTTTTTCTAAAAAAGTCAACGTTGCTGAACCCGACATAGTTATGTCAGGGCACTCCATTCCCCTAGCATCGTCGCTCAATTTGTTGGGCGTTAGTTTGGGAGCAAATATGTCTTGGCATGAACATGTTGCAGGCATAGCAAGGAGAGCTTCTCAAAAGTTGGGAATATTATTTAGAACCAGAAAGCTTTACACCCCACAACAACTGTTAATTCTTTACAAAACCCAAATTCGACTAACTATGGAATACTGCTCCCACGTTTGGGGCTCCGCTCCCAAACATACACTGCATTTGTTGGATTCTGTTCAGAGAAGAGCGGTCCGTCTGATTGGGGACCCGGAATTGACCGGCGGCCTTGATTCGCTGGAACATCGAAGAACGGTTGGCGACTTGAGTCTGTTCTACAAGTATTTTCATGGAAAGTGTTCGAAGGATGTAGCCCGCTTAATTCCTCCCAAAGCGGTGCATGTTAGAAATACACGTCGCGCTGGTGCTTCGCATCCGTATGAGGTTCAGCTTGTTACTCCGCGTACAACGTTTTTCAAGCAATCTTTTATATGGAGAACGTCATCCCTTTGGAATAATTTGCCCAGCGCTGTGTTTCCCACCGAGTACAATTTACAGCTATTCAAGAACAACGTGAATCGCTTTTTCTGCACTCGTGCCGCTCCTGGAGCGCTTTAGGGACTTCCCTGCAGCACGTGTGCTAGACCAATAAAAAAAAAAAAAATATATATATATATATATATATATATATATATATATATATATATATATATATATATATATATATATATGTGTGTGTGTGGTGGTCATAGTTGAAATAATTAACAACGTTCTCAACATCCAAGGTTCCCAGTGACAACCATATTTTAATTTTGGTTTTTATAATTTTGTCTACAGTGTTTTAGTGTGTATTTTATATATATTTTATGGATTGACCAACTTTTTAATGTAACAACTTTTTTATGTATAAGCTACCTACGGCCATTCAGGCTAATGAAATCTTTGCACTTCTCATGTGAGTTTCTTTTGATTTATTATAACTAATATTTTATTCTTGTTCTACACTAATTTTATTTATTGTAACAACCTAAAGATAACATCATTTATTTAAATTTGTCCCAAACACGATCAGTGAATACGCTTTGTTCTTCTTTTCAGTTCTGCCCTGAAGAAGGTCCCAATCCAGGACCGAAATATTGGCTTTATGAAAATTGTGTGATCTCTCCCTCTTTTTGCCGAGTTCCCCAACTAAGATTGTATTTTTAAAAATTTTGGTAGATACGGCAATCTTTTGCTTTCTTTCTTTATTATATATATATATATATATATATATATATATATATATATATATATATATATATATAAATATATAATGTTACAATAGAGGTTTTCCCGGATGGTGGATATGGTATATATATATATATATATATATATATATATATATATATATATATATATATATATATATTTATATATATATATATATATATATATATATATATATATATATATATATATATATATATATATATATGAAGGGTGACGAGCAAATATATATAATAATATATATAAAATGCAACGTCTCTGTCTGTCTGTCTCTTAGTGTGCTTATCACTGGAGAATCACTTATCCCATTTACGTGCTTTTTTTGTAAACATACATATGTTCTCTGGCCAGGTTATAGGCTATATTTTATTACGTTAGGTAACACAAGGAATAAGCAATGACGATAATAGTGAATCAAGCCAAAAAAGTTTACCGCTAGCGCATTCTCTTGAAATACTCTACCTAAACCGTTAAATATGGAACAATATCATGTAACAAAGAATACAATAAATATAAAATGCAACGTCTCTCTGTCGGTCTGTCTGTCCGTTAGTGCGCTTATCACTGGAGATCTACTTTTCTGATTTAAATGTTTTTTTTAATTTATACATATATTCTTTGGCCAAGTTATATAATAATAATCTGTACGTTAGTGTGCTTATCATCGAGAACCACTTATCCAATGTACGTGTTTTTTTTTAATTTTTAATATTTAGCAAAAAAAATCTATAATATATATAAAACTTCTCTCTCTCTGCCTATCCGTTAGTTCACTTAGCACTCAAGAACCACTTATTCGATTTACGTGTTTTTTTTAATTCATACATATCATATGGTATGTTCTCTGGCCAGGTTATATGATATATAATTATTGTAAAGCAACTGAAAATAGACAGAAGTCCATATTCCAGCAGCTTACTAGCTGTTCTCTTGTCTGTCAAATCCATACTGAGACGCGTTTCGCCGTATCACGGCTCGTCAGTCAGGCTAGGATTGACAAACAAGAGAACGGTATCAAGGGGTACTTATCCCAGAAGTTACGGAGCACGATGGTAGGATACAACGAATTATATAAAGTACCCACACCTATTACTCCATAGAAAGCTGACACAGCAGCTTTCGAACCGACTGTGTCAGCTTTCGATGGAGTAATAGGTATGCGTACTTTATACAATCCGTTGTATCCCACCATAGTGCTCCGTAACTTCTGGGATAAGTACCCCTTGATACCGTTCTCTTGTTTGTCAATCCTAGCCTGACTGACGAGCCGTGATACGGCGAAACGCGTCTCAGGATGGATTTGACAGACAAGAGAACAGCTAGTAAGCTGCTGGAATATGGACTTCTGTCTATTTTCAGTTGCTTTACAATAATTATATATACTTGAGGAAGGATTCCTCGAAAAAGCGCTACCTGCTTTTAAAGCGTTGATCACTCTGTCGCTTCGAAAGCTGCTGTGTCAGCTTTCGATGGAGTAATAGGTATGCGTACTTTATACAATTTGTTGGTAGGCATCGTGCTTATAGGATATATTTTATTACGTTAGGTAACATAAGGAATAAGCAATGACGATAATAGTGAATCAAGCCCGCGCGAGCGGAGCCGCGGGCACTGCTAATATATAACATATTAAAGTAAAAATTTCATGTTATTTACTTTCTTGCTATTAGCCAAAATTATGCAGTTCGTAAGACAGAACTTTTAAAAATACTCACACAACCGGTCAATCATTTCAGGTCAGGTTAGACATGTGATCGCATTTTAATGCAAACATTCGCAACCTTGACCTAAACTATCTTTTTAATCGATTCTAAATTTCAACAACCAACATCTTTAACTAACTGTTATGAATATTAAGAGTTTTATTTAAATTTCAATTTAATCTAATTGAATTAGTTAAAGAGAAGAGACACACTGGAAATCTAAATCCTTTTTTTTTAGTAAAAGGCTGTAAAATTTTCAATAAGTTCAAGGACTTCTAACAAATGTTTAATTAATTATATTTGAATTTTGCCGGTTTTATCCTAACAGATCACAAATAGACCAACTCTACTCTTAAATACCTAAAATAGATAAAATCTTACATTAGTCAGTTGACCATATCCATAAGGCTCATAAAAACTCTCATTGTAATATGGGTTACTTCTCCAAAGGCCATATTTGTCCGGAGTTCTGTCCCCATGTCTTACAAGCTGTAAAGAATATTTTATCAACCAATGATTAGTACTATATACAGGGTGCGGCGCTAAAATCAGGACAAATTAAACATTTTTTGAAACATAATTTTTGTTGCTAAAATGAAGTTTATAATTATTTTTTTTTACTAAATTTTTTGTTAGGTCATAAAGAACACATTTACTCAATATAACTCCCTTCTGCTTGAATGATGGCCCCCATTCTCGGTCTGAAGCGGTCGCCGGCCCGTTTTAATGAGTCACGGTCCATATCGGCGAATGCCGCTTCAATAGCAGCTCTCAATGATGCGACATTTGGCTGTCTAAACTTGTTAGTGACTCTTTCAACCACGCTCCATACATAGAAGTCCAAAGGATTTAAGTCTATCAAGTTGAATAGCCTGTTGAATGATTTCGGGCGTCCTGACAACGCTCTCCTTCGAGTACGTTTTCCTTGCCGGTGTTGCAAAACCTTCGTTGGACTTCTCCGACTCGTTATACCTCGCGACGACATCATACACAGTCGATCTTGGGTACTCGAAGAATCGAATGATTTCTGTCGCTGAGCGCTCAGCGAGAACACTTTCGATGATTGCGGCTCTTCGATTATACGCACTTGGTTTCAATATTGCGACTGTTTCGAGGTTATGAACGTCCAGTACATGCGTCAAGCTATTTGGACGACCATCGCGACCTCTCGAAGTGGTATAGAACGGCGGGAAATTCAAATTGAATTTCCCGCCGTATATATATATATATATATATATATATATATATATATATATATATATATATATATATATATATATATATATATATATATATATATATATATATATATATATATATATATATATATATATATATATATATATATATATATATATATATATATATATATATATATATATATATATATATATATATATATATATATATAAAATATTATATATATTTTTTTATTTTCATTTTATTTATATAATTCTACTGAAAACAAAAACCAACAACAAGAAAGCCCAAAAGAAACAAAGCATATCGTTTTACCATACTTAAACGGATTTTCACAAAAAATTGAAAAACTTTTTAAAAAGCATAATATAAATATCGCTCATAGAGCCCATAACATACTGGCAACCAACTTTTCAAAATTAAAAACCAAAACACCAAAAAATAAAAAGAGCAATGTTGTATACCAGATTCCTTACAATAATTGTGAAAGTAGTTAAGAGGCTGGTTTGAAAAGTCCGTGCAAAGTCCGAGAGATGGCACCACCGGCGCGTATCGAGGTCATGTTTAGTTAGTAGCATCTCTTGAATGAACGCACACCAAGTGTCGGCCATATTGGTCTATTTCTTTGTGTTTGGCATTCGTGTGAATCAAGGAAGTCGAGTGATTTTCAAGAAATGGACGAAAAAGAATTTCGTGTGGTAATTAAACATTACTTTATGAAAGGCAAAACGCCTCAGGAGACTAAAGAGAAGCTTGATAAACATTATGGTGACTCTGCACCTTCGATTAGAACAGTTTATAAGTGGTTTCAAAATTTTCGGACTGGCCATATGGGCACAAGTGACGCTGAACGTTCTGGACGGCCTGTGGAGGTTACGACTCCAGAAATCATTGATCAAATCCATGATATGGTGATGGATGACAGAAGAGTTAAGGTGCGTGAGATTGCTAGTGCTGTGGGCATCTCGACTGAACGGGTACATAATATTTTGCATAAACATTTGGACATGAGAAAGCTATCCGCAAGATGGGTGCCGCGATTACTCACGCTTGACCAAAAACGGAATCGTGTGAAGTGTTGCAAGGATGGTTTGCAGCTGTTCCAGAAGAATCCGGAGGACTTTAAGCGTCGTTTCGTCACTGTGGATGAAACATGGATACATTACTATACTCCTGAGACCAAACAACAATCTAAACAATGGGTTACCAAGGGGGAATCTGCACCAAAAAAGGCGAAGACCGTTCCTTCGGCCGGAAAGGTTATGGCGACTGTCTTTTGGGATTCGCAAGGGATAATCCTCATCGACTATCTGGAAAAGGGTAAAACTATTACAAGTGAATATTATTCATCGTTATTGGACCGTTTGAAAACCGAGCTGCAAGAAAAACGCCCGCGATTGGCCCACAAGAAAGTCCTTTTCCATCACGACAACGCACCAGCACACACCTCAGCAGTTGTGGTCGCAAAATTAATGGAAATAGGATTCCAACTCGTTTCACATCCCCCCTATTCTCCAGACTTGGCTCCCTCGGACTACTATTTGTTCCTCAATTTGAAGAAATGGCTCGCGGGACAAAGATTTTATTCAAACGAGGAGGTGATTGCAGACACTAATGGATAGTTTGCAGACTTGTACAAATCCTATTATTCGGAAGGGATCAACAAACTAGAACATCGTTGGACGAAGTGTATAAGCCTAAAAGGAGACTATGTCGAAAAATAAAAAAGGTTTACCCCAAACACATAAGTAGTTTTTATTTTTGCACGGACTTTTCAAACCAGCCTCGTATATAGGGCAAACTAGCCAATATTTGGAAAATAGGATAAAGGGACACAAGTATGACAAAAATAATAGAAACAGCACTAACAAAGCACGAAGAGGAAAAGAAACACGCATTTAATTATGAAGGAACCAAGATTTTAATCACTGAGAACAATAGGAACAAAAAAATTATGATACAAAAAATACCAACCGCTATCATCAACAAAAAAGCAACAAATAAATTGAGCCAAATATATATGGCAGTACTATAAATGCAGTCTACATGTTGTGTTCGTCCCAATTCTTAAATTAAAATAAAATAAATGACAATGAAAACTCATTGACATAGGGTTCGTGTAACGAAAAATGAAAAAAAAAGTGCGTTGTGATTCAGTGAAGTGGGTAAAAATAAATATTAACGTAAACATCCACGTCCAAGGTAAGAAGGGTCATAAAGTTAATTATTTTAGTTTTAATAAATTAATAATATGCATTTTCAAATAGCATTTTACTGATAAAATATGTAAAATTTTAGCCAAACTCGACAAAAAAAAAATAAAAAGTTTTGAGAAAGGCAAACTGTGCCGAAACTTCAATAAAAGGAAAGGATCACAATAAAATTTAGGAAGTTTCATTCTATAATTAACTTCCAAATCCAAGAAAATTGAAACATAAAAATAAAAAAATACATACAGGGTCAAAGAAAAATAACAAAATCATACATATATATTATATATTATATATATATATATATATATATATATATATATATATATATATATATACGAGGCTGGTTTTGAAAAGTCCGTGCAAAAATAAAAACTACTTATGTGTTTGGGGTCAACCTTTTTTATTTTTCGATATAGTCTCCTTTTAGGCTTATATACTTCGTCCAACGATGTTCTAGTTTGTTGGGTAGTAGGATTTGTCCAAGTCTGCAAAATATCCATTAGTGTCTGCAATCACCTCCTCGTTTGAATAAAATCTTTGTCCCGCCAGCCATTTCTTCAAATTGGGGAACAAATAGTAGTCCGAGGGAGCCAAGTCTGGAGAATAGGGGGGATGTGAAACGAGTTGGAATCCTATTTCCATTAATTTTGAGACTACAACTGCTGAGGTGTGTGCTGGTGCGTTGTCATGATGGAAAAGGACTTTCTTATGGGCCAATCGCGGGCGTTTTTCTTGCAGCTCGGTTTTCAAACGGTCCAATAACGATGAATAATATTCACCTGTAATAGTTTTACCCTTTTCCAGATAGTCGATGAGGATTATCCCTTGCGAATCCCAAAAGACAATCGCCATAACCTTTCCGGCCGAAGGAACTGTCTTCGCCTTTTTTGGTGCAGATTCCCCCTTGGTAACCCATTGTTTAGATTGTTGTTTGGTCTCAGGAGTATAGTAATGTATCCATGTTTCATCCACAGTGACGAAACGACGCTTAAAGTCCTCCGGATTCTTCTGGAGCAGCTACAAACCATCCTTGCAACACTTCACACGATTCTGTTTTTGGTCAAGCGTGAGCAATCGCGGCACCCATCTTGCGGATAGCTTTCTCATGTCCAAATGTTTATGCAAAATATTATGTACCCGTTCAGTCGACATGCCCACAGCACTAGCAATCTCACGCACCTTAACTCTTCTGTCATCCATCACCATATCATGGATTTGATCAATGATTTCGGGAGTCGTAACGTCCACAGGCCGTCCAGAAAGTTCAGCGTCACTTGTGCCCATATGGCCAGTCCGAAAATTTTGAAACCACTTATAAACTGTTCTAATCGAAGGTGCAGAGTCACCATAATGTTTATCAAGCTTCTGTTTAGTCTCCTGAGGCGTTTTGCCTTTCATAGATAGAATAGACCAATATGGCTGAAACTTGGTGTGCGTTCATTCAAGAGATGCTACTAACTAAACATGACCTCGATACGCGCCGGTGGTGCCATTTCTCGTACTTTGCACGGACTTTTCAAACCAGCCTCGTATATATATATATATATATATATATATATATATATATATATATATATATATATATATATATATATAACCTGTTACTTGTTCAACTGAAAACAATTTTGGTTCATTTATGTTCATGGTTCAGATAAAAACCAGGAAATTTTTTCGTAATACTATAAAATTTATAAAATATTTAACTCCTTCACCTCTTCCTCCGAAACGATGTCGCTCAAAAACTACATAATCTTTTGCTACGTCATATGTGTTTTAAATTTTATTGTAATATCAATAAAAAAACTATATAAATATAACTTACCACATGAACCAGAACTAAAGTATCAGTATCATTATTACAACTTTTTTCACAGGTTTTCAATTCATTTGTACATACAGCTGTTAGAAATAGTATTAAGATATAACACAATCCTACTTGTTTCATCATCTTTATGTCTGGACTCTGATTATTTCAAGTGACTACTAAACGTATTCCATAAAAATTTTTGCATGAAAAATTATTATTTAATTGAATGATTTAAAATGTCACTGGGCTCACACAGAATATATTGATGATATGAAACTAATTTTTGCACTGAGATTATTTTGTCGAATATCTTAATAAAGGAACAAACTTCATGGGAAATATACTAGTGTGACACTATTTAACAATTTTGTAAAAAACAGAAAGAAGAGAGTAATTGATTTAATTTTTTAATTAAATTGTTTTACTATGTTTTATTCATATGTCGTACATTATATTATGTCATTGGAATCTTTAATTCTATACCCCAGAGGTAAAGTGTCAGTTAGATGAACGAATTTTCAAAATTCTTATTACACTATTCTATATTCACTGTTTAGACTTTTCCCGGTTTGCAATGATGCGATGATAACTCCAAAATCACAAATTTTCTAATTACGACAATTTACCCCTGAAGTATAGAATTTTGCTTTATATATTTATATATATATATATATATATATATATATATATATATATATATATATATATACGAGGCTGGTTTGAAAAGTCCGTGCAAAAAAATAAAAACTACTTATGTGTTTGGGGTAAACCTTTTTTATTTTTCGACATAGTCTCCTTTTAGGCTTATACACTTCGTCCAACGATGTTCTAGTTTGTTGATCCCTTCCGAATAATAGGATTTGTCCAAGTCTGCAAAATATCCATTAGTGTCTGCAATCACCTCCTCGTTTGAATAAAATCTTTGTCCCGCCAGCCATTTCTTCAAATTGGGGAACAAATAGTAGTCCGAGCCAACCCACAACTGCTGAGGTGTGTGCTGGTGCGTTGTCGTGATGGAAAAGGACTTTCTTGTGGGCCAATCGCAGGCGTTTTTCTTGCGGTCTTCGGTTTTCAAACGGTCCAATAACGATGAATAATATTCACCTGTAATAGTTTTACCCTTTTCCAGATAGTCGATGAGGATTATCTCTTGCGAATCCCAAAAGACAGTCGCCATAACCTTTCCGGCCGAAGGAACGGTCTTCGCCTTTTTTGGTGCAGATTCCCCCTTGGTAACCCATTGTTTAGATTGTTGTTTGGTCTCAGGAGTATAGTATGTTAATGTATCCATGTTTCATCCACAGTGACGAAACGACGCTTAAAATCCTCCAGATTCTTCTGGAACAGCTGCAAACCATCCTTGCAACACTTCACACGATTCCGTTTTTGGTCAAGCGTGAGCAATCGCGGCACCCATCTTGCGTATAGCTTTCTCATGTCCAAATGTTTATGCAAAATATTATGTACCCGTTCAGTCGAGATGCCTACAGCACTAGCAATCTCACGCACCTTAACTCTTCTGTCATCCATCACCATATCATGGATTTGATCAATGATTTCTGGAGTCGTAACCTCCACAGGCCGTCCAGAACGTTCAGCGTCACTTGTGCCTATATGGCCAGTCCGAAAATTTTGAAACCACTTATAAACTGTTCTAATCGAAGGTGCAGAGTCACCATAATGTTTATCAAGCTTCTCTTTAGTCTCCTGAGGCGTTTCGCCTTTCATAACGTAATGTTTAATCACCACACGAAATTCTTTTTCGTCCATTTTTTGAAAATCACTCGACTTCCTTGATTCACACGAATGCCAAACACAAAGAAATAAACCAATATGGCTGAAACTTGGTGTGCGTTCATTCAAGAGATGCTACTAACTAAACATGACCTCGATACGCGCCGGTGGTGCCATCTCTCGGACTTTGCACGGACTTTTCAAACCAGCCTCGTATATATATATATATATATATATATATATATATATATATATATATATATATATATGTATATATATATATATATATATATATATATATATATATATATACATATATATATATATATATATATATATATATATATATATATATATATGTATATATATATATATATATATATATATATATATATATATATATATATATATATATATATATATATATATATATATATATATATATATATATATATATATATATATATATATATATATATATATATATATATATATATATATATATATATATATATATATATATATATATATTTACATATATTTATATATAGTAAAATTCCCCTTCGCGTACACCCCTCTTACACGGACACCTTCCTTGAACGGATAGTTTCTCATGGTCCCGACCTACTCTCATATAATTGGCATTGTGTTAACTCTCTCTTGAATTGACGCGGACACAAAAAGATGTTCTTTTAACCGGACAAAAAACAATAAAAAAAAACGCCTTGTCTCATTTTTCTCTAGCGAGTATCGCTGTTGCGTTTCCCAATCGCTCCGCGCACCAACGTCGCGGGGATTTAATATTAGTCTAAAGCCTATGCCAAAAAGAGACACAGTGGGCGACACATTCATTGTAGAAATGGCTCCAAATAGAAAAATTCTCACGCTTAAACAAGAAATTGGAATTGTTGAAGTTCACAATGAGGAAAAGTTAAGTGTAAAGGACTTATCTAAGGGTTTTATTATGGAAAAACCACAAGCTGCTGATATAACCAAACATAAAGAAATCCTTCTAAACAAGTGGATGTCGAACAGCCATTTGAATGAAAAAAAAAGCTTTTGACAAGTTGTGTTATAACTGGTTTATAGCATCTCGCCATAAGGGGATTCCTTTGACAGGTGTGCACATGAATTATTTTTTTTAGATAAGGTTTTCCGGAATTAGGGCGTTCATTTTCTTTTTATATCAATTCAAAGAATGGATAAAAGGGGTGAAAGTATCAGTAGGCTTGTCGTGACAAAAATGCAGCTACATTCAGTGCTTCTTCTGGTCGTCTTAATAAATTTAGAATCCACCACAACATAAGTTTTAAAGCGATTTCAGGAGCTTCGGTTATTGCTGAACATGTTTCATTATTCTGGGAAAAATGACCTTTTTTAATTAAGGGATATTCACCGATAGACATCTATAATGCCGATGAGACAGTCCTGTATTTTAGGGCTCTACCTAACATTAAAAAAAAATGTGTTGCTGGTAAATATCCAAAAAAAAGGTTTACAATTTTGCATTGTGCAAATATGACGGGAGAAATAGAAAAACTCTTAGTCACTGGTCAGGCATCTAAACCCAGAGCATTTAAAAATATTAACATAAACAATCTGCCTGTAACATGGATATATAATAAGAAAGCTTGGTTAACAGGAGAAATTATGACAAAATGGTAGCAAGATCTTGATTGGAAAATGACAAAAGAAAAAAAAGAAACATTTTGTTATTTTTAAACAATGTAAAAGAC
Organism: Pachyrhynchus sulphureomaculatus; assembly: GCA_019049505.1. NCBI lineage: Eukaryota > Metazoa > Arthropoda > Insecta > Coleoptera > Curculionidae > Pachyrhynchus > Pachyrhynchus sulphureomaculatus. Next base: position 13,688,542 of record CM032455.1, on the reverse strand, counting down.
TTCCGCTTAAAAATATAAAAATCTTGTTTTTGCCCAACTGAACATGAGCTTGTCAACCACTTGTCCAGGGAATTATAAAAAATTTTAAAATTTATTACCGAAGTCTAATACTAAAACACCTGATAGTAACCATTGAAACTGCTGGTACAGCTTTTGAATTATTTAAGAAAATTACGGCATTGGATGCACTTTACTTTGCAAAAACCGCTTGGGAACAAGTAACCAAGGTTAAAAATCGGGCGGTATTTTTCCCTATTCTTGTTTTAATCCGATCCAAAGTTCGTCCCGGTTTTTTATATTTCTTTTCCTAATTTCTTTACCCAGATAGTGCCAAAGATTCTCTATCGGGTTCAAATCAGGTGATCGTGACGGCCAGCGCATCACCCGAATCCTTTGTTCAGAAAACCAATTCTTGGCCAAGCGAGATGTGTGTTTGGGTCATGTCTTCATGTCATCCATTACAGTGGCCCGATTTTTGTGCTAGGCTTATTGACTCTATGGGCAGAAGATGTCAAGCTGTGATTGACGCAAAAGGATATCACACTAAATATTAAATATTTTCGACATCTCAGTCGTCTTAGTGGAATTTTTATTTTATAACAAAAATGTTTCCATACTTTTGTTTGTGCATAATTTTGTTACGTTAAAAACTAAGCACATTTCTAATAAACAATAACTGTTTTAGTCTTCAAAATATTTGTTAGCATGTACACGATTAATAAATAAATATGGTAATTGAAACCGTTTAAATGTTAAGACTAGAGATGGGAATTTAAATGTTTCCAAACTTTTGTTCGCCATTGCAAATATATATATATATATATATATATATATATATATATATATATATATATATATATATATATATATATACAGTGACTCACAGCTTAAATGATGCAGTCGCTATAAAAAAAGACTAACTGGTCTCAGTGCCTCTTTGGAAAAAACAACTTATTGAAATTAAATTAGTAAAGAGTCTTCTAAAAAAGTATGAATTACTTTTTGTCTTAAATATGCCTTACTTAATTAACAATAAATAATTAATCAAATCATATGCAATTTTAACGTCACAGCTTAAATGATGCAAAATAACAACAGGGGTCAAAACTTATCGCGTTTTGAAATTTACGAAGGCGGCGTTGCTTTGATTTCTTAGTGCAATTGTTTTTTGTTTAGTTTGACATTTTTTCATTTAATAAAACGAAATTGTTTAAGAATGGGTCGTCGAACCACAATTTCTGAGAGAAATTTAATTATTACTCATTACAGGAATGGATACAGCCAAAGAGACATAGCCAAAAAGGTAAATAAATGTCGTTGAATGAACGTTACCGGAATGAAAATAGAGTCGAGAATAAGTCAAGGTTGGCTCCAAATAAGATCTTCAATGAACGTGAAGAAAGATGGATTTTAAGAGAGGTATCAAATAATCCAAAAAAAAAGTGCGCCAAAGTTGTGCGCCGAGGTGGAAAGACAGTTTGGAAAAAGGTGTAACCCCGAAACAGTTCGACGGATTTTGCAAAATAATAATTTACATAGTCGAACTGCTAGAAATAATCCTTTCATTAGCCAAAGAAATAGACGCGTGAGATTGGGATTTGCCAGAGAGCATATCAATAAAGACTTGAACTTCTGGAATTCAGTAATATTTGCTGATGAGACCAAAATAAACTTATTTGGGTCCGATGGAAAAATATCAGTGTGGAGAAAGCCTAACGAAGAATTAAAATTGAAAAATATAAAAGCTACGGTAAAGCACGGTGGAGGTGGAGTGATGTTATGGGGCTGTATGTCATCTGCAGGAGTAGGTAACATGCATTTCGTCGAAGGGAATATGAACCAATATGTGTACTTGGATATACTAAGGCAGCATCTCGTCGCTAGTGCCCAAAAATAAGATATTGAAAACAATTATAGGTTCTATCACGACAATGATCCAAAGCACACGTCATTTTGAGTCCGCAGTTGGTTGCTTTATAACTGTCTAAATGTTATTAAAACACCAGCCCAGTCACCAGACTTAAAAGTAATTGAAAATTTGTGGCTGACATTAAAAAATAAAGTAAATAGTGCCCCATTATAAAATAAAACTGAATTAAAAGTAAAAATTACTGAAGCATGGAACACTATTTCCCCGGAGTATACTAAAAAGTTAGTTGAATCAATGTCCAGAAGATTACAAGCCGTTATTGATAATGAGGGAGGCCCGACCAAATATTAGCAGGCTTATTTCAAATTCTACAGTTTGTTTTCTCTAATAATTTTGGTATATTGGATTTTGCATCATTTAAGCTGTGACGTTAAAAGCGCATATAGTTAAATTAATTATTGCTAATTAAGTAAGACATAATTAAGACAAAAAGTAATTCATACTTTTTTAGAAGACTCTTTACTAATTTAATTTCAATAAGTTGTATTTTCCAAATAAATAAAGAGGCACTGAGACCAGTTAGTCTTTTCTTATAGCGACTGCATCATTTAAGCTGTGAGTCACTGTATATATATATATATATATATATATATATATATATATATATATATATATATATATATATATATATATCTATGTATATATATACCCTAAGAAGGTAAGGTTTTAATTCGATCTGAACACTATACTGTGTTCAACTGAGAATTGCTATTGTATGCTGTATTCGAATGAGCAAAATTGGGTCGATCAAAATCACTTTACATTCTCCTAGTACTATTTTTCATGTTTCTACTATATTTCCTCTTTCATAGCGACCTCTATACAATAGCGTAAAGTTGTCAGAATCTATCTAACTTGTATCAGAAAAATAGGTAAAGAATTGTGCATTTCATTTGCGCTGAAAAAACACACCTTAATAGTGATTAATTACCAATAAGTCATTTTAAAAATAGGAAATTAGCAGAAAACTTTTGATCCCTACAAAATCAATACTCTTTAACTAAGCTCTTAAAAAATAAAAAACCGGTCAAGTGCAAGTTGAACTTGCACAATTAGTGTTCCTTACATTGATTGTTTTTAAAATAAAAATTTTTGTTAGGGTGGTATAAAATGATCAGTGACTTCACAAAACACACCCCAAATGAGTTTTCAACAAAGTTTGTTTCCAATCTTTACTGAAAACTGGTGACCTTGAAATTTTGTTTTTTTTTATATACCAAATAAATTATTAAAGGTAATGCACTCGTGATAATTTTCGTTCAATCTATACCCCGTGGAGAATATTCCAGAATTTTTTCAAAATTTTTTGATCAGTACTTTTCGAGATAAGGTAGGAGACAGCGATTTTTTAAAAGTAATACGAAGAAAAGTGTGCGCAAGTATTACATTATTTATATATATATCTATATATATATATATATATATATATATATATATATATATATATATATATATATATATATATTTTACTCGTGTTTTCACAAGTTTTCATTTGACACCACACTCGATGACCTAGTAAAAAAATGTTTTTTCACTTCCGATTTCACCCCTCAAAACGGACCCCTTAAGTCAAAATTTATGTTACGGTGGTATAAAATGATCAGTGACTTTACAAAACACACCCCAAATGAATTTTCAACAAAGTTTGTTTCCAATCTTTACTGAAATCTGATGACCTTGAAATTTTTGTTTTTTATATACCATACAAATTATTAAAGGTAATGCACTCGTGATAATTTTCGTTCAATCTACACCCCGTGGAGAATATTCCAGAATTTTTTCGAAATTTTTTGATAAGTACTTTTCGAGATAAGGGCCGGGACAGCGATTTTTCGCGAATTTTTTAAAAATAATACCAAGAAAAGTGCGCGCAAGTATAATATCATATATATATTTTTTACTCGTGTTTTCACAAGCTTTCATTTGACACCACACTCGATGACCTAGTAAAAAAATTTTTTTTTTCACTTCTGACTTCACCCCCCAAAACTAACCCCTTAAGTCAAAATTTAATTCTCAAAACTACATGGCTCTGATGAGGCCATCAATTCCTATATTATTACCAAATTTCACCTTTCGATGTCAAATAGTTTCGGAGAAAATCGGGTGTGACAGACAGACAGACAGACAGACACCGAAGTGATCTTATAAGTGTTCCGTACGGAACACTAAAAATGAAAATTAATAGATGCATGCAGCAGATTGTAACTACATAGCGACAGCACTTCAGCAATCGACTTTCCCACTTTGTTTTATATCGATAAAAAGGGAAAATCGGTAGCTACTATGTAGAAGCACAGTAAAATAGAAGCTACGTCCATCCCCGGAACGCCAGCATTATTTTGAAGTATACTCAGTGTATTTTTCAAAGTTCACCGGGGTCTCCATACGGTGGTCGTTCTGCCTCTGTTGGATGTTAAATAACTACCGTTTCTTGGTAGTGGATATTTATCTAAATGACTATTCTTAAACACTGTATAGTTTTAATAGTATTTTATGATTTTTTCTGGTTCTAAGCTTATTAATATATAATATATAATAATATTTTAAGCTGTTAAAGGGATGAGGTAGGAATTAAAGGTGCTACATCGTATATATTATGTTACTTAGAACCAGGTCATTTTTTTATTCCTTTCAATTAAAACGGAGTAAGACGTAGAGTCGTTCAATATTGTCTAGTTTCAATAGTATTATTATAATTTTTTCGGCCTTTTCGTCGAAATAGACCCAAAATGTTAAACACAAATATTTATAATATTAAAACATATAATAAGCTTCGGCGAAATGTATGGATGTCGATATGTTATATGATTTCAATAGAATTATGGAAATATTTCCTGATTATTTGTGGAATCTACAAATTTTATGAATTATTATTTACAGTAAAACCTATAAGGAGTTTAAAAGATGGAGGCGTAGGTTACGGAGGTTGCTTCATATTACCATATGTCCCGTTCAGGGTACTTAGGAAGGAGTTATAAAGGAGGTGGTTTATAAATCGTAATATACTTCCATTTTAGGGATTTTGGAGTATATGTTATTTTTCCATTATTTTAGTTATTTGTATGTGTATGTGGGGGGTAGAGGGGTTGATTCGTAGATATCTTGTTTAATGTCCTCAGAATTTCTGCAGTCGAGGAATCTAAAATTTGTGCTCTTTTTTCATTATTTTTAAAGATATATGGTCAAGCAAATAAGGGTTAATGGGGTAAGGGAGAAAGTTAGAGGGATCGATTCATATATACTGTGTTATAGGTCCTAGGTAGCGTCAGGAATATGAAAATTGTGTTATATTTTCACTATTTTAAATTTTAACAGAAAAAGTAAATAAAGCGGTTAATAAAAGGTTTCCGCAATAAATACCTTTAAATCCCATACAACTTCAACTTTATTTTCTGGTTTTAATATCTATTCCTATCAGGAACCTATCGTAAAAGTATCGTCTAGTAGTATTTGGATTAAGGTATTCTTTATCTTGATAAAATCAAAATCAGCAGTTATTGTTTGCAAGAAAAGTCTGGGTAAATTACTTTAACGATTTGTTCTAAATATAAAGGAACTAATAGAAGATTTCGTCAAAAAACTTCCACTCACTGTAGCGTATAACAGTACTGTCAGACCGACAGTCTAGGGCACCAATTCAAGCAACGATAAAGAGGGTTCGATTACGTGTTGGAATCAGGTACCCTCAATTCCACCTTGTAAAAATCGACTCCGCATAGTGCTTGATCCCCTATCACGATTAAATCCTCTACTAGGCAGAGAGTAGACTCTCGTTCCACTATTCGAAGCCTCAAAACTGCATAACTTTGCCTTGAGAAGCCCCACTCATTGAGGGAATAATTAATTTGAATGGTATGAATTATTTCTTTCACGTATACCCCCGAATAGACGACAAATATGGTTGATATGTAGTAAATTTTAACACTACTAAAAGTCCAGCACACTCCTTAATTCTACGGAACTTTATACTATTAAATAAAAATCTTACTTGGCCATTCTTTAGCCAGATCCTTCATACAATAACCTCCAAGTTTGTCTTTTTGCCATGCTTCTTGGATTTAGTTATCTCAGCTTGCTGTGAGCTTACGAAACAAAAGAAAAAGGATGACGCCTTGCTTTAGAATGTTCCAAATGAGATCTCCATATTTCGTTGCGGGGTACGCTTGTTATCCTAAAATTTTTGAAAATCTGCAAAAAGTCGTTAAATGGCTCAAACCGGTGGAACGGCTCCTTCCGAGCCGATAAAGAATATTTGTGCTATCATAGAAGAAAGGGATGAACAGATTTTAGAACTGGATATTAAAAGTAAATGTAAGTATTGTTATTTAAATAAAACTAATCTCAATAAAATAATTATTATTAAGATACCTGCGAGGAGTCTTTAAATTTCTGGGTGTACATTTAGAGTTTTGAAAATAAAACGGTTAATAAAGTAGACTCTCTGTACATCTTAGTGTTCAGGCTTAAGCATCATAGAAATGATGCAAAATTCAAATAAAACCTTTTCCTGTCTGTACGCATATCCTATGAATGGCCTATTAATTTTCAGAAAATAAACATGTAACAGTAATATTATTAGTTAATGAGATATCTGGTACAACTTACTTTTTAAATTCATGCTCTGTACCATATTTTTTTTTCCTAGAACCAACCGATTTATATAAAATTTCCTAAATTATAAAATTGTTAGGACCTAAATTTTCAGCAGGTATTGATAATGGTTCATCTATGACGGTAAGGAAAATTGTGGAATTTATATCTCATGCAGGGGCGTACCAATCGGAAATAGTGCCTAGGGTGAGCATCAAAGTTGCACCCCTTTGTAAATTATCTAAATATAAAATAAACAGATTTTTTTTATTTTTTTTTTATGGGTCTAGCACACATGCTACAGGGAAGTCCCTAAAGCGCTACCAAAGCGACACATGGGTGGAGAAAGCGATTCACGTTGTTCTTATATCGCTGTAAATTGTACTCGGTGGGAAACAGTCCTGGGCAAATTATTCCAAAGGGATGATGTTCTCCATATAAATGACTGCTTGAAAAGCATTGTACGAGGAGTAACAAGCTGAACCTCATACGGATGTGAAGTATTAGCATGACGTGTACTTCTAACATGCACCGCTCTTGGAGAAATTGAGCGGGCCACATCCTTCGAACACTTTCCATGAAAATACTTGTAGAATAGACTCAAGTCGCCAACCGTTTTTTGATGTTCCAGCGAATCAAGGCCACCTGTCAGTTCCGGGTCTCCAATCAGACGAACAGCTCTTCTCTGAATAGAATCCAACAAATGCAGTGTATGTTTGGGAGCGGAGCCCCAAACATGGGAGCAGTATTCTATAGTTGGTCGAATTTGAGCTTTGTAAAGAATTGACAGTTGTTGTGAAGTGTAAAGCTTTCTGGTTCGAAATAATATTCCCAACTTCTGAGAAGCTCTCCTTGCTATGCCTGCAACATGTTCATGCCAGGACATATTTGCTCCCAAAATTAATGCCCAACAATTTGAGTGATTATGTTAGGGGAATGGAGTGCCCCGACATAACTATGTCGGGTTCAGCAATGTTAACTTTTTTAGAAAAAACTGCCGCCTGGGTTTTTGTAGCGTTAAATTCCACTTGGTTACTGTTACCCCAAGATAGAATTTCTTCCAGGTCTTTGTTAAGTTGAATGACTTCCTGCTGTCTGCGGATATTCGTCTGAGTAGCCGATGTCCCAGCGTTCAAAGTGAATGAAGAGATAACTGTACTGTCATCTGCAAAGCTGTAGATTGGATTCTCGGTCTTTTCCAGCAGATCGTTAATATAACGAAGAAAGAGAGTAGGAGACAGTATGGAGCCTTGGGGTACACCGGCGTTGATAGTGAAGCTGTTAGAAAGAAATCCGTCGCCTGCCACTCGCAAAGAACGCTCTCTGAGGAAACATGAGAGCCAGAAACAGAACTTTTCAGACATAAAATATGTCTATATTAGTGTATAAAATAATATACACTAAATAAAACAGTCATAAATCTTACAAAACATTTTTATTTTGATTTTTAAGTTTAATAATTAGCAAAATTTGTACCCTCCTTTGAATGGTGCTCAGGGCATGTGTCCTACTTGCTCCACCCTAGGTATGCCACTGATCCCATGCAATAATATTAAATAATTGTTTTGAATAATAATAATAATAATAATAATCATCTTTATTATTAGCCAAGCTAAACAAATGCAATTACAAAATATGTATCATTACAAACTAACTTAAATGCTATGGTTATCTATTATGTAGCTTCTTAACAATTTTTTAAAGTTTACAAAGTTTGCATTTTTCAAATTTATTGGAAGATTGTTAAATTCTATATTCCTTGTATGATGAATTTACAGTTTGAACATAAAAGTCCAATCTATTTCTAGTGTTATATGCGTGAATGTCATTGACAAATTGTAATTTTTCTAAAGTATGTTCAGGGTGCCTTCTATTTTTAATTTTAAAAACAACTATCATTGTATTTAAAAAGATATTTTGTTTTACACTTAATAAGTCTGTTGTTTTCAACATATCTTTTATTCTTGAATACCTATTACAATCTATTATACATCTTAATGCCCAGTTATGTTTTTTTTTGGAGATTATCTATATCTCTTTTGTTGAACATAAAGAGAATTGTGGAACCATAATTCAGGTGGGGCATTATTATTGTCTTATATATTAGTAATTTAGCCCAAGTACTTAAATTTTTACCTATTCTCCATAAAAAATATTTTTTTTTTGATACTTTTTTGTTATATAAGTGGTATGACTAGAGAATAATAGATTTTCATCAATAACTACACTCAATTTCTTTCTTTCTTGTTCAATTCTGTCATTGTCTATCACAATACGATTATGAGTAGTGTTATCCAGAGTATTATTTTTGTCTTTTAGTATCATAAATTTGGTTTTTTGAACATTGACACTAAGACTATTACAACACAGCCATTTGTGTAACCTATCTAAGTCTTCATTTATTGTTTGCACTAGATCTGTTATGCTATCACTTTCATAATTGAGAATTGTGTCATCTGCAAATAACTGTAATTCACATTTTTTTTTATGAGTTTCACTCATTACTCATTTATATACAAGATGAATAAGTCAAGTCCTAGCACTGTGCCCTGTGGAATACCATGACTATTGATCTTAATAGGAGATAATGCTCCATTATATTTTGTTTGTTGTGTTCTGTTGTCCAGGTATTCCCTCAAAACCCCCTGAACCAACAACTTTCTGTTTATAGTTTCAAAAGCCCTTTGAAAGTCAAGTAGAACTACTCTCACCAATTTTTTCTCACCTATAGAAGACTTCCACTTGGAAATAACAGTCTGTAGTGCACTTTCACAAGAATGATTTTTCCTCAGACCAGCCTGACAGTATGTAAGCAACCTGTTTTCTTCTCAGTATTTTCTTATTTGTTTGCTTACAATAGTTTCAAGAAGTTTTTCATATGTAGCTACCATATTAATTGGTTGATATTCTTCACATCTATTAGTGTTAGTTACTTTTTCTATAGGAATAATTGTTGCCTTTTTCCATTCTTGGGAGAAGCTTTCTCTTTCTAGGCTAGTGTTAATTAGTTTCAGAAAGCAATCACCAATTACTTCAACTGCTAGTTTTAAAATTTTGACATTGCCGCGAGTGATATGCGCTTGCCAAGGAGAATGGTGGACTATATCGTAAAAAATTTTCTGTAAAACATGGAATTCTCAACGAATAACGTTCAGGAAGGCCTTGAAAAACGGCTCCCGTTGAAGACAGAGCTATAACAATGTCCAGCAGACGTAATCGCCGCCTAACTGCACCAAAAATTACGGCTCAAGTAAACCTGGAGCGGCCCATCCCCATCAGCGTGAAAACCGTGAAGAACAGGTTAGCAGAAGGTTGATTACACGGGAGAGTTGCAGTGAGAAAACCACTTCTTAGGCAAGTGAATAAACGTAAACGAGTAGAATGGGACCGAGAACATGAAAATTGGACATCAGAACAATGGCATTCTGTCCTTTGGAGCGACGAATCTAAATTCGAAATTTTCGGTTCAAATCCACGAGTTTACGTGCGACGGTCAGCTGGAGAGAGGATGTTGGAAGCCCGTCAGTTGCCTACAGTAAAACATGGTGGTGGTTCAGTAATGGTTTGGGGTTGTCTTAGCAACGGTAAAATTGGAAAAATCTTTAGGATAGAAGGAATCATGCGAAAAGAACAGTATTAAGAAATTTTGCTAACTTAAATGCTTCCTTCTTAAAGAGATATTTTTCAGGAGGAATTTATTTTTCAGCATGACAACGATCCTAATCATTCTGCTGAACAAATTAGAGAACTTTTGGACCAATGGAAATCCGATAACGTCCTGGAAGTGAGGACTTGGCCTCCACAATCACTCGACTTGAACGCCACCGAATTGCTGTGGGACCATTTGGATACTGTGTTCGAAAACTCAATCCAACATCAGAAAATCACTTGTGGGAACTTTTACAAGCAGAATGGGTTAAAATAACCGAAGAAACTCTGAAGAAACTACTGGGCAGAATGCCGAAACTCTGTAAAGCGGTAATTAAAAACAAAGGAGGTCACATAGATGAGAAAAATCCTAGAAAATCATGGATATTTTTTTGATTTTCTAGACTGTAAATAATGTGAAAATAAATAATAATTCATTGAAATTTAAAAAAAATATATAATATCTGGGTTTTTGTTGTCTTGGGACTGAAATAACTAGGTGGGCAAATACTTTCTGACGGTAGTGTATGTCATTATTCTTGAAATGGTCCCAGCAAAAATTGAAAATTGCCTCTTTACATTAAAAATATAATTAACTGATAGCTGTAGTCATGTACATTTATAGAAGAACATATTTCTTTAAAATCAGTATTATGTATCGAGTTATAAGCAACTGAATTTTAATGCAGCCTTCAATTAAAATATGAATATCTCAGAATTGAATCGATAAAATTTAATGTTGATTTTATTTTTATGGAAAAACAATGTATTTTTTAACGAAAAAAATAAAATTACAAAATTCTTTAAATTTACCATTTTTAGTGTTCCGTGCGGAACACTTATAAGATCTGTCTGTCTGTCTGTCTGCCTGCCTGCCTGCCTGTCTGTCTGTCACACCCGATTTTCTCCGAAACTATTTTACATAGAAAGTTGGAATTTGGTAATAATATAGGAATTGATGGCCTCATCAGAGCCATGTAGTTTTGAGAGTTAAATTTTGACTTAAGGGGTTAGTTTTGGGGGATGAAATCGGAAGTGAAAAAAAAAAAAAATTTTTACTAGGTCATCGAGTGTGGTGTCAAATGAGAGCTTGTGAAAACACGAGTAAAAAATATATATATAATGTAATACTTGCGCGCACTTTTCTTTGTATTATTTTTAAAAAATCGCAAAAAAATCCCTGCCCCCGACTTATCTCAAAAAGTACTTATCAAAAAATTTTGAAAAAATTCTGGAATATTCTCCACGGGGTGTAGATTGAACGAAAATTATCACGAGTGCATTACCTTTAATAATTTACCTGGTATATAAAAAAACAAAAATTTCAATGTCATCAGATTTTAGTAAAGATTGGAAACAAACTTTGTTGAAAACTCATTTGGGGGTGTGTTTTGAGAAGTTACTGATCATTTTATACCACCGTAACAAAATTTTTTATTTTAAAAGCAATCAACGTACGGAACACTAATTGCGCAAATTCAACTTGCACTTGACTGGTTATTTATTTCAGAAATGAAATGTCAAACGCAAAAAAGTATGTTCTGCGCTGGGTAGAAATAACAGACAAAATATTTTTAAAATAACGTTTATTTAATGTGTTTATAGCGTTGAAAAATTTTAGATTTCGCATTTATTTAAAAACTTATCAAATTTTTTGTGGTGTGCTGTACTCGCTCAGCGCCCTATATGCGCTTAATGCGTATAATGCATCTCTCAACTAAGTGTCGTACAATATCTTAGATGAATAAAGAACAGTTAAATCAATTTTTGCATAAAAAATTAAATTGATTACTTAAAATATTCCATTCAAATAGAATTATTTTTTAAAAAAAATCTGCACAAGTTTTCCAAACCTAATTACAAATTGTTCGTTTTTCATAATTTCAAATCAATCAAAATGTTAAAATATTAAAATATCAAAGACATGTAACTACAAATCAATGAACAATTAAAACATATCAAAAGAACAAAATAAAGGTAAGACACATTAATTACATAGTTAAAAGTCATTAAAATTATGATTCAAAAACTCATCAAGTGAGTTAAATGATCTTGCAGTCAGGTAGGATTTCACCTTTCTGACAAAGCTGTCGTCCGACAGCTCTCTAACAGCCACCGGTAAAGCATTAAAGAAACTGACCCCATAGTAGTCGGTGCTTCTGTGAGTCCGAGCTATTCTGTGAAAGCTAGGAATTAGATTTTGGTTACCTCTAGTGGGGTAATTGTGGAGATTTTCATGGGTAATGAATAGCCTCACATTTTGTTTAATGTATGTTAAGCACTGGAATATGTATACACAGGGAAAAGTCAATATCCCCAACTCAGAGAAATAGCGACGACAACAGTCGCGATATCCAAGTCCCACAATGACGCGAATACAGCGTCGCTGAAGTGAGAAAATTCTTTGCCCATGCGATGAGTGTCCCCAGTTCATAAGAGCATAAGACATGTTGGATGCAAAATATGCATGATAAGCGACTAAGAGAACCTCTTGAGATATATTTCTAGCCAAACTTCGAATAAGGAAAATCATTCTGGAAAGTTTAGACGCCAGTTCAGAGACATGCTTCTCCCATGAGAGCCCAGGGTCTCGGAACACACCCAGAAATTTAACAAAGTCATTTGTAGATAGATCAGATGGAGAATTTCTTAGGGTAAACCTCAGACTCAGTGTCTTATCACGGTTTAGGGTGAGCCTATTTGCCAAGAACCAACCCCCTATGTTATGCTGCATGTTGGAAACAGTCTGCGGTATTGGATCTCCAGGATGATAGTGCTGCAGACTGGTGGTATCATCTGCAAATAGGATTAAATTTGGGTCATCAGTGTAATTTGGCAAATCATTTATATAAATTAAAAACAGTAACGGTCCCAAGACTGGCCCCTGGGGAACCCCATGTTTGATAATCTGTCTGCTAGAGACCTCCATGTTAAAGCTCACATATTGAGAGCGATTAGAAAGATATGACCTAACAAGGTCTATGCTACAAGGATCAAAGTTGTAGTATGACAATTTCGAGAGAAGGATCTCTGAAGAAACACAGTCAAAAGCCTTTGATAGGTCAAAGAACGAAGCATAGGTATCAAATCCCATCTCAAGACCCTCCGCCACATACTCGGTAAGCTGATTCATCGCCAGGGCAGTAGATCTTTTATTTCTAAAACCAAACTGACTCTGCATAAACAGGTTGTTGTGCTCAAAGTATACATACGTAAATTGTGGACGCTGCAAATTTTTTACAATACATATTCTTCTCGTCAAATGACTAAAACAATGAAATAGTTCTACGGTTACATAACAACTGATTATTTTCTTCGTGTTCAGTGTCGGTTCTTCCGCTCTTAAAGTCCACAACCCAATTTTTGATAGTGGCGTAGGAAGGACATTATTCCTTAAATGTATCAAGTTTGTCATAAATTTTTATCGGGGACAGTACTTTCAGGAAGAGTACGCTATCACTGGTCGATATTCGATTTTACTAAATTCACAATTTCCTCAAAAATTTACTATAAATAATACAAAAAAAAAACCGACCAAGTGTAAGTCGAACTTGCCTAATTAGTGTTCCGTATGTTGATTGCTTTTAAAATAAAAATTTTTGTTACGTAGGTATCAAATCAGTGGCTTTACAAAACACACCCCAAATGAGTTTTCAAGAAAATCTTTTTCCAGTCTTTACTGAAAACTGATGACCTTGAAATTTTTGTTTTTTTTTATATACTAGATAAATTACTAATCACTCGTGATAATTTTCGTTCAATCTACACACTGTGGAGAATATTCCAGAATTTTTCTCATCATTTTGTGATTAGTACTTTTTGAGATAAGGGGGGACAGCCATTGTTTACAATTTTTTAAACATAATACAAAGAAACGTGCGTCCAAGTATTACGTTATATATATTTTTCAAGTTATGTTTTTACAGGCTTTCATTTGACACCCCAATTGATGACCTGTTAAAAATTTTTTTTTTTACTTCCGATTTCATCCCCCAAAACTAACCCCTTAAGTCAAAACTACACGGCTCTGATGAGGCTATCAATTCCCATATGAGGGCCAAATTTCAACTTTCTATGTCAAATAGTTTCGGAGATGGACAGACACCGAAGTAATCTTATAAGCGTTCCGTACGGAACACTAAAAATGGACCACTAAACTTTGTACATATTTACTAAATGTGAAACTCCTATCTGTAGTAATCGTAACTGTTTTTGACAATGGGAAGTGGTCTAGGCTAATGAGGTATCAATAGTTTATAAAACTGTCGATTACCAAGCTAATGACGTTAGTACATAGGAAACGTGCTCCTGCCCAACTTTTATATGAATTGTTTTTTAAAAAATTCAGTGGTTGCATGTACGAGTATACTTTATATTTTCTTTTCTAGATTATAAAAATGCTTTGGAAAATGTATTAAATGAAATAAGGAACCTAGAAAAAACTCAGAAGAAGATTGAAGAAGATGATCAGTTTGTTCAAGAACTACTTGACAAGGTGGAATTTATTAAAACAAGGTAATTATTATACTTTTAATGGCTTTACAGATGTATAGCTAGATTGAGGAGATAGGTTTTTAGTCTCTTAACGTTCCCGATAATATTATGTTAGTACATACCAAAAAAAAAAGGAATTTCGTCACTTACTTGTTGTCAATACTACTCTACTATCAAACTCTAGCCTTAAAACGGTGTATATTTAAATAACTGGTAAGCGATTTGTGTGGTTTATCAATACCTTGATCTCATGTAAACTGTAGGTTCTGTTTGACTGGTGTTTTACTGAAGGTAAAGTGGGATTTGTAAAAAGGATCTAGTTGCCTGGATGGTAATGCATGGCGTAAACAGAATATGAAACAAAACAGGCATGGTAGTTAACATATTAATAAAGACGTAATAATGCAAACTATACTTAATTTAAGAAAGTATTAACCAAATCACTCCAACAGGTTCTGTGCAAAGTAAACGCCTTTTTATAGGCTGCGATTTCTTTCAGAAATTAAGTACTGGGAGCTAAAAAAAATTTTCAGTCTAAAATAAGGCTGTGGTATGTTTCTTAGGACTATAATATGTCATTTAAGCAAAAAAAAGTCGATTTTTTTAAAAAATTGCAGGTAGATAAAACCCCTTAAGCAGAGCAGTTGCAACTGACACCTGATTTTTTTCTTTATACTATTTCCCCTAAAGTTAAAGATAAGGGAAAAATAACACAACATTCAGATTCTACACCTCCAAAAACGCCTTAAATGGTTGACCATAAGTAACTGATAATGAAAAATAATACAATGTTCAGATTGTTTAATCTCTTATATATTCGACCATAAATAACTATGCTTAAAATTTGTTCGGTTGTTCAATTTCTTCACTAAAAACCAAGAAGAATTCTTATGATGATATTAAAAATATAAAAAATTCTAAACTGTAGAGGTTTCATTTCAACCCCGAGTATTATATATCTATATATTTCGTTTGAGATTCATCGCACGAACAGACAGATCGACACGCGAATATGAGAGACTGTTTTTTGTAATCTAGAGATTCTGAAACATTGGAAAGCAATGCAGATATCCTGGAGAATAATTTTTAGTGTTCCGTACAGAACACTTCAGTGTCTGCCACACCCGATTTTCTCTAAAACTATTTGACATGGAAAGTTAAAATTTGGTACTAATATAGGAATTGATGGCCTCATCAGAGCCATGTAGTTTTGGAAGTTAAATTTTGACTTAGGGGGTTAGTTTGGGGGGGGGGGTGAAATCGGAAGTGAGTCCTCGAGTGGAGTGTCAAACTTAACCCTCTAAAAACACAAGTTAAAAAATATATATGATGTAATACTTGCGAACACTGTATCGTTTTTAAAAAATCGTTAAAAATCGCTGTCCCCCCCCCCCCCCCCCTTATCTCGGAAAGTATTTATCAAAAAATTTTGAAAAAAATTCTGGAATTTTCTCCACAGGGTGTAGATTGAACGAAAATTACTTGCATACGTTAATAATTTATCTGGTATATAAAAAAAAAAAATTCAAGGTCATCAGTTTTCAGTAAAGAAGGGAAAAAAACTATTCTTGAACAAACTGATCATCTTCTTCAATCTCCTGAGTTTTTTCTAGGTTCCTTATTTCATTTAATACATTTTCCAGGGCATTTTTATAATCTAGAAAAGAAAATATAAAGTATACATACAACCACTGAACTTTTTTAAAAAACAATTTATATAAAAGTTGAACGGGAGCACGTTTTCCTGTGTACTAATGTCATCAGCTTGGTAACCGACAGTTTCTTAAGTATTGATACCTCATTAGTCTAGACCACTTCCCATTGTCAAAAACAGTTATGATTTCTACAGATAGGAGTTTCACATTTAGTAAATATGTACAAAGTTTAGTGGCCCATTTTTAGTGTTCCGTACGGAACACTTATAAGATTACTTTGGTGTTTATCCATCTGTCTGTCTATTCGTTTGCCACACCCGATTTTCTCCGACACTATTTGACATAGAAAGTTGAAATTTGGCACTAATATAGGAATTGATGGCCTCATCAGAGTTGTGTAGTTTTGATTTAAGGGGTTAGTTTTGGGAGGTAAAATCGGAAGTGAAAAAAATTTTTTTTACCAGGTCATCGAGTGGAGTGTCAAATAAAAGCCTGTAAAAACATAAATTCAAAAATATATATGATGTAATACTAGCGCACACTTTTCTTTGTATTATTTTTAAATAATCGGTAGAAGACGCTGCCCCCCCCTTATCTAGAAAAGTACTTATTAAATATTTTTGAAAAAATTCCGGAATATTCTCCACAGGGTGTAGATTGCACGAAAATTATCAGGAGTGCATTACTTTAATAATTTACCTGGTATATAAAAAAACAAAAATTTTAAGGTCGTCAGTTGTCAGTAAGGATCGGAAAAAAAACTATGTTGAAAACTCATTTGTTTTTGTGAAGTTATTGATCATTTTATACTTTGGTAACGAATATTTTTATTTTAAAAGCAATCAACATACGGAACACTAATTGCATAAGTCCAATTTGCATTTGATCAGCTATTTTCACTAATACGTTATCCCCCTTTAGTAACAAGTAATAATAGTAAGGGAAGTGAAAATGTGAAAACTTAATATTTACAGTAAAACGATATAATTTTTTTCTGCCCATATATAGTTTGGCAAAATAGTGTAATTTTTACTAGCTTTAGTAGTATCCAAACAATAGCGAATGAGGGATGCAATCCTACGAAAACTCACTGGTCTTTACGATCCATAAATTGTACTTCATGTTCTTTCTCTTATTTTCTCAGCATTCAACATTGTTGGCTTTCAGGATAGGTAAACTAACTGTTATGATAATATTGGTTACATTGGAAATATGTCCAGCATTCTTTTTAAAACTATAATATGATGGTTTGGTAATTTTTTATTCTAGATAGTTATATATTATATACATTTTTTGACTTACTGATGCAAAACTTATGACTTATGACTCTAGTGACACAAAAAATGGAGTTCATTCTATTATTGTACTCTTCCATTACTTATGAGATTTATTTTTTCTTAAGCTTGCAAGAAAGTAAAGAGGTTGGCAGAAAATCTTTAGTTAATCATCTGTATCTTGAAGATTTTATGACTAAGGAGCTTGTGAATAGAGAAAAAGAGAAGAAACGTGTGAAACAAGAATGCCAAGACATATTAAGCATAGCTCAGGAGAAACTTAAACAGCATCCCCTTTACCGAAAACTCGAAGAGAAAAAGGTAATAGATTACTATTATTAAGACTATATGTTAATCAAATTTCCTAAATTCGCATTTTAATAGGTTATTTATAACTATATATGACCAGCCATTAAAATTAGTAAGTTATAACACAGCTATGGTAGCCAAATAGGTATGTGCTGCAAAATAGAGTCCATTCGGTATACCAGTTTTTCTTAGCGGCTTTGTATGGACGTAGTATACTTTTTTGCATAGGACAAGGTTGCAATTAAGTCCACCGTTTTCTACTTGTCTTTACTGCACTCATTAAAATTTTATATGAATTGTTTGGTGGGAAGCTAGTTCATGAATGATATGGTTGTTATATATATATATATATATATATATATATATATATATATATATATATACATATATATATATATATATATATATATATATATATATATATATATATATATATATATATATATATATTGGATGTGTGAATTAATTTTGAGGGATTTTTTGGTAAAAATACCGCTTTACTGTAAAAAAATGGTTACAAATTGATTATTCGAAGTATTGTTCATCACCAGCCACTACTTTTCTCCTATCTTTGTGGCATCATATGAATACCACATTGAATGATGTGTATGGACGTAGTATACTTTTTTGCATAGGACAAGGTTGCAATTAAGTCCACCGTTTTCTACTTGTCTTTACTGCACTCATTAAAATTTTATATGAATTGTTTGGCGGGAAGCTAGTTCATGAATGATATGGTTGTCTAAATGTATCATTTATATATATATATATATATATATATATATATATATATATATATATATATATATATATATATATATGTATATATATACATTGGATGTGTGAATTAATTTTGAGGGATTTTTTGGTAAAAATATCGCTTTACTGTAAAAAAATGGTTACAAATTGATTATTCGAAGTATTGTTCATCACTAGCCACTACTTTCTCCTATCTTTGTGGCATCATATGAATACCACATTGAACGATATATATATATATATATATATATATATATATATATATATATATATATATATATATATATATATATATATATATATATACGGGGTGTTATGGAATTCACTGCATATATTAGAACTGGCGCTTCCTTGTAGCGAGACTGATGTAGAAAATTCGCCTTAAATAGCGGATCTCAATAATAAAGGAAAAAAATTGATCTTAAAGAAATGACGTCATAAATATTTTTTGACGCCGCAAAAATATTAAATTCATTTTCATCAACGTTAAATATTTTTTGTAGGTGTTAATATATTTTGATCTACGATTATTTCTGCCCGGCTCACTGTAAACTTGTCAACTACTTGCCGAGACCAATTTGAGCCAGTTAATCAGCTGACTAGTATTTTATTATTTGTATGCTTTAAAATAAGTAACATACAGAGTGAATCAAAAATTTCGTAGGGAGAACTGTGTTAAGTACGTCAGATTAGCCATAACATACACAAAGTAAAAAAATTACTAATTTTGTTTAATTAAGCAACATGTAATAAAAACTCACTTTTATGAAACTTCCAGTAACAACAATGAAACAAAATACTTTTTGAAAGTACCAGTATCTATTTCACGAAAATACTTCTTCTTTTGCAGCAGGTTTCATGATAAAAAGACAGTCGTCTTTATCTGCGTGTCATTCCTCTTCATTTTGCTTTGAAAATTCCCTCTTTCATTAATTCATGGCATTGTTGATCTTGGCTTTTTAAATTATGTGGTCAAGTGATCCTATAAAATTTTCAACTATGTTTAAATTTAAAAAAAATATATTGATTAGATGTGTCTCATTTGATTCAAGAAGTTTCCTATTATTAGTGTTCCGTACGGAACACTTATAAGATCACTTCGGTGTCTGTCTGTCTGTCTGTCTGTCTGTCTGTCTGTCTGTCTGTCTGTCTGTCACACCCCGATTTTCTCCGAAACTATTTGACATAGAAAGGTGAAATTTGGTAATAATATAGGAATTGATGGCCTCATCAGAGCCATATAGTTTTGAGAATTAAATTTTGACTTAAGGGGTTAGTTTTGGGGGGTGAAGTCGGAAGTGAAAAAAAATTTTTTTTACTAGGTCATCGAGTGTGGTGTCAAATGAAAGCTTGTGAAAACACGAGTAAAAAATATATATATAATATTATACTTGCGCGCACTTTTCTTTGTATTATTTTTTAAAAATTCGCGAAAAAATCGCTGTCCCGGGCATTATCTCGAAAAGTACTTATCAAAAAATTTTGAAAAAATTCTGGAATATTCTCCACGGGGTGTAGATTGAACGAAAATTATCACGAGTGCATTACCTTTAATAATTTATATGGTATATAAAAAAAACAAAAATTTCAAGGTCATCAGATTTCAGTAAAGATTGGAAACAAACTTTGTTGAAAACTCATTTGGGGTGTATTTTGTGAAGTTACTGATCATTTTATATCTCTGTAACAAAATTTTTTTATTTTAAAAGCAATCAACGTGCGGAACACTAATTGCGCAAGTTTAACTTGCACTTGACCGGTTATTTTTTTAATATAGTACGCTATTTTTATAATAACCTCTATATTTATACATTTTGTTTTAGGTTAAATTCCTTAAACTTGACATTAAGAGAAGAGACTTGGAAGTAAAAATTCGCGAAAGAAAGAGAATTATAACACAGCATAAAGAGATTCAGAAAAAAATATTTTACAACTTTTTCATTAAAATGGCTCAGCACTATTTAATTCAACAACGTCAGAAAGAATTGGAAAAATTGAAAATAGAGGAATTAGAGGCAGCTAAGAGATTGTACAATCTTCAGCAAGAAGAAAAAAAGAGGCAGATGCTGGGTATTCCCAGGGAGAAAAAAAGATTGACGAACATCAGTGTAAGTTTTGTATGTATTTTGTTTTGTTACATGTTTATTATAGGCCAAGGTTTTAAGAATGGTAGGAATCAGTAACTATACAGAGTATGAAAGGTATGGTCAATAATTGAGGATCGAGTAGATTGAGTCAAAATAAGGTCATATAAAATTTTGTCCTATGTCCCCTTGTTACTGAGCTGCAGACCCCCAAAGAGGCCAAATGGTTGGTATTCATTATTTATGTTCTGTCCTAAACTTCATGAACTGATGCGAACTGTGATACTAAAATTGTTAACATTGGAACAGGGATTTTAAAAGTAGGGAAAGGCGGAGTGAAAATAGCCTTAACTTTTTACATTAAAATTTATATTTTGGACGAGCGGTTTTTGAGACTAATTTTAAGATTACCTTGCACTGCAAATAACGCACATTATTACACAGAATGTTTTATTAATCTCACTCAATAAATTTTTTATGAGTATTGTAAGTTATGTGTCTTTTTACTAATTATAATTCTTTAGTAAAAAGAAACGTAACTAAAAACAATCATCACAAATCTTGTTGACTAAGATTACTAAAACATTCTGTGTAATCATGTGCTTTTTTTTATCATGCAAGATAATCTTTAAATAAGGTTATCTCAAAAGTCCCTGTTAAAATATCAACAATTTTAGTGTCATGGTTTGAACTAGTGCATGTAGCTTAGGACAGTACCTAAATTTCAAGTTTTAATCTGCGGTTTCGCAAATAATAAATAAAAATGACTTTCTGGGTATCCCCTTTTGGGGGGGTAGTAGCTCAGTAATGAGGGAATGGATGTACGACAAGATTTTATATGACTCCAATCTACTAGATCCTAAATTATTGATCATACTCTTTGGGATACCTTGTATGGTGTCACTGATATGGTCTGCCTCAGAGGAGAATAAGTTTTATTATTGTATGGTTAAATTTTAGATCAGTTATATAGAGCACACTCAAACTTTTTTTTTTCTTTGAAAAAATAGTGAATTGTACTTCGATGTTATGTATAAGACAAATGGTCTAAGAATTCCCATACTGGCAGGTAAATTTTTATCCATCAGGAACTTTTTGTAAAGTTCCCCAGACGTTTATTCTTGGTGCTCGCTTGAAATTTAGGAGCAGACATTGATAATAAAAAATTACGGTTACTATTGCTTTTCCCGCGGAAGGTTAGGATTGACATTTTCTCGACTTCGGAGATTCTGTATGCTTCCACTATGTACTACAGCCTTGGCCAAAAGTATTTGCCACCCCTTCAGGTTTTAGTGACTAGACGTGTTTTATTTCTCACCGCTCTGTATCTCTGAATTGGCACATCAAGCAAAGTAACCAAAACAGTGCATGCTATTGAAAAAACAAAAGACCAAATTCTTGGAATTCCGCAATGGCTGATCTGCTTTATTCATGTAATTATTTAGTTTACTTCTAGATTTTGTCATGTATGTACTGGTAATAATTTGTTAATTGTAGTGGTTTCCACTAAAGGTTAAATGTTTGTTTGTTTGTTTGTTTTTGTTGGGCAGGGCGCATCGACAGCTAAGATCATTTAGCGCCCAAAAGGTTAAATGTAAAAATGCCACAAAGGTGAAAAGTGGATTTAGAAACACATATGAAAATACAATTTTTTTTTGAAAGTGGGGAAAGTGACATATCCGCACATTATGGTGACATATACTATAAATCGTTTTAAAAGGTAAAAACGGACAAGAAATTAAATAAGAGTGGTCGAAAACTCATTTAAAATGCGAGGGAAGATATGCTTCTTTGAAAAATCCCAAAATGACGTCTTCTGAGCTAGGTGAAAGAAAATTTCTGCTCGAACAGTGAGAAGAAAGGTCTAAAATGGTAAACTCAAAGGTTGCAAATCTATAAAAAAAAACTGTGCATATTGAAGAATAAGTTGTGCTTGGTGTGGGTCCAGACTCATAAATCTTTCAACGAAGTGACCAGTTGGTCTAATATCATGTGGTCAGACGAGCCTAACTTTGAGATATGTATTGTTTGTGAAAATACTGTGTGTGTGAATTATCTTTTTCTTTATTGCTTGTTTTTTCATTGTCCAAGAATCAAGGAACACTCAATCATATCAAAAGATACCTTCAAACGCGTCTGGTCGAAGAGTAGAACGCTGTTTCACAAAACGAATAAGAAAAGGTAATTTTTACATTCTTCTTCTTGAAATGCCATATCCGATACGGACGTTGGCGACCCTGTCGCCTGTGGTTTGTGTCTTTTTAAGTGTTCCACAGGCAAAGGAGGGCTACAGTTTAATGCCGGTTCGGAATGGCCAACGTGAAAGGGCTTTACTACGCATGATACAACTGGCTGTTTGCCATTGCCTTCTCGAGAGAGGCGACCGCCACGTTGTAATTTTTTAAAAATTCAACGCTAACTCTATGGCTGCCTTTTTTTCATAACCAAAAGGAATTGCTGCGGTAATGAGAAATAAAGAAAATTGTACTAAATCTTGATTTTTATAATAAACCAGCCGTGCCCGCGGCTCCGCTCGCGTGGACTTGATTCACCTTTGTCGTCACTGCTTATTCGTTATGTTTATATTATATAGCTCAAGGGGCCTTAGAGGCCCATGGCTTAGTTGCATACTTGTCTCCACTTCTTTTTGTCTCCTGTTAGCTTTTCCCAGTGCGGGATTCCAATCAACTCCAGATCTTGCTTTACTGCCTGAATCCATGTAGATCGAGGTCTACCCTTGCCTCTTCTTCCAACCACTCCTCTTATTAGGGCTTGCTTTGCATGTCTTTCTTCCTTCATCCTTGCCACGTGTCTCAACCATCCTAATCGCTGGCTTATTATGATTTCGCTTATAAGGGGTTTTGTATATAGGCATTTTAATTCATAGTTTGTTCTTCTTCTCCACAGTCACTCTTCTTTCCTTCCTCCGTAGATTCTTCTCAAAGCTTTCCTTTCCCACACCCCCAACGTCTCTTTTTCTCTTGCATTCAGTTTCCACGTTTCGCATCTATATATCACCGTGGGTCTGACAACTGTCGTATATATTCTTTCTTTTGCTTTTCTTGATATATTCTTTGATTTCAATATTCGATTCATTGCCCCCAAACATCTCTGTCCTTTCGCTATTCTTTCTTGTATCTCCATCCTTTCTTGTCTACTCTCTGTTATTGTTACTCCCAGATAATTAAATTTGTCTACTTTTTCAAACATATATCTTTTCCCTAAGTTGTTTATTATATCTAAACTTTTGTTATTTTTATTATCCTTCTTCTTTGTAATTTCCATGTATTTTGTTTTTTCCTCATTTATCTTTAGTCCTCGCATCCTTCCCCTTTCTTCTATCCTACTTATGGCTTTTTTGAGGTTCTCTTTTGCTCTTGCAATCACTGCTACATCATCCGCATAGGCCAAGCATAGGCAGGTTTGTTGGTATATCGTTCCATTTGTTTTTATTTCTGACTCCCAGATTATCTTCTCTAGTACCACATTAAATAGACATGTCGACACTGGTTCCCCCTGTCTTAATCCTCTCTTCACCTTAAACTTGTCTGATACTTTGCCCTCAACCAACACACTATTTTCTGTGTCATTCAGGGTCGTTCTCACCTTGCGAATCAATTTACTTGGAATTTTTAGTTCTTCCATTATCTTGTAGAGTCCTTCTCTATTTACAGAGTCATATGCTTCTCTGAAATCCACAAGGACCAAGTGTGTAGTGCCAAATTTTGTTCTAAGCTATTATCTTGGATTTTCTTAATCGAAAATATCTGGTCTGTAACCGATCTATTTTTCCTGAATCCACACTGGTACTCTCCCAGAATAGACTCGGCTTTCTCTGCTAGTCTGTTTTTGATAGTCAATACTACTATCTTGTACACGACATCCAGTAAGGCTATTGGTCTATAATTAGCACATATAGTTTTTTCTCCTTTTTTGTATATTGGACAAATGAGCGACTCTCTCCAGCTCACTGGCATCTTTTCTGTTTCCCATATTTCTTGCACCAACCGGCATATTTCATTTTACAGATCTACTCCTCGAGCTTTTATCAGTTCTACAATTTCCACCCGGGACCTTATTTTTTTTGGGTTCTGAGTATTTCTCTTATTTCTTCTTTCCAGGGTTTATTTGTACCCTGCTGCCCTTCAGTTAATTTTGCTTTCTATTTCTCATTCACCTCACTTTCATCTCCACTTAGTATTTCTTTAAAGTATTCCCCCCATCTATTCAGTCTTCCTGCGAAGCTTCCATCTTTTTTCCTACATATTAGCATTTTGTCTCTATTTATTCCCTTTGTATTTTATAAAAAAAGAACACGTAAATCGGATAAGTGGTTCTCGAATGATAAGCACACTAACGGACAGACAGACAGAGAGACGTTGCGTTTTATATATTATATAGATTAATATTATTATTATATAACCTGGACAGAGAACATATGTATGAATTTAAAAAATCACGTAAATCGGATAAGTGATGCTCGAGGGATAAGCGCACTAACGGACAGACAAACAGACAGAGAGACGTTGTATTTTACATATATTATAGATATAGATTATTATTATTACTATATAACCTGTCCAAAGAATATATGTATGAATTTAAAAAAGACACGTAAATCGGATAAGTGGTTCTCGCCTGATAAACGCACTAATGGACAGACAGACAGATAGAGAGACATTGCATTTTATATATATTATAGATTATAGATATTCTCTGCTACATAATATTGTTCCAAATTTAATGGTTTACGCTGTGTACTGCAAGGGAACGCGCTAGCGGCAAACTTTTTTTCCGACTTCATTCACTATTATCGTCACTGCTCATTCCCTATGCTACCTATCGTAATAAAATATAGCCTATAACCTGGCCAGAGAATATATGTATGTTTAAAAAAAAAAGTACGTAAATCGGATAAGTGGTTCTCCAGTGATAAGCGCACTAACGGACAGAGACGTTGCACTTTATATATATTATAAATATACCAGTTTAATATGATATTTACTTTTCATTTTCTTCCCTTCTAACAGAATTAAGATTTTTAAGTTTTTATTAATCGGCAAATACTTTTGGCCAAGGCTGTATATTACTTGGGTTTTTAGAACACCAGGCCTCATTACCTGCAACTATTTTGTATAAAAAGGTAATACCGTGTTGTTGATAACACATTAGATGCTGTAGTGATAAAGCAGAACTAATCGTCAATAGGCAGTTGTAGAATCCCCTGAGCAGCAACTTTGCCAACCCTATGACTTATGGAATTAGCAGTTCTCAGGCTGATGGTTTACGTTTAATAAAGTCCTCTAACTGTAATAATTCATCTATTTGCGCTTAAAGCAATTTCCAGCTGTCAGATTATATCGCATTAGTACGGGAACTTTTCGATCGCACCACCTCTAGTTATTCTAAAAAAATATCCGTAATATTTTTTTTTTAGTTTGGAGCACAAGAATCTCGAATAGAAAATCATGGAAACAAAATTGGTAAGTTCATACATTCATAACAACAGTAACTAAATCGAAGGTACTTGGCGCAGCATTTATTTATTTATTTTTTTAATTAAATACGAGGCTGGTTTGAAAAGTCCGTGCAAAGTCCGAGAGATGGCACCACCGGCGCGTATCGAGGTCATGTTTAGTTAGTAGCATCTCTTGAATGAACGCACACCAAGTTTCAGCCATATTGGTCTATTTCTTTGTGTTTGGCATTCGTGTGAATCAAGGAAGTCGAGTGATTTTCAAGAAATGGACGAAAAAGAATTTCGTGTGGTGATTAAACATTACTTTATGAAAGGCAAAACGCCTCAGGAGACTAAAGAGAAGCTTGATAAACATTATGGTGACTCTGCACCTTCGATTAGAACAGTTTATAAGTGGTTTCAAAATTTTCGGACTGGCCATATGGGCACAAGTGACGCTGAACGTTCTGGACGGCCTGTAGAGGTTACGACTCCAGAAATCATTGATCAAATCCATGATATGGTGATGGATGACAGAAGAGTTAAGGTGCGTGAGATTGCTAGTGCTGTGGGCATCTCGACTGAACGGGTACATAATATTTTGCATAAACATTTGGACATGAGAAAGCTATCCGCAAGATGGGTGCCGCGATTGCTCACGCTTGACCAAAAACGGAATCGTGTGAAGTGTTGCAAGGATGGTTTGCAGCTGTTCCAGAAGAATCCGGAGGACTTTAAGCGTCGTTTCGTCACTATGGATGAAACATGGATACATTACTATACTCCTGAGACCAAACAACAATCTAAACAATGGGTTACCAAGGGGGAATCTGCACCAAAAAAGGCGAAGACCGTTCCTTCGACCGGAAAGGTTATGGCGACTGTCTTTTGGGATTCGCAAGGGATAATCCTCATCGACTATCTGGAAAAGGGTAAAACTATTACAGGTGAATATTATTCATCGTTATTGGACCGTTTGAAAACCGAGCTGCAAGAAAAAACGCCCGCGATTGGCCCACAAGAAAGTCCTTTTCCATCACGACAACGCACCAGCACACACCTCAGCAGTTGTGGTCGCAAAATTAATGGAAATAGGATTCCAACTCGTTTCACATCCCCCCTATTCTCCAGACTTGGCTCCCTCGGACTACTCTTTGTTCCCCAATTTGAAGAAATGGCTGGCGGGACAAAGATTTTATTCAAACGAGGAGGTGATTGCAGACACTAATGGATATTTTGCAGACTTGGACAAATCCTATTATTCGGAAGGGATCAACAAACTAGAACATCGTTGAACGAAGTGTATAAGCCTAAAAGGAGACTATGTCGAAAAATAAAAAAGGTTTACCCCAAACACATAAGTAGTTTTTATTTTTGCACGGACTTTTCAAACCAGCCTCGTATATATCTAGTATTCAATTTAAAATAAAGGAATATGTGTTTATTTTGGTAGAAGTCATTACGTCTACAAATTAATTCGGGACTTTTTTGCGTTAATAAAATGTATATTTATTTATGAACAAAAATATTCCTGATTATTCACACATGTAGCCTGCCTTTTAGGAAGCTAGAACACCCTCTGTCTGAAAAAAGACGGTGGGTTTCAAGTCGATAAATTCGGTTTTGCTTTTTTTGATTTCTGCCAATAAAATGAAGTAGAAATCATGGGGATGATGTTGCAGCTTCCGAAATATATCGTTATTAGATGGAGCTTTGTCCGCAATATGAGAGCTTTCCACTCCAATGAAAAGATAAAATTTCGCGTCGTTTTTTTACCGTGTGTGGCCTGGCGTTGTCTAAAACCTTACGATCCGCAAGATCAAAGTCACGCTGATACCACATTTTGCACGTTTTGTGTCTCACGGTACCTTTCTTTAAAGTTGAAGAAATTATTTGAGCAGCTTCGTACCTATTTTTTGCATTTGAAAAGGATTGCTTCAAATGCTGCTTTCCGAACGACATTGCTTTTGAGACTAATTGGAGGTTACTACATGGGGTGCAAAATCCCGAGACTTTTGAATAAAAAAACAATGTTTTTGCCAAAAATCGATTCTATTCTTCAACATCGTTTCCTTCAAAAGCGATACACTTATTCCAGCGATCTTCCAATGTTTGGATATCTTTCATATAATACGATTTGTCGAGCTCTCTAAAATACACCTCAGTTTCCCATTCGATTTTTTCATTTGAACCAAATCTCTTTCCTTGGAGGCCAGATCTGGTGAATATGGTGGATGAGGAAGTAATTCATAGCCCAATTTATCCAATTTCACTATTGAACTTATGGACTTGTAAGCCGGCGCAATATCTTGATGAAATAACACTTTTTTCTTCGCTAAATGCTGCCTTTTTTTCGTTGATTTCGTCGTTCAAACAGTCCAATAAAACAACGTAATAGTCTCCGATGATTGTTCACCCCTTCTAAAGATAGTGGAGCAGTATTATTCCATGCACATCCCAAAAAATATTGGCCAAAACCTTTCCAGTTGATGTTTGTGTTTTTGAACGCTTCGGTCGACTTTCACGTGGTTCCAGCCACTCTGTGGACTATCAGTTGGATTTAAGTGTGTAGTGGTGAATCCATGTTTGGTTTATTATTACGAATCGACGCAAAATCTCCTTTGGATTACGCCGAAGCAGTGTCAATATCCTTCTGAATCTTCGACGCATGGCCGTTTTTTAACAATCGTGAGAGTGCGAGGCATTCATCGGGCACATATCTTTTTCATATGTAAATATTCATGCAAAATATGTCTCACGCGTTGTGTTAATATCTTCACGATATCAGCTGTATCTTCCAGTTTTCCACTTTCACTTTGCAGTCATTCGGAACAATGTGGTAGATTTTTTTGTATTTTTAGGAGTGACTGCCCATGTGGACGTCGGGAGATGTGCCATAACACTTCTTAAGTCATTCTGGGGTTCGGGCTGTATTTTTTCCCATTAAAAAGCAATGTTTAATCAAAACATGAAATTCTTTTTGTTCCATCATTTTGCAAAAATCAAAAATTGCGTCACTCAGACAGCTGTAACTCTCAAATTAATAGACAAAATGTCATGGAATTTTAGACGAATTTTTTTGAGAGTTGACACCAACTGAAAATCATATAGTTTTTTTGTTTGCCATTGTGCTACCATCTCTCGGAAAGTTTGGGGACTTTTCACCCCATGTTAGTATGTGATTAGCAGCATCGCATAAAGTAATGACTTCCCTTCTTTAGAATTTCCACATATAAAAGTGGCGGGAAACAATTTGAATTTTAAACTTAATTTCAAAATTCTTTTCTCAAAGGTACTCATCATCACTTAGTGAATTCATTCGTACACTTAATAAATTGTGAAAATTTACAGTGGCAATTATGTACAGGGTGATCATTGTTAGACGCGCGGCCCTGACTTTTAGAAAATTATTGGATATATTTTTTTAAAATGTAGAATGGTATACTGTATGTCAGAGAGTATACTGACGTATTTGACATTTGGCACTGAAAACTACGCTGCGCGCCGCGACGCCAATCAACTTTTTTTTTCAAGATTTTTTCCTTAAACTGTTGTTTTCTAATTTGTTTTGCAAAAAGGTATGCAGCAAAAACCCTCTAAAATATCGTTGTTGCAATGGATCGTATCCCACTTTTGGCGGTTTTCAAATAATTTATCTAATATGCGACTATCATACTTTCATCTGACAGTAAATATAATAATATTAGTTACTACGTTGTTGAGGTATTGTCTTTAATAAAATATCTTTGAAAAATAAAAAACAAGAATACTTTATTTTTTTTTAATACCACAAAAAAAATAAATATAACTTTTAACATGTTTATAAGTTAACAGTTTGAAACTTAAGAATAAAAAAAAAACATAATAGAAATTTTCTATATGCCTTCCTTCTTCTCTCATGCATTTTTCCATTCTTTTTATTAACGCTTGATGAGTTGCTTTGTAAATAATTTCTCCAGATATACTACCGCGAGCATCTGATATTTTTGCCTTTAAGTGCTCATTATCATTTGTCGCAGTTCCCACAATGTTGGTATTTTGCCAGTTTCTAGAAACTAGAAACTTGCAAAATTTAAACCATTACTAATTTTAATTTAATTTCCTGCGTCTTTGACGTTATTTAACGTCATTTATTATGTTTATGCATAATTTATTTTTTTGTCTTCCACAGTTAACTTATACTGCTAGAATAAATGATCAAACTATTGCTCCTTTGAACGTATTATTGTTGAAACGTTTTGCGTTTAGATGTTATCTTTATTCGTTACAGGGGCATTTTGCTGGGGTGACACTCATCCTATTTTATCCGATTCTGATATAAGCTATAAACATGCTTGAGGTCTTCATACATTGACGTTAAATTTCACTCAATAAGTGGCGCGGGTTTACTGGTAGCAATTATTCTTTCTTATGATAAAATCATACATAGGCAAGTACTTTCACTGTTTTAAGTATAGACGGAGGAAAAACAGGCCTCGATTCTGAATTTGATTAACGTTGTATGGATTCTCGTCAGCCCAATAATGATAATTTTTTCTGTTAGGTTAGGCATTGCTGATAAAATGACTTTCATTTGTCCATAATATACGATTCAGAAAATAACGTTCTTCGTCATATTTAATCATCATTTCTGCTACAAAACTCAGTGATCGTTCTGAATCAATTTGTGTTAATGACTGAAGATTATGCATTTTATTGTCATGGTATTTGTTAGCTTTAACAGATTTCTGAATAGCCCCATAAGGTACATTCAATTGCTTGCTTGTCTGATTGAATTATATAGGTGGTTTTGAAAATATTACATAATTTCGGCTACTCTTTCATCTGTTAAAACAGTTATTCGTTTAGAAATACCTTTCCGCCCAGATAATGCATCCATATTGCTCCTCAAATTTCGTTCTAATCGACAAAACATAGTGTGATCTCGAATATACCTGCCGGGGTAAGGTTCTCGACACAGTCTAACGGCTTCCCGAAAATTTCTTTTTGCTTCTCCATAAATAAGAATCATATCTACTTTTTCAGCGTGGGAAACCACTTCAACCAGAAGCTATTAACACACTATTTGTTTAATTTAACTCTGCTGAATTGAATAGGTGTGCAAACAAGAGCTGTCAGATTAAAGTCTGACAGCCGCCTACTAGATAAATTGTTTGAAATCCGCCACACGTGGCATGCGATCCAACGCAACAACGATGACCAAAAAATAGTATTTTAGAGGGTTCTTACTGCATAACTTTTTTGCAAAACAAATAAGTTTAAATAAAAAATGTTAGGGTTTTCCAATGACGTTTTACAAAAGGTATGTCAATGGAAAAGAAAAGCTGTTTAGCGTTGCGGCGTCCGGCGCCGTTTTCACTATCAAATGTCAAATACGTCAGTATACTCCTTGACATGCACTATACCATTCTACATTAAAAAAAAAAAAATATATATCCAACAATTTTCCATAAATTGGGGCCGGGCGTCTAAAAATGATCACCCTGTACTGGTAACATTTTTCGTAATTTGTTCAAATGTAAAAAACCATTTTCCTGTCTTACTATATAAATAACTAAGTACAATTTATATTTTAGAATTACAACAACCAAAGAAGGTTCCGAAATTGTTTATCGAAAAGTTGAAAAATCTATTTCAACAAGAAGATCCAACCAACGTGGTAGTACCTGCGAAGGTTCAAATTTTAAGTAATAAAGTTGTCGTGCCCGCGTTTGAAACTCCCAGTTTTGCTCCACCACCACAAAAACGTAAACGTATATTTACAGATTTGACTCGTAATTGGCAAAAATTCATGAATAAGGACAAAACTTCAGATCAGCCTTTTTCGCAAGATTCACAAAAACTATCTCAGTGTAGTCAACAGTCGCAAGCTAGTCAGTTATCGCAGCAGTCAGTTGTAAGTATAAATATACTAACTGTTTATTTTTAATGCAATTTTTAAAAGGAACGGTAAGGTTGCGTTGGAACGTTCTTAATAACAATTTTGTTATTAGAGAGTTTACCTTTAAGCTCATCGGGAACAGGTTAATGTGCAGGTGATAATTTACATCTAGCAAAGCGTTTAAAAAAAGCAACAATCATTGAAATAAAATTAGTTACTTTTCTTTACTTCGCCTCCTACTTTAATTTTAAGTTTAGCTTTAAGCTCTTTATTTATTTATTACTCAGCTTAACAAAAAACCAATCAAAGTACAATGCGACAAATCAAAATTGACAATGTAAATTGTGGTTGCTATCAAAGAAAATTCGCAGAGCTTAAAATTTTTTTTACATAACTACCGTCTACATTAATAACTTAATCCAACGCTTCTCGAGGTGTTTTATTCCATCCAAAAAAATCTTTTGTTCACGTCTCAAAAAACGACGCTGCAACAGCTTTCAACTATCGTTTGACGACAATTTTCGGTTCCTGAGGTCTTTCTTCAGATGTTTGAATGAAAATAAGCCCGTACTTTTCGGTAATACCTTGAACTGTATGTTTCTTGTAGCCTCAGCAGTTGTGCAGCAGCAAAATTTTGTTTTTCCATGAATTCTGATGTTTTGCTGTAATGGCCCGTCACAAGATTCGGATAGTGCTTCCGTAATTCTCTTCATTAATTGTGGTACCTCTTTTCATATCTTTAGTAGCAAACGGAGAGGTGGAAAGCCTTTATGAACCAATCGCATCGACTCCTGCTTCATGAAAGAGAATAGAACTCCCAAGTCTCATCGCCTGTGACAATTTGTGAAAAGTAACTCTCATCATTCTCCAAAGCGACCTTCTTGGGAAACTTCTTTTCTTCCCAGTTTTTACTCTGGTGTAGGGAGTTTTGGGGACGCATCGTGTAGAAATTTTTTCTTCTAAATCTTTCTTGAAAACTGTAGTTTCAGATACTCCTACTTCTTTAGCAAGCATTAAGAACCATTCGTCAATCGGACAGCAGAAAATCCGAAGCAAACCTAAGAACTTCCTCAGTTTTTGCCTCAACTGGCTATGGCTCTCAAGTTTCCTCAAAGAGCGCGGGTTTCTTTCTAACACCTTCACTATCAACGCCGGCGTGCCCTAAGGCTCCATACTGTCTCCTACCCTCTTTCTCATTTACATTAACGATCTGCTGGAAAAGACCAGGAATCCAATCTACAGCTTTGCAGGTGACAGTACGCTTATCTCATCATTCACTTTGAACGCTCGAACATCGGCTACTCATTCAAATATCTTCAGACAGCAGGAGGTCGTTTAACTTAATAAATTCTATCTTAAGGTGACAGTAACCAAGTAGAATTTAGGGCTATAAAAACCCAGGTGGCAATTTTTTCTAAAAAAGTTAACGTTGCTGAACCCGACATAATTATGTCGGGGCACTCCATTGCTCTAGCATCGTCATTCAATTTGCTGAGCGTTAATTTGGGAGCAAATATGTCTTGGCATGAACATGTTACAAACGTCACGAAGAGAGCTTCTCAGAAGCTGGGAATATTATTTCGAATTAAAAAGGTTTGCACTCCACAACAACTGTTAATTCTGTACAGAGCTCAAATTCGACCAACGATGGAATATGCTCCCATGGGTTCTGGTCCGAAACATACACATTATTTGTTGGATTCTATTCAGAAGCAACCTTGATTTGTTGGAACATCGAAGAACGGTTGGCGACTTGAGTTTATTCAGAGAAAGGCTTACACACCTCAGATCCGCTGATGACATAGTCTTGTTCGCAGAAAATGGTGATGACTTGAAGAATATGATAAAAAGAACTAGAGGAAGAATCAACAGAAAGACAGGACTAAAAATTAACATAAATAAAACCAAAACTATGTGCCTAGAAGACCCAAACATAGAAGTAAATAATCAGAAATTAGAAAACGTACGAGACTATATATATCTACGTCAAAGAGTTACTCTAAGCAAAGAAAACGAGGACATCGAAGTTGAAAGACGAATAAAGTTCGGATGGGCAGCTTTTACAAAACTAAAAACATCCTATCGAACAAAAAGATACCTTTACACCTGCGAACAAGGCTGTATAATCAATGTATTTTGCCCGTGGTTACTTATGGCGCGCAGACTTGGACTTTTACCAAACAAATGGTAAACTTATAGTGTCCCAAAAAGCAATGGAAAGGAAGATGCTAGGTCTGTTATTACGGGATAGAAAAAGAAACAACTATATATGGAATAAAACTAAGGTTATAGACATAGTAGATAGGGCATCACACCTTAAATGGTACTATGCGGGACACATTGCCCGGATAGATGACGAGAGATGGAATGGAAAGATGCTGAAATGGAGACCATGGACTGGCAAACGTTCAAGAGGAAGACCGATAACACGTTGGTATGTTGATATTAAGACAGCGGTGGTATTAACCTGAATAAGAACCGTTTAATACCGAACAAAATGGAAAGAACTAAGAGAGACCCATGCTCAACTCTGGGCGCCTTGAAGGATCAGAAGAGAGAGGGAAGAGTGTAATCATTATTATTATAAGAAAATTGACAAACGTCAATATATATATTTTCTTACAGTATTATTTCTTCCTGGAAATAAAAAGATTGAGAACCTCACGAAAACAAAAAAATAAATAAAACCTTTAAAAAAGTCATTCTGTAATTTTTTGAAAAAAAAAAAACGCACAAACTATATGGAAGAACTATGATGATAATTTTTAAAGGCTATTCTCATTTCTATAGGATATTTTTAATATTCATAAATGAAAATAAATATGCAATCTGGGGGACTGTAAATTAAAACAAAACATCCTATATGTTCAAATTTTTGCGGTCTATATAAAGAATTATTTAGATTTGGTAACGAGTCGCTCACGTAGGACACTGCCCAAATCATAAAAATATTGATTACCAATTTTTCAGTTCTCAGATGGTTAAAAGTATTCCAAAAATCCACTTAAAATGTGTATTTTGGGGCAATTTATTAATCCATCTTATTGGCCAGACTGAGTAGCGTTCTTATG
Source organism: Pachyrhynchus sulphureomaculatus (assembly GCA_019049505.1). NCBI lineage: Eukaryota > Metazoa > Arthropoda > Insecta > Coleoptera > Curculionidae > Pachyrhynchus > Pachyrhynchus sulphureomaculatus. The sequence continues at coordinate 13,653,386 of CM032455.1, read as the reverse complement.
GCATGTCATGTTATAACATCCTCCCATTATATTTACATATTATCTATTTTTTAGAAGGAAACACCGGAAGTCAGTAAATTTTATGAATTTCATGGACAACATAACCCCCCTATCAAGGATCTTGTCGAAAATGAGCTACTAGTGCCATATCAAGACAGTCAGGAGGCATCAAGAGGAGAAAAGATTCCAGTTCATTGCCAGAGGGAAAAGGTTCCAGTTCAGTACCAGGCGGTCGAATATATAAATGTCGGAACTGAGGAGGCTAAAATAGACAGTTCTCAAAGTCGGGTAATTATGAGTACCTCCATCTTGCATTTTAGAATTCATCTTGCGCCATATTCCGCTGCACTCTGTCGTTTTCTGTCGCTTCATATTAACATTGTAAGTGTAGTGAGAAAACCGAAGTCAGAAGGCGAAAGCGGCTCCTCAGCGGTACGTGCAATACTAATCTTAATTTCGCCGCACAACCGTGTTAAACAGTAGTTTTTTAATATTAAAAAAAAAAAGTGTTAATTTTAGCCCTGAGTAATAATAAATCAGACCTAAAATTCCATTAATGCTCCATTTACATCAACAAATTTAAAAATTGACTTATTTTCACTTGCCCCCCTTAATTATTTGAGGGGTCGGTATTCTCACGAACCGATACTCCAATACATTTCGCATATGCATTACATCTTGCTGATTGGTGGTCGCTCTGTTTGCAATTTACTTACACTTAAACCTGTTTTTTTTTTGAAACTTCTGTACGCATGCTACTCTAAAGTAACGTAAATGACATTTACCTGGAATTTCTCGCCTTGCAATGGCTTCAGTATTACTGTTGTTATAAAACTCTTGAATGCAAAAGACCCGTTCCGTTAAAGCGTTGTATAGAAACTAAATTTCCAAGGACTGCTGTTACATTCTGTGTTTCCATCTTGCCCCTTCCATTTGTTCGCATTTTCGTAATAAGCCAAACAAATGTCAAAATACTTATGGGGACTAGGAATAAAAATTTAAACAAATGTTTAAGATCACCACTTACGTTTATTATTTCTGACAATTGTTTCGACACACTGTGTCTTCTTCTGGAGCACGATGTAAATTAACTAACATCTAATTGAGTAATAAACCCGAGGATTTTTTCTGGTTAATTTCTACCTGTTCTAAACAACCCAGTAATTTTCCTTTCTTTCCGTTATGCAAAATTTTGAAATCGTCATTGAATGTATGATTTTCCTCGGTTAAATGCTTAGCGTAATGAGATTTGTTATTTTTCATTCTAAAGCTTTGTTTATGCCCCTTTATTCTTTTATAAAATGATCTGCCTGTTTTTTCTATATACGTTTTATTGGAAGTGCCACAGCATAATTTGTAAACCCCCGATTTATTTTCTTTTTTTGTTTTACTTTTATTATTTTTAATATGTCGGGCTAATGTGTTATTTGTACGGAAAGTGATGTTTACATGATTTTTATGGAATTTTTTTTTATTTTATTAGTCAATTTTCCGGTATAAATGAGTGTATGAAGTTTTTCTTTGTTTAGTTGTTTGTACGGGTACACCAGTCCAATTGCTTTTTTAAATTGTTTTTTCATTAAAATATTATCTACGAAATCGTTCCTGTACCCATTGTTTATACTAATTTGTTTTATAATATTTAATTCTTTCTGAAAATTTTCTTTCGTTAATGGTGTATTTATTAGTCTATGGATGAAACTATTATGAGCCGAGATTTTATGTGTGAACGGGTGGTTAGAAATAGCATGTATAGTTATGTCTGAGTATGTTGGTTTACGGGAGATTTCAAAATCGTGTTTATTCATTTTGTTTGATATTTTTAAATCTAGGAAATTGATCGATTTATTTATTTCTATTTCTGTTGTAAAAGTAATATTATTATGAAGTTGGTTAATATAATCTAGAAATAGTTTTAATTGTCGATCTGTGCCTGTAAAGCAAGTCAATATATCAACTACATACCGGTACCAATAAAAGAAATTTTTAAAAAGATGAGAATTACTGATTTCTTCTTCTAAATGATCCATGAAAATTTCAGATAAAATTGGCCTAAGAGGGTTTGCCATTATTAAACCTTTCTTACTTATATAAATCTTATCGTTAAATTCGATTATTGGGTTAACATTATTTTTATTGAGTATTCTTTGAACCAAAATTATAGCGTCTGATGGTGGTATACTAGGAAAAAGATTTTGTACATCAAACGATATAAATCTGGAGTTACTTGGTATAATTAACGGATTAATTTTTGCTATCCATTCATTACTATTTTTAATACTATATTTAGGTGTGAATTTACAATATATATAGGACAAACAGGCAGATTTTATAAAAGAATAAAGGAACATAAACAAAGCTTTAGAATGAAAAATAACAAATCTCGTTAATGAATTTAGTACTTGTAATTAGGTAAACTATATATTCTGTAACATACTTTGTTAGTTAATTTACATCGTGCTCCAGAAGAAGACACAGTGTGTCGAAATAATTCTCAGCAATAATAAACATAAGTGGTGATCTTAAACAATTGTTTAAATTTTTATTCCTAGTTATTATGGATCTCCATCAAGTAACAGCTAAATCAGTGCAGTATTTATGGGAACGTTGTGTTATAGCTGTGTTTTGCCTTTTAAAACTGTTTACAACCAATGAATTTTATTTTACATTCAGCCCCCCGCGCCTGCTCTCCAAGAAAAGTCCAACACCATTGATATGTTGACACAAACTATAGTCACAACTGCAGCATTGACATCATATGGTCATCGCGACGTAACAGATCCTAAAAGAGAAGAGATTACGAAAATTCCTGTTTGCGAACCAAGCAAGTCTGTAAGATTCAATTTGGAACATACCGATCAGCAAACCGAAAACAAGCCTATATTTGGCGGACGATCGATGTTTGGCGATAATTTTAATCTGTTCTCAAGTCGCGCTCCGGCGCAGAATCAAAGTTTGGTAAGTAGACACGTACAAAGATATCAATATTAAGCTGATTATTAAATTAAAAATAAAGAGAATTTGTCCGTTTCCCAAGTGCTGTATTTTCGCATGACCAAATTCTGTAGTCAATTTTTTTATAATTAGATTAAAACAGCGCTGGCGGTACTCAACCCTTATTTTCTTTTGTTTACATTACAGAAAATTTACGTGTTAATTCGAAAAATATTTGGTGCTACCAAAAAATTCGCAGATTAACGCTATACCATCTGAAGTAATTACTTTTAGGCTTCGTAACTTCCGCCACTTTCAAAGTATTTCCTCTGCACCCGATCCCACCGTTTTCTGCCGAGGTCGAGTATTTTTTGAAAGGGCCAGATGTTGTCACTGATTTCACTCCTACTCTACCGTCTCGAAGCGGCGACCCTTTAACGTCATCTTCACTCAAAGGAATAGCCCGAAGTCACGTAGTGAGGCGGGTGGGAATTGCAGGTCATGGAATCCTTTCCCAAAACACTGTTGTATACCGAACGAACTCTGCATTATCGTGATGCATCGTGATCTTCTCCAAAGCTTTAAACCCATTTTTGTAGCCAATAGCAAGCTCGTTAGAGACGCTCAGAATTACCCGACGCTGGTCTTCACGAATTATCTGTTTGAACTTTGACGATGATTTTAGGCGTGGTTGCAATCGAGGGTCTTCTGGAATGGTCGTCTTCTTCCGAATCGCAAGAACCACTTCACAATTTGCGAACGCTTCAGGGAATTGTCGCAGATACTTCCCGAATCATTTTATATGTTCCAGCAGCACTTTTTCCTAGTTTAGAACATTATACGCGAGCTACTATTTTCTCGCGTCCATTGTAAAAATCATAGAGTCACCATTCGACCTCTACGCAAACGTACATACGAACTGGTACGTTGAATCTTGTTATGCAGCTAGTTTAGGGATATACGTACCGCCACTTATCGATACATTTTCGCGTTCTGGCTATATACGAGGTACTACCCAAAAGTTTCGGGAATTTGAATGGTACGCGCGAATTTACCATAATACGAAGTTTCGCCGCTAGGTAGATCATATGCTGTCCTTTGAGAGCCGGTATGCCGATAGACGCGTTTGTGGAATTACATAGAGGCAAGTACGGACCGTTTGTTTACAGAAATGTTTGGAACGTTTTGCGATTTTCATGATTTCTTCGGCCCAACAGCAGAGAGTTTACATTAAGTTTTGTTTTAAACTAGACAAAACAGCGACTAAAACTCATCAGATGTTGGTTCAATCTTTTGGTAATGCAGCTTTAAGCAAATCAAAATCTTCTGAATGGTTTAAACGTTTTCAGGAGGGCCGTGAATCTGTTAAAGATGATGAGTGTTCAGGTTAGTCTTGTACCACTTTCTTCAGTCAACCTCGCCAGGGTTCGTGAAATCATCCTTGGGATAAAAGGCAAACCATATATGTGGCCGAAGCTACAGGAATATCGTATGGAACTTACATGAACTTTGTTCGTTGAAATCAACATGAGAATAATTGTAGCGAAGTTTGTCCCCCGGCTCCTGACGCAGGACTAGCGTGAGCAACGGGTGAACATCTACACTGAGCTTCAACGAATGGTTGCAGAGGACCCAGACTTCTTGTTTAAGGTGACGGAATGTGAGTATACGGTTACAATCCGGAAAGTTAGAAAAATAGAGGAAGGTCAAGCGAAATTGACGAAGAAGTGACTACTTTAAAGGCGACAATTTATGTTTAATTAAAAGAAAGTACTTTTATTGTTTCTTACTATTCTTGGAACGTTTGGATAGCACCTCGTAGCGTTAATTCAAGTACTTTTGGGTACAACACGTACAATTTTGTTGAAACCAAATCCTTTAATTAGTTTTTTAGTTATTGCTTGATATATTTATTCCAGTTGCAAGAACAGCCAGCAGTTGCTGACAACAGTATGTTTAATATGACTTTAATGGATCGAGCAGGGGAAAGTTCTCGTATTGGTGTGGAATTTGATTCTGGTATGGTTTTGCTCTATACTTTTTTCTAGAGTAGTAAGATATACCCAGTGCGACAAATAATTTTCTTTTATTCCGTACATTCTCCTCTTAATCTAATTCATTTTTTACAACGATATATTAGTAATTTAAATTAATTTTCTAATTCATTTTGTGGGATTGGCTACAAATCACGTGTAGAAACTTTTTGATTGGTCTCTATATTCTGGAAGAAACACCCATTTCATTTCATTTTTAATCTTCAGGAATAATAAAAACTCAGAAGTGAATATGGTAAATGGTTTTTAATTCAGAATTTGACGTAATATCGTATAGTAAGCGTCAACTGTTTAAGGGAACATTACACTTTTTCGGTCCAAAATTTTAATAATTTTTATGGGACTGATAAATTAATTGAAAAGACATTTTTTGAATCCGTAATTTTTCTGACATATTTTAAGTCTTCAAATACAAGAAAAAAATTGTTTCCTAATTTTTAATATGATTTTTTATACGGGTTTCTTGCAGCTTCATGGAAGCCATTTTGAAAATTTTGATTTGCTGGTATGCACGATTGCGGCTCACTGGAACATCTGAAAAAAAATATATATCCTTAGAAAAAATATGACCATGGCCCCATTATTTTGTTTGAGCAAAAATTCACAAAATGGTGGACCTCAAAAATAGCATTTTTTTTCGTAAAGAACACATTAAAAATTGCGGAAAAAATTAACCAATCTTTTTAGTGTTCCGTACGGAACACTTGGGTGACCATCCGTTCGTCTGACACACCCGATTTTCTCCGAAACTCTTTGACATAGAAAGTTGAAATTTGGTACTAATAGAGAAATTGATGGCCTCATCAGAGCCGTGTAGTCTTTGTATTATTTTTAAAAAATCGCGAAAATTCGCTATCTTATTTCGAAAAGTACTGATCGTAAAATATTGAAGAAATTCTGGAATATTCTTACGGGGTGTAGATTGAACGAAAAGTATCAGGAGTGCATTACCTTTAATAATTTAGCTGGTATAAAAAAAACTAAAATTTTAAGGTCATCAGTTTTCAGTAAAGATCGGAAACAAACTTTGTTGAAAACTCATTTGGGGTGTATTTTGTGAAGTCATTGATCATTTTATACCTCCGGAACAAAACGAATAACACTACCGATCAAGTGCAAGTTCAACTTGCACTTGATCGGTTATTTTTATTTATTCTAGTTTATACTGGGGCGATTGTTGTGTAGAAGAACATATTAAAATTTAAGACCGATCGGTTAAATGGTTTTTAAGTTATCATGCACGCCGTTTACAAAAAGTTGTTTTGAGAAAAACGCGTTTAAAGTTTTGACAAACGAATTTTCACATATAAAATCTACTTACATTCAATCAGCTATGCCTGCTGCATACAAAATTCCATCCGAGTAAGCCCTTCTTTTACCTGCTTCTGTCTTTCTTAGAATCATAAAAGTAACAGCAGATGTTCGATGCAGGTAGAGCAAAACCTTTGTAAATGCCGGAAAGGTAAGTTGGCATGCCGCGCGGTCGATTTAGCGCTATAATCGTCTATAACTTCGAAAGTATTTGAAATTTTTCTCTGAAATTTTCAGGAAATATTTATATATAATACTTTCTGATAGGGTATTTTCTAAAAAGTCAATTTTTCCGACCCGAGAAAGTAATGTTCCCTTAATTCACGATATTCCGTTCGAAGACGAGAAATTTTACTGCTCAAACGTTTCCAGCTTCCAAATAATATTCAGAGGCGGCCATAGCGTAGTGAGTAAGGTGTCTGCTTAATACGCCGGCGACTCAGGTTTATATCTCGGCCCGGGAAAAATAATAAAAAAGCCTTTACAACGTGACGGTTGCTTATCTCGGGAAAGCAGTGGCAAACCACCCGTAGTATCATGCCTGGTAGAGTTCTCTCACTTTGACCGTTCGGATCCGGCATTAGACTATATGTCCTCTTTGTCTGTGGAACACTTGAAAAGGTACCAACCATAGACAAAGGCGAGAGAGTCGCCTACGTCTGAATCGGATATGGTACATCAAGAATAAGAACAAATAGTACTCACCATTGATAATAGTTTTACCAGTTGAAATAAAATCATAATGAATAACTTTTTTCTATCGTATGGAAACAATCAACGACGTTTTGATTTTTAATGAAACGTATCAAGTAATAATTGATTTTAGCAAGTTTAGATTGTATCCGGAGGCGCGTACAATTTCTCTGAATCGTACTCTGGATAATTTTTGAACTGCATCGAAAGTGTGTGAAACAAATTTTGCACGAATCTTTGTTCTGTGTGGATTGTACTTCAAAATCGTTTGAACCGATTGATGTTTAACGCCTCCTCCACCGTTTTTAATGAAAAATCCCTATTACCTGCTACAAATTCACGATTTCTTTCAATCATCTCTAGTGTTTGAATTGATATTGGTCTTCATTTGTTTTTGCCTTCTTCAAGCTCCCTTCCATCCAAAAACATGTGTTCTTGATAGCAATCATTTCTATATACTTATTTCATCATTTTGAATACTTCTGTTATATATGTGCCAAGTTTGGTGTAAAATTATTAGTGTTCTTTGTTTTAGAATTTCTACATTGTAGTTTTTAGTGTTCCGTACGGAACTTCGGTGTCTGTCTGTCTGTCTATCTGTCACACCCGATTTTCTCCGAAATTATTTGTCATAGAAACTTGAAATTTGGTAATAATATAAGAATTGATGGCGTCACCTGGGCCGCGTAGTTTTGAAAGTTAAATTTTGACTTAAGGGGTTAATTTTGGAGGGTGAAATCGGAAGTGAAAAAAAAATTTTTTTACTAGGTCATCGAGTGTGGTGTCAAATGAGAGGTTGTGAGAACACGAGTAAAAAATATATATATAATGTAATACTTGAGCGCACTTTTCTTTGTATTATTTTCAAAAAATCGCTGTCCCGCGCCTTATCTCGAAAAGTATTTATCAAAAAATTTTGAAAAAAATCCTGGAATATTCTCCACGGGGGGTAGATTGAACGAAAATTATCACGAGTGCATTACCTTTAATAATTTATCTGGTATTTAAAAACAAAAATTTCAAGGTCATCAGATTTCAGTAAAGATGGGAAACAAACTTTGTTGAAAACTCATTTGGGGTGTGTTTTGTGAAGTCACTGATCATTTTATACCACCGTAACATAAATTTTGACTTAAGGGGTTCGTCGAGTGTGGTGTCAAATGAAAGCTTGTGAAAACACGAGTAAAAAATATATATAATGTAATACTTGCGCACACTTTTCTTCGTATTACTTTTAAAAAATGTTTAAAAAAAAAACAAAATTTCAAGGTCACCAGTTTTCAGTAAAGATTGGAAACAAACTTTGTTGAAAACTCATTTGGGGTGTGTTTTGTGAAGTCACTGATCATTTTATACCACCGTAACAAAAAATTTTATTTCAAAAACAATCAACGTACGGAACACTAATTGTGCAAGTTCAACTTGCTTTTTTGTTAGATAAAATATCCTATCTCAGTCGTCTGTTAATATTTTGCGCTAAAATTTACAATGAAGATTGGGAAAGGAAACAGCTTTAAAATGTGAGAAGTAGATGACGCCACCGGTTTATGCTAAACAGCCAGTCTGGACAATTAATTATCGCACTGTGTATACATAGTTTTGAAATTTAGAATCCATGCCACATATTGTTTTCAAGTTGAATAATAAAGGGAGATATGGCCTTTTGATTCTATTTAAAATTCTAAAAGCGGTCCCAAAAAGAAATACTAGACTACTAAATTAGCAACTTACTCTAATAGGTCATTGAATTCTAACATTCTTGACTCTGCTTACACTTTTCCTTTTAGTTATGCTTATTTATTTATTTTTAGTGTTCCGTACGGAACACTTATAAGATGACTTCGGTGTCTGCCCGTCTGTCTGTCTGTCCGTCTGTCTGTCACATCCGATTTTCTCCGAAACTATTTGTCATAGAAAGTTGAAATTTGGTAATAATATAGGAATTGATGGCCTCATCAGGGCCATGTAGTTTTGAAAGTTAAATTTTGATTTAAGGGGTTAGTTTTGGGGGGTGAAATCGGAAGTGAAAAAAAATTTTTTTACTAGATCATCGAGTGTGGTGTCAAATGAAAGCTTGTGAAAACAGGAGTTATATATATATATATATATATATATATATATATATATATAATATAATACTTGCGCGCACTTTTCTTTGTATTATTCTTAAAAAATCGCGAAAAATCGCTGTCCCCCCCGCCTTATCTCGAAAAGTACTTATCACAAAATTTTGAAAAAACTCTGGAATATTCTCCAGGGGGTGTAGATTAAACGAAAATTATGCATTACCTTTAATAATTTATCTGGTATATAAAAAAAAAACAAAAATTTCAAGGTCATCAATTTTCAGTAAAGATTGAAAACAAACTTTGTTGAAAACTCATTTGGGGTGTGTTTTGTGAAGTTATTGATTATTTTATACCTCCGTAACAATTTTTTTTATTTTAAAAGCAATCAACGTACGGAACACTAATTGCGCAAGTCCAATTTGCACTTGACGGGTTATTTATATACCAGATAAATTATTAAAGGTAATGTACTCGTGATAATTTTCGTTCAATCTACAGCCTGTCGAGAATATTCCAGAATTTTTTCAAAATTTTTTGATCAGTACTTTTCGAGGGAAGGGGGGGGGGGGGGATAGCGATTTTTAGCAATTTTTAAAGAAAAGTGTGCGCAAGTGTTACATTATATATGTTTTTGAACTCGTGTTTTTACAGGTTTTCGTTTGACACCCCACTCGATGGCCTAGTAAATTTTTTTCTCACTTCCGATTTCACCTCCCAAAACTAACCCCTTAAGTCAAAATTTAACTTTCAAAACTACACTGCCCTGATGAGGTCATCAATTCCTATATTAATGCCAAATTTTGACTTTCTATGGCAAGTGATTTCGGAGAAACTCGGGTGTGACAGACAGATGGACAGACAGACAGCCACCGAAGTGATCTTATAAGTGTTTCGTACGGAACACTAAAAATAACATAAGAGCACCTGGTGACATAAGTTGCCCTCCATGTAGGTCTGATATTACGCCGGTGGACTTTTTCTTGACAATATCTGAAAATTAAAGTTTACAGTGACATACTTCATTCTTTCATGGAGTTGTTGAAAGAAAATTATCCGTAAGTGAGAGTGCCGAAATAGTACAGCTCATAGTTGGATGTCGTTTTTTCAAAAATAATTTTAAGGAACTGTAGTTTGATACCAATAAAAAATAGTTTTTTTTATGGGTCTGGCACACGTGCTACAGGGAAGTCCATAAAGCGCTACAGGAGCGACACGTGTGCGGAGAAAGCGATTCATGTTGTTTTTGAATCGCTGTAAATTGTACTCGGTGGGAAACACAGTCTTGGGCAAATTATTTTCCAAAGGGATAATGTTCTCCATATAAAAGACTGCTTGAAAAGCGTTGTACCAGGAGTAATGAGCTGAACCTCATACGGATGTGAAGTATTAGCGCGACGTGTACCGCTCTGGAAGGAATTAAGCGAGCCACATCCTTCGAACACTTTCCATGAAAATACTTGTAGAATAGGCTCAAGTCGCCAACCATTCTTTGATGTTCCAGCGAATCAAGGCCACCGGTCAGTTTCGGGTCTCTAATCAGACGAACAGCTCTTCTCTCTCTCAAACATGGGAGCAGTATTCCATAGTTGGTCGAATTTGAGCTTTGTAAAAAATTAACAGTTGTTGTGGAGTGTAAAGCTTTCTGGTTTGAAATAATATTCCCAACTTTTGGGAAGCTCTCCTTGCTATGCCTGCAACATGTTCATGCCAGGACATATTTGCTCCCAAATTAACGCCCAACAAATTGAGTGACGATGTTAGAGGAATGGAGTGCCCCGACACAACTATGTCGGGTTCAGCAACGTTAACTCTTTTAGAAAAAAACTGCCGCCTGGGTTTTTGTAGCGTTAAATTTCACTTGGTTACTGTCACCCCAAGATAGAATTTCTTCCAGGTCTTTGTCAAGTTGAATGACTTCCTGCTGTCTGCGGATATTCGTCTGAGTAGCTATTGTCCGAGCGTTCAAAGTGAATGAAGAGACAAGTGTACTGTCATCTGCAAAGCTGTAGATTAAATTTTCGGTCTTTTCCAGCAGATCGTTAATATAAATGAGAAAGAGAGTAGGAGACAGTACACCGGCGTTGATAGTGAAGGTGTTAGAAAGAAATCCGTCGACTGCCACTCGTAAAGAACGCTCTTTGAGGAAACATGAGAGCCACAAACAGAACTTTTCAGACATACCATAAGAATGTAGCTTAGCCAAGAGCCCATCGTGCCAAACACGGTTGTTTTTTTTTCTTTAATAAAAATGTTTCTTGTATGTTTTTAAACTTTAAAAAGTATTGAAAACTCACTGGTCATTTTTCTGAATTTCAGCTGAACGTGCAATACAAATTAGGAGCCCGGAATTTTCTTACGATCTGGATGGAGATGAGCAGCAAAAATGTAAGGCACCGGAAATGCCACCTTTCGGAGGAGGTGGTGGATTTTTTTCATTTGGAAAAAAAATAGTTTTTTTTGAGTTGAGTATTTAACTTTGTTATTCTTTATTAAGACAATTAATTTTTGTTTAATTAGACAATTGTTTAAGACTTTCAGTTTACTTCATTCGATTATGTAGAAATCATTTTTCCAAGACTACTAATTACCCTACTTGTAACCATATAACTTAAGTGTCGCAGGAGTGTCCAAAATAAGAGACATATAGTCGTCATTCTGGTAAAAGTTACCAAATCAAGCTTGATATTTTACCCAGTTAGTCTCTTTTTTTATTCATTTTTGTCATTTCTATGAAAATTTTTGAAATAGATTTTTGCAGAGATTTATGAGAATTATAAGTTTAATATTTTACGAGTAATGAACGAAAATAAAATTTGGCATATAAAAATCATTGGAGGGATTAATCCAAGACTTCGCATTTTTACATTAACGCACGATCATTTATGTAACGTGCTCTCAAAATTAGTTGACCGCATCTACTACTAACGAATTGGTCAAATATATAGTGTCGTCATACTTTTCAAAATTTAAAAGATTGGTTCGCCGACTTTCAAATTTTAACAGTTTAAACCAATATTGTTTAAGTGATGAACAGGGGAATATATTCCGGATTTGTATTTTAATAAGTTGCATATAACTAGCTATTAAAATTCAATCAATATAAGTGGCAACATCGCTACAGTATTCAAAGCGATTTGTACTACGAAACACGACGCTCATCTTTCTTGTGGCGTTGCCATAGACGCTGAACGCCGGTTTAGGTTGCAATTTAGTCCAATGCTCTCTACTATCTAATGCTTCAATAGGTTATATTTTTAATTTCTAGTTTCTAAAGACTCTCTTATATTTACTTTATGCTTTATACCGTGCTGCATAAAAAATAAGTACTGAAGAACGTCAAAACTTAACAGTATCTCTAATATTTAAAAAAAAGTCGACATTTTTTTTAATGAAGTTTTGGAAATAAGCTTATTTTTTAATTTTCCCCTGTATTTAACTCATTTTTTTTTATAGAATAGTAGTCTGAACTTATAGTTATCGCAAATTACCTTACAGAAATCCTTTTTCTGAAATATCAGTACAAGCCAGCAAAAATGTAAAATCTAGAAACGCCAAAAATTCATGAGCAATACTCTGAAATTAGTCGCTACCTAAAAATATGTTTTTAGCATTGCGGTACAAGGGTACCGGTTTTTTTTTTTTGCAAGTGTTTTGAAGCTGAGATTCAATAACACAGGTTTACAAATTTTTAATTTGGAAAAATACCAAGAACGCCACATGCCTAGATAAGTTAATTGGGACCTCCTGAACACGAAAAAACGCTATAATTTTTTTTTTTTAAGTACCGTTTTTTAGATAACGGTACTTTTGTGTTTTTCGGTGTATGGTCCCACTCAAACCCTTATGGAGCCCAACCGAAAAGTCCGATCGAGATAAATGTCATACCGTTGGAAAGGCAACTAAATGCCTTTTCCGGCGGTATACTATAAATTTCTATGTGACATGGCTGAGTTATAACACTTCAAAGTTCAAAATTTGCCTATTTTTTTTACGTTTTTTTCAAAATTTTTCATTTTTATTTGGTTTTTTTTCTACGTTATTGTAAAGATCTGGAATGTTTTTTTTTTTTACCAAGTAGTTTATTTAATAACCAACATTTTAAACGTAATTTGAAAAAAAAAAGGATGAAAAATAAAGTTTTTATTAAGGATTTTGTGGAACGACAATATTTTCATTTTCATTGCTCACACGCTATATTCGGCGTCCATCAGAATTTGAATCACTGTATACGTTGGTAGCCCTGACACACGCTATATTCGGCGTCCATCAGAATTTGAATCACTGTATACGTTGGTAGCCCTGACACACGCTATATTCGGCGTCCATCAGAATTTGAATCTGATCACAGTAAACAGTTTGGCTTTGTACGTGCAAAAAATAAAATGTGTTCAATCGATCCCAACGAATTTTGTTATGTTTGTGGAGTTCTTGTGAAAAAGAAATCACAGCATTTGATGCGAAAAATGAATACGAAAAATTTATCTGAAGCGTATAAGAAGTATTTCGGCTTTCGACCTGCGTCTCTGGACAAACCGTGGACACCGAATAATGCATGTAACAACTGCCGAACAATATTAAATAAAATTGGTAAGGGTCAAGAGTGTTTCTTCACATTTGGAAAGCCAATGCAATGGAGAAACCCGATCAGTCATACAACAGATTGTTATTTCTGTTTAACGGAAAAGGCTGTCGGACGTAGAATTGAACCAGTTTATCCAGTTGTTAGCTCGGTGACGCTGCCAGTGCCGCACTCAGTATCGTGCCCCAAACCGCAGCTGATTGTAGCAGAGCCCACAAAAATACGAAAAAGAACAACAATAAGTGATTCATCAGATGAGTGCAGTGAATCAGAAATGCAATCAAATAAGAAACCCCATTTACTTACTCAGGCCGAGCTTAATGATTTGTGCCGAGATTTGTATTTGCCGAAATCGAAATCTGAATTACTTGCATCGCGATTGCAACAGTGGGGATATTGTGCTCCTGAGACACGTGTTACATATTACCGTGATCGTAGCAAACAACTTGCAGTTTTTTTTCGCAAAAACGGGAAACTTTTGTTTTTGTGCCAACATACGTGGTCTTTTCAATGCTCTCCAACAAAGTTATGACCCAGTGGAATGGCGTCTTTTTCTGGATGGAGGCAAGGATAGTTTGAAGGCAGTCTTGCTTCATAAAGGGAATACGAAACCATCAATTCCAATCGGATATGGAAAATACATAAAGGAAACATATGAAGCAATGAAAGAACTTCTCGCTCTCATACAATATGACCAACATCAATGGAAAGTTTGCTCTGATTTTAAATTAGTTGCCATACTATCTGGATTGCAAGGGGGCAATACGAAGTTTCCCTGTTTTCTATGTCTATGGGACAGCCGTGACCGTCAGAATCACTACATCCGAAAAGTTTGGCTCGAACGAAGTGGGCGTACGCACGGAGAGTACAATATTAAAAATGACCCACTCATTCCTCAGGAGAAGATAATACTTCCTCCACTACATATTAAGCTTGGGTTATTTACAAATATTGTGAAAACGTTGCCAAAAGACAGTCTTGCCATGAATTACCTTAAACAAAAATTTCCGAGAGCCACAGCGAGCAAAATTGAAGCTGGTATATTTGATGGACCTCAAATTCGGGCTCTGTACGGTGACCAAGCATTTAATGAGTGTTTAGGTCCAGCTCATTTGGAGGCATGGGAAGCATTCCAGGACATCGTTTACAACTTTTTGGGAAACTACAGAAGTCCTGATTACGCTGAGAAGATCGATACATTACTGCAAAAATTCAATGCCATTGGTAAGCGTTGAGTGAAAGCATGTATATCAAAAAGGCCGTTATCATTTGAAAATTATTTGAAATTTATTCTTTTTAACTTTTAGGTTCAAATATGACACCTAAACTACACTTTTTGTTCAGTCATTTGGATATTTTCCCATGAACTTGGGATCCGAAAGTGATGAGCAGGGGTGAAAGATTTCACCAGGAAATGCAAGAAATCGAGAGACGTTACAAGGGCTGGTGGGATGAACAAATGATGGCAGACTATTGTTGGTTCCTCATTCGCGAAGATACATCCGAAAAAAAAAAACGGAAAAAATTCAAGTCGCTCGTCATTTTAATTTAAATTTTTTTAATTTACGCCGAATATAGCGTGTGAGCAATGAAAATGAAAATATTGTCGTTCCACAAAATCCTTAATAAAAACTTTATTTTTCATCCTTTTTTTTTTCAAATTACGTTTAAAATGTTGGTTATTAAATAAACTACTTGGTAAAAAAATAAAACATTCCAGATCTTTACAATAACGTAGAAAAAAAAACCAAATAAAAATGAAAAATTTTGAAAAAAAAAAACGTAAAAAATAGGCAAATTTTGAACTTTGAGGTGTTATAACTCAGCCACTTCTTGTCACATAGAAATTTATAGTATACCGCCGGAAAAGGCATTTAGTTGCCTTTCCAACGGTATGACATTTATCTCGATCGGACTTTTCGGTTGGGCTCCATAAGGGTTTGAGTGGGACCATACACCGAAAAAACACAAAAGTACCGTTATCTAAAAAACGGTACTTAAAAAAAAAAAATTATAGCGTTTTTCGTGTTCAGGAGGTCCCAATTAACTTATCTAGGCATGTGGCGTTCTTGGTATTTTTTGGCTGTAAACCAGTGTAATGGACTTAAGTAGAAATTATATTTTTTACATCATCGTCTCTTATTTAAGGTACTTTCTCGATTTTAGAACCATTAGGAATTATATTTTCTTTAATAATTACATCAAAATTTTTAATTTTATACTAGTCACATTTCGTTCATTCAATTGCTTAGATAAAAAGCCTGAAATTGTTCGGTTTCTTGGACATTTATTGTTCTTCAAGTCTAAGGTCTAGGTTATGACACAAACTCTTTTGTCCCTGATGGTGACACGAGATGTGTGTTAAAACGTAGGCCGTAGATATAAAGATTAAAAAAGGATAATCCATTTAAATATCAATTAGCCTTTGTTAACGGTATAGTTCCCAATTTATGATATTTAGTTTATTACTAGTACTTCAAGAACTACTTTAATTATGTAAAATAATGTAATAAAATATTTTTTCCCCAGGTGTTTTCTTTAAAAATGGAAAAAATCAGATATGAAATTACATTTTTTTCAATTTTCGTTATATTTTGTTAGCTTATTTTATACAAATTCTTCATGAATGAAGAGTCGGATTGAGATTTTTCATTACTTTCTAAAATTATTACTGATTTTTCCTGAGAAATTTTCGTGGGACTAGACCATGTCAAATTGGAGATCTAAACGTTTCCTCCACAGTTAAATGAAACGTCTTCAGGTATTTTTTTATTTCCTCTTCGTAATTAGAACACTCCAATTCAACACGCCCCAGCCGTGAAACCTTCCTTTCCACCGATTCTTTCTGTCAAAATGATATTTTTTGAACATACTTTGTGATGTTCCATATTAAATCCATGAAGATCTCATCTAGGTTTGATGAAAAGGTAAGGTTTTTTTTTTAGATATTAATCAATTTTACCATGTTAAGATTAAAAGTGGAACAAGTTTTCGATTTTAATTTTCGCATATGTAATAGAATTAATACTCGATTGCTGCATCAAACACTATCTTTATTTTTATATTTTGGAATTGTGTTCCTGTACGAGAAAGTTTACACTTCTTCAGTTTTCTTCATCAGCAGCTAAACCAACTGTAAGTTCTTATTTCCTTAATAAACTGATTACGTTAGTCTCCACAGCGGCCCATAATGCTTGTTGACGACGTCAGAAGATGTCTGACCATTTCCTAACAAAGGTAGAGGAAGAGAAGGAAATTCTGCTGTGCCAAATTAAAGGACATGGTCATTAAAAAATATATATCTACACTTAATGTTCAGGAAAATTTTGTCATGAACAAAGGGTATATATTTACTGTTTACGCTTTTAAAGAAAATGGGCAAAATTATATTTTGTGGGATCCAAATATGTTAACAATTTGTTCTTTAGTATCACTCATGTTACCATATTCACATCCTCGATCCGTATATGCAGATATCTAGAACAAATATGGAAGAAAATTAATAGTTGGAATGACCAATCGATACGCATCAAAGCATATTGACATTAGAAATGGTACGAGTATTTTAACTTGACTTTTTGTAGTAATCACTGGAACTTTGTACGCTGTTTTGGTCATTTTCACACGCACCACCATAAAGAATGTCCATCCACGTTCAAAAACAAAAACGAAAATTACCTAGAACTGTGACAGGTCTAATGGATTTCAATTCGAAGAGTTAAAATTAAAGAAGAATGTATCAATATGAGAGCTCTGTGTTTAAAAGTTATATCTTTTTAGACGTATGTGTTTGGATGTATGCTAGGTGGATTGAGTAGCTTAGCATCTCTGGCACGTGCATCTGTGACCTATCTTGCAAACGAATTTCTAATACAATGATTTCCAACATGTGACCGATAATAAGAAAATGTTTATTACAACACTAAACCATGAACAGGTGATAAAATATTTACATCAGAAGTTATTTCAGCGCTGAATTTTGCCTTTAATCTATAGCACAATATTATGTAACTTACCAAAGAAGAAGCCTTGTTTTGGGTTGGCAATAGTCAAGTAACTAAGAAAACAAGCAGTATCAGTTCTTTTCTAGAAACTTAATATTGCAGTACCTGATGTATTACTGTCGGGGCATTATCCCAATTCCTTTGTCACTCAACTCTTGGGCGTTAATCTACAAGAAAATAAATCTTCGCATGATCGATTGTGTAGCATAATGAAGAAAGCTTTTGAATAGTCTGGAGTTTTGTTTTATAACTGAATAAAGAAAACTCCGGAAAACTGCTTCCATAATTGTGTAGCATAATGAAGAAAGCTTTTGAATATACTGGGGTTTTGTTTTATAACTGAATAAAGAAAACTGCTTCCATATTTAGGACTATACTTCGAGGTGATCTCTTATTCGTGGAGAACCATTTTAATGTGTTGATGTTCTTCAATATTTTTTTTAACCTTTACACTCGCAAAGAATTCACACTTATTTACTACTATTTCCAAAAATTATAAGGACTGATTTAAATAAAACAAATTATTAATTTATTTGTCCAAATATAGTTGGCGTCCTTTAAAGCACTGTGATTTTACTGCAAAACACTTATACCAACGTTATTTTCTAATCTTTAAAACTCTCGTTATTCTGTGCACGACACTACGATAATCGAAGAAAATAGTTAACACGAGCTTGATTTTTGATCCACGGTGGTGTTTTTTTTGGTTCACTTATCGTACAAGAAAATAAATCTTTACATGACCAATCGTGTGGTAGGCATAATGAAGAAAGTTGTTTGATTGGTCCGTTCCTTTGTGATAGTACATTTTAACAATAAAATTACTTAATTACTTTGTTAACTGCCACTAAATATATTTGTAAAGATTTAACAATGGCGTTATCGCGATTTCGTAGTACAACCACATTGTCATACGCTTAACTAAGACTAAAACAGATTTTTGGTATTTTATGTTTATATGATGAACCGATGTGGGTCTATTCTGTACTAAAACAGTTGGAACAGAACGGAATTTGCTACATCTAATTGACTATTCAGTAAATTTATATTACGGTCTTTTGAATATCTGTAAATTTCTATGAATTCTAAGAAATTGGGTTTTGACCCTTTAGGAGCCGTATGAAGTATTTATAAACAATTGATATTGGGAAAAGTATGGCCTGTTTCTAAGAAATGTTTAGCAAACTGTGATTTTTCATTTTTTAGCCTATAAGAGGCATTGTGTTCTGCGAATCTTGTTTTGAAATATCGTCCCGTTTGGCCTACGTAATAGTTGTATTCTTGACAATTAAGTTTATAAACTCCTGATTTATTGTGTTTATTAGTTTTATCTTTGGCATTGAAAAATATATTGGATCATTTTTGAGCGGGTTTTAAAGCTATTCTTGTTTTTTCGGCCCTGAGAATATTTTATCCGAGATGGGACCAAAATATGTCTGAGGTATGAATGTTTTCTTTTCTCGGTATTCCTCTAGGGGTAGATTAAGCGAAATTGATTTGTTTTCGTTTACGGCTTATTAAGGTATTAATTATTTTAGGTTGGAAACCATTATTGAGTGCTATATTTTTGATTGTGTCCAGTTCTTTTTCAGAATTATTTTAACTAAGAGGGATATTGAAGGCTCTATGGATCATAGATCTATAGGCTGCCAGTTTATGGGGGTTAGGGTGTATTGAGTCAGCTGGGATGGTGACATTTGTAAAGGTTGGTTTGCGGAAGATATCGAATTCTAGTCTATTTCCCTTCTTTGAAATTGTAACATCTAAGAAATTTATTTTATTGTCTGTTTCCTTTTCCAGTGTGAATTTTATGTTGGGGTATATATTATTTAGATAATTTAAAGTGGAATTTATTTCAATATGATTTACATGGAAACATACTAAGATGTCCAGATATTTAAACCAAAAGAGAATATTTTGTGCGTGTTGAGTTTTTAGAAAACTATTTTCCAGTTCGGACCAAAAATTTCCGCTAACAAAGGACTAAGTGGAGACCCCATGGCAAGACCATCTCTTTGTTTGAAAAATTGATTATTGAACTGAAAATAATTTCCGGTTATACAAAATTCGAACAGTTTCAATATATCTTGTATTGTTATATTGATGTTTTTTTTTGTAGCATAGTTTTAATAATTTCAAAACAATCTTTATTTGGGGTATTGGAGAACATATTTGTTACATTGAATGAAACTAGAAGGGCGTTATTTGGGATGGAGATATTTTTAAAATTATTTGTGAGGTCAATAAAGTTTTTTGTGTTGTATTGTGGATTGAATTGTGTAATTTCTTTAAAGATGGTGTTGAGATGTGTCGCTAGATTTTTTAAGGGGGTGTTGCTGTACGATACTACTGGTATTATTGGCGAATTTTCGTTATATACTTTTATCAGGTCGTAAAGTTTTGGTGATGTAGGATTTTGGTTTATTATTTTCAACTTTTCTCTTTCGTTCAAAATCCTCAGGGTTTCATTTAATAGGATCTTGAGTTGTTTTTGAATTTTATTAGTTGGATCTTTTTTTAGTTTTATTGAATTTTCTTTTTCCAAAAAATCCTTTACTCTTTGAATGTACTGGTTTTTATGAAGAGCTATGATGGAATTGCCTTTGTCTGCTTTTGTTACTAAGTTATTCTCTTTTATTTTAGACTGAATGGACGCTGTCGTTAGTTGTTCTTCGTTACTGCAAGTAGTGTTTTTTGTGTTTATCACTATATGTTTTAGTTTTTCTTTTTTAATATTTGGGTCACCTATGTTTTTGGTGGCTGATTAAATTTCGGATATTAGTGTTTCGGTAGTATTTTTTATATTAAAGTTAGGGTTATATTTTGGTCCTTTTTCCAGCAATTTTTTCTCACTTTCTGTGAAATTTGTATTAGAGATATTGATAAATCTATCATAGAAGGTTTTTTGTTGAGTATTATCTGAAGTTTCGGTATATTTTTTATTCTCTATTAGTTTTTTTTTTTAAGTTTTTTTGATTGAGTTAAATAAATTTTGTGAATAATTTGGCTAATTTTTAATCTAGTATTATCATCAAAGATATCGAATTCTATTGGGTGGAGTTTATAAGCTAATTCAGAGTGCAATACCTTGATATGGAGTAAGAGGTTATCTCTGTTACGAAACCATTTCTTCCTTCAGCCATCTGATCTTGCAGGAACGGATAGCTTTCCGGGCCGAGGTTTACAAATATATTTAGTGACATTTAACAAAGTAATTAAGTAATTTATTATATTATAATGAAGAAAGCTTTTGGATAGTCTGGATTCCTGTTTTATAACTGAATAAGAAAAACTGCTTCCATATTTAGGACTATACTTCGAGGTGATCTCTTATTCGTGGAGAACCATTTTAACAAATATATTCTTCAATATTTTTTTAACCATTTACACTCGCAAAAAATTCACATTTATTTACTACTATTTTCAAAAATTATAGGGACTGATTTAAATAAAACATAAATTATTAATTTATTTGTCTAAATCTATTTGACGTCCTTTAAAGTAATCTGATTTTACTGCAACACACTTATGTTAACGTTATTTTCTAATCTTTAAAACTCTCGTTACTCTGTGCACGACACTACGACAATCGAAGAAAATTGTTAACATGAGCTTAATTTTTGATCCACAGTGGTGTGTTTTTTGGTTCACTTATCGTACGGTAATCGCTTAAACCCTTCGAGGCCGGAGAAAAAAAAATAAAAGATATGAAGAATTTTTTTGAAAAAATGTATTCAACCAACATCAAAAACAAAGTAAAAGTTCATTTCACGTAAAAAAATATCCTGGATTATCCTGCCGATGTGGTTTCTAGCACTAACCACTAGGAATTAAGGCACTCAAAACTAATTTTCGTGAAATTTAAAGAAGCAATTTCTCTCCTTATTGAGGCAGAGACCAACATCACAGGTTGAACATTTCCAGGTCGTTCGATGCACATGCTTCGCTGTGCTACAATGAGCACATCTGAGAGATCCACATCTAAGAGGCATATGTGCAGCACGATCATGACGTACCTCGGTGGGAATGATTTTTTTTTATTTGTTAGGTGCTTGTTCTGCTGATCTTCTTTTTTTTGAAATCGAATTAACGGCACCAATTAATCCTCGAGCAACCGATACACGAAATTGTTTCAATGTAATACATCGTGAGTCACTTCTATTTTGAAATAAAATGAACGCGTTCACAACACAAACATCTACAAAGTAAAAAAAAAATGCGGTGCCACCACTTGTGGGCTTTTCGATCGATTTCATAGATACTTTTCAGCATGTCAAATCGATCTACGTATCCCATATGTTTATTATAATGTTTGACCATAACAGGACATGGGATTTCTTCTGTATTGCCATTTTTCTGTTTTCTAGAGACAACTTCCATGATGGATGGGTCATGATAGTTTCCTAAAAACAAAACGGTTCTTCGATCCATCCACTTCAGTGCTGCTAATCCATCTGTAGAAACTCTCCAATCTATGTCGCCCCTTTTCATGTGTTTATCCACTTTGAGCTCTGGATAATATTTCCTTCCTTTACGCACAGTTCCACATGCATAGATGCCATCAGCTAACAAGTCTCTTTGCAATTCCACAGAGTTGAAAAAATTGTCGAAGAATACTTTGTGGTGCTTGCCAACTAAAGCCCTTGTTAGATCTTTTACTACGCGATGTCCCAATTTTTTCTCAACTGACTGATCAACTTTCCCCGTATAAAATTTGGAACTCAGATACAAATCCAGTAGAATCAGCCCGAATCTATACCTTGTAGCCTCGTTTCGTGGGCTTTATTGGCATATACTGGCGAAGACTACTTCTCCCCTTGAATTTGATCATAGATTCATCGATTGATTGAAATTCACCAGGATTCAAAGCAGAGCCAAGAGTTTGTGTCAATTTAGAAAGTAATGGCCTGATTTTGTACAATTTTATCATAATTGGCCTCACCTTTTTTTGGCTGTACTGAGTTATCATTTACGTGAAGATTACTTAGAAGCCAGGTGAATCTGTCACGAGATAAAACAGAACTTATAAAATAATCCCTAAGTTCTTCTCTCGAGGACCAGTAGTCTCTATAACTTGGCATTTTTTTCAAGCTCATTAGCATGTTTACACCCAAAAAATGATTTTATTTCTTTGTTGGTGGTTGGAATAAAGTAGTTGCTGCCACCATTTTTTTGTAAGGCATACAAATTTGTCTGAAAAACAATTTCAGATATGAAGCAATCCCGAAACAAATACAAAAACATATCGGTAGGAGTTTCAACGTTGTCAGGAACATTAGGCCCTGCCTGAGACACAAATTGGTTTACGCGTGTTGCATGAGTGACATCATTTGTCCAAACAACTGATTTTTTTTCTAAGTTCTTCTTGACGAATTACTTCTAACGGTAGCTCATCCTCACTGTCCCATTCTTTAGTGACTTTCACTTGCTCATTATCTTCGAAAATGAATGGAATATCTTCTATATCAAAAAGTTCATCCCTTCCATCATAAAGTAAATAATCTATGGGGCTTCGTTGTCCATAGTACTCTCCACATCTGATGCAATGGACTCACAGTCACTGGGAATTTCATCCAAAATCGCGAAAACATCTGTACTATTCATTGCTTCAAGTTCGCCAAAAGACCAACATTTTTTTTTTGGAACCTGTAAAAAATGAACAAACAAAAATTAGAAAAATTATGCATAATAGTAATAGCAATACGCGTCACTTAAAAAAAAAACACTTTCCCTTAAAAAAAAAACATATAGTCTTAGTGGTTAGCATTTGTAACCACCACAAATAAATCTATTTATAAACTTAGTAAAACAAAAATTGCACTTGATATATATTCATATGTAGTAAATAGATATATCTTAAGTACTTACCGGACATTTTCTTAAAGAATAACCAGCTATAAGAAAAATAACAGCCTAATTGGTACTGCAAAACTCACAACTACCTACGACGTGCAATTACAAATGTCAACTAAACGCTGGTGGACATTTCAAACCCTAAGCATGCTAGATTAGACTTCTTGATACGTTAGGCAAACAATTTAACATCGTGGTTTACTGGAGAAACCGGTAGGAAAGCTACAATATAATTTTTAAAAGGTGGTTATCAGTGGTAACCACTTGTCCTCGAAGGGTTAATTGTTGCGCTGTTTTCTGGTCATATGAATAGATCCACGTTTCATCACTAGTAATTATGCATTTGATAGTGCAAATCATCCAAAGAAATCATCTCTTTAGCAGCCTCAACACGACGATGTTTTTCAAGAAAATACCGTCAAACGGGGTGAAGTCGATCAAAAAAATACGTTTTTTTTAGATAACTGAATAACAAATAATTATATTTTAATGCAATTAAAAATATAACTTCCTTGATACTTAGGTTGTCGATTGGTGACTGAAGTAAGGTCATAGATGCAATTTTTTTTTTTTATTTTGAATTAAAAGTTGATCGACTTCACCCCAGGGTTCGGGGTGAAGTCGATCACCCATTTTAAAATGCATATTTCCCACTTTAGGATTGTTCGGGATGAAGTCGATCAGTAAAAAATTAAAAAAATTATATGTAGGTACCAAGGTACCACCTACATTTGCAGAATTTTGCAATAAAACACAAATTAAGGAAAATATAAACGTTTATTCTTTGGACAAGCTTTACACAGCCATTGATTTCTTAATGACATAAACCTTAAATAAACAAACTATACTTAAAAATAAAAATACAGGCAAAAATAAAACTAAAAAACAGAATTCAAAAAATTACGAAATGAATGAACACACAAAAACTTCTCACTGGAGTGTTTCCATGTTGTTTTTTCTAAGCGAGAAGAAATGTTTGCCCCGCTTTAGTGATTTTAAATTAACTTGTCGGACAATCTGTTCCCTGTTTATGACAGACTCATCCGGAATATTTGGATAAATGAAAAATAAAGATTTCATGGATGGATGTTTACGCAGTGTACTTACAACTGTCTCAGTCCCTGATATTTCAATAATTTTAGCGATATAAAATCGATTCTCTCTTATTTGTTTCATATTTTGTGATGATAAAATTATCCTATATCCCAGTTCCTGGATAAATCAAGAATAATGTTGGCTGGCTCAGCAGAACTTTCTCCAATTTCATAATCATTTGTGTTGATATGCTGTTCCTCCGCCTCCAATGTCTGTAAGTCATCTTCCTCTTCACTGTCGCTTATTTGCCTCTTACGTGTTTTGGGTTGCCTGCAACTGCTCTGGTTCTCTTTTTCTAAATCTTCTGTGCCTATGCTTTTGCCAGCGGCTATGTTTAGTCTTTTTCCTCGCTTTGGAGCATCATTAGGCCCAGTCTTGAGCTCGTGTAGATAATCTACAAGCACTGCAGTCATTGAAGTTTCTGCCACGTTTCTTTCCTCCGGTGTAGTAGGCTCTTTTCTTTTTATTTTTGCAAGAACAGCATCGGGATTGAAGGGGACTAGGCCGCAGGCTCTAAATCCAGCTAAAATATTGTTCATTTCGCGATCCCCAAGTCCTTCAACCGTGGTTTTCAACATCCTAGGAAATATAGTTTTTGGTAAAACCCCCCTATTCTTTAGTTTCCATTCCTCCAGTGCTCTTTTCCATGATGCTTTGAGAGGACGAAAATAGGCCACGTCCAGTGGCTGGAGCATGTGGGTCGAATTGGGGGGGAGTAAGACGAACTTAATGTTGTTATTTTCGCACTCTTGAATGACATTGACAGTAATATGACTTTGCAAGTTATCTCCAATAAGCAACTTGGTTCCTTCTAATTTTCGGAAAAATGGAAGTGCTACGGTCCTGAACCAATCGTCAAACAATTCAGAATCAAACCATCCCTTTGGAGACCTGTTGTAAATTGCTCCTGGTAATCCGCCCTCCTTCCAACCATAAATATGTTTGGCTTTGTACACTGTATAAGTAGGGAGACGAGTTCCATCAGCAGCTATTGCGAACATAACTGTTGTGCTGCTTTTGGTGGTGTCAAGTGTCCTGTGGGCGTGTTTGCTTCCTTTCTTCATTACCACTTTAACCGCTCCGGGATCGTCGACGAAGTTTGTTTCGTCATAGTTTACAACGTTTTGTGGTGGGATATCTCTGATTATATCCGCCACATTTCGGAAATATTCCTCAACAATCTCGTATGTTACA
This sequence comes from Pachyrhynchus sulphureomaculatus, assembly GCA_019049505.1. Lineage (NCBI taxonomy): Eukaryota > Metazoa > Arthropoda > Insecta > Coleoptera > Curculionidae > Pachyrhynchus > Pachyrhynchus sulphureomaculatus. The sequence goes on along the minus strand of CM032455.1, from coordinate 13,627,600 downwards.
GCGGGTCTCACTCGCTTTGTATTCTCCGCAAGCTTGACTGTAAGCTGAGGATGCCTCTTCATCAGACCATTAAACCACCCTTCTGGCATATTATTTTTTTAAATCGCTTTTCAGTGATGCCGCGACTATGTATTTAAATATTGCTGCGTGATTCGCCGAATATCAATGGGCTTTAATGGGAAACCCCACTCAGCACAGGTTTGCAAAGCATTCACTAACAAAGTTTCAGAATGCTCGTCAAGAGCAGGTTGACCACCATATGTCAAGAGATCTGCCGCATGATAGTGATTGTTAAGTGTCGTATATGGCACTGCAAACCTTTCTGACGCTTTTCGCATGCTCAGTCTTTTTTTGCGCACTGCATCTAGCGCTCTCTCTAAATACACGGGATCGTAGTTTTTTTTGCCATAAGCATCCAGCTTCTTTATGTATTTTCATGGCATCTATAAAAAAAGAAAATAATAAAATACGATTCGCCCCCACCCTGCCCGACACCCCTCATATGCTAGCACACAAAATTAATATATAAGAAAATCATACAAAAACAAATTGCTTTAAACATAATCTCAAAACCTAACAAAATACAGCGAAAACCAAGTGATCCATTTCATCCCGTTGTTTTGTTTCTACACACAAAAATTGCAATTGAAACCACACAAAAAATAAATTAGCATGTCTGATTGGGAATACCTTTTCTTGAATATATTCCTTATCACCTAGAGGAGCTCGGACGGACTTAGTTTTCACTGATTTGGCTGTGCAACTATTTGATTTCACATATTTTAGAGATTGAGAAATTTTGCTCTTTTACTATTTAATTATTTTTGGAAAACTCACTTTACACGATTAACCAACAACACCGGTATAATAGATGTTCATCTGTTCGCCACACGAATGTAAATAAGAATCAGCTGATTTGTAATGCAGTGTTGCCATTATGCTTAAACACAAATGAAAATACTGGTTTGATCGACTTTACCCCTGCCGATCGACTTCACCCCGTTTGACGGTACCCTTGTTTTGAAACACGATAACATGCGAGACAAGCCAAAATCGGTTGAATTCATTGCTCGGTAAGGTCTGCTGGCTCTCTGGGGGTCTAGAAGTACAAGATCCTTGTTTGTTGATGTTTTCTTCTGTGTTTGCTTTGGGTGGTCTTCTAGAATGCAGTTCGTCTCAAATTGCATCACTACTTTCTTAAAGAGAGGAGCTCTTCAAACAAGTTGTACCACTTGAAGATTTAAGGATTTGGTAAACATTCACCACCGTAAGAGTTCTAAGTAATGGTAATGTATCGGTACCAGAAATTTCATTTTTAAGACAGTAATTTAGTGCAAATTCCTTGTTTAATAAATTTATCTTGCTATTTAAAGGTTCCACAACTGGATGAAAATTCGTTTTTATTTCGGTTTGTCACGAACAAAGTGTATATATTTACTGTTTATGCTTTTAAAGAAATTGTGTGGGATCCAAATATGTTAAAAATTTGTTCCTTAGTATCAGTCATGTTACCATCTTCGATCCGTATATGCAGATATCTAAAACAAATATGGAAAAAAAATTAACATTTGGAATCATCAAACGATACGCATCAAAGCATATTGACATTAGAAATAGTACGAGTATTTTAACTTGACCTTTTATAATCACTGGAACTTTGTACGCTATTCTGTGTTATAAAAACTGAAGGCACCACAATGGTTTCTAGGGCTTTACTATGGCCAAATTTCTCGACACTAGTAGCCCAGTGCCCCAGCAATGGTCATTTTTTACACACGCACCACCATAAAGAATGTCCATCCACGTTCAAAAACAAAAACGAAAATTACCTGCGACAGGTCTAATGGATTTCAATTTGAAGGGTTAAAATCAAAGAACAATGTATCAATATGAGAGCTCTGTGTTTAAAAGTCATGTCTTATTAGACGTGTGTGTTTGGATGTATGCTAGGTGGATTGAGTAGCTTAGCATCTCTGGCACGTGCGTCTGTCACCTATCTTGCAAACGAATTTCTAACACAATGATTTCCAACATGTTGCAACCGTAAATAAGAAAATGTTTATTACAACACTGAACCATGGACAGGTGATAAAATATCTACATCAGAAGTTATTTCAGCGTTGAATTTTACCTTTAATCTATAGCACAATATGATATAACTTACCAAAGAAGAAACCTTGTTTTGGGTTGGCAGTAATCGAGTAACTAAGAAGACAAGCAGTTTCAGATGTATTACTGTCAAGGCATTATCCCAATTGCTTTGTCACTCAACTCTCGGGCGTTAATCTGCAAGAAAATAAATCTTTACCTGATCAATCGTGTGGTAGGCATAATGAAGAAAGTTATTTGATTGGTCCGTTCCTTTGTGATAGTATATTTTAACAATAAAATTACTTAATTACTTTGTTAACTGCCACTAAATATATTTGTAAAGATTTTACAACGGCGTTATCGCGATTTCGTAGTACAACCACATTGTCAAACGCTTAACTAAGACTAAAACAGATTTTTGGTATTTTATGTTTATATGATAAACCGATGTGGGTCTATTCTGTACTAAAACAGTTGGAACAGAACGGAATTTGCTACGTCTAATTGACTATTCAGTAAATTTATATTACGGTCTTTTGAATATCTGTAAATTTCTATGAATTCTAAGAAATTGGGTTTTGACCCTTTAGGTGCCGTATGGAGTATTTATAAACAATTGATATTGGGAAAAGTATGGCCTGTTTCTAAGAAATGTTTAGCAAACTGTGATTTTTCATTTTTTAGCCTATAAGAGGTATTGTGTTCTGCGAATCTTTTTTTTAAATATCGTCCCGTTTGGCCTACGTAACAGCTGTTGTATTCTTGACAATTAAGTTTATAAACTCCTGATTTATTGTGTTATTAGTTTTATCTTGGGCATTGAAAAATATATTGGATCATTTTTGAGCGGGTTTTAAAGCTATTCTTGTTTTTGCGGCCCTGAGAACTTGGGATATTTTATCCGAGATCGGACCAAAATATGTCTGAGGTATGAATGTTTTCTTTTTTCGGTATTCCTTTAGGGGTAGATTAAGCGAAAGTGATTTGTTTTCGTTTACGGCTTATTAACACGTTCGCTGCCGATCGGTGAGCAATACGTACCCCAGAAGCCGACTACGTATTTTTGGACTATAGTTATAAAATATTTTTATTAATGTTTTTTAAGTTTAGTTTAGTCTATATTTTAATATTTTTGGCATTAATTTAATTTTCATTAATGTCACGCGCTGGCGCGTTACCGGCACTGAGCTCAAATTTCGCCGCCGGTGGCCGCATCACGCGCGACCGCGTGATACAGTAAAATGAATAAAACACAAAACTATAATAAAATATTTAATTATCAAAAACTAAAAAGCTATTCAACTGAAGGAACAAACGAAAAAAAATAATAAAAACAAACGAACAAAATAAACCAAACAACTCAAACAAAGATACAAAATATTTATTTCAGTAAGTAAATCAATATAAATATTTTCAACTCATAAAGTAATAAAAAAAGTAATAATAAAAACCTCACATGATAGGAACAAATCTGTACCATTTGGGAAAAACTAGATAAGTCCAAAATCACAGGTTTTCAGGGCAGCGCTTTGAAGTTTTATGTTCTTAGTGTAAATCGATTTTTTTTCATAAATTATTTTTCCAAACACCATTGTTCTTCAAATTCTCTATATTTTATTAAGAAATGCATGTTTATTTTAATTTTTTTATTTGTTTCTTAAATTTTTAGGACTTATCTAAAATTGCACCCGCACTTATCTAGTTAATTACCAGAAATCTGAAGAATTGTCTATTTTACACCATCACTTATCTAGTTATTCGCCATAAATTATCATGATTTTGTCTTTTGAATTTAATTTTTTTCTACTTACTTTTTCACTCTTACACCAATGGTAATTTTGTTAATTACTGGGTAGTAACCAAAATAAGAAGCAGACATAATACAAAATGAAAAATAACTTTTATTAACATTTTTTTTTTTAATTGGAGAAGGAGATACATTTTTTTACGACTTTAACATAACAAAGTTTAATTCGACACAATGAAGTATTCACAAATGATAGTTAATGAAATGTTAATGACTAATTTAATGTATTTTGCTCAAAAATATTTATTGGCCATACACAAAGAAAAATTAACAATATTTAAAAATATAAAGTAATTGAAGAAAGAGGAGTTAAAAGGATGCTGCAATGTTGATACTATTATTATTATAAATTTAATATTCAGTTTTATTCATCGTCAGGATCGATTGTCTGTAAATCAGGATCTTCTGGTATGCTATCATTCGTTCGTAGATTTTTGAAAAATTCATGAAAATTTGCATCGATCAATGGTAATAAATCCAATAGATCTTTTTTTTTTTCTTGACTTATTTTCAAAGGCTCATTGCTAAACAGAGGAATAGATCGTGGAATCATTGTTTTTTTTCCCTTCCTACCAAAGTTAATTTCCTTGAACTCATGATTTTCCTCGAGTGACATCTTGTAAAATATAATATTTGGCGAATCTTTGGTATACTGTAACCACTGTATTGATTTCCACAAAAACTTATCTCCATTTGTATTTTGTTTTTTTAACATAAACGGTCCGTTTTTCTTGGATAATGAGGCAAAATCAAAAAAGTCCTCCATTTTCATTGGAACCACTTGAAAAGGATTTTTAGTTTTACTATTTCTCACTAGTTGTATCCAATCATGGAGGTGATTTATTTTCATGCCAGTATGATTTTTAGCTTTTTCAATAACCGTATGATCTGCATCACACTCCATATGAGTATGCCCACTGACTAGAAATTTATGATTGATTACTTTAATGGGCAATACCCTAATGGCGAACAAAAACATTAATGCAACGATATTATTTTTATTCTGCCCCCCACAAGTATCTGAGTACAAAGTTACCTCTTCAACATCTGAGGGCAGATTTTTCAGATGACTGAAGAGGCACGAAGCAATTTGATTTGCTCCCCTAGAGGAGATGGTTTCATCCCACATAAAACAAGTACTTTTATTATTCCCCAGGTTGTGGACTGTCAAATTGAATGACCACAGTTGCCTTTTATAAAAAGCGACGGATGTTTTTAGAAAAGGTGTCGGTAAACACTGCTGTAGATCAAATGCAGCAACATGTTTCTTAAAATTTTTTTTGGCTTCGTTCTTTTCTTCACGCTTGGTTTTGTACGCGTATTCCGCCATATTCTGGTGAATATCCCTTTCTTCAGTAATTTTTAATTTTTCGTCATCATCTATTTCCGATTTTATTTTCATATCATATAAATCACATTTGTGACATGTGTCTGTTTTAGGCTGCTTAAATGATAAATTTAAATCGTGAAAACACTTAGAATATAAGGTTATAGAGACAGGATTAGTTGCATTTTCTACATACAAGCGGTGCATTTTTGCGATATTGAGATCACTGGAAAGATACTTCTTGGACGTTCGCTGCCGGCAGTAGTGGCTTTCATAGCTAGGAAACCTTTTTATGTGATCATAAACTGCTGCTATATCTTGTTCTGACCGTTTATTGGCAGAAGCAGGTTTCCCACGAGCATCATCTGGTATAATCCCACAAGGAGACAACTGCTTTTTCTTTACCGTCAATTCAACAAATCCTTTTTTTTTTCACCCAAGATCTTACAAAAACACTGCTTGCATACAGTAGTAAGCTGATTTCTGACAGAAAACGTGTACGTGCAAGAAATACTTCTATTTCTATTTTTCGGGGCTGTTTTTAATGTTTTTGGTAAATTTATTTTTACGGCAGAACCAATAAAATTTGCTCTTTTATCACGAGTACCAAGGGCCCAATAGTGCTCAAAAATCATTTTCCTATCCTCACTTTTTAATCGAGATTTACAGTTTAACCTACATGAAGCCAAATCGACTAATTTCCTAGCACCCTTTTGAACTCCACTTTGAGTAATATAAGCTTTCCCAAAATTTCTACAAAATTTTCTTTGTTCTCTTTGCTTTCGACTGTCATTTTTAAATATTTTTTTTTCTTACCAACAACTGAGTCAATCATATCGTCTAATAAAGATCTAAGGTCACGTTCAGTATTGTCCCCATTTTCGCCTCTGGTCTCTGGAATCTTCTTTTGTCTCTTTAAAATTTGTGGTTTGTTTAAATGATCATCAGTTGAAGTTATATCATTATCAGAGTTGTATTCTTCTGAAGATTCCACGAAGTCTTTATCTTTTGGCTCAAAACTTGGGTCCAAATCACTGTCATCTGACAGACAGAGGTCTAAAAAGTATAATATTATTAGCATCTAAACTTCAAATTTGCTTAAAACAACCGTTCAGAAATACCTTGTTCCAAAATACTAGCATGGTTATCATTGTCATCAAATGTCATGTCCATATTAATGTTAATAGGTAAATTATCGTCTTGACCTAAAAGAAGGAATTTCCCAAAAATTTATTATGTTCATAGATAGATAGTTTAGTGATGATGGTAGTTAGCAAGCAGAAATAGATAAAATAATTTTTATATGTTTTGAATTGCGTTCAGCAAACCTGAAGCGAGTTTTTTTTTTTCTCGGAAAACTCGTCTTTAGCGTGAATATTTAGATATCATTACTTACCTTTTAGTCCATAGAGAAGTAAAATAAGACAATTAGAGTTCTACTAAAAATCACCAACAGTTTTAAGGTCATCAATTAGGATAATTGTACTTATCTAGTTTTTTGCCAATGGAAGAAGCGTTTCAAGAACTGAATAACGGTAATTATCTTTTTACAGCAACTGGGTAAATGTTTGTAAAACCAAGATAAATACGTTTAGTCTATTTTAGGACCCAAACACCGATTTGATAAAAATGGATAAATGCAATTATGTGAATCCGTAAATAAATTTCCGTGTTGTATCAAAACGCCCAATGCGATTTAACGGATACCATTGACATTTCGACTTACCTACTTTTACACAATGTGTAGGGCACCAATATGAGTCGCCCAGCGTATTTATCTCATTTTGGGGAAAAATCGACTTATCTAGTTTTTCCCAAATGGTACAGAAATATACCTAATATACCTAATCGCTAACAAAAACCTGATTTATAAAAAAGTTGTCAGTCATGGGTTATTTTTGCGCAGTCTAAACAGTAACCGGGATTTCCAGGGCATACCATGCATACATAAGTTGTATCTTTTCTCTTTTTCTGTAAATAACAATTTTTACATTGCTTCCTTTGTACCTTCCCTGCTTTCTTCTCCTCTCGAACTTTCAAAACATGCTCGTTCATAGGCAAGCTTGCTTTAGGTTTGGATGGGGTCTTCAATAAACTTCTTATAACAGACAAACGAAAGTCATAAATTGGTACGCGGTTACCTGAATTTTTATTGTAAAGTTGATGGGCATTTATCATCATGAGCTGTAGCATATGAACAAAAATTTTTAGAGGGCCATCTAATCGTTTTTCTTTCACAAGGGTGGTAAGCAAGCATTTGGTCTTGCCTATCGATGCCAGACATATTTATTATAATTTACTATTGGCAGTGGTTTAGATTTGACTTCCTCATTTCGCCTTCTAGTTGGAATGTCTACCATCTCATTTTTATGCTCATTTGAGATATACCAGACGTCACGTTTGTCCTTCCACTTTCCTATCATAACTCCGTTGGAATATCTTGCCACCGTCTCGCCTTTTTTTAATTTTTTCTCTCTGACTTCTTTTGGAAATGTTTTTCTGTTTGATCTCATTGTCCCTGTGCAATGAGTTCGTTTGTCAGCTAAGGATTTTGCCAATTCGAAAGAATTATAGTAATTGTCCATATAGACGCTATGTCCAACTTCTAAAAAACTCTCCAGTAATTTCAATACAACTTTTTCCCCATGTACTTTCCCCCCGCAGTCGTCCAACATGCCAGTGTAAACCATAAAGTTCAATATTATGCCTCCAGGTGTGGTCAGCATATACAATTTGATGCCATATTTGTGCCTCTTATTTTTTATGTACTGACGAAAAGTAAGCCGACCACGCCATAATATCATCGATTCATCTATACTTAGTTCGCGACCAGGGTAATAAATTTCAGACATCCCTGTGTTGAAAAGGTTTATAATGTTTCTTACTTTGTATAGGCGGTCCTCTGGTCGAGCCTCCCCTTCCTGAGGATTTTGTGCAAAGTGCAAGGCTCTTAGTATCAGTAAAAAACGATTTCTGCTCATATTATGCGCAAATATTTCTAAACCAAACAAAGCATCTGTTTTCCAGTAGTCTTGAATGCGGTTCAGACGAATATTCCCCATATGAAGTAATAAACCCAAAAATATGAATAATTCATCCCTAGTCACGTCCTTCCATGAAGTAATGCGAGATTTTTCTTTTATATTAGGCCGAAAAAATAATTCAATTGCGTACCTGTTTGTTTGCCTAACTATTTCATCCAGGAAATTGTCTGTCAATATATGCAGAAAATAATCAATTGGATCATTTCCTGTAGTAGGTGCCACAAAATTTTCAGCTTTGGTGAAAGGAAATAATTTCACGGACTCCGAATCAGCCTCGTTACCTCCTCCAAGATGGCTTCCTCTTGAGGATTTTTCTTGCTGTATTTCTTGCTCTCTTTCAGTGTCTTCATCGTGGTTCGCATCAGAAATGTCATCATCGGAAAATGCATTGGGCACGAACTCGTCTTCGCTCCCTGAATCAAAATCTTCATCTAAATGGTCTGACAACTCGCCTTCTAGAATTTCAAGTAGTTCGGCTTCTGTTAGGGCACGTTGCGTCTCTTTTTTTGCCCGTTTAGGCCGAGAAGGTCCTGCTACATCCATATCTTTTTCCGCCATGTGTAATTCTATAATATGTTTCACTCAAAATTCAAAAATCGAAACCAACCGCGTAAATCACCTACCTATACCCTTCCTATAATGCCGACACAATAACACAGGCCGTCGTCTTTTTTTTTTTTTTTACAGGGAGAAATCCACCTTATGGATTCTGGAGCAATCTGCCCCACCATAAGGGTGGCCCAGATTGCCCCAGATACGTGGGGCTCACCAGCCTCAGAGAGGGGGCATACCCACTAAAACTCCTTGTGAGCTGGGCTAGGCCCGTTTACTCCTTTTACAATCAAACGTTTGTACTACTGTCTAGGTGTTTTTATTTGAACTTAAGTCTAAGGTTAATTTTATGTGATTGGTTCTAAGCTACATAAACCTGAAAACTAAACCTAAGTCCCCTGTAGAAGGGAGTGTTTTGTTATAATAGTGTTAGTCGTGTGTGTGTGTAACACTTTTTACCGTTGGAGTTGCTCAACTATCCTAAGACCTTAACCTTAACTTATTCCTAACTCAAGGCGAGGGGTTTTGGACAGTGTTTTAATCGGGAGGTATGGGATCAATGGGGCGAAGATGTCGAATGCCGACGTTTACATCTGCTAGGAAAGTATTAGCTATTTCGGGGTTGGGGTGGGCTCGGGCTTTCTCCAGGAAGCGGAGCTGGGCATTTCGGGTGAACTCTTTTATCGTGGGCATTTCAAACTCCCTGTGCAACTGATTGTTGCGGACGAACCAGGGAGCTCCTGCTATCATACGGAGGGCTTTATTTTGAACTGACTGGACCTTTGGTAAACAGAGGAGATGACGATGGAAGTATTGTTGGACATATTAACTGATACTGTACTAGCCTCGGCAGAGACAAGGTTGTAGCTTGGGAGCGGGGAGTTATGGCTAAGGGAGCGTCTGACAAGGATAAGAGTGCCACCATTCCGAACACCCACCTTGTCATCCCTGTAAATTAGGAAGTTTGGGACTTTGAAACGTTTGCCAGGTTTCAAGAACGTGTCTTGAAGGAGGGCAATATCGATCTTATGCTCCTGTAAGAAATGTATTAATTCTTGTTTTTTATTGGAGATGCTACAACAATTCCAAGACATGATGTTGAGCGTCGATGCTTTTAGATGTGCATTCATGCTTGTTTATTAGGGGCTATAGTGGTCATGAGCGGTTTAAGTTGATCCAGGATTGAAGCCGAGATCATCTGAGTTAAATGCGCCATTTGGGCTGCTGAAAGAGGGGCTTGGACAGAAGCGGGGGCAGGGGTTTGTTGAGCGGGCTGCTCTTGGGATTTGTTGGAGGCAAGACCGGAATGATCTTGTTTACCCCAACCTTTGAAACTGGATTTTTTAGGTTTTATTTGCGAAGGATGACGCGAGCACCCGCTGAACGAAGCGGGATGATCGCCCGCGCAGTTAGCACACCTTGCTGGGACGTCCCTGCTTTTTGTGCATTTTGAAGTGTGGTGACTTTCACCACACTTTACGCACCTAGGTGGGATGTGACAGCAGGAAGCAGCATGCCCGTGGTCTTGACAGTTGTAACACTGTATTCCACGGGCTTTTGACTTCTGTGCTTCTGCACGAACTTCAAATGTACAGACAAGCCTAACTTTGTAGATATTAACCTCAGACTTGGGGAGGAGGATCAATGCCATCGGCATGGGCTTGCCATTAGAGTAGAACCATCTAATGACTTTTTTTGGGCGAAGCCCTGGAGGGTGAGATTAGCAGCAATCTCTTCACTGGTTAGGTGGATTGGTATACCACGCAGGACTACATGATTGAGTTTCTCTTCCGGGAACCAGAAGGTGAAATAAGGCTCTTTATGTTTGTCTAGGAGTGCCGTAGCCTTCCTATAATCGGACTCAGTCGTGGGGAAGATTTTAATGCCATTCCTCAGAACGGTAGCAGAAGAATATTGGATTTTGTGTTCTCTAAGATGACCAGAGATGCTGACGAAGTTACCAGCATTAGAAATGACAATGGGGGGGATTTGTTTTGGCCTGGGGGGCCTCTTAGCAATTTGGGGCACTTGAGGTGTGGGCGAAGCCACCTTGACTTGGGTAGTGGGGGCTGCAGAAGTACCTGCAGCAGGCTTTGGGGAGGGTAGGGGGGGAAAATCGCAATTGTTATCAGTGATTGGTAAATTGATAGGATCAGGCTTACCCGTTTCTGTCCTAGTTTTTTTCGCCTTCTTGGCTAGTACTGCTTCAGGCGTCCTTATTGGCGACCTTACTGGTGAACCAGACGGCGACTCACTTTGAGTCAGTGCTCTCTTGGGAGCGCTTTCATCATCAGAGGCGAATCTCGCAGCCCGTCTGGCTTTCCTGTTCATTGCAGGTTGGAAGTCTGCTTCACTTCCAGAGGCGTCTATGGTAGTCTCCATTGATTCGTTAGAAAGGATGGACGAACGATCATCGTCTATCTCATCCTCCGGTTTCCTACCCTCGTCCTCAAGAGAGGAGTCGTCGGGCGTGTTCTCTTTTCTTTCAGGTTCCGGCTCTTTTTTGTCCAAGAGCTTTTTAATGGTGTTTTTTGAGATCTTGGATCTCAACGAGCAGGTTTTGGATCAGTTGGTCCTTCTCAGCTTGGGCCAACTGTTGTTTTTCGATGATGCTTTGCTTACTAGCAGTATCATCTTTGAGAAATTTCATCATCGCCTTCATGTCTGGGTTTGTGGCGCCTCTTACGCGGCTACTTCTTCTCGGTAATCCATCCCATTTCTGGAATTACCTAATGTCTTTTAAACCTTTACACTGATAATCCTTAATCACTGTAATCCTTTCGGCTTAAATGCACATAACTTGAAAATAGGGATTCCCGGTCTTTCCACCGGGTATCGCTTGACTCGAACGACCGTAGGTAAAAATCTCGACCTTTACCGTACCGAGGTCTGAGAAAACTGGCCGTCGTCTAACGCCGATCTAAATATATCCCACGCTCGAGCGTGATCGGCACCCAGCGAGAGTACGGCATCCCGCGCCAGCGCGTTATCGGCACCGAACGTGTTAAGGTATTAATTCTGTACCATTTGGGAAAAACTAGATAAGTCCAAAATCACAGGTTTTCAGGGCAGCGCTTTGAAGTTTTCTGTTCTTAGTGTAAATCGATTTTTTTTCATAAATTATTTTTCCAAACACCATTGTTCTTCAAATTCTCTATATTTTATTAAGAAATGCATGTTTATTTAATTTTTTTTATTGTTTCTTAAATTTTTAGGACTTATCTAAAATTGCACCCACACTTATCTAGTTAATTACCAGAAATCTGAAGAATTGTCTATTTTACACCATCACTTATCTAGTTATTCGCCATAAATTATCATGATTTTGTCTTTTGAATTTAATTTTTTCTACTTACTTTTTCACTCTTACACCAATGGTAATTTTGTTAATTACTGGGTAGTAACCAAAATAAGAAGCAGACCTAATACAAAATGAAAAATAACTTTTATTAACATTTTTTTTTTTTAATTGGAGAAGGAGATACATTTTTTTACGACTTTAACATAACAAAGTTTAATTCGACACAATGAAGTATTCACAAATGATAGTTAATGAAATGTTAATGACTAATTTAATGTATTTTGCTCAAAAATATTTATTGGCCATACACAAAGAAAAAATTAACAATATTTAAAAATATAAAGTAAATGAAGAAAGAGGAGTTAAAAGGATGCTGCAATGTTGATACTATTTTTATAATAAATTTAATATTCAGTTTTATTCATCGTCAGGATCGATTGTCTGTAAATCAGGATCTTCTGGTATGCTATCATTCGTTCGTAGATTTTTGAAAAATTCATGAAAATTTGCATCGATCAATGGTAATAAATCCAATAGATCTTTTTTTTTTCTTGATTTATTTTCAAAGGCTCATTGCTAAACAGAGGAATAGATCGTGGAATCATTGTTTTTCCCTTCCTACCAAAGTTAATTTCCTTGAACTCATGATTTTCCTCGAGTGACATCTTGTAAAATATAATATTTGGCGAATCTTTGGTATACTGTAACCACTGTATTGGTTTCCACAAAAACTTATCTCCATTTGTATTTTGTTTTTTTAACATAAACGGTCCGTTTTTCTTGGATAATGAGGCAAAATCAAAAAAGTCCTCCATTTTCATTGGAACCACTTGAAAAGGATTTTTAGTTTTACTATTTCTCACTAGTTGTATCCAATCATGGAGGTGATTTATTTTCATGCCAGTATGATTTTTAGCTTTTTCAATAACCGCATGATCTGCATCACACTCCATATGAGTATGCCCACTGACTAGAAATTTATGATTGATTACTTTAATGGGCAATACCCTAATGGCGAACAAAAACATTAATGCAACGATATTATTTTTATTCTGCCCCCCACAAGTATCTGAGTACAAAGTTACCTCTTCAACATCTGAGGGCAGATTTTTCAGATGACTGAAGAGGCACGAAGCAATTTGATTTGCTCCCCTAGAGGAGATGGTTTCATCCCACATAAAACAAGTACTTTTATTATTCCTCAGGTTGTGGACTGTCAAATTGAATGACCACAGTTGCCTTTTATAAAAAGCGACGGATGTTTTTAGAAAAGGTGTCGGTAAACACTGCTGTAGATCAAATGCAGCAACATGTTTCTTAAAATTTTTTTTGGCTTCGTTCTTTTCTTCACGCTTGGTTTTGTACGCGTATTCCGCCATATTCTGGTGAATATCCCTTTCTTCAGTAATTTTTAATTTTTCGTCATCATCTATTTCCGATTTTATTTTCATATCATATAAATCACATTTGTGGGGAATGTAATGTTTGGTCTGTGGACATTGATTCTATTCCCCACAGAATCAACAAATTACTCATCCAGCACAATATCTCCCCCCCTTATTACAACTACCCCCTCCAAACCACCTTTCCTCCCTGGCTCTCCCCTCTCCCCAACATTGACCTAACTTTGCATTCCTATAAAAAATCAGAACATTCAAATATATTCTTTAACAAGCTCTTTCTTGACAGACTATCCAATATCTATCCCAATCATTTACTTTTCTTCACAGATGGATCAAAGACAGAAAAGGGAGTTGGGGCTGCCTTCTTTTTTGATAATATCGTTCAAATGTTTAAATTACCTAAACATATTTCTATTTTCTCCGCAGAATTGTTGGCAATAAAGGAGGCTATCAGATATTCCCTCCAAGCAAACATCCAACATCCAACTCTCATAATTTCTGATTCCCTAAGCGCTCTCAAAGCCATCAATTCTAGAAATCTCAATTTCAACTATATCAGGCAAATTCTGGATTTGATGTACACGGCCACCTTGAAGAAACGTACCATATCCTTGCTTTGGTTGCCCAGTCACATAGGCAACCCTCATAACGACAGAGCGGATTATCTTGCTAAACTTGCCATAGAAAGGGGCAGTATGAACATGGGAGAGAATCACTACTCTGATTTTAACATCTTCATAAAACACCTACACAGCTCTCTCTTCCAACTCAAATGGGACTTGGAAGATCCCAACAACAAATTATGGTCCATCAAAACCAATGTATTTCCTCCCCTTAACTCCACAGAATTGAACCGAAGACATAATGTAATAATGAGAAGACTGGCATTGGGACACACCTACTCCACACATGTACACCTATTAAAGAGAGATCCCCCTCCACTCTGTCCTAAATGTGACTCCCCCTTATCAGTGTTACATCTAATCGAATCCATTCAACATCAAAACTTGAGAGACACCCACGGCATCCCATCCAACATCACCATCCTCATAAAATCTTTTGTCCCACTTAAAGAAAAGATAACCAATTACTTAAAAGAATTCAACTTCATAGTCTAATCTATTTATACCAAACTAACTCTAGTGGGCGCTAAATGATCTTAGCTGTCGATGCGCCCTGCCCAACAAAAACAAACAAAAAACAAATCACATTTGTGACATGTGTCTGTTTTAGGCTGCTTAAATGATAAATTTAAATCGTGAAAACACTTAGAATATAAGGTTATAGAGACAGGATTAGTTGCATTTTCTACATACAAGCGGTGCATTTTTGCGATATTGAGATCACTGGAAAGATACTTCTTGGACGTTCGCTGCCGGCAGTAGTGGCTTTCATAGCTAGGAAACCTTTTTATGTGATCATAAACTGCTGCTATATCTTGTTCTGACCGTTTATTGGCAGAAGCAGGTTTCCCACGAGCATCATCTGGTATAATCCCACAAGGAGACAACTGCTTTTTCTTTACCGTCAATTCAACAAATCCTTTTTTTTCACCCAAGATCTTACAAAAACACTGCTTGCATACAGTAGTAAGCTGATTTCTGACATAAAACGTGTACGTGCAAGAAATACTTCTATTTCTATTTTTCGGGGCTGTTTTTAATGTTTTTGGTAAATTTATTTTTACGGCAGAACCAATAAAATTTGCTCTTTTATCACGAGTACCAAGGGCCCAATAGTGCTCAAAAATCATTTGCCTATCCTCACTTTTTAATCGAGATTTACAGTTTAACCTACATGAAGCCAAATCGACTAATTTCCTAGCACCCTTTTGAACTCCACTTTGAGTAATATAAGCTTTCCCAAAATTTCTACAAAATTTTCTTTGTTCTCTTTGCTTTCGACTGTCATTTTTAAATATTTTTTTTTTCTTACCAACAACTGAGTCAATCATATCGTCTAATAAAGATCTAAGGTCACGTTCAGTATTGTCCCCATTTTCGCCTCTGGTCTCTGGAATCTTCTTTTGTCTCTTTAAAATTTGTGGTTTGTTTAAATGATCATCAGTTGAAGTTATATCATTATCAGAGTTGTATTCTTCTGAAGATTCCACGAAGTCTTTATCTTTTGGCTCAAAACTTGGGTCCAAATCACTGTCATCTGACAGACAGAGGTCTAAAAAGTATAATATTATTAGCATCTAAACTTCAAATTTGCTTAAAACAACCGTTCAGAAATACCTTGTTCCAAAATACTAGCATGGTTATCATTGTCATCAAATGTCATGTCCATATTAATGTTAATAGGTAAATTATCGTCTTGACCTAAAAGAAGGAATTTCCCAAAAATTTATTATGTTCATAGATAGATAGTTTAGTGATGATGGTAGTTAGCAAGCAGAAATAGATAAAATAATTTTTATATGTTAGTAAAATCAAGAATCAATTTATAACTTACTTAATAGATAAATTTAAAAAAATCGTAAACCCACCTTCCTGTAAAAGGGCGGTATTCGAAGACGTGGGTACAGCATCGGACTTTGCTTTTTTGGTGAAAGCATTTTCTTTTAGCGCCATCAAAAAAACTGCTCTTTGATGCGCCATTTTTTAAAGTTTACGAGAAACACACCCTCACTATACGAAACTTTAAAAGAAACTGAGAAAATCACGAGCATAGAAGGAATAAGCTGAGTTGAAATTCCTTGAATTGCGTTCAGCAAACCTGGAGCGAGTTTTTTTTTTTTTTCTCGGAAAACTCGTCTTTAGCGTGAATATTTAGATATCATTACTTACCTTTTAGTCCATAGAGAAGTAAAATAAGACAATTAGAGTTCTACTAAAAATCACCAACAGTTTTAAGGTCATCAATTAGGATAATTGTACTTATCTAGTTTTTGCCAATGGAAGAAGCGTTTCAAGAACTGAATAACGGTAATTATCTTTTTACAGCAACTGGGTAAATGTTTGTAAAACCAAGATAAATACGTTTAGTCTATTTTAGGACCCAAACACCGATTTGATAAAAATGGATAAATGCAATTATGTGAATCCGTAAATAAATTTCCGTGTTGTATCAAAACGCCCAATGCGATTTAACGGATACCATTGACATTTCGACTTACCTACTTTTACACAATGTGTAGGGCACCAATATGAGTCGCCCAGCGTATTTATCTCATTTTGGGGAAAAATCGACTTATCTAGTTTTTCCCAAATGGTACAGAATCATTTTAGGTTGGAAGCCATTATTGAGTGCTATATTTTTGAATGTGTCCAGTTCTTTTTTAAAATTATTTTTACTAAGAGGAATATTGAAGGCTCTATGGATCATAGATTTATAGGCTGCCAGTTTGTGGTGGTTAGGGTGTATTGAGTCAGCTGGGATGGTGACATTTGAAAAGGTTGATTTGCGGAAGATATCGAATTCTAGTCTATTTCCCTTCTTTGAAATTGTAACATCTAAGAAATTTATTTTATTATCTGTTTCCTTTTCCAGTGTGAATTTTATGTTGGGGTGTATATTATTTAGATAATTTAAAATGGAATATCATTTCCATGGAAACATACTAAGATGTCGTCCACATATTTAAACCAAAAGAGAATATTTTGTGCGTGTTGAGTTTTTAGAAAACTATTTTCCAGTTCGGACCAAAAATTTCCGCTAGCAAAGGACTAAGTAGTTTTATTGAATTTTCTTTTTCCAAAAAATCATTTACTTTTTGAATGTACTGGTTTTTATCAAGAGCTATGATGGAGTTGCCTTTGTCTTCTTTTGTTATTAAGTTATTCTCTTTTATTTTAGACTGAATGGACGCTATCGTTAGTTGTTCTTTGTTACTGCAAGTAGTATTTTTTGTGCTTATCATTATATGTTTTATTTTTTCTTTTTTAATATGTGGGTCACCTATGTTTTTTCTGGCTGATTAAATTTCGGATTAGTGTTTCGGTAGTATTTTTTTATTAAAGTTAGGGTTATATTTTGGTCCTTTTTACAGTAGTTTTTTCTCACTTTCTGTGAAATTTGTATTAGAGATATTGATAAATCTATCATAGAAGATTTTTTGTTGAGTATTGTCTGAAGTATATTTTTTATTCTCTCTTAGTTTTTTAAGTTGATTGAGTTAAATAAATTTTGTGAATAATTGGGCTAATCTTTAATCTCGTATTATCATCAAAGATATCGAATTCTATTGGGTGGAGTTTATAAGCTAATTCAGAGTGCAATACCTTGATATGGAGTAAGAGGTTGTCTCTGTTGCGAAGCCATTTCTTAGCTTCTTCCTTCAGCCATGTGATCTTGCAGGAATGGATAGCCTTCCGGGCCGAGGTTTACAAATGTATTTAGTGACAGATACCAAAGTAATTAAGTAATTTTACTGTTATAATTAAGAAAGCTTTTGGATAGTCTGGATTCCTGTTTTATAACTGTTTCCATATATAGGACTATACGAGGCTGGTTTGAAAAGTCCGTGCAAAAATAAAAACTACTTATGTGTTTGGGGTAAACCTTTTTTATTTTTCGACCTAGTCTCCTTTTAGGCTTATACACTTCGTCCAACGATGTTCTAGTTTGTTGATCCCTTCCGAATAATAGGATTTGTCCAAGTCTGCAAAATATCCATTAGTGTCTGCAATCACCTCCTCGTTTGAATAAAATCTTTGTCCCGCCAGCCATTTCTTCAAATTGGGGAACAAATAGTAGTCCGAGGGAGCAAAGTCTGGAGAATAGGGGGGATGTGAAACGAGTTGGAATCCTATTTCCATTAATTTTGCGACCACAACTGCTGAGGTGTGTGCTGGTGGGTTGTCGTGATGGAAAAGGACTTTCTTGTGGGCCAATCGCGGGCGTTTTTCTTGCAGCTCGGTTTTCAAACGGTCCAATAACGATGAATAATATTCACCCGTAATAGTTTTACCCTTTTCCAGATAGTCGATGAGGATTATCCCTTGCGAATCCCAAAAGACAGTCGCCATAACCTTTCCGGCCGAAGGAACGGTCTTCGCCTTTTTTGGTGCAGATTCCCCCTTGGTAACCCATTGTTTAGATTGTTGTTTGGTCTCAGGAGTATAGTAATGTATCCATGTTTCATTTACAGTGACGAAACGACGCTTAAAGTCCTCCGGATTCTTCTGGAACAGCTGCAAACCATCCTTGCAACACTTCACACGATTCCGTTTTTGGTCAAGCTGAGCAATCGCGGCACCCATCTTGCGGATAGCTTTCTCATGTCCAAATGTTTATGCAAAATATTATGTACCCGTTCAGTCGAGATGCCCACAGCACTAGCAATCTCACGCACCTTAACTCTTCTGTCATCCATCACCATATCATGGATTTGATCAATGATTTCTGGAGTCGTAACCTCCACAGGCCGTCCAGAACGTTCAGCGTCACTTGTGCCCATATGGCCAGTCCGAAAATTTTGAAACCACTTATAAACTGTTCTAATCGAAGGTGCAGAGTCACCATAAATTTCATAAAGTAATGTTTAATCACCACACGAAATTCTTTTTCGTCCATTTCTTGAAAATTACTCGACTTCCTTGATTCACACGAATGCCAAACACAAAGAAATAGACCAATATGGCTGAAACTTGGTGTGCGTTCATTCAAGAGATGCTACTAACTAAACATGACCTCGATACGCGCCGGTGGTGCCATCTCTCGGACTTTGCACGGACTTTTCAAACCAGCCTCGTACTTCGAGGTGATCTCTTATTCGTGGAAAACCATTATAACAAATATGTTCTTTAATATTTTTTTAACCATTTACACTCGCAAAAAATTCACACTTATTTACTACTATTTCCAAAAATTATAGGGACTGATTTAAATAAAACATAAATTATTAATTTAATTATTCAAATCTATTTGGCGTCCTTTGAAGTAATGTGATTTTACTGCAAAACACTTATACCAACGTTTTTTTCTAATCTTTAAAACTCTCATTATTCTGTGCACGACACTACGATAATCGAAGAAAATAGTTAACATGAGCTTGATTTTTGATCCACGGTGGTGTTTTTTGGTTCACTTATCGCACGTGTTCGCCAAATTGTTGCAACCTTAACACGACAATGTTTTTCAAGAAAATACCCTTGTTTTGAAACACGATAACATGCAAGACAAGCCAAAATCGGTTGAATTCATTGCTCGGTAAGGTCTGCTGGCTCTCTAGGGGTCTAAAAGTACAAGATCCTTGATTTTGTTGATGTTTTCTTCTGTATTTGCTTTGGGTGGTCTTCTAGAACGCAGGTCGTCTTAAATTGCGTCCCTACTCTCTTAAAGAGAGGAGCTCTTCAAACAAGTTGTACCACTTGAAGATTTAAGGATTTGGTAAACATTCACCACCGTAAGAGTTCTAAGTAACGGTAATGTATCGGTACCAGAAATTTCATTTTTAAGACAGTAATTTGGAGCAAATTCTTTGCATAATAAATTTATTTTGCTATTTAGAGGTTCCACAACTGGATGAAAATTCGTTTTTATTTCAGTTTGTCACGAACAAAGTGTATATATTTACTGTTTATGCTTTTAAAGAAACTGAGCTCGAATTATATTTTGTGGGATCCAAATATAATAAAAATTTGTTCTTTAGTATCAGTCATGTTACCATCTTCGATCCGTTTCCCGACAGACCCTGTAGTTTAAATAATTTATGAAAAAAAAAACGGAAAATGAAAACTTATTTTAAAAAATATCGACACCGATGCCCAGATTTTAATATCGATAATAGAATCTTGTGGAAATTGCTGCAATTGCTGTAGTTGTTTACCGAAAAAGGAAACTGAAGCATAAAAATAGACAGTACTGGGTACACCCCATTAACTGCACCAGATTACTAAAAGGAAAATTTTGCTTTTGTATGATAATGTACGAGAGCACCTTACTAAGTTTTTGATGATGAGTGTAACATCGTTTGATGAATTAATAGCTAAAGTTGAAGCTATAACGTACCAGAATACAACCTTCCGATTGTTTATATCTGTAAAATACAAGAGCCGCAGTAACATTAAGTTAATTGAGTAAAATTAATATTTCTTTGAAGGCGATACATCATTCAGTTTGACAAATCATGTTTTGTGCCCGTATGCAAAGAAGGTCTTATCGTTTGAAAAAAAGATTTTCAGTTATTGGCATTCGAGGACACGTAGACTTGCTGAATACACCTGTGGCATCCTATCGAACAAATAGCGCATACTGCACAAACCTACAGATGTAGGTGAAATATTTTGTGACAGTATAGTAAAATACTGTTGTATTTTACACAATTATGTGCGAACAAAAGATGGTAGAAATTTGTCTGAAATATGTTAGTTTATGTACGCACTCTTGACAAAGTAACATATATTTCGATACATTTCAACACAGAGGAGTCGTAGTAAGGCATTATTTATCGAGTTATTTTACATCTCCAGCCGGTGCTTTACCTTGGCATTATGTTCTGAGGTGATGCAGAAATCATGATATTTTTTTTGAACAAATTTGTTGCTGATTCTTATATTTAATAAATTACGATTGAGGTGTTTATTTGAGAAACAACATATGTCCAAAATGTTAATTTTTCAAGAGGTGGAAAAAACGCACTGTCAAGTTTATTAACATTTTTTCAGGAACATTTTTATTACAGAGTGCTGTATATGAGTTTAGCAAAGATTTTTCGACTAGAACATTTAAGAAAAAAACTTTCCAAATGACGTTTCTTTTTTTCGATCAGTGCGAAGTTTTGATCATTTGGGGGAGATACGAATGGTCCCGAACAGGAAAAAGGTACGTAATCTTGTCGAAAATTTTAAGTACAGGGGCAAGACTAAATATAAAGTGCAATATCACATAATTCTTGTTTTGCCCAGGACATCCATCACTAATCATTACAGGATCCCTTGTAAAGTTGTTATTGTTAAAAAAATGTAGCAACATGGAACACACATCGTTAGCACCTTTTTCGCCTGCCCTTCAGTGTAGGTGTAAATAAATGCCTCATCTCTACCAAGATTGTGAATACCAAATATGTGGTACCATAACTGACGTGAATAAAAAACTGGTTTAGAAGGAATGTGGGGAAGAGGTAGATTCTGCATAAAATCAAAGCTTATGCAGTCGATTTCTCCAGCATTAGTCTGTATTTGGTTCCGTTTCTTCATTGTAAAATCTGCTTCAGCCTTTCTCAAATGAATCTCCTTTTCCATCGTTATTTGGATTTTCTCTGCGTCGGTCACAGCCATGTGTCAGATCGTGGAAAGCCAAATTTTATATTAAAGTTTTAAATATTTTCCAGTAGATTTTATAAGGTATATTGATCAGGTATTCAGATTGAAACATGGAATGCATGTCTTTTATGGTTAAACCTTCTGGCAGGTAGAAACGAAGAGGATTTTTTTGCGCCGTGAGTAATGAGATTGCCTTGGTTTAAAAGACCCCTTAATTAAATTAATTAAGGGGTCTGGATAATCAGTCGACCTTTGCTTGTTTTTTCCTCTTAAATCTCTTGGTAACGTACTTCGTGTGACTAAGTGATTTTGGATGCGCCTAAGTCTTCCCACAGTACTCATCTTTCCCTCCATGGCTATCTAACTGTCCTCCAGTCGATTTTTCAATGCTCTCACTAAGGAAAACAGAAACCCCTAACCCACTGCTAAGGAAAACATTTCTGGAAAGAATAGCAACTCACTACCCAAATTACACCCTGCTTTATACTGATGGATCCAAAACAGACAAGGGAGTGGGTGCATCTTTCACCACTTCTTTTACCAAAAAAATGTTTAAACTCCCATCATACACCTCCATTTTTTCAGCCGAGCTTTTGGCCATTAAAGAGGCCATACGCCACGCTCTAACCCTCAGAGCTGCAAGGCGTATTCTAATCATCTCCGATTCCTACAGCGCTCTTGCCTCAATAAAATCACTGAAATTAAAATACAATTATGTTCGCCAGATCTTAGACTTATGCCACATGGCAACTCTAAAACATCGTAAAATTGCCTTCTTCTGGATCCCCAGTCACATTGGCATCAGGGGCAACGACAAAGCCGACCTACACGCAAAACTAGCAATAGAGAGAGGTACCACAGGATGGGGAGAGAACCACCCCAGAGATTTCAACTCCTTCCTTAACCATAATTTACGTTCCTTATTCCAACTGAACTGGGACCTAATACCTCCCGATAATAAGCTCTGGCTTATTAAACCCCTAGTCTACCCCCCCTTAAACTCCTTGCATATAACCAGAGAAGAAAACGTCCTCATGCGAAGACTGGCCATAGGACATACCTACAGTACTCACAGACACCTACTACAAAATGAACAAGCCCCTACTTGCCTCTTATGCAATTTCCCTCTGACAGTCTCCCATATAATTGAGACCCCACACTTAAAGTCTATCAGAGATAAACATCAAATCCCTTCAAACCTACCACTATTAATAGCCTCACTCGATTCACTCCACACCAACATTAAAAATTACCTAAAAGAGATAAATTTTATCGTATAACAAATCAAACACTCTCAGGGGCGCTAAATGACCTGGCTGTCGATGCGCCCTGACCCCAAAAATATCCATCCATCCATCCATATCCTGCAGAATGTGGTTTTTCAGTCTCGACATTTCTATTGCTCGGACGGCGTCTCTTTACTTCTTTCATAGTTATTCTATTGTGTGATGCGCTGAAGGCGCTGACTTTTGGAGACAGTGCCGTTTTGCACTCGTACTCCGTTATTTTTGTTTTTGGAGGTTTCGAAGAGATGGTATGCTATTTATTTTTAGGGAAAAAACAAACAAAGCAGTTTAGACCTCTGTTACTCGATGAAATGACAAAAGTGGGTGTGGATGTGTGTGTATGTGTGTGTGTGGGTGTGTATGCGTGTATGTGTGTGTTCACTCTGGAATCACCGGGGGAGCGTTTACATTTCTGTATCTGGTTCTGTTCAGGTCGGGGTTGGGATTAATGGGAAAGAGGTTGTTCTGGAAAATGGGATTAGGCATGCCTGGAAGTTTTGCGTAGAAAGTCCGATGTCTTTTGTCTATGAACTCGTCTATGGTTTCTATTTTTAAGTCCGTGTGTATGTCTCTTCCCCTTATGT
This sequence comes from Pachyrhynchus sulphureomaculatus, assembly GCA_019049505.1. Classification (NCBI taxonomy): domain Eukaryota; kingdom Metazoa; phylum Arthropoda; class Insecta; order Coleoptera; family Curculionidae; genus Pachyrhynchus; species Pachyrhynchus sulphureomaculatus. Next base: position 13,603,995 of record CM032455.1, on the reverse strand, counting down.
ACCAAGGGGCGTTTGTTATGCGTCGAAGTATTTTGTTTTGACATGTCTGTAGTCGTTTTTTGTGTGTCTTTGCTGTATGGCACCATACGTTGCTGCCGTACAGCATTGCTGGTCTGATTGTCTGTTTGTAGAGTAGCGTCTTGTTTTTTAAGTTTAGTTTGCTCTTTCTGTTGAGTAGTGGGTATAGTTTACTGTAGAGTCCGTTTGTTTTGTGTATTTTGTCAGTGATGTGTTGTCGCCAGCACAGTTTTTTGTCAAAAGTGATCCCCAAATATTTTAGGGTGTCCCCCCAAACTATTTGGCGATCTTGCACCGTGACTGGTTCTGGTTGTCTGCGTGTGTTTGTGAAGAGGATCGCTTGTGTTTTTTTCTGGATTAGCTTTGATTTTCCAAAGCGTCATCCAGTTTTCGATAGCGTCTGTTTGTCTTTGTAAATTTAGTTTTAGTCGTCTTTGGTTTCTGTCAGTTGCATATATTGCAGTGTCGTCTGCATATATTGAAAGTGATGTGAGGGGGATTTTTGGAATGTCAGCTGTGTAAATGTTGTACAGGATCGGTGCTATAGGGGAGCCTTGAGGTACACCTGCTTGGATGGTTCTTATTTGGGAGAGGGATTGATAAGCTTTTGCGAAAAATTTGCGGTTTCTAAGATAAGAACCGATGAATTTTATGAAGTTTAGATTTATGTGAAAAGTGTGGTGCATTTTATGGATCAGCCCAAGATGCCATACTTTGTCGAAAGCCTTCTGCACGTCTAGTGCGATCAGCCCCGTAGAGCTTTTTCGCTGTAGACCCCGCAGAGATGCAGTCGACCAGTCTGACAAGTTGGTGTTCGGTAGAGTCGCTAGCTCTGAACCCGAACTGCTCGTCTGGAATGATGTTTTGTTCCTGTATGATGTCTTGTAGCCGAGATAGGAAGATTTTCTCCGCTATCTTGGGCACGGATGATATAAGGCTGATTGGCCTCCAGTTTTGTGGAAAAGTGAGATTTTGTTCTTTTTTGGGAATCATGGTGATGACTGATGTTTTCCAGGGCTTTGGAAAAATAGTCAGTTTGAAACTGGCGTTTATAATGTCTGTGAGTGAGTCTATTACATTGTCGGGGAGTTCTTTGAGAGTTTGGTTTTTTATTCGGTCGAGGCCTGGAGCTTTTTTATTGTTGGACATTTTTATTTCGTTTTTAATCTCAACTGGAGTAGTAGGGGGGATCGGGGGGGGCAGATTTTCAGGGATGTCTTAAAAGTCGTCTGGCGTCTCTTTCGATCTGCTCTTCACGGTCTATGTCGTCGTCTGGGTCGTTATGTGTTTGGAATTGCTCCTCCAGCGAGTCGGCGAAAGCTTCCGCTTTCTCTTCGCTGGAGTAAGCCATTCCGTTGCGACCGTGTAACGGAGGGATGGAGGTTTTTCCCTTCCCCCCCGAAGTACCGGGACATTCTCCAGAGAGAATTATCCTCGGGATTCAGGCTGGTCAGGAAATCCTCCCATCTCTCGTTTTTGTGGTCTAGTATTCGTGTTTTTATTACGTTTGTGAGTCTGTTTGCTTGTCTGCGTATGTTTGGGTCTAGGGTGTTTCTTGCTCTTCTTCTTCTTAGCCTGTTTCTTTCGCGTATGAGATTTTTTATATCCCTTGGGAGACTATACGGATTGTGTGTTGTCTCTGTAACAATGTCTGTTGCCTGTTCTAAGGCTGTCTGTATGTTTGTCGTTAGAAGCGTTACCGCTTCGTTTAGTCTGTCTTCGTTGTCTATATTGTCTGTATTTATGTTTGCGTTTGTCATTTGAGTTTTAAAAAGATTCCAATTTGTTTTATTTATGATATTTATATGTCTTTTATACGTATGTTCTCCACGAAGAAAGAAACAGGAAAGTGGTCGGAGCTTAGGTTGTCCATGGTTGTCGTTCGTATGTTATAGTGGCACTTTTGTGATAGTCCGAAGTCTATTGTTGTTGGGCATTCGCCTTGATAGTGAGTTGGTTCGTTCGGATAGTGTATGTCGATTAGGTTTTGTGTGATGTGTCTGTGGAGTGTGCGTCCGTCTCTGTTTGTACTTCGTATGTTGTTTCCCCAGGCAGTGTGCTTTGCGTTGAAATCGCCAGCCACTAACTGGGGACAGTCTTTGTCGAAGAAAAGGTTGTTTAAGTCGTTGTCTGTAAGTTCTATTTTGTACGCGTTTGTAGATTGTCTTTAGAATTAGCGGTCCGTCTTCCATGCTAATCTGGATCGCGGTGCTTTCCAGACTGTCATGGTTTGGAACCGCCAATTCGTGGTGTTCTAGTCTGTTTTTTGTGAGGATGGCTGTGCCGCCCCCGAGTCTGTTTCGTCTGTCTGTCCTGTATGTAGTATAGTTTTTGACGTTGTAGCGAATTCCAGGCCTGAGGAAGGTCTCTTGTAGCAGTGCCATGTCGATTCCCTCCTCCAGCAAGTAATCCGCTAGTTCGTCTTTTTTGTTCGTCAGTGAGTTAGCGTTCCATGTTATGATGTGTAAAGTCCGAGGTCTAGTCAGTCTAGTTTGTCTAGGCTTTTAGAAAGGCCTTAAGGATTGGGTTGCTTTGGATTTTGCTGGTGATTAATTCCAGTTTTCTGTTGATCTCGTCTTCTGACATCATCAGAAGATCGAGAAGTTGAGATTGTTTGTTTGTGTTAGTGTTTGTGTTGGAGGGTGTAGTTTGTTGTGTGGGTGTGGGTGTGGCTGTTGGTGTGGGTGTGGCTGTTGGTGTAGATGTGTTTGTTTGGGCCATGTTGGCGTAGGAGGTTCTCGGTACCAGTGGCTTTGAACTGAAAGTTTTTGGTGCGCCGATGTTGCGCGGGTTTTTGGGACACTTGCTGTGACTGGCAGGGTGTGGACCCTGGCAGTTGCAGCAGAGAGGTGGAGAGGTTTTTACTTGGTTACAATTTTTGTAATAATGCGCCCCTGCGCACCTGTAGCACACTGGTGCCGCGAAGCACCTAATTTCGGTGTGTCCGAACTTCTGACACTTTTTACACTGTTTTACGTGATTGTTGTTAGTCGGTTTTTGTGCTTCAACAGTCACGGGGATGTCGACTATAGTCTCGATATTAAATATATTATCCTGCGACTTTTGCAGGAGAACTTTTATAATTGGGCAGAGCCTTCTGGCTTTGCCCAATTTTAGACGATAAATTTCGGAGGGTGTGAAACCCTGCTCAATTAGATCGTCCTTGATGGCACTGACCTCCATATCCATGCCAATGCCGCGGATAAAAACATTTAGCATCTTTTCCTCGGGAAGGAGGAAGGTGTGATATTGAACTTTATGTTCAAGTAATGAGTTATTTTACGGTGGTCGTCCGTAGTCTTGGGAGTCACTTGGATGCCCAGGTGAACTTGTCTTGGCTTGTAAGCCAGTTGGCATCCAAGATTTTTTAGTTGTTTTGTTATTGTAGGCCAATTTTTTACGTCCCTGATGGTGATTGGGACGGTTTTCTCTATGTCTTGTTTGGCGTTGTTGTCCGTGTCCATGGCGTCGTCGGTGTTGTTAGTCTTGTCTTTTTGATTGTTTTCATTTATTTTTTCGAAATGTTGTTTTGTCTGTGGGTTTGTCGTCTTTGGGGCGTTGATAGGTGTGATTTTAAGTTCTTTTAGTTCCGAATGTAGGGGGGTTTTGGACTTTGGTAGGTGCCAGAGCCGGGAATTCGGTATTGTTTGTGGATTTTGTTTGTTTTTTTGATTGTTGTGTTGATGTGTGTTTGGTGGGTGTTTGTTTAGTGGGTGTTTTTTCTGGTGTGGTGTTGTTCTTTTTAGTTAGGGAGTCTATTTGGTCACTCATCTTAGCTATCATCTGTTTAAGGCTGGCCATCTGAGTGTTTTGTTGTTCTAATTGAATATGTAGATTATTGATCGTCGCCTGAAGGGCTTCGATCGTGCGCTCCTGCTGATCTATGATCTTTTGGGAACGCACATGTTCTTTCTTGTCTTTTAAGTTTTGAATAGTGTCTGTTAATTTTTTACGTTTCATTTGTGTTAACGTTTGTGTCTTGGGTTTGGTGGATTTGTCGGGTGTGGGTAAATCTACTGTCATTTCATCGTATAATGAAGAGGTCTCACCTGTCTTGGATGTCATTTTTCTTAGCACTTTTTTTTTTACCGATTTTAAATTAAAAATTAAAAAACACTACTTTTTTTTTTTTTGAGAAAAAGAGCGAAGCACTGGAGGAAGGTTTTGGGTTTTGCGGCTGTATTTTTCCTAAAGCTCTGAGAAGAGCTCTAGGTGTGGCTTTGCGCTGAAAAGCGCAAAGCTGAATTTCTTTTTCTTTTGTTTCAGATGTTTTTATAACGTCTGTAGCTGCGAAAAACTCCCTTCTCGCTGACACAACACAACAAAGGTTTTCGTTAGCCGTAAGAACAAAGACACTGGTTTGGAAGCTCTGCATCCGTCGGAGGCTGCGGTTGAACTTTCATAGTTATTAGGCCAGACAAGTGAGTTGCTCGTTTTTATTGCTGATATTATAAAACTGTTCTAATAAAAAATACTTTTGCTTCCCTAAGGTACCGGTGGCAATTAAGGCCCACCTAAAAAAATATTGCTTTAAATCTGAGTATTATTACATAGCTTGTACATGTTGCTGTAATAAATGGTGTAAAACAATTAAGAAAAGCATATTTTTTAATAAGAAAATACACTTTTTAAAAACCCTTCTCAGGGGCCTTATTCTACTACGGTAATATATTAAAACCCATATAAAAATTTGCTTTATGTTTACAGTAAATCGTCCTAAATTTACCCAGAAATAAGTTAAAATAAAAGTAAATTGTTGTTTTTTTTTACTTATTTAATCATTTTCCTTTATTTATTAAACGTGGGCCTCATTGCCCTCTTAATATTAATCGTAGACAATTTAGTTTCAAGGAACTAGTGGTCTTAATTAAGGTACTTGGTACAATCACAACATGTTCTGTAACTTTGAAAACTTAAATAATCAGTTCTTTTCTTATTAAACAAAACAATGTAATTACTTTTATATTAATTTTTAAGACTTAAATCAGACTTTAATTAAAGGTACCTAACTCAGTTCTTTAGTATCACAATCATATTCCTAGAATCAAAATATAGACTCTCAAAACAAAAAAAAAAATATCTTCTGCAAGCCAAATAAAAATAAAAACGATTAACAAACAAATTGTTTATACTGAGACGGTAAAATATAGTTAAGTATTTTGTTTAATCACAGTCACAGCAATAAAACATATCTTTATCTTCGGTTGAGAGTCCCACACACTCTTCGTGGTACCATTTAAAACATTGGACACATTGCCGCATGTCCGAAACACGTCCTTCTTTGCAAGCATGGCAGAACCATTCAGATTCAATTATTTTTGACTTCTTAACCTTACTGCTATCTTTTCCAGATTTATTCTTACGATCTTTAGCCTATTCAAGACAAATAGGAGATCTACTATACCTTCTTCATCTTAGAGGGAAAGACATCACCTTCATCTGGTTGCCGGGCCATATAGGAAATAGTGGACATGATAGAGCCGATATTCTCGCCAAGGAGGCCGCAACTACTGGTATCCCTGTGACTGGAGACAACATCCTGATGATTTTCTTAAATTAATAAATAACATTTTCCTCAATCAATTTCAGTTACAATGGGATTTGATTGACTTACCAAATAAGCTCTGGGAAGTAAAGCCTACTGTTTTCCCACCCTTATTCAATCCTTCTCTCTCCCGCAAAGAAAATACTGTCTGGATCAGGCTGTCAATAGGACACACACATCTTACACACAAATACTTGTTACATAATGATCCTCCACCACTCTGCCCTCAATGCAACATTCCCTTAACTATCAAACATATTTTTCAAGCTGATCATTATTCACACATCCGTTCCAGATATAACATTCCCGCCACTCTTTCTCTTTCATTACATCCAGATTCAGTCAACCTGCCCAACATCATTAAATACCTAAAAGATATAGGAATCTTCAATGACATAAAAAAAAAAAAAAAAAAATTAAATGATTAACTAATTTCTCACCCAAAAAACAAATCATAGGGCGCCAAATGGCCTTGTTGCCGACGCGCTCAGACAAATAAACATCATCATCATCATCATCTTACGATCTTTAGTTTTCTGATTGGCTTTTTTTTTTGATTTTTTCACCTTTATCATCTCATTTTCTTTTAGCTCTTCTCGTTTCTTAAAAAGGTCCCTAATAATCCGTTGACCTCTATAATTGATGGCCTTTCTTCTTGGTTTGTTTTTGATTACAGCATAGTTTGGAGTTGGCATAAGTTCTTGAAACGGGGATTTAGTTTCCTTTGTTTTAAGACTGGCTAGTGGAGTATCATCGTCTGAGTCTTCTTCGGAGGTATATAAATTGATTCTGGTGTGATCATTTCTATTCAACATCTTCTATACAGCGTCAGGCTCAATATCAGTCTCTGAGTCTGAACTTAGAATAAGAGGACGTTTTGTCACAATACCAGATGTTGATGGTTTTGGCGATGGAGTTGAAGCATTGCAATTTGTATTTTTGCTTTGTGGTACTTTCACAGGAAAGGTTGATGTAGCAATATCAGTTAAAGCCTTTACACCAATTTGCTTTTCTGGGGTAACAATGTCAGCAATAGTACATTCTTCGTTGTTAAGTATTGATGGTGAAACAGTGTCATAACGTGACGTTACTTCAGGGTACTCTATGTTTGCCTCAATAATAGTTGAAGTTTGTGGAGGAGGATGTTCGGTCAAGATCGCTGGTGCAAATGCTTCATCTGGTAATACATCAGGGTTGAATGGAAACAATCCAGTAGCCCTGAATCTATTTATTATATTTTCATGAGTCAATGCCCTCGACCAAGCTTTTGAGAATATTTTGTTGAAGTTCGATTTCGTCAAGCATCTGTCAGGATTTTGATACATGTATGTCATAGCTTCTTGATCCCAGTGATGCTCAAAAGACTTATTGACGGATTTATCGAGGGGTTGAAGTTCATGGGTTGTGTTACTAGGCAAACAATAAAGCACAATATCATGCTTATCTGCTTCTTCAACAATTGTATAATCCAGGTGCGAGGACGCTCCATCAAAGATTAACAAGACTTTTCCCTGCGTTTTATACTTTCCCAGATGCTTGATGAATTCTATAAATAACTCCGTGGTCATACTTCCTTTTGGAGCCATCTTTACGAGAGATCCAGCTGGTAAGTTATCACTATATTCTGGTTTTTGTCTTTGGCCTTTAAAGATGATCATTGGTGGGATAGCGGTACCAACAGCATTAACACACATTGCTATGGTAACATTTTCGGCGTGCTCAGGTGCAATCAAATGGACTCGACGAGCTCCTTTTTGCGCCAAAACAGTTTGTTGATGATGAATAGTGAGTCTACACCCCTTTTCATCCATATTATAGAGTCGTTGCGGGTTCTGTAGAATGTCTAATTCCTCATATAGGTCTTTCACTTCTTGGAAATGTTGAGCAACAATAGGACGGTTTAATTTTTGTGCTCTGCCTGGATTCATAAACTGGGCTTTTCTTTTGGAAATTTCTGGGTTCCTTTTCAAAAACATTTTAAGCCAGTCTTTGCCCGCAATGCCAGAGTCTTTATTGAAATTGTGCTTAATATCATAATTCTCGCAAAATAAAAATGCTTGTCTCCGTATGACTTCTGGAGTAACAGGTACACCAATGTTAGGAAATCGTATAATGCGTTGTACAAGATCTTTTTCTTGGTCGATTGTCAATATGGAACTACGACCTAAGCACTTAATAGTACTTTTTGAATTTATGTGATTTCGGAGAGTTCGTCTTGGAATGTTGTAACGTTCAGCTGCAGCTCGTTGCGTCAGCTGCCCTCGTTCTATTGCCGCCAAAGCGGCCCGTAAATTGTCTTCTGTCCACTAAGCTCTCTTTGGAGGCATTTTAATCAAAATCTGTAACAATGTTACACATATATTGACAGTAAAATTCACATAGTACATTGACCTAGAACACAAAAAAATTCAATCTGATACTCAAATATTAAGAGGCCAATAAGGCCCAAGTACCATTATAATGGGCCTTATTAACCTCATGCCACCTTTTTACAAAATAACCTAATAAACCTAAAAAATCTTTCTCTGGCTAGGAAAAACCATATCCATTGTATTGTACAAGACATACTTAAGATAATAAATACAGCGTTATTAGTCAATTATTGAATTAAACGTAAAAATACTTACAGTTTCTTGGTATGAAAATTATAAAATTGCACAGTAGCCGGTCACTTCATCAAC